>CM073607.1:2400000-3600000 GCA_037074985.1 Solanum bulbocastanum
TTATGTATATGATTTTCTTGTCATACTCCTACAAAATTTATGTTATGCGTCATCGCTTAATAATATACCATATTGGAAAAGTTCAGTAGTGGTGACTCCCAATGTCCTGTTCACAGATAAAGGTACATCACTAAACTCTATTAATTGCATAATCAAGCGTTAATGGTTTCTGTTTGCATCTTCAGGAAAAATGATAATCTATGGATTAAGATAGATAGTTGAAATTCAATATTGTCTAGAAAGTTCAAATTAAAAGTACCTTATGTTTCATTTTTTCCTTTCTCTCTCCTTTTAGATCTCTTTTCTAACATGTCGTTTTGGAAGTTGGGAGACTGTCAAACACATATAAATTATAAGCTTTTTGCAGATTTTGTCTTGATTTTGTAATAGATGGATTAACCAAAATAAGACATAGATGCAACTTGAAGTTAGTTCACAACCTTTTCATATGTTTAATCAAGCTCCAAAGCCTTTGAGGAAAGATTACTGCAAATCTTATACAGCTGAATTCTTTTTGGTCTTTTCTTTGTCTTCTTCTGTCCTTTTGTCTAATGAGTTTTGGTTATGATGGCTCCTGATTAACTATTAATCTGATCATATTATGGATTTCTGGTTTCTCTCTCTATTTATTCAGATGAAGCTGCACTTGAAACAGAAGCTAGACTCTCACCTCTGATATCGGAGAAGAAAAGGTTATTTAATGACTTATTAACTGCCCAAGGTATTTAGTCTATGCTCCTGGCTTTATTATTCTAGCTTCCAACCTGGTCTATTAAAATGGGCATATGCAACTTCTTTTGAGAAGAAATCTGTGCATATACATCAGCACTTGCACATACACGTGTATTTTCAGTACACATGAAATTTTCAAATCTAGAAATAAACTGTAATCTAGAAAAGAAAATCTTTCAGTATTATGAGAGAACTTTTGTTGCCTTCAGATAGGCATAGATATAGATATGTGTATGTTGTACATAATATATGTAGATGAGACCTTATGTTATTATTTCAGGAAGTATAAAGGTGTTTTGTCGTGTGAGACCTCTTTTTGAAGATGAAGGTTCATCTATTGTTGAATTTCCCGATGATGTTATAGTTCGTATCAATACTGCTGATGATAATGTAGATAATCCGAAGAAGGATTTTGAGTTAGACAGGGTTTATGGACCTCATGTAGGACAAGGTATTGGGGATTTACTTCTTTTCTTTCTATACTAGATCTTGAATGAGTGTTGAACTTAACATTTTTAGTTTCTCTTTGTGCAGTCGAACTTTTTAGTGATGTTCAGCCATTTGTTCAGTCAGCATTTGATGGATACAATGTGGCTATATTTGCTTATGGGCAAGCACACTCAGGAAAGACCCACACAATGGTCTCTCACTCATCTCTTTACGGCTGTTTTCCTTTTATGTTCATCTGTTTCTTTTGAACGATTTATACATTTCTTCTCTTTATGCGTTCTGAAAAACTGCCAATTGTGATGTTTTAGCTGGGCAAGGTTTAAATGCAAAGATCTTATGAAACCTTTCCACTAGGAGGTTAATTTTCAAAGTTTCTATACTTCCAAATTTCAATTTTAATGGTATAATTGAGTCAAATTGAATATATTGGGTCTTTATCAAGTTTTGATCTGCCAAATACCCAACTATTTTAAGCTGTTGGTTTGTAATTAATGTTAGTTCCTCACGTTCCCCCCTTCATGCAGGAAGGATCCAACCATGATCGTGGTTTATACGCAAGGTGTTTTGAGGAGCTCTTTGATCTATCCAACTCCGATGCAACGTCGACTTCCAAATTTAATTTCTCAGTTTCCATTTCTGAACTTCATAATGAACAGGTTTTATATTGATGTCATGTTTATCTTTTAGATTTAATTGCTTTCTCATCTTCAGCATTATGTATGCTGGTCCTATAAGGAATCCATACCCAATTTTTTTTGATGTTAGGGCTTTTCCAATTATTGCAGATACGAGATCTGCTCATACATTCTGGAACTGATCTGCCGAAGGCTCGCATGGGGTCATTGGATTGCTTTGTAGAACTTCTGCAGGAAAGGGTTGAAAATCCAATGGATTTTGGCCGAGTTCTCAAATTTGCTTTTCAGAATCGAGGAAGTGATGGGTTAAAGTTTAGAGTTTCTCATCTGTATGGTCTACAACTCTTTCCAGTTGGTATTTGTCTGTTACTGTTGATTCTATCCTTTTTCTCATCTATGTTTTAGAATGTCACCTTTCTTGATTTCTTTATGGTCTGCCCACGAGTTAATCTGAAGTCCTCTGAGCAAGCTATCCATGAAAACTTGAGATATTCTGTCATAAATTGTTTGACAGTTCTGGAAACAACTGTGTTTTTTTTTTTTTTTTTTTTCAGAAAAGAACCATTTTGAATGTGAGTGTGTTCAACAGAAAAACATAATTGTTTTCCTTTCCTTCACAAAAAGAAAAACAATTTAGTTCACGTCGAACATGTTCATATTCAAAATGGTGAAAAAGAACATACTCAACATAAAGAATCATTTGTTTGTTCCGGTCACAATATTAGTCCAGATTCTGATTTGTCAAAAATTGCTGTTCCTCTGTGTTGAACTCATTGCTCTGCATATATTTTATTTGATTGAAGTATTTGAAGTTGCATCAGTTGTGCACACCTTCATACTCATGGCATAACTTTTTATTCTTGAAACTCTGATTTTCTAATTTAAAGTTCGGAAAGGAAAGAAAGAAAGAAAAAAGGTATCCTGATTAGCATGTAGGCACAATCCGTCACTATTATGTCTCTGTATGACTGTATCTGTGCTTCTTTCAAGGTAAATGCAGACTTTCTGTTAGTCACTATGATGCATTTTTTTTCCTGAATTGTCTGGAGAAAAATATAGGCGAGTTTACCAATTTTCTAAGTTGTAATTGTATGTTTCTTTGGTCTTGCATTTTTTAGGATCGTCACAGTACATATACATTATACCAACTTAATCACTGGAGAGACCTCATACAGCAAGCTTTCTCTTGTTGATTTGGCTGGAAGTGAAAGCACTATTGAAGAGGATAGTGGCGAGCATGCAACAGAGTTGCTTCATGTCATGAAATCTCTTTCTGCGTAAGTGGTTCATGTCAACCTTTTGTTATCAATAATACTCTATCCTCAATCCGTGCATGTTCGCTTCCCATGTCTAGGACATAATAGTATGGAGTTAATAATTTATTTGTTGGATTGGAAATGGAATTTGGTGGATCACTTCACATTTTGGCCCCATGAGACCATCTCTTTGTTCTCAGTATATTTCTGTTTCTGGATTGGAACTCTGAATGCCTTTTTTTAGCTGATGACATTCATGTGATGGTTCTTAAACTAGAAATCAAATATTGGCTGATTAAAGCGTATCTTATGACTTATTTCTCAATTTTCATACATGCAAGATCATTGGGAGAGTTCTAAAGGACTATGCTTATAGACATGGAAGCTTAAAGAGGATAGTTGGTCCCACAATCAAGTGTGTAACAAGAGCTCCTACGCAGGGGCTGATTACATTAGAGCTTTTAAGACATAGTTGACCAAGGAAAATCAATTTCTTAAATTAGTTTCTACAATGATGCTTGTGAAATATTAATTGCATACACCCTCATGAAACAATTAGAAATTGTTAGAGTGGGTAAAAGTCCTACATTGGTTGGGGAATGGATTGGTGGTCTCCTCATATGGACTTGGGCAATCCTCCCCTCATGTGCCAGTTTTTGGGGTTGAGTTAGGCCCAAGTGCCATATCTTTACATGGTATCAGGGCCAGGTCCATCCCCGTTTGGGCTCCCGGTCCACGCTCTAGTTGGGCCTGGGCGTGAAGGGGGATGTTAGAGTGGGTAAAAGTCCCACATTGGTTGGGGAATGGATTGGTGGTCTTCTTATATGGACTTAGGCAATCCTCCCCCCATGAGCTAGCTTTTGGGGTTGACTTAGGCCCAGGTGCCATATCTTTGCATAAATGATAGAAAAAAGTGTAATATTGTGTTTTACTGCAGTTTTTCTGTATATATACTCAGCTTTGATATTGACATGCAGATTGGGAGATGTTTTGAATTCCTTGACATCAAAAAAAGACATTGTTCCATATGGAAATTCAATGCTCACCAAAATACTTGCAGACTCACTAGGTAACCAATTGGTTATAATACTGGTCAATATATTCTTCAATATATTGTTTCATATTATTCAATTTTTTTATATTGTTAATAGTAATATAAATACATACATACAAACCCACACACAGACCCATGCTTATGTGCAGTTGTTTCTGCTTTAGAAGGGAAATTATTACTCCGTCCATTTCATTTTTATGTGTCTTAGTTTGACTACGCACGGAGTTTAGAAAAGGAAGGAAGATTTTTGTATCTTGTGGTTTTAAACATTGCCATGTGGGATGTTTGAGTTAAAAGACTTACTCAATTTAGAAAGTGATATTCATTTTGAAATAGACTAAAAAGGAAAGTAAGACACATAATTGAAACAGATGGAGTAGCTTGTTGACCTTGTTATTTAAAAGTTGTCCTGGTTCATTTGCAAGCTTCTTCTAGATATTACTTGTAGACCACTGTTTCTTTCAGTTAAAAGTAGGTCTCAAGCAATATGCCCTGGTATATAAGTTGTTTCATTAGGTATTTTCTATTTTCTCTTAGATATGCTCATGGACTAGAGCTTGTCACACTAGAGGACGAGGTCATCTTTCTCTTCTATGGTGAAGGGATCTTTTGTAATATTCAGTTAACTTATCTTCAGTTAGATTGAAGAGCTCTACTCAATGTGCTTGATATTATGTTGACGTTTACTCATCTTTTTTATACTCTTCTCTATTACTGCAACTATATTTCTTATTATTCTTTGTTTACGTTTATCGCCATCCCAGCTAGCTTTGGATTGAGGCATCATTGATTGATTGATTTATATTATTGTAATTACTTGTAGCTTTAGATTTCTGGATGTATCATACAGGGGTTTGGAAATAATTCTAGAAATCCAACTTTCATATTCTTATGATTGATGCAACTATCTTCAGCTTAAGAAAACATTAAAAAAGGTTTGAGGACGGTCCTTGTCAGCTCAAATTAAAGCCATGAAACGAGAGTGTGTATATGGGGGGCATACATGGGAAGACTGTCTTATAGCTAGGAGCTTTTAACATACTTTATATGATACATATTTTTCATATCTTTCAACGTGAGACACTGTCACAAGTAATTAAACATGTATCTAATCATATATATTTCAAGGGAAGAAAGATGGACTGCAAATACTGGAAAAGTATGACTGTTGCCTCACTGTAATAGAGCTAACAATCTCTCTTTTGTACTATCTGCATCTTGTTGTTGATGCCATCCTGGTACATCATCACAAAAGAACAAGACTGTTGCCTCTGGTTTTCCGAGGCATAATTTTGATACCTAACTGCTAAGTAGATGTATAGAGTATGATAACAGATGTATGTATGTTTGGATTGATCCACCTTATACTTTATCATAAAGTCATAAAATGTATATTGGCTGGATACGTGCATGGCTTGTCCAAATCAAAGGGGAGGCTTTCTGAAGGGTGCACTTTCTGGATTCTGCTCTTTGACTTTAACCCTACATTGTTTTTCTTAGAGTTGGACTTGGGTAGGCCAAATTGCGGAACTCACTTAATGTGCAAGTTGATGAAGATATAATTAGGTTTTTTTTTTTTTTTTTGAGAAAAGTAACAGTTAGTCTATATTTATCCACATGTATACTACCTCAAAAGTGTAGTTCCCCTCCAAAAGTGTTGTAATTACATAGGATCCTATCACTACCAGGTTACAGCCAATCTATAGTTGTGCTGATTACTTCTGTTCTATCTAAGACTACTTGTTTACACCAAAAATAATACAGAGCTAAACAATTAAGCTTAAATCTTTGTATGTTGCTCTGCTTTCCTTCAAAACATCTTTGATTCCTCTCTAGCCATACTGTCCACCATATATACATGATGGGACAATCTTCCATCTCTCCTTCTTTATTCCTGCATTTCCATCCCTATTCCAGCACTTCAAAACCTCTTTTATCCTTCCTGGTTTCACCCATTTGATCTCTCTCATATTGGTGAACATTTGCCACAGCTGGTTTGTCCACTTGCAGTGTAAGAAGAGGTGGTTGACTGTCTCTCCTTGCTGTTCACACCTGGAACGCAGGTGAAAACCTCTTTTGTTCAAGTTCTCATGTGTCAAAACTGCCTCCTTAGCTAACAACCAAGTAAAACAGTTTACTTTATAGGGTATCTTAGTTTTCCATATCATCTTCCAAGGCCATTCTACTTCCTCAATGCCAACTGTGTTGAGATCTTCATATGCTGAGTTAACAGTGAAACGCCATTTGCTCCCCACATTCCATACCAGTGAATCCTCTTCATTCACTCTTCATCAGACAAGTTAATAAATTGTGCTAGGGTGACAAAAAACTCTTCTATTCTACACATCTCCCAATCATTTAAGTTTCTCCTGAAGTTCAAATTCCACCCTTGATCATTCCATAATTCGGCTACAGTTGCTTGCTGCATTTGACATAGGTTGTAGAGGTCAGGAAACCTTTGGCTTAGTGGAACCTGTCCACACCATTTGTCCATCCAGAATGCCACCTTTCTGCCATTTCCCACCTTACAGTGTGATCTTTCTAGCAACAGACCCCATAGATCATTGATAAATCTCCAAACACTAGACCCATATGGAGAGGCCACCTCTGTTGTCATCCACTTATCCGTCATTCCATATTTTGCAGCAATCATTTCCTTCCACAATGAGTTCTCAGCAGATACAAACTTCCATAACCACTTCATCATAAGGGTCTAATAAAAGTGTTCTTTCTAACAACTTAAGCTTTTATATTAGATGGTCACACCATTCAACATGGTGTCAGAGCAGGTGAGATCTTGCTTCAATTCTCACTGTTACTCTTTATCAAAAAGATATTTCATGCGTTGGGCTCATGAAAAAATCATGCCTGCACGTGAGGGGTTGATTGAAGATATAACTAAGTAAATAACAATGTGCGATCTCTAATAACTTAAGCTTTTAAAGGAGATGGTCAAATTCAACACTGGTGATGCTTACAATTTGAAGCTGCATAATGAGCAGATTAGTTGATAATGAGAAGTCGAAACTAGATAAGTCTCTTAACATTTATGTTTTTGATTGCATCTGTGTTTGCATCTGGAGGGAAAGAGTTGTTACCTTTTGCCTTACAGTATCTTGTGTAATAAGTTGCTACAACACCTCTTACATATTTCTAATTTCTGTTATTCTGTTGTCCCTTGTAAAGTCTATTTGCTGGCTAGATACCTCTAATATTTTTTTTTCCTCTTATTTTCGCAGGTGAAAGTGCAAAGACGCTTCTGATTGTTAATATCTGTCCGAATGCTTCAAATTTGTCTGAGACGTTATCCTCCCTCAATTTTTCTGCTAGAGCTAGAAATGCGACACTAAGCCTTGGGAATCGAGATACAATCAAGAAATGGAGAGATATTGTAAGTCTTGGTTTGTTGATCGTGGACACTCAAACAGGACTATGGCAGATGGTCCACATCCTTGTTTATTAATTTGTTTTTTCTTATTTGGGGTTAGGGCAATGCTTTTTACTCAGTGATGTAGCATTGAGAAGTTGAAGTTTGATTCACCCTCTAATTCCAAGTGATCTGTGGGTTGGTAATACACATGGAAATGAATCGTTCTACTCTTGCTATTTTGATAGGCCAATGATACACGCAAGGAACTTTATGACAAGGAGAAAGAGATAACTGATCTGAAACAAGAAATAGTTGGGCTAAAACAGGAACTGAAACAGGCCAATGATCAGGGAGTTCTACTCTTCAATGAAGTTCAGAAGGCATGGAAAGTTTCTTCTACACTACAGTCAGATCTTAAGGTTTGTAACTTTTTCTTTTTGTTGCCTGTTTCTTTCTCATTATTTCATCAACCTAAACTTCCTGTATATTTGTTTTCTTGATAACTTTTGCAACTTCAAGGTGGTTCTTGTTAGAGTAATAAACGAGAAAAGATCTTACTTCTGCTACTTAAATTGAACTTTTCACTAGTTGGTTGCATGTGTCTCTTAAGCTTAAGAGGTTGTGGTGCTATATTTTGTTGAGTGAGAGCAGGTGTGGTTCTTGTAAGCGTAATAATAGAGGAAAGATGTTATTTCTGCTACTAAAATTGAACTCTTCAATATTATAGTGCATGTTTTTGTTCAATGAAATAATTCTATTTTCAATTATGCTATAGGGTTTTCAGAAATCTCAAATTTTGAGCAAGAACATTACCCCCAAAAGATTACACCATAGCTAAATTTAAAACCCTAAAATATAGTAAAAATCAAAATTACAGACCAAAAATGACTGAAAACAAACAAATATGAGAATGAGTTAACAAACTTACAAAGATTAATAGAGAATTGAACTCAAACACCTTCAAAAATCAAAAAATGTTACTGGGGTGATGGTAGAAGAAATCAGAGCTGAGAGAGTATAGAGGTTTGGATGAAGAAAGGGTAAATGAAATGTTTAAAATAATTTTAAACTTGAATTTCAGTATGTAATTTCCTATGTGGTAGTTTTAAATGACGTGGAAATCTGTGTGTAGGAAATTACTTGGTCCTTGCTCAATAGTGTAATATAGTCGCCTACACATAGATTTCCACGTCATTTAAAACTGCCACATAGGAAATTACATACTAAAATTCAAGTTTAAATTTATTTTAAACATTTCATTTACCCTTTCTTCATCCAAACCTCTGTACTCTCTCAGCTCTGATTTCTACCCTCACCCCAATAACATTTTTTGATTTTTGAAGGTGTTTGAGTTCAATTCTCTATTACTCTTTATAATTTTGTGAACTCATTCTCATATTTGTTTTTCACTCATTTTTGGTCTGTAATTTTGATTTTTACTATATTTTAGGGTTTTAAATTTAGCTATGCTGTAATCTTTTAGGGGTAATGTTCTTGCTCAGAATTTGAGATTTCTGAAAACCCTATAATATAATTGAAAATAGAATTATTTCATTGAATGCATAATACGACTACAGATACTCATTAAACTTAAATTAGGCAAGTAACAAAGCAAAATCTTGAAACTTTTTTACTCTAGAAATTAATGATTTTTATTGTATTGTGTATTGATCTGTGCAAAGGAATAATATATCAGGCAAAATCACTAATATCAAATTATTCTTATCACTTTGACGGCACGGTAAGAAAAATTATTAAAAAACTGTGACACTTTAAAAATGAAGAATCATGGTGAAGAAGGAATTTAAATGAGCAAAAAAAATTGATTGAAGTTGCACGAGTATGAAGAACAGGACTAGAGGAGTAATGATAGAAACAAAAAAAATTAAGAAATTTGGAGAGAAAAAATTGAGTAAGAGGGAAGTGGAAGCTCAAATTTTGAGCAACAATGGTGTTGAAATACTTGGGGAAGAAGCTGGGTGATATAATGGCCAAAAGTGAATATTATTACCATTTTAGAAGGCCATCACGCTCCTAAAATGAGTGTACCACAGGCACCTTGACTGCTTATGCCATATAGGATGCCAAGTCAAAAAATGAGTTTTTCTTATGGCAAGGGAAACCCGCAGCCGCTACCCTTTGGGTGCACATAGGATAAAACGGGTTTAAAATATTATGTTTTAATAGATTTAAGGGTTTAGTTGACAAAGAGATGAGTAGAAGGTTCAATTGACAAATGGATTCAACTTAATAAGTTTGAATAATTAAGATGTGTTGTGAAGTCTTAATATAATTAAGATGTTTATTTAAACGATTCTACAAAGATTACAGTTCATCAATTCCATCCATTCACTGCTATCGCCATTGCCCACCATTATCAACTACCACTGCCGACGTTCACCATTTTCAACTACAACCACCCATAACCACCATCCTCAACCGATCACTACAACAACTGTCACCACTACTAGACACTTTTTATAATCATCACCACCAACCCTTATTACCATAACAATTGCCAATTACTATCGATAATCACCACCACTAGTCATCATTATATATTGTCAACCACATCATCATTCACCACCACATTAGCTATCACTATCATGAATCATCCACCATCAACCACTAGCTACTACCTACAACACCGCCATTAGCCAACACTATCCCCAATTGGCACCAACAACCACTGCCACTTGCCTTCACCACCACCAACTGCCATATAGTTTTGTAAAAATATTTTGTTGATATAGTCTTAGATTAATTTAATATTTTATTGAATTTTATATTTTGTCAATTTTTAAATAAAGATAATTTTATATATTCAGATGTTGGAGAAACAAACTTAATTATTTAGTATTTAGATCTTAATATTCAGATGTGTCAGATGTCTTAATCTTAATGTAAAATAATGAGGCCTCAGAGTATGCCAATTTTCTTTCCTCTGTCCAAACTGATAAACTCAAACCTTATGTCTAGTCAGGAATCATGTTACTAAGAAGATCCAGTGTTTTCTCTCTGATGTAGGCTGAGAATATCATGATTACGGATAAACTTAAGATTGAGAAGGATCAAAATACTCAAATTAGAAATCAAGTAGCTCAACTTTTACAGTTGGAGCAAGAACAGAAATTGCAGATACAACAACGTGATTCAACTATTAAGATGTTGCAGGTTAGTTACTTTTATACAATTGCCTTTTTTCTCTCCAAGCGTGTATCTGGTATAACTTAATCTAGTTAGTCTACCTTTAAAAGATGTTATCTTGCTCCATTATTCCACTCATTGTTGCATACTGCTGGGTAATTTTAAATTGTTGCTATTACCTTTCTCAGCCTTTTCGCTAAGATCAAGTACTGAACTGTTCTTATCAGTTTAATATCTGATCAAGTACTAATCCGTTCTTATCTGTTTAATATTTGGTACGTGGGGTCTCACCCCACATGATATTGACTCAATTTTTCTTGGGGGAAGGTTCATCAAGGTAGCTTGATACCTTGGACTTCACGCATTGCCCCAAATCGTTGCTCTACAGTCCAGGCCTGATGTACCCCACCAAAACAAAAAACTTCCAAATTGATATTACGCCAGCCAACAAGGGGTTTATGATGTTAAGAATATCATACATTTTTGCTCTTCAGGGAAATATCTTAAGACTGTCATACATATTTCCTTTGAGGGAAATATCTCAAGAATATTATACATTTTTCCCTTTGGGGCTGGGGGATTATAATCTTACAAGCTTAATTTAAAAGATTGCAAGGGGTTTATGATCTATGTTGACAACAGTTTGAATATTTAAGAAGGAACTTCTCAAAAATTCAGTTTATCATTTACTTATGTGCGGGCTCATCCCTGTATGCTACATAAGCTATTTCGGTGACTCAAACTTGAAAGAGGATATCATTGCCTCAAGGCTCACTGTTTTCTATTTTGTGATGGATACCTATTCAGTCTAACATTCTATACTGTACTATTTTAGTTTCTGCAAGCTTGCTTCATCATTATATTTCTTGCATTATCTACATTTTGTTCATTTATGTATTTTTTTTAACTTAAACTGTATTTCACCTTTTATTTTATGGTAGAAGAAATACATTTTCCTTTTGCACATGGTTCTGCTTGAAGTTTCTGATCACATTATATTGTAGGCCAAACTGCAAGCTCTTGAATCACAGTTAAATGAGGCAGTACGTGCCAGTGAGGCTAGGTTAAAAGATGGGTCAGAGTTAAGATCTGCAGACCAAACAGGTTTGAAGACAGCGAGGGATGATATTGACTCAGCAGCTGTTACCAAGAGGCTAGAAGAGGAACTTTTAAAACGTGATGCACTTATTGAGGTAGCTTATTCATGCTGTCTGTGTATATGTAGTACACACCGTTGTATTCTTTAGTTAAATTTTGTTAAAGAGGAATGACAATGAAGATGATTAGGCTTTATCTATATGTTCAATTAGTATCATCTGGAAATGGAAATCAGACACTTTTGAGCTTTTTTTACTGGTTAGATATATCTTGCTATTCGTTGGAGTCATTAATGTGTTTTATCTTTTTGACAGAAATTGCATGAAGAAAATGAGAAGTTATTTGATCGTTTGACAGAGAAAGCCTCTGTAGCTGGATCAACACAGGTAATAATGGTGTCCGAAGTATTTTTCTCAGATTTGCTAGGGTTTTCATTCTTTAGTTCATTTGTTCCTAATTGGTGAAGTGTGTGACCATCTCATTTAAAAACTAAGTTGTTGGAGACAGCAAACTTATATTTTCTTAATTATTTGCTTAACTGATAGATTGTATGGCTCAAGCATTTTGCTCTTGCTGAAAGAGTATTTTAGTCTCATCTTAAAGCTGCTAGCTGTTAATCTCGTTTGTGCCTTCTTGCACAGGTGTCTAGTCCGTTACCAAAGGCTCCAACTACTCAGAATAGAGAAACTGGAAGGTGTATACTATTAATAGATTATGCATTTTCTGGTTTCCCCATTGTCTTTTCTGTACCTTCATGGTTATTAACTGCATCTTGCATCGTGGGTGACAGAAATGATATCAATGTCAAAGGACGTGCTACAGATGTGCTAGCACTGCCCTCATCAACTGATAAGCCAGATGGCACAGTTGCTTTGGTTAAATCTGGTGGTGAAAAGGTCAAGACTACCCCAGCTGGCGAATATCTTACTTCTGCATTGAACGAATTTGATCCTGATCAATATGATAGCCTTGCTGCAATATCTGATGGAGCAAACAAGCTTTTGATGCTGGTAAAATCTTATCCCCTTTTGCTCTCTGGAGTATGCATTAGGTCTTTAGTCTGTCCAGAATATGCTCTCTGGAGTATTCATTAGGTCTTTAAGTCTGTCCAGAATATGCGCTCTGGAGTATGCATTAGGATAAGACTACTTTCTTTGAACCTATGGATGTACCCTATCCTTCTATAACTACAATGTTTTGGTATTTATATCAGGTTTTAGCAGCAGTTATCAAAGCAGGTGCCTCTAGGGAGCATGAAATACTTGCTGAAATTCGAGATGCCGTATTTGCTTTCATTCGTAAAATGGAGCCAAAGAGAGTGATGGATACCATGCTTGTTTCCCGTGTTAGGATTTTGTACATAAGATCCTTGCTTGCTAGGTCGCCGGAGTTGCAATCTATAAAGGTATCAGATTCTTGGTTGTTCTTCCATATATTATTTCAGTGGATTTTTGTATTGCCTTTATTTGATTGTTGAAAGCAACTGATTGTTGAATTTCTAGGTTTCTCCTGTGGAGCGCTTCTTGGAGAAAGCTAATTATAGTGGCCAAAGCAGAAGCACTAGCCGTGGTAGTAGCCCTGGAAGATCGCCTATGCACTATGATTCAAGTAGGAATGCACTGGTTGATGAACATATTCAAGGGTTTAAAGTAAATTTAAAGCCAGAAAAGAAATCAAAGTTATCATCTGTTGTTCTGAAGATACGTGGTATTGATCAGGTGAGTGATATGCATTACAAGCAACTTACCTGTCCCTTATCCCTATCTGCATCTTTTTTGGGCAATTGTTAGGTTGTCTAGTTAGCTTCGTGATAAGAATCGGATTACCAGAATAAACAAGAATATAATGTGGAAGCGAAATAATAAAGATTAAAGACAAGAATTGAAAGATATGTGGAATTTGAGAAGAAAATCCCCAAATTCAAAAGATGTGCTAAAAATCCTAATTGATCTTAGTATTCAAATTAATTTATGATACTAATAGAGCCAATTCAAGAACTTAGATAAAAAAGTGATCTAGACCCCCTATTTTGAAGAAATTAGAGATAATAATTAGTATAAGACTAATTACCATTTTTAATTTACTTAAATAGAAACCAGAATATAATGTGGAAGCGAAATAATAAAGATTAAAGACAAGAATTGAAAGATATGTGGAATTTGAGAAGAAAATCCCCAAATTCAAAAGATGTGCTAAAAATCCTAATTGATCTTAGTATTCAAATTAATTTATGATACTAATAGAGCCAATTCAAGAACTTAGATAAAAAAGTGATCTAGACCCCCTATTTTGAAGAAATTAGAGATAATAATTAGTATAAGACTAATTACCATTTTTAATTTACTTAAATAGAAACCAGAATATAATGTGGAAGCGAAATAATAAAGATTAAAGACAAGAATTGAAAGATATGTGGAATTTGAGAAGAAAATCCCCAAATTCAAAAGATGTGCTAAAAATCCTAATTGATCTTAGTATTCAAATTAATTTATGATACTAATAGAGCCAATTCAAGAACTTAGATAAAAAAAAGTGATCTAGACCCCCTATTTTGAAGAAATTAGAGATAATAATTAGTATAAGACTAATTACCATTTTTAATTTACTTAAATAGAAACCAGAATATAATGTGGAAGCGAAATAATAAAGATTAAAGACAAGAATTGAAAGATATGTGGAATTTGAGAAGAAAATCCCCAAATTCAAAAGATGTGCTAAAAATCCTAATTGATCTTAGTATTCAAATTAATTTATGATACTAATAGAGCCAATTCAAGAACTTAGATAAAAAAAAAGTGATCTAGACCCCCTATTTTGAAGAAATTAGAGATAATAATTAGTATAAGACTAATTACCATTTTTAATTTACTTAAATAGAAACCAAAGATATCAAGTTAAGGATTAATCTTACCTCTTAAAGAATCGTTCTTAAAAGGTTGTAACATAAATCCATAGTTACTCCATACAAAGGTGTAAAGAAGAGAAACCTCTCAAATAATACTAAATAATATTAATCATGTTTGTCTAAATATTAAAATTTATCCCTATATATGGGGGTGGATTTTGTTATTTTAATTAGAAAAGACGTGATTAATATTATTTGAGAGGTTTCTTTTCTTTACAACTTTGTGTGTGATGACTATGAATTTATCTTACAACCTTATGAGAATGATTAGTTAAGAAGTAAAATTAATTCTTAACTTGATATCTTTGGTTCTTATTCGTAAAATAAAGAAAGTGATTAGTCTTATGCTAATTGTTGTCTCTAATTTCTTATCACTTTTGATCTAGATTCTTGAATCGACTCTATTAGTATCATAATTAGTTTTAATCCACTAATTTAAGATCAATTAGCACTTTATTTGGAAATTTTATTTTTGAATTTCACATATCTTTCAATTTCTTTCTTTAATCTTTATAATTTTGCTACCACGTTACTTTCTTGTTTATTCAAGTAACCCGATTCTTATCACTTCGCTATTTGGTCTGCTGAAGGAAATAAGTATGTTTTTTGAACACAGTTACAGATTTGAGTATATTATATTAAGTAGTCCAAAAATTTAACCACAGCTAGTTTCGTGACAGTTACAAAGACCCAGTGAGACAACTAGAGACTCTACATCTTGTACAAAGACTTCTTTACACCAAACGTAAAACAAAAATATACACTTCATCTTGAGCTCTTTTTCAGAGTTGTGTTATTATTTACTTATTTATTATTTTTTCCCTCTCTTGTCTCTTAACTTTTTATCTGTGCATGTTATATCTATTTAACATTCAATTGGTAGTGGCTTATGTGACTTGGAATTTAATCATATAGGACATACAGAGGCAGCAAGTAACTGGTGGAAAACTTAGGGAGATAACTGAGGAAGCTAAAAGTTTTGCGGTTGGAAACAGAGGTCTTGCTGCTCTTTTTGTACATACTCCGGCTGGCGAGCTTCAACGCCAAATCAGGAATTGGCTTGCGGAGAACTTCGACTTTCTGTCTGTCACTGATGACACAGTTGGTGGAGCAACGGGTCAGCTTGAGCTTCTGTCTACCGCAATAATGGATGGATGGATGGCTGGACTAGGTGCTGCAATGCCCCCTAGCACTGATGCACTTGGTCAGCTTTTATCTGAATATGCAAAGAGAGTTTACAATTCCCAACTCCAGTACTTGAAGGTACTTCCATGTGATCTTGCATTTTACTCCCTCCACTATATACTATTCAACTACATACCCAGTGTAATCCCACAAGTGGGGTCTGGGGAGGGTAGGATGTACGCAGGCCTTACCCCCCTAGTTTTGTGGGGTAGCCCTTTCAATCAAAAACTTTTCCTTGGGAAATTTAGACTGTATACAAGAGTTGTGCATTATACCTTAATCTTGAAGTGACATGTTTCTATTTGCTGCTCCACTTCTTTTGCATTTCACTATTATATTTTTCACTTGTTTATCCATGTCTAAGTATCATAATCTGTTCACAATACACATACTTGTTTATCTTGTAGGGATGTTAGGGTTATTACTTTTATTGCTAGTAACTTATTATCATTAAGGCTACATATTCATCTCCCCATGCAGCTTTTGAGTTTTCTTTGAAGAACTGACACACAAGCTTTTGAATTCTTTTCGAAGAATTGTCATACACTTGCTTTTTACATTTTTCTGTAAAATTATAACATTTATGTTGTTTGTCATGTGAATCAAAATCTTGAAGCAGTGTGCTAACTTTGATTTCTGACCTGTTGTTGAGACGGGCCTTTAAATTTAAGGAACGCTTGTCAGCAATACTACAACATATGTCCATATGTTGTAGTATTTTTCTTTCTTTAACCTTTAAAAGTAAAAAATACTACAATGTATGCACATAAGTTTTCTAGGTGATTTGGATTATGCTTCTAAGAACAATGTGTTTGAGTTTGCTTGTGTTGTTTGGGTGATTGTAAAATGATTGTTTATGTATGTTTTCTGTATTTTCTCCTCCTTTTGGAACGGGGCTGGCAATATGTGATAACTCTCCTTTAGAGCTAATTTTGATCTGAGACTCCTTGCATCTCTTAGAAACGATGGCAACTTTCGAACTTTATATATGTTGGGAAAAGTAATAAGTTCTTCCTTTTCTTCTTTCTCTTTCACCCCTTGTTACAAAATAAAAGTCGGAGGGGCCACCAAAACTTCTCTCTTTCCGCTTTTCCTCTGACCTGTTGCTATTTGCGTTGTTTTTGTCGGGGCTTACATTTCTATGGTTGCCAAAGGTGGAAGAAGTTTGTTGGTGAAGATGTAATCCGGTTAGAAGTTCCTGTCTCATAATTGATAATACGAACACCAGGATTTAGTCCCACAAGTAAGACATAGAAAAAATCTAGAGTCATATCCATTCTACCAAAAATCTAAAATTTTGCTTCAATAGGGCTTCAGCCTTCAGGTGAGCAAGTTTTGCTCATTCATGGGTGTCTTGTCAGGTTATCCTCACTTATCATAGAAACAGCATAGCTTTGGCGCGGGCAGCTGAAGACTTTTAACTCAGGGCCACTCCTTTCAAAGCTATATTTTAATATTTTAGCAAGTAGTGCAATTGAGCTTGCATGTATAAAGCCACATCTTAAATGTCTGACCAGGTTATGCTATTTGTTACACGGGCAGCTATGTTCTCTATCTATCAATTTAGGGGTAGTTTGGGGGGAGAGTAGCCGAAACTATTATCCACACTTATTTATTCCCCCTACCCCTCAAAAAAAAAGAAGAAGAAAGAAACTTACTTTGCAGTTTTGTCAAGGGCAATCATAATAACAGATTAGTTTGTTTTAATTGCTTACAGTTTATCGTAGTGCTTATACAGTTTTACACAAGAAAGATCGATTGGATCCAATAAGGGTCTCTTTTGTCTTGATCCTGCTTATCTTGTTCTTATTCAATTCTTTATCAGGACATTGCAGATACACTGTCAACTGAAGTGGCAGAAGACTCTATCCATGTGGCAAAGTTGCATTCAGCTTTAGAATCTGTTAATCACAAAAGAAGAAAGGTGCGTTAGTAAATTGAATTGCTACTTTTGTTAATGTATGTTATCTCCAAGTAATACTGAATAATTGCCCCTAGCTACCGATGGACCAACATAGCCGAAGATTATCTACTTTGGATCTCTTTTCATAACGAAAAAAGGCATATTATCATGCCATTTTCTTTCTATTGTTGAATTAATTAATAATTTAAGTGAACCACAATTGCTTGGTAAACTGTAAAGCAAGAACCTCACTCATGTGTACTAGTTCTGGGAACGTGCTCCACACGTTTATCCTTTACTGTCAACAAATTTCTATAGGCCTAATCTAACGTTGATAATTATTAATTACATTATTCTTTTGTATATGTTGTTCTATGCAAATATAATAGTGTCAACTTATTCTTTTCATTTAATTTTGGTTATTTTTGTGTAAAATAAGAAATGTTGAATAATGTAAAACTAATTAAGATAATATAGCATATAATAGTATGTGATATAGCAAAGAACTCTTGCTCTAGATTTAAGAAATGGACGTAATATATCTAACAAATTTAATAAAGACATAAAGAATAAATATATATTTACTATGTTAATGAGGAAAAGAGAATGACCAATAAATACTCCACTGCACGTGCTTTGCTTAGAAGTCTATTATTTTAATTTTAAAAAATTAATGAAAAGACATATTTTAATATAAAAAACAATAGCAAAGGGCATTTTTGTAATCCAACTTTGAGCTTTTTTTGTTCCCACTTTTAGTAATATATGAAATGCTGAACTGCCGAATGATTCCAGGAGGTGTTAGAAAGTTGGGCTGAGGATGATTATCCACAATATCCTTATGCCTAGGTTACTGAATAGCCCACAGCCTGTCGTATGAACTCATTTTTCTTGTATATATCATTTTATTTGAATTTAGATAGTTGGAAGGCCAGTATGACTCAGTTACTCTCATAAACAGATTTTGCAACAAATAAGAAGTGATATGACAATGTTGACATTAGAAGATGGGAGTTCACCGGTTCGAAATCCTTCTACTGCAGCTGAAGATGCCCGACTTGCATCCTTGGTTTCCCTCGATGGCATTTTGAAACTAGTCAAGGTGTTTTATTAATTTCCCAGTCACTTTCCTCTGGATCGTTGTTTTGTTAACTGTGCTAATGAATCAAAAGGCAAGACCGATCTGATGAATTAATTTTAACAGGACGTACTGAGGCAATCCTCTGTGAACATCCTCAGTAAGAGTAGGAAGAAAGCTTTGCTAGCTTCTCTAGATGAACTTGCAGAACGAATGCCTTCCTTACTTGACATTGATCATCCGTGTGCTCAGAGGCACATTGATGAGGCACGACATGCTGTTGAGGTACCTAGTTGCTTTTATCGCTGCTGGTTGTTAACTATCTGGTGTTTATGTTTGTCATCCTGAAGATAGGATTCCATATGTTGAGTATTATACAATGTTTTAGCATCACATTTTCATGAGTACCGTAGATGTGCAGCTCTTCAATTAATTGCTGATATTTACCTGCTGAGGTTGTGTTTATATGTGATAACATTCTATTGACTCCAGAAAATACTGTCTTAGAGAGAAATTTGTGTCTAGCTTTATATATTTGAGTGGATGCTATTACCAACTGCAACTGAGCTGTCATGAGAGAACTAGCGATAGCAAAGCACAAAAGATCTAAGTTGCACGGACTCTTCACTTTCAATGCCGCACCCATGTCGGATTCTCCAAAAATACACTAATTTAAATACACTAATTTTGGAGAATCTGCTGATAGTTTTGAAGAGTTTGAGCAACATAGCAGAAGATAAATTGCTGAACTGATACGGGCTTTATAATTTCAGATAACAAATTTTTAGTCCAACGTTGTTTGGAGTAGGGGTGTGCACTATTCGGGTTAAATCAAATAACCAAACCAAATCAAACCGAATTTTTATTTGGATTGGTTTTTTGGTTTTTCAAATTGGTTTTGGATTAATAAATTACTTTGTTTAGCTTTTTGGTTTGGTTTCAGATTTTAAAAAATAAAAATCGAAAAACCAAAAAAACCGAATTATATATTTATATAATTAAGTTGGAGTTAACCACTTTTGTCCCTTTTTGTTTATTGCCTTTCATGATCATTACGATTATATTTTATGCTTGAACATCTATAATAGATATACTTATAAGTATTGTGTTTTAAGTTTTTTCTTATGATTTATATTAGAAAGTATATTTAAGGGATTCAATATTGTTACTTTGGTTATGCTATTAATTGTTGACATAACCGAATAACCAAACCGAAAAAATCTGAACCGAATAGAGGAAAACCAAACCAAACCAAATTTATTTTGGATTGGATTGGATTACACTTTTACAAAACCAAAAACCGAAAAATCCAAACCGAATAGTGCAAATGCACACCCCTAGTTTGCAGATATATTTCCAGTTCTATTCATATATGAGAGGGTCATTCAGCTAGGATACTTTTTCTCCTTTCAACTAATGTAATTTACTTTTGCTAACAATTTGACAGTTAATTCCTGAAGAGGATGACCGACTTCATGAAAATGTACATGCTTCTCGGCCTCCTGCGAATGTTGGATTAGGGGGTGAAACTGACGTGACACAGTGGAATGTTCTTCAGTTCAACACAGGTTCAACAAGCCCATTTATCGTCAAATGTGGAGCTAACTCAAACTCTGAACTGGTCGTTAAAGCAGATGCACAAGTTGAAGAACCTAAAGGGGGTGAGATTGTTCGAGTTGTTCCCAGACCACCTGTTCTTGAAAATTTGAGCTTGGATGAGATGAAACAGTTATTCACACAGCTCCCGGAGTCTCTAAGCCTTCTTGCTCTTGCAAAGACAGCAGATGGAACCAGAGCTCGGTATTCCAGACTCTACAGGACTCTTGCCGGGAAGGTTCCAGCATTGAAAGACCTTGTTGATGAACTTGAGAAAGGCGGAGTGCTGAAGGATGTCAGATCATGATAGCATCTCTTGTGCAATGACACACTTCGGATATGCTGACTATTTCAGCTGTGTTGCCTACTTGGCCTGTAATTTTGGTAAAAATATGCGGTAATGTTGCCCCAATTTTCAATTTTGGGTTTTCAAGTTGTGTATAGTTGTTACATTGTGTAAGTGGCTATACAAGATTTTTTTTGGTGCATCAAATTATTATTATTCATTTCCGAAGCTCTAATCTTGAAATTGGTTTTTGTTGAATTGTTGAAGGGGTTACTTGGCATTTATATGGGTTGTTGAATGATGGTGAAAAATAGATTGTGCGATTTATGAAGAGTTTATTTGACTCTGGAATTGCAAATACATCAAAGATATTGAGACAATCAGTTGCAATTATATACATATATATATTTTCAATTATATGATACATCTAATAATTTATATACATATTTTTCATCTAATTATGGATTACAATTAAACATTTATGTAATACATTAAATATGAATCACAATTACATACATATGTTTAATGAGATATTTATATGATGACTACTCCCTTTGGTCCTAATTACTTGTCCATTTTTTAATTGACACACCTATTAAGAAAATAATTATTGACATAGTGAGTTTATCATTTTACCCTATGGATGAATTATAAATTTAAGATTTCTAAAAAGTTCTACCTTTTTCAAAGTAATTAATTGAGGGTATAATAGGTAATTTTTTTTTTTTATATTTTCTTGATTTGTCCAAATAGACAAATAATTAGATACAACTATAAAAGTAAAAGTGGACAAGTAACTAGGGACATAAAGAGTATTTTTTTTTTTTTTTGGTTTTCCACTCGATGTCCGGAGTCCACATTGGAGCTTCGACTAAATCCAGATCGCAGCTCTGCAGGACCCATTTGAAGGTGGTGCTCCCAACATGATTTTCTCCATACCTAGAATAAAGAAGTATTATCTAGTATTCCTATTTTTATTCCTATTTTAAATAGGATTATATAAACCTTTTCTATTCATTTTCCTATTCTAAATAGGATTTATTTAGGTCTCTCTATTTTATTTTTATCAACAGACGCATATTTCTTCTCATAATACACTTTAGTTACAGAGATCTCTTCAATCGAAAATTTGCGGAGAGAATTTGGGTCTGTAGTACATACAATCAACTGAAAAATGGTTGAATCAATACAGGAGAATTGGCAAAAAGGCCTTTCTGGTGCAGCAGCACAATTTCTGAATGGGGAAAAACACTACTCATACGAAGAGAAGAGACTAAAATCACTTATTTACGAGGAAGGATATGGAAATTGGGAAAAACAAAATTGTTTGTGGTGTTCGGGTTAGCTAGCATGCATCTCGACTAACTCCACGGGAAAGATTAATGTGTATTTTGTTTGATTTCTAAAGAAGACCGTAAAAAGTAGTTCCAAATATAAACATTATCTATCACCTGGATTTTAGTACTTGTTGACCATTTTAATGTCTCTGCTATAAAAGTCTCTACTTTGAGGAGCAGTAGCGGATCCAGAATTTAGAGTCTGTGGGTGCCAAATAGACTTATCGATTAATGTGTCAGATTTTTTCCTTAAAAAAAGGTGCTTGGAGCCTTTTTTTTTCTTAAAAAATGTCTGCAGCAAATTTCTCAAAAAAAAAAAATAGGTACAAGTGAGATTCAAACCTGCAACATTTGCCATCAAAAGTTGCCCTCCAACCGTGGCACCACAAGCCAATTTTGTTCACTGGGTGCCACGCTTTATATTTATATAAATATTATATATATATACCTATGTATATGTATATGTAGAGTTTCCGTCGAAGTTAGGGGATGGCGTGGAACCCCCGACTGCTTCATAGATCTGCCCATGTTGAGGAGTGAAGAGATGGATTTTTATTAGAATCTTTCATCTTTTGTACTAACCAAGGTACATATCTTTAAGGTTTGCGCATAATGGTTGCTTGCATTTAGTATAAATAATTGTATTAGCTATTTGTCTGATTTATGGTAGATCTTGAATTTCCATTAAGGAGTTTGAAAAATGGTAGTAGAGTGTATTCAGGATCTCTATAAATTAAATACATAAAAGTCACCTTATGCATATAAAGGACTACGTACACGAGGAGAATATTATTCGTCTTTGCAGAAAAAAGATGGCGATATGAGGTAAAAAATTGATATGAATAATTTGCTCCATCTTTGCATCGCTATACTTGTTGGCAAATTTACCTTGGTTTTTTTTTTTTTGGACTATTTTACAATTGACTTATCTGTGTAGCCGAAGATTAGAATACTCTAATCAATTCATGCGGCAAATCTGTTTGGTTGGGGGAATGTAGGAAGCAGGGCGGAGCCAGAAAATATAATGAGGGGTTCAAAATCTGAGAAGTAAACGTATGAACTAGTGGAAGGGGGTTCGACATCTATTATATATATCTAAAAAATAATTTTAACCATGTATAAATAGTAATATTTTTCGCCGAGGGGGGTCGGATGATCCCCTCATTATATGCTGCCGCCGCCACTGAATTAGGAAGGAAGCAAGGAAAATTTTAGAATAAAAATAAAAATAAAAATCGACATTATATTTCAACTAATATGTTGAAAAAGATGTAAGTTACTCTCTCCGTTTAATGACGTGTTTTTTTAATTATCAAAAGTATTATAAAATATTTAGAATTGTGAGGCAAAATGACTATTCAATTTCTTTTTCAGTTTTATTGAATACTATTTTGTCTATTTCATATTAGTTTTCATATTTCATTTATGAAAGAATCAAATTAGATAAAAATATTAAGTTGATCTAATTTGATTTAGCTTCACAAATTAATTAAATTAATTTTCGAAAAGTAGAATATTAAAATCGAAAGTGTACCAAATAAATAAATAAAAGTGAGTATTATAAACATATCATAATTAGTTGATTTTTTAAAATTATTTTTTTATGCCCAAAAAATATGAATAGTTCAATTAGTTAACTATGTGAATTTAAATTTTATAGAGAAAGATTTCATTTTTCACTTTATAATCCTTTGCTCAATTAAAACTTTCACTAATAATTCAAATATGAAAACAAAAAAATACTAAAAAGAATTTTATATTCATTCTACATTCATATATAAATAATGTAATTTTTTTAGCGTAGGATATTTAAATTAATCCTTTCATCCTAATAGACTCGATATCGTCGCAATTTCTCCTCCCCTACCCCAATTATATATATATTTTTTTCTACAACAAATTCCTTCCCCCACCCCTACCCCACCCCACGCCACGCCAACCCACCCCAAGAGTTGAGGATCTTGCAAATATAAAACACACATACACAAAGTGAAGAGGAAGAAGAAGAAAAAAAAAATGGATTCATCTTCAGTAACATGTAAAAAGCTAACAGTAATTGCTGTATTAGCAGTTTTGATTCAAGTATTTGGGCTTGCTCTCTTTGTTCTTGGTTTCTTCCCTGTTAAACCGGCACTCTCTGGATTCAGGTACTCAGAAAAAAGAATTGGTTTTTGCAGTTTCATTTCTTAAAAAATCCAATCTTTTCTTGAATTTCATTATTGTAAGAGCTTGGAGTTTTCATTTGTATTCTGGAAAATTGTATAATAAGCATTGAGATTTCCCTTCTTTGTTCTGTTTTTTTCTCAATTTCTTCAGTGGAGTAGAGAGTTTTTATCCGCCTGGAGCAGATTCAGCTGAGTTTCAGAATATCACCAATTTATCAGATAGTCAGCTCAAATATTTGTACCAGGTTGGTGTCTTTTTTGGGGTGGTGGTATTTTTTTTGGGCTAAAAAGATCATATTTTGGAGATTTTTTTTTTTGTTGTACCAGGTTGGTGTATTTCTTCTCTTTTGGGGGTGGGGGGTATGTTCTTTTTGGGCTAAGAAGATCATATTTGTTGTAAATTGAATTTATTCATGTCATGTTAGATTGGACATTGTGTATAATTATGAATACAGTGTGGCATGTTACAGAATTTGTTAAGGTTCTTCAAAGTTTGAAACATGGTGAGATTTTTTTATAGGAATGCCATGTTGTTTTTTCGGTGTACATGTTAATGCAGTTTTCTGTTGGTTTTGCATTGGATATGCTAGAGTGCTCTATTGCCCTTAAAAGTTATGGTGTTTAATTTGGTAAAACTGCAGGAATTGTCTTTGGTGCCTCCTTTATTTGACCGGTTAATACTCATGGTGAGTGGTTTTGTTAGTTTAATCTTGCCTGAGAATGATTTACTTGTGAATCCTTCAGGGCTATGTCTGATTGGAAACATGATTTCCTTTTTTGCTGATAAAATCTATTTGTTTAGGTTATTGATGGTCTTCCAGCCGAATTCGTGCTTGGGAAAGATGGTGAACCTCCACCGAAGTCTTTCAAGGAAGCTATGCCATATACTCAATCCTTATTGAGTAAGGGGAGGGCAATTGGCTATCATGCAAAGGCTGCACCTCCTACTGTCACAATGCCTCGCTTGAAGGTAAGCCGAATGAGTTTCGGACAAATTTCCTGTTTCAAGAAGTTGGTTTCTCAGTAGCCGTGTGCTTGCAGGCCATGGTTTCTGGAGCAGTTGGGGGATTTTTGGATGTTGCCTTCAATTTCAACACACAAGCTTTGCTGGATGACAACATAATTGGTTAGTTGGAAAATCTTCTTAAAATTTTATATGGTAAAGAAGAAAGTCCCTTTTAAGTTATAGCTTGTCAATTGATTAAGTGGTTTCCAGATTAGATGTCTTAACATGACCCATGATTTCTCTTCCTGTCACAGTTCAATTTCTAAAAGTTGGTTGGAAACTTGTGATGCATGGTGACGACACATGGCTTAAGTTGTTTCCTGGAATATTTTCGAGGCATGATGGAGTTAGCAGTTTCTTTGTAAGTCTGTTTTAATACCAGGACTTTGAAGCATTCTTATTCAATAATTCTTTTTTCTCTCCTATTGCTCTTGTGGTGGTGTAGCTATTTTCTCCTCTCTGCTGGTGTAGTTAGTTCATTTATTCTCTTTAATTTCTTGATTTGCGAAAACATAAAAATTGTCTTCAGCCATGCTAGTGAAATACCATTCTTTCAGTAATTTGTTGGATCGAGTATCTTGGGGGTGGAGGTGTAATCTACATCTAGGTCTAAGGTCAGAATGCTGCTTAAGGTGTATGATTTAATTGCTTTGCTTGTAATTGGTGTTGAAAAGTTGAAGTTCTTAGCTGCTTATGGAATTCATCCTGCAGGTTAAAGACACTATCCAAGTAGATCAAAATGTATCTCGACATTTGGTTGATGAACTTAGTCGTGCTGACTGGAGTCTTCTGGTAATCTCTTTTTCCCTTCTATTTGTTCCTTTATTTGTTAAAACATTTTTCTAGGAACCAGTTAAATCAATTGAGAGAAAACAAAGAGAACAATAGTAGCTCAAAATGATAAAAGTAAAGGAGCATACCCTGTGGCAGCAACCAGAAGAAGAGAAGCAACTGCTGGCTTTCTGTCTTACAATGTAGCTGTAATTATTGTACTTAAATTGCAGCTCAGCCTGACAAATCATCATCATCATCATCATCATCGTAATTGTGTTGTTTTGTCTAGGTTTCATCATCATCTTATCATTATTGATGTGTATAATTCATCAAGGTTAATTTACTTCGACATGTGATGCAGAAAATGCCTATCCCTAGCAAATTAAGTTTTAGCTTATATGAAAAGTTGTTCCTTCAATGAACCGAGGCAATCTAAGTTTTGGTTTGCATTGGAAGGAAAAGATCCAGATCAATTGCCCTAAGTAGAGGAAGAGTGCTTCTCTTCCCAAGGGCTTGCCTTGGCATAGAAAAATAGATAGAAGTGGATGAATGGAGAACACCTCGTTGAACTAGCCTCACTTTGTCAGTCTTTAAGGCATCATGAACTGGCAATTCGCTATGCATGTGAAGTGCTCTTTATTACATATTTAGCTTTTGACCAAAGTGCTTAGGCCTAGTTGCTTAGGTTTGCCTCAGCTTCTAAAACATTGTTTTTGCTTTGCTTGGTTTAGTGAGGACATAGTGCTTTTGCCGAGACTGATACACCATTTTTACCATTAATCAGATGCTGAAGTAAACAGATTTTCCTTCTTGAGTATATATTGAACTGGTCTTCATATAAGATGTTCCAGAATCTGCTGCTTTGAGAGCACAAATTTACAACCTAATTACTTAAGTCTTATTTTCTATGGTCATACATGTATAGTCATCCTTCCATTGAACAACTATATTTGCGTTCTAATTGCCAGTTTTGATAGCATGCTGAGTTGATGTTTCAAATTTCAACTAACACTTGTAAACTTATTAAACAGCTTCCTTTTTCGAGAATACTTATTTCCTACATATGTGGAGATCATTATTGAACTAGCAGATACATCTGGATGTTCTATTACAAGATGTTTCATAATTAATTTTACAGAAAGTCAATCTTACATATTGTGTTCGGGATTTTCGTTTAAAAATAGCTGAAAGTACCCCGCCTCTCTATCAAAATGTCTAAATCATTTTCCTTCTGAATATGGCTTACGTTGGTTAGTTATATTGTAAATGGGGCATCTTGTGAGATCCATGCACATGTTGCTGATGGTTCATCTGGTTCTTTCTGTGGAGTTACTTTTTTGTTTGTCACTACTTTATTTAACTCAAGCTTGCACTGTTTTAGATTCTTCACTATCTTGGCTTGGATCATGTTGGACATCTTGGTGGGCGCAATAGGTGTGCCATGTTAATTTGCAGTTTGCATTGAGTTTCCAAATAAAAAAGATGATAATACATCCATAATACTTTCTTGGGGTATTTATTACAGTGTGCTGATGGTCCCCAAACTTGGAGAGATGGATGAAGTGGTCAAGATGATCGATCTAAATTCTTCACCTACCAACAATAATGATCAAGGACGGACACTCTTGGTTTGTGCTTCTATCTCTTCTCCAAGAGTTGTGTAGCTTAGTCAATAAGCTAGCAGTTATCCGTGATATTCCGGACTTAGAAGCATTGCCCTGTTATAGATATGAAGTAGTAACTAGTGATGAAACCATTGTTGCCATTAACTATGACATTTGAGTACTTGTCTTTTTCTATTTTACTTCCAAAATATATAGATGTAATTTGCACAAAATATAGGCAAAAAAAAATTGTATGAACAAAGTAATTGGAAAAACTATAATTAAGTGAAATATAGAAGCATTAATAAAACCTGTAAATTAAGCTCAAAATTGATACAAAATTTTTATTTAGAAGCTACAGTGCAGTCAAAGTTTGTACTTCAGGTTTTCTGGCTATTTTCTTCTATTTGAAATTTTTTAATCCTTTTCCTAATAAGTAACAGATTCATATGTTTCCTGAACAATTGATACATCTCTTTGCTGGTTGTTTATTGTTCATTAGCGCTCTCTCCAAAGTAGAGACCATGTGCATTGAGCTCATTCTTTAATATGTTGATGCTTTCTGCCTAAGCGAGGCGAAGCACCACCTAGCTTTGGGGTTTAAGCACCTCCAAATGACCTTTAACAATATTGACCTACATCTTGATCAAATTTCAAGTATTATTTCTTCTTTTTAATATGTTTAACATCTGAATATGATTCCCCGATCCAATATCGAATCCATTCTTTATCTTATCAAAAAAATAATTTTAGCATATGAATATGGTATTATATCGACAAATTACCTGATATTCCTGTTGAATAGTGGATCAAGTGTTTGTGGCATCATACTCCTCTAGTGTGTGAATATATCATTTGATTATTCAACAAACAAATGTCAATATTCTGACTGTAATAATCCCTTGTCTTGTTTATGATGCACACATTTGCAGTTGGTAGTAAGTGACCATGGAATGACTGAAAATGGAAATCATGGAGGATCATCATTTGAGGAAACTGACTCTTTGGCGCTTTTTATTGGTCCTACAAATTTTGGAAGTACATCAGGCACCCCTAATAAAGCCAACCAGGTATGTGACCATGAATTTTATTGTTGATTAACTTTTTAATGGATTATTTCATTGGTGGAAATTGGAATCACTTGCCATTTCTTTTCATTTGCATGATCAGCTCTCTGCAAGAAACAGTCATTTGTGATAGGCTATGTTGCTCGGACACTCCAAAATGTTGCTGCACTGGTGTTTGATCCTCCAAAAATAGAATACTTTTGGAGGATCCAACACACATCAGTCAACTTTTTGAAGAGTCCGAGCAACATAGGTGCTAGGTTGTTAAGGTGCAGCAGTACCTCCATTATGATTAGTATGCTGTAAGAAGAAATATACAAGTTAGCAGTAAGTCTCTAAAATATATCTGGTGTTTCACCCATGTTCTGCATGGGAGCTAATATAAACTATGCAGTATTGGTTTTTTCAAAATAAACATTGTAATAAAAAAGTTGCTAGAGTAAGTTGTCTGAAATTCTTTCAAAAATAGAACTTGAACTACAAGTGCTGGAAAAAGTAAGTTGATAAGTAGTGACGTTTTGCCATAGTCTTTATTGAATGTTGTAGGAGGTTTTGATTTTATCTTAAAAAAGATATTTTTGATAGTAGTTGCAGGGTTTCCTTATTTGACACTGATAAGATTGATTTAATCATCGACTTGTTTATTTGTCAATTATGCATTATTCTGGTGTTTCAGGTGGACCTTGCTTCAACATTAGCTCTTCTTTTTGGTGTTCCGATACCAAAGAACAATGTTGGCATGTTGATGCCTGAAACTTTCAAATCATTAACAGGTCTGATTTGGTAGTTTATGTTGTTAATTCTGTGCCAATAGAATGTTGATATCTGGTGATAATTGTGAAGGACATGTGTCAAAATATGTGTTACATAGTGATGATGACTATCTGCGTAGGAAAACGTGTGTTTGGATATCTACAAGTGAGGCATGGGCTCGAGGAATTGAATTCTGCATTTTTCTTCATCTTGTTTTTCTGTGTATCAGAACAACAAATGAGAAACTTTCCTGCACAGACCACAGCTGTTCAAGTTACCTGTAATTCATCCAATTACTAGTCAAGATTTCTGAATTGTTTACACTTTACCATACTGGTTCTATGCTTATTTAATATACTCCGACTGCATTCTTCTTGGCTGTTGTTGATTGAATGGTGAAGTTGTGATGGCACAAATCTATCATGTTTAATCATATGGGAGTTAAAGGCAATGATTGTTAATGACGTAATGACAGTTTTACATGGGGTGCTTCTCCTATGTTCTTCAGAGAATCCCAGTTTATTCATATGCTCTGTGCTTCTTGGTATCAGTGGTTGTTATCTTGGTTTTTGACTAGAAAAGGGAACTAGGCACTGCCATATGCAGTTCCCCACAAAAAAAATCACTTTTGGAGATTGCCATCGTTTTTATTTAACCCTGGAACTAGAAGGGACATTTTTTGGGGGCTTAATTCAGTCTGAGATTGAGAGTTTTCCTTGATGGCTGATGATAGTGAATGCTAGTTCATTCAGGAGTGAGGTTCCTCGGAGTAAAATGAGCTTCACAATGAATCTAACAGAAGTATGCATTTTCAATATTATGATGCTTAATATTGAGAGGTTATACTTTGACTCCTTACAACTTGTCGTTGGAGCACCTTCAATAGGCTCAGGCAAATGGAAATGGTTGGAATCTCATTAGGCTTGATGCTCAAGTCTGACAAGATCAATCAGGCTCGACTGAATATCCTGATCTGGTTATGTTGTGACAGCGCACTTTCTATGAAATGGAGAAAATAAATAGCAGCATATAGAGTAATCTTGATACATTATTTTCAGTCCCATCATTTCTTGTGACCATCTTGTCAAAATCATGTATTTCGTCATTTTTTAACTATATATGCATTATAAAGTTGGTCATGTTCCTCTTTCATTTTCTTCAAGTATTTCAGTTGACCAACAACTCAGATTATTGGAGTTGAATTCCTGGCAATTGCTTAGGCTCCTTGAAGCGCAATTACCTCGTTTAGTATGTGAAAACTTCTCATGCGACAACTTCAGGGATGATGGATCTGAGAGGACAAGAGGTTACAGTAGTCTGGAAGAGACCTTTTGTTGTTTGTATATGAAGGCTGCAGATCTTCACAGATCTTGGAAGTCTGGGGAAGAGAAAAGGTGATTGATGGTTTGTAATAGCCAATTTGACATACTTCTTGGAAATTTTATTAGAGGAAAATTCTAATTCTTGTGTTGTTTTCTTCTCATATTTCATATAGATCTGCTAGTGGGGACAATTGTCACAGCATTCTTATGGCATATCATAATTTCTTAAGAACTGCAAGTGAGTGGCTATCTCATAGAGCAACTGACGTGAGTTTAACCTTATAAAAGTTTTCTTTTGCTATCTCCCATATTATTACCTTTTTGCAATATTCTTATAAGTTTTATTTAATGTTTTTCAGAAACCTGTTGGCCGACTTATATTTGGAGTAGCCGCTATGCTCGTTTCATGTTTGATACTGCTGAGCCTTCTGTTTCTTCTAGGAAAGCAAGTTTTCTCTGAGCAGAATCAGCAGTTTTCTAGTGCTAATAATGACCTGAGCTGGTGGCATTTGGATGAAGTTTTTATTCTTGTGGTAATTGTTATTGTTGTCATAAGCATGGGATCCAGTTCTCTGGTGGAGGAAGAGCAGTACATATGGCATTTCATGACATCCTCGCTTTATTTGTTATCTCTCCTGAAAGTAATGCAGCATATCGTAACAAGGACAGAGAAAAATACAAGTGCTACCTTGGGACTGAGAACAAATAATTACATCCAGATTTGCTCAATTTTTGTAATTCTCATTTCTGGGAGATTTCTGAGAGGATGGCATCAAGGTGGTGTTAATTGGACTAATCTTCCTGACATTTCAAAATGGTTAGAGCAAGGGGGAGACACTTATATAAAGTTGTTCCAGCTGGTTTCAGTGATCATCCTAATCAATATAAGCTTAGTTTCTCTTATGTGGTCCCGACGGTCAAAAAAGAACTTTATGACCGTAGTTTCCTTGATGCACTTGTTCCCAGGGTGGCTGGTTTTACATTATATCACTAAATATCAAGATGTTGCATTCAGTACAGGTAGTTATGATGCTACTTTAATGGCTCAGGTAATTTATGTTGTCCTAGGTTTCTGTTCAACGACTATTGTTGTTGCTGTGCCATGGTGTATACCTTTCCAAAATCGTACGCTTTCTGTTCCTGAAGTCCAAAGAAAGGCTTGGGGTTTATGTTTTAGGGATTCTGCATATGTGATTGGCTTGAGTTACGTATATTATTGGTCGCTTTTACAGCTATTGTTGCAGCAGCCCGTAAACTCAATGCCTGTACTATTTCTCTTCCTGCAAGTACTAGCTAGCATTTGGTTTTCTTCTGGTTCCAACCAGCATCGCAGGCAGTGGGTTGAGGTCAGTTGGATCTTTTAAATATTCATCCAAGTTCTCTTTTTATTTCTGTCTTTTTAAACAATTATGACGTCTTTGTCTTTGTCTTTGTCTTTGTCTTTAAGGACTGCCCAATACTAGTTTCACAAGTCTTGTTTTTCTCCTTTTTCCGTGTCAGGTTGCTGCACTTTACTACATGGGAATGGCAGGCCATTTTGGTCTTGGTAACACCAACACCCTAGCTACAATCGATGTTGCTGGGGCTTTTATTGTAAGTTTCTTGTGCAAAAATCTTTAATATTGTGTTTCATGCTAATTTCTCGTCTGCTTCATATTGAATCTGATGCTCCCCGTTGATTTGATTGCCAGGGTGTGTTGAACCACTCAACTATACTTTCTGGTGTCTTAATGTTCATTATTACGTACGCTTCACCAATGTTATACCTCCTTAGTATGGTGATGTACAATTCTGTGAAGGACACGAGTAGTTTCATAATTTCCGAGAAAGGCAACATTGGATTGTTGCTCAAGAGGACACTTGGTTTTCCTTGTCTGGTTCCGTTGGGTATGAATTCCATTCTTTTGATAGCTTACACAATTGTGTTGCTGCTAATGCGGAATCATTTATTTGTTTGGAGTGTATTTTCTCCCAAGTAAGTGTCACTAAAAAGTTGATATTTTGCTTTATCATATATTTTGTATGGAGATTAAGAGTGACTTTTCTTCGTTCAGGTTCTTGTACGTTTGTGCTACGACTGTTTGTGTTTGCGTTGGTGTATCTATTGTAGCTTCAACTGTGATCTACATCAGTTTGGTCTTGACTTACCGAGAGAAGTTGCACACTCATACAGACTAGTCTCAAGAAAGAGTATGACATATATACAACTAACCCGATTCAAGTGTTCTGTTCGATCTCCATTGAGAGTTATGCCAGTTTCTTTTAACCATTACGGTGATCTTAACATTCTGGGTAAGTTGTGGATTAGAAGAAAGCATACTATGCGAAAGCCTTCCACACTTGAACCAGAACATTTTTGACAGGAAAACTTACATCATAGAAGGTAAACGATTCATTTTTTCTGTTCAGTTGCCAAATGGTTAACTGGGAAGAACCGAGAACGTTGAGCTGTAGATTGTTGTTATTAGTTCATATCTATTTTCTGACGATTTTCGCTTAGGTGATAGAATGAGTTAAGCCATTTTCAATGTAATGTCTGTGCTAGTTTAATCTGTCAAAACATACCTTCTAGTCTTGAGAGGCTTTTTGTAAATTGTTGTATTCTTATCTTTGGCCCTTTTATCAACTTGGATACATAATGTATCTTGGGACTACTGCAGTGATGATATGAATAACAACATACTCGGTGTTTGTATGCAGACCTTACCCCTTTATGGGGGCAGAGAGACGATTTCTAATAGACCCTCGATTCAAAATAAAAGTATTCAACATGGGTTGTTTTATGTTGTTGTGTGGATTTTTTACTAATAATGATATTATTCTTCCATTGTTTACTTAAATGAACATCTTTAGATACAATTATTAATTTTTATGTTTGAAGGCTGCAGTTATTTATATATTTTTACTGAAATTGAAATTTTGAAAGTATAGTTAGATAGATCAATTATCAATAAATGATATGTGCAAGGGTAAATTAAACTAAATCTTTCTTTATTTAATATTTGAAAAGAAAAAAAAGCAATGAAAGGAATATAAAACTTAGTACTAGAAACAAATCAAAAATCCTAAACTTAATTAGTTGAATCTAAACATTTTATTAATGACTAGAAAATAATAATTAAATAGATTATATCATTCTTTTAGGAACCCCTCTTTTCTCGAGTTTGTCTTCGAGCTGGTCTTCCTTGTCCTTTAACTTCCAAAGACTAGTCGTGGCCTCGTATCTGTCTTTCATATTTTCTTGTTGCACATTAGTATTTTTAAGGTCGTTTGTTTGCTTGTCTATCTGCTCTCTCGTATCTGCTAACCTCTCCCAGTAATTGTCGATGGTTTTGCTTTTTGAGGATGACATTCTTGCTTTTTGTATATCAAAATTAGCTCGAACAACTGTTGAATGCAAAAGTAACAAAGTTAATGAAAAACTAAATGAAATCCAGATTTCGATATAGTAAAAGTAGCTTCTTTCTCTACTACATTAATACAACATTATTGTAATTCCTAAGGAAAAATAATAACTCAAAGTGAAAAGAAACTTACGTTAGTATTGTAAATGTCTAACTCAATTTGTTATGTGCATATACTATATTGTTTGTTTTTATAGACACTAATTTCTTAATTATTTCCTTATTTTTCTTCTTTTTAATTTTACTCTTGCCAATTAATATAAACATTATACTAAAAATAAGAATTACCATATTTTGAGGAAAACTAACAAAAAGGAGAAATAAGTAAATACGTGTAATAGTATTATTATTAATAATAATTAGGCTTTAAAATGAAACACAATAAACTAGCTTTCTTTTCCCATATGTGTATTGTATTTACCTATTTTATTTTGAATTTTCCTTTTTTCTTTTTTTCCTCTCTTTTCTTGGATTTGATTTTTTTTTTCTTTCTAAAATTTCAAGTGTTTTCCTAGTCTAATAGATGGTAATTCTTATTTTTAGTAATTATATTAGGCACGAGTAAAATAAAAATAAGGAAAGAATCAAACATTAGTGTCTATATTTTGAGAAGTTTTTAAAGAAAAGTATGGATGCTAAAGCAAGTAAGAATTAAACAAAACATAAAAATTTAGTAGTATCATAGACTCATGTTGAAAAGTCTCAAATGATATACCAATAATTAAATTCCAAGATCTTACAAATTAAAGTTTTAATAATGTAAACATCAAACTTACTAGAAATAAAATATCGTTTAAAGTCAATTTACATAATCAATTATCAAGTGTCGTATAGATTCGCTAGTGATGAGGCGTGAGAGGTTGGTTTGTAGAAGGAGTTAAGCATACATAAAAAAATATAAAAATCGAGGATTAAAGTAGAAAGTTTGGCATATAACCAAGTATTGCCGCACTTTATGTGACTGAGGCAAGGGTTAGCCTCCTCTTCTCTTATTCTAGTTAGTAGGATCAGTATCTTATTTTTTCGTGTGTGTAATAATAAGTTGTTTCATTTTCTTTATATCTTACTATCGTGTTATCATATTTTCTTACTATTTTTGTTTCGAAAACTTGTTAAATTTCTCGATACTTTGATACGATACATATTAATAACAATAATTAATGTAAACCTTTACATCAAAGTCAAAAAAATGTGTAACCATAACTAACGAACGTATGTTTTCACTTCATTATAATAATTTATGATAATGAAACTTAATTAATCATAATTAATGAATGTTTATTTTCACGTATTGAGACTTTAAATATGCATGACCTTAAGTCACTTGACTATAATAAGTTGCATTTATTTGATATAAACACCTAATACAAGTAAGTTTTTGCGTATATCTACGTGCATCTCACCTTATTTCACAAGAATACATATTACCTTTCTCTAGCACAAATACCGAATAACAAGTGTATCATGAAGTCAAGCAAGTTCTGCTAAGTGAACAGTTAACAACAACAACAATATTCGCCGTGTAATCTTGTAAGTGGGGTCTGAGAGAATAATGCATATACTGATACACAACCTTAACTCCTACCTTGAAAAGATAGATACACTATTTTCGATACTCTCACCTCAACTAAAAGACATAGCAAGTGATCCAAATGAAAAAAGAGAAAAATTAACAAGGACAAGAATTCAACATTTGTTCTATTGAGGCAAAAGTAACAAAAAGGCCAACAAATGGTGAACCAAACTGCCCAATTACAAAGAGTCAAGAACCATAGCCTGAGAGTCTTGGCAAAGCTTGCTACCACCAATCCATAAGCACATTCAAACAAGATTCATTTTCATAATTGTGGTATCCATGCCAATTTACACGCACCTCAACTAATTTCACAAGATAACTACTACGTCACATAAGCACATAAACATTAATACTTGATCGTGTGAAAAGAAATCACCTAATGTTTCTCATAACTCAACTAGTTCAAACAAAAACTTCAACATCTATATACAAAATGCTATACATTTTTTAAGAATTGAACCCCATCACTATTTCACTACTAGAAATACTAAAATATTTCAAAAGTTTAGACTTTTCAATATTTAAGCAACACTAAAGTATACCATCCATTACTAGTAATACTAACAAAGTAGAGAAACTTCCTCAATTACTCCTAAAAACAATGTCCCAACTCCCAATATCAAATTCTTCTTGCATCCTCACATAGATATCATCTCCCATAAAAAACTCAACAGTATTCTCATTAGTCTTTTCTCCCGCGTTATCAAACTCAACAATATTCTCATTAGTCTTTTCTCCCGCGTTATTAAACTCAACAGTATTCTCATTAGTCTTTTCTCCTGCGTTACCAAGCTCAATTGTATTCTTATTAGTCTCGAAATCATCGTTTCCCTCATTATAAGCAATGTCATTCATGTTAACTTTGTTCCCTTTTCCTAACACCTTATTTAAACTCTTCCCCACCATTTTTATCCTTTTCTCCTTGAAATCACCTCCCGTATCCACTTCCACACCATTAGTTTCCACAAATATCTCTTCAACCCCTAAAGATTTGTCATTTCCCCCATTTTCATCCTCATCATCGGAAATTTCAATGAACTCATCCACATTATTCTTCACGTTAGTCTTTTCTCCCGCGAATCCAGACTCAACGTTATTCTCATTAGTCTTCGTAGCCACAAAAGGGGACCACAAAGGGTGAGTACTATTGCCCAAAATGGCGAACCCGAAGCAATGATACTCACCCTTCTCCGACACCTGAGGTGTCGGAGATGGGCCCACCATAGGCACCCCATGAAACACTCTTCTACATTTCTCATTCTGACATCTCAAACAACAATCTTCATAATCCTTCAAAAACTCATACACATAGTAACAGTACGGACACACAGTCCAAAAACTACCCCTCTGTTCTCCCCTGTTTTTCAACCCGTTATCAAAACGGGTTTTCTGGGTAGGGTTCGAAAGCACAGACCAAGCTTTGAGTACAACCCCAAAAGCTTCTGAAGCAAATGGGTACCGATTCTTGTTAGGGTTTAACAGATTCGTAACGTTAGTGAAATGGGTTTTGATGAGTTGTGGGTTTTGAGTGTAGAGAGGAAGGTTAAGGATAGAATAGTAATTTGGGTCTTCGTTAATGGTGGTAGAGAGAAGTAATACATTCGCTATAGCGAGGATTTGTGAAGGGGAAATTTGATTTGAGTCGATTTCAATGGCTTTTAAGGCGTAATTACGACAATCTTCGAAGTTTCTTTGTTGAAGAAAGTATTCAGAGGCAGTGAGATAAGTTTTGAATTTCGAATTATGGGTGTCGTTTGCTTTGAATCGCTGATTCTCCATTTTTTTTGGAGCAGAAAAAGTTGTTGCAGAAGAGAAGGAGACGAAGATGGAAAGAGCATGGAAAAAGGAGTTTTTGTAAAGATGGGAGTTATAAAAAATATAAATTATTTATATTATTTTATCTTTATTGCTTACTTATATTAGGAGAGATAGGGTAAGTAGGAGTGGCTGATGGGACGGATAAGATGAAGAAAAAGAAATTGAGATGATTCGAACATGTGAAAAGAAGGTAGAACAATGTGCCAATAAGGAGATGTGAAATGTTGATCGTAGTAGGAGACACATAAAGTAAAAGTAGGTTGAAGAAAAACTGATGGAAGATGATTAGACATAATATGGTATGACTTCAACTTATTGAAGCTTAGGACATGATTTTTTATTGGTAGATATGGAGATTGAAATTAGAGTACAAAGTTAGTAGGTAGACGAATGATGGAGGTCGAGAATTAGAGTAGAAAGGTATGTAGTAGGTAATTGAATGATGAAAATCGAGAATTAGGGCAGAAAGTTAGTAGATAATCGGATGAAATTATTGCACTTTATATATGTGGGAGAGGTAGGCGGTTTCTTATTATAAGTAGTATTTAGTAATTGCGTAGTTTTTTATTCTCCAATATGTGTTACTATTTATTATTTTATTTATTTTGCATCTTATTAATTTATTATCATATTTTCTTGCAATCCTACTTTAAATCTAAAAGGAAAAATGACTAGCTTTCAACACTACACAAAGATATTATGTCCTCTCGATATCTTACTTGCACGATTATGTTGAATATATTGTTATAATAGCTAGTAGTTAATCATTATCAATCTAAAAAGGAAAAAATAACTAGTTTTCCACCTTAATTAAGCATGAACTCTTACTCAAGTAATCAACCCTAATTAGTCTAAATGACAAACTACACAAGGCAAATAATCATTCAATATGACTTTCAAGATTGAAAACTATTTAACTTACTCTATTATTAAAGAAGAGAACATTTAAGAATTTAGGTGGAAAAATTATTTCAGATAGAGCTTCGATTAAAAACTGATGATATGAATACAATTTGCTCATACTTTGATTTTAGAAAGATCATACTCATAAAAGTGAGAATATATTAATTTGAATATTTACTATTAATCTTCTATCTTAATCCAGAATTTTCATATATTTTTACTTGGGTCATGTCCTGAATAAGCTGAATTTGTGTCATGTCTTGTTTAATCACCATTTTTCATTCTTCTCTGACATACTTATACGCCTCATAACTCCTGCTACAACTAACCTCTAACACCTTCTTGTTGGCACATTCACACAAAACTTTTGATAATTGATTGTCTATATTGACTTTAAATGATACTTTATATGTATTAAGTTTAATGTTTACATTGCTATAACCTTAAGTTGTAAGTTCTTGGAACTTAATTATTGGTGTATCATTTGAGAATTTTCACCCACATGAGTCTTATATAATACTACTAAATTTTCATGTATTTTTTTTTTTTTTGAAATCTTACATGCTTAGCGTTCAAATTTTTCTTGAAGGGAAGGTAAGGAATATATCAAAAAAAGTTATATATAAATTATATTTAATTAATAAGAGATTTAATAAATCATAATTTAATTAATTCTTTTCTTAAAAAGATTACAAAATGCATACTATATAGAAAAATAGATCCGAAAGGAATGAGCAACAATGTAATAGTGTAAACTCTCAAATTTCAAAATTTATGTCTCTATCCTAATAAATTTACATAATGTCTAAATTTAAACATCCTAAAATGTTAAATAAGTCTATTTTTTGTTGAGTTGCCCCTAAATGTTAAAGATTTTAATTTATCAACTAATCAGATTCTGTAATAAATAATTTACTGAATTTGATATTTCATTTTGTGTATATATACAACATATATCCTTCACAAAAATTTCATGTCCAAAATCATCTCTAACAATGGCGCTCCGCCAACACATAGCATCCCTAATTTGTAGGTCAATATCATTTTATTACTAACATATATATAATTTGACGAGCCAACTCCATATCTTTTTATCTACATGTCCTTAGTAAGGTGAAGTTGAGTCATTTCTTGTGTAATTATTTTGTCCAGTTTTTTTCCAACCATCATGTAAATGTGATAACTTTTGTTACAATCAACCTCTTACCCTTCATTTAAATCTGATAACTTTTATTACAATCAACCTTTTACCCCTCCCTATTGGTGCATCCGCAAAATTTTATAATTTATTATCTATATTGAGATCTTTTATTTATATTAAGCTTAGTGTTTACATTGTTATAACCTTAATTTGTAAGATCTTGGAATTAATTATTGGTATATTATTTGAGAATTTTCACATCCAATTAATCTATCCAAACTTCAATATGAGTCTATATAATAGTACTAGACTTTCATGTAATTTTCTTGAATTCTTACATGCTTCAGCATTCAAACTTTTCTTGAAGGGATAGAAATAAATAACAAAGGAAAGGTAAGGATTATATCAAAAAAGTTTAAACCAAAAAAAAAAATATTCCTAATTGAATTTATTACTAGAAATTAGAAGCTAGGAAAACACTTGAAATTTTTGAAAAGTCAAATCGAGAAAAGGAAAGTTTGTGATGAAATATAAGGAAACAATAGCATATGTTAATTAAGAGAGAACGATTTATATTATTTTAATGCCTTTATATTAAGATTTATAGCTTGTTAGTATTGTATTTATTTCTCTTTTTGTACTATCAAATTCAAATTTTCCTTCAAATTTCTTTTTTGAAATTGAATTTTCCTAACTAATTCTTATTTTTAGTATAATAATTATGTTTACATTAATGGGACGAGTAAAATTTAGAAAGAAAATAATGAAAAAACTAAGAAATTAGTGTCTATATAAACAAAAAAATGGAGTATTATATGTAGATAGCAAAATTGAGCTACGCTTCTGCAATATTATAACGTAAGTTTCTTTTCACCTTGACTTTATATCTTTATAGTTATTTATTTATTTTCTTAAAGACTATGATTTAGTTTTTTATTAATTAACTTGGTTTCTTTTGTATTCAATAGTTATAAATTCAAGTCACTTTGATATACTAAAAGCAAAAATGTCATCCTCAAAAAGCAAAACAATTGACAAGAATATTTCTTTATAATTTTTATTTTTTTTTAAAAAAAGTTGAGCTTATCCTTTATTCACTAACCTATAAATATTTTTTAATATTTTTTACATTATCAAATAATTTAATTACGATTATAAAATTTGCAACTCTATTTATGCATGATGTAAAGATGTTAACACAATTAGTATATTCGATTTAAATCTCATATTGAGCGTTAAGTTTAATCTCTATTAAAGGTGATTCCATATTTAGAGAAATTCAAATTCGAGACTTCTGATTAAGGACGGAAGAATACTTACTCTTCCATCGTAACTCTTGTTGTTCACCGATCTTGTTCATATATATATATCTTCTTTCTTTTTTATATAACATGTGAAAATTGAATATACATGATAAATAATTATCGACAAACTTTAAATCAGAAAAGAAAAAAACACACTGATATTTATTTCACTTTTATTTACTATATCATTTCCATTACACACAACACATGGCACTTCATTAGGCTATGCTAGAACTTCAAATTAAAAACGTACGTACATAGTTTTTATTATTGACTAAATTACAAAAAGTGGATGGAGTACATAGTTTAATTTGAAATTCTTTAATTTACGACGATTTCTTCATTTAAGGGTTGTCGACTCCATGACCGCCGCCTCCATGACCTCCACCACCATGACCTCCACCTCCATGGCCTCCACCGCCATGATGACCACCGCCTCCATGGCCGCCACCGCCATGATGACTACCACCACCATGACCGTGGCCTCCACTGCCCCCGTGGCCTTGTGTTTCAGCATTTAGTTGGCCTTCATTTGCTGCATATACATACAACATAGAGTAATTAGACAGAACATGACGTTTAAGAAAATAAGATTTTTTTTGACACACGATCAAAATTGTATGTAAACGCGAATTCAAATTTTTAGATTTACTAATTATTTCTGAATTCTAGAAATGAAAAGATAGCTTATTTCAATACAACTAATTATAGAAAGGATATCCTTAGTTAGTTGCGGCTCAAATGTGTCATGACATTTTTATGATTATAACAACATATTATCAAGAGTAAAAAGAAAATCTTAACGTTAAAAACCTTCAAATATAGAAAAATAACAATATTCCTTTTAGGACAGAACAAAAAAAAGTGTTGTTATCAAGTGAAATCACTATATAAAAAATGATCTTTAGCGATAATTAATTAATAATAATATAGCTTAATTATCGCTAAATATGTACCTTTAGCGGCAATTAGCACTCTTTGTAAATGTCCTTAAAGCCTATAAGGACATTGAATTCGACAATGAACTACTGCCGATAAAGACTTTAGCACTCTTTGTTCGTTGCTGTTAAAAATTATTTTTATTATACTGAATCGTTGAATTATATTCTATTTCTTGTCATAATTAATTGCATGCATGAGCTATATATATTTAAATATGTAAGACAATAAATCCATATGTTTAAGAAAATTAAAATAGCAATTAATTAAAAACTTTATATTACCTTTAGTCTCATCTACTGCTAGAGCTGAAACAAGAAAAAGTGAAGCACATAAAAGTGCTAGCAGAATAATTAGGCTATTATTGATCTTCATATTTTCTTTCACTATTTAACAAAGAAAGATTTTTGAGACTACAATGGAATGATTTTCAACTAAAGCCTTAACCTTAATTTATACCCAAAAAATCCCACTACTAGACAAAAAATCTTATGTGGTCTCTTGGTGGTGATGATTTAATTTTGACTCTAAACACTACTCCGGACCATTTCATTTTACGTGTCTTACTTTGATATATGAGTATGAAATTTAAGAAAGTAAAGTAATTATATGTTTTAAATTTTATAATTTTAAATTAAAGTCATGCATAATATGTTAAAATGTCCTTAAATTTTATCGTCTTTAATATACCACGTGAGATATTAGAAATAACGAGTTTTTGAATATAAAAAGTTATAAAAACAAATATACCGATTAATTAACTAAAAGAGAAAGTAAGACATACTATTAAAAAAGTGATAATTTTCTATGGACATATGTTAGAGACTCCCGATGGATTAACACAAGTACTAAAAATCGATGATTTTGATTAAAAGTTTTCAACAAATAACCTATCAGAATCTAGCTTATCGTTAACATTTTTGATGGATTACTCGTTCAATATTCTTTATTCACAAATCAAATTTTAATAAAAATATCTTTTTAATAGTAACACATAAATTAAAACGAAAGAAATGATAAGTTTGAAAAATAATTTTCTTAAGCTACGTGGTGCATTTGATGTTTTAGACATGGAATTTGAGATAATATAGCTTACAAAGAAATATTTTGTCAATATCTTCATATAGTCAATTTTGGTGTCGATCTTGAATTTCTTAAAAACCATTCTCAACATGTTGAAGTAAGCAACGAAGCGGCGAAGTCAAAAATTCTAACAAAATTGACTCCCAAAATATATGAGATAATATTATAATTTTGTAATTAGACTATAATCTAAAAAATGTCTTTAACAAATTAAATTGAAAAACATTAAATCATAATCTAAAATATTTATAAATTAATGCAAATGTCAAATATAGCACAATAGTTTGTTTGTAAAGTTATATAAATGAGTATTAATAGACCTGAATCTAACATAATATTAATTTAGATTATATTTATGCAACTTTTACAAAATCTAAATAATAACGTTAAGAGACATTTGCATATAATATATTAAAAGATTTTTAAATCTTATAATCTTCAGCATGACACGTTATAGTATTAGAAATAATGAATGTCTTACTATCAAATGTTCGCATTCTTTTCTATACAGATTTAAGACAAAAGAAAAGTAAGATACATACTATAAAAAAAAAAAACGTTTGATGAATTATTCATCTAATCGATGAACTAAATTATGATTTCGAAAAGTGTTTATTTTATTATTGTAACATATAAATTAAAACAAAGGTTAGGGTTAAGCTACGTGGTGCATTTGAAGGTTTTACACGTAAAATATGAGATATTAATGCTTACAAGGAAACATTTTGTCAATATCTTCATATAGTCAATTTTAACGTCGATCATATTATATCTCATTTTCAACGTATTGAAGTAAGCGAAGAAATGACGAAATCAAAAATTTTATCAAAATCAACTCCAAAACAATATAGAAATGAAATTATGCTTGAAACTTAAACTTAGCTTGTGACAAAAATATATATATAACAAAGGATTTTTAAAAAGGGAGAGCATCAATATACTCCTATACTATTAAAAATGATTTAATTATACTTATCATCGTTATATTTTTTATTCAAATATGTCTTTTCCATTATACTTTCAGTTTAAATATGTCTCCTCTCATTCTATTTTGACACAAAATTGCCCTTAATAATTTACTCCTAAGTCTACGGTTGTATCTCTGATTTTTTATGGTAAATTTTTGGTTTTTTTTTTTGTGAGAGTAATATATTACCATATGTTTTTATGGTAAAGCTGTATTCTTGATTGAAAATCCATATTATGAGTTAAATAGGTGTGTTTTAGGAAATCGGATATTTAAAATTAGTTTGGTCATTTGATTTGGAGCTTGTCACATAATCAAAATTAAGGACAATTTTATATCAAAATATAATAAGAGGGATATATTTAAACTGAAAGTGAACGAGATAGACAAAAATAAATTTTGAATTTGAAAAGAAACTCTCATAATAATACAAGAGTGGCGGTTAGACTTTCACTAAATATATTTAAATGACATTTCTTTGATTGTTAATAGAATCAGGTTGTTTTACAAGAATGTTAAAAATAACAATATGATTTTAAAAAAAAATTGTCTAGCCTAAAGATATTGAAATCAAAAATTTCTGTTTTACAAAAGTCTAAAGATCTCTCTAGCATCTCCCTTACAGAATTATTAATCAAAGAAAGCTTTCAGAAAAAATAAATTGTTGATGAAACTATATTTTAGAGGAACTTTAGAGTCCGGAGATTATATAAGACATAGATATATGTTTTATTGCATATTTACTACATCATAATTTTTATTTTAACTCATAGAACAACATTAGGCTAGCGCTAGCTAGCTAGCTAGAACGTTACGTAACCTAATTAAACATTAAAATAAAGACAGTCTGGTGCACTAAGCTCTTGTTATTTATTATAAACTTTGAAGTAGATCGTTGTACGTTGTGCATTTAAGGGCGATTCACATCATTTTGCATGTAAGTTGAATATTCTTGAGCAGTTCTACAACATTGCTTGCACCCTCCTCCTCGATAATATCCACCGCAACATCCGTGTCGGCAATAATTGCCACCGCCTCCATGACCACCACCACCTCCGTGACAGTCGCGTCCGTGGCAGCCGCCTCCCCCGTCCCAACCATGGCCTTGTGTTGCATCATTTAGTTGTCCATTTGTTGCTACATACAACATATAGTATTTCTCATTAGTGCATGGAACTATTAGTATCATATGATGATATTTGACTGAATACTGAATTTTTGATAAAAATACATTATATTCGTCAAAAGAGTATATTCTTAATTGTGGCTTCAAATACGTCACGATGTTTTTATAGTTAGTTGAGTGCATGCATAGGTGGAGGTAGAGTAAAAGATACGAATTCAATAAAGTCTAATAGCTTAATTGATCTAATTTTGTATGACTTATATAAAATAATAAATATTATTTAATATATTCAAAATATTAATTCAGAATCTAATTATAACTCAAAAAGATTGAAATCTAAAAATCTTGAATTTGTCTCTATCTTTAAGATGGACAAACATGTCATTAAAGGCTAAATAAAAAATAATTAACTAGCTATATTTATGGAAGCCAGTAGATCCATATATTTAAGAACAATATAAATACTAGTAATTCAAATCTAACATAGTTTGATCCGAATTGTATAATTTTCTGAAAGTTATATTTATAAAAACTTTAAAAAAACATATAAAATTTAAATGAAAACATATACCTTTACCTTTAGTCTCATCAACTGCTAGAGCTGAAGCAACAAAAAGAAAAGCACATAAAAGTGCTAGGAGAACAATTAGGCTATTATTGACCTTCATATCTTCTTTCACTATATATCCAACAAGGAAATATTTTTAAGAGTGGAATGAAATTGGCTTTCAACTTAGCCTCAATTTATACTCAAACAATCTCACTACAAGACATAAAATCTTATGTATTTCTTGGTGATGATCTTGCTCTAGAACTCTATTCGCGACGTTTCATTTTATGTGTTTTATTTTGACTGAACGCAAAATTTTATGAAAGTAAAAAAAAAAATTAATTTTTGTGATCTTTAAATAAAGATATATAATATATCAAAATGCCTTAAATTTCATGTCATGTATGACATGGATATAATTAACAAGTTTCTAATTATAGAAAATTACATCTTATTAATAGCGTCTAAGACTAATAAAAAACGTAAGACGCATTATCAGAAAATCGTTAATTCCGAAGGAATGCACTAGTCCCCTCAAAATTTCACTCGCCAATAAAGAATTTTCAATTGATTAAGACACACTCAAACAAGATCGATATTTATTTTTACTTTTGATAAAAGTTCCACTAGAATTTGGCTTGCTAGTAACATTTTCAATAGGTTAATGTCTAACCTTCTTTATCGACAAGTCAAATTTTAATAAAATATATTTAAAATTAACAAATTTTTAATCGTGTAGTGATGGGATATGATTGTTCACCCTTAATTAGAGGTTTCAGGTTCGAGCCGTTGATATAGAAAAAATAATATTGGAGTGCCACTCCCAAATAGATCCTGCAGAGCGCGATCCAAATTTAGTCGGGCTCTAATACGAACTATGAACACTAAATCGGAAACCGAAAACACGTAAATTGAAACGGAATAGGATAAATTTAGATACTTTTATCCATTGGATGACGAACTGATTATGGAACTTGGAAGAAGAAAAGGAAAACAAGTAAGCTTAGGCTTTAGCTACGTGGTGCATTTCGAGGCCTTACATGTGGTGCCGATATTCTTGGATTTTTTGCTCATCATTGTCTACCGTAATCGCACAAAAGTGACGGAGTCAGAAATTTTAACATGGACTTCAAAGAAATATGAAATGATGTTAATATTTAAAATTTGAATTAGTAACCTAAAATATAACATAAGAAATAATTAAAGCCATCTGTTTTATTAGGTGGAAAGTGCACCGATAGTCATTATTAGGCCTCCAATATAAACAATAGTTGAAATTTTCTATAAAAAATAATAATAGTAATTTTGCTAGGATTAGCTGAATTTTAAATAATTATAAAAAAATTAGTAACAATATATTTTAAATATAAGAGTGCTCAAACGATTAGTTTAAATCTTTTTGCTCTACTTTGGAGGATGAGATGGAGAGGGCACGTGGATTTGAATGATGATGATATTCAGATCAGTTTATGCACACCTCAATTACCTTCCACTAGCGTAGGTTTAGAATAGCCCTTTCTAGCAAATCTTAGGCAAATTTGAAAACATAACCCTAATATCTTTTACTTCAGGTGAGATTTTGAATCTGAGTTCTCGTGATTCTCCTCCCACTAAGCTACACCCTTGGATAGATACATAGACATATAATATTATTGGAATTAATAGCCCTCAACAAGGTTAAGAGAACTCCTAACTTGCATATTGGTAGATAGTCATAGATGTTTAAGACAAAGTTCTACCATATACTTCCAATTCTCTTTCAACTATTACTTGCCTCTCCAATAATAGAGGAAAAGAAAGAGTGATACATTTAAAAAGATTAATTTGTGTAATTTTCCTTAATTTGTAACCTTGCACCCTGTGTGTCCTCCCCTAAACTTAAGCAACCTCGACTATCTCATTAGATACCTTGTATCTCATTAGATACCTTGCATCAGCACAAGTACTAGGCACGTAATACATGTATCAACAAGTGTAGTTGTATATTAAAACTACTTTTCTTCATCAAATCCCAAATATTTCTAACATATAGCAATAAGACTCCTCAATCTGTAAGACCAAAAAGGGAAGACATGTAACACAATCTATAATACATATGTATTATGGCCAACACACTCCTTTACTAAAACTTAGATTCATCCATACTAACATAGAAGCATTCATGATACATTCAACAATAAGTTCTGATATAGGAGATGAGGGACTAGTGGGAGCATGGGCGGATCTATGCATGGGTGTGGGGGTGCCATGCCACCCCGAACTTCGACGGAAACTCTATATATACATAGGTGTATATATATATATATATATATAATATTTATATAAATATAAAGCTTGGTACCCAGTAAACAAAATTGGCTTATGGTGCGGCAACTTTAGATGGCTAATGTTGCGGGTTTGAATTCCATTTGTACCTATTTTTTTTTAGAAATTTGCTGCAGACATTTTTTAAGAAAAAAAAAAAGGCTCCAACTACGTTTTTTTAAGGAAAAAAGCTGGCACATTAATTAATAAGTTTATTTGGCACCCACGGACTCTAAATCCTAGATCCGCCATGTGGAAGGACATGCAATAAGAAATGGTGCAATCTATGATGAAAGAATAATGGCATTTCATATAGTGATTGTCTATAGCATATGTAACACATGCTATCAGAATATATTTTCTTGTTTTTCTTTAGTGTCCAAATAGACCTACATCCAGAGTTTTTTATTCCGGAGAAAGACTTATATAAGAACAAACAAAATACGCAAAGACAGGCTCCTGTTGGGAGGGGCCATATAGCAGCTTTTGAAAATATAAACAAATCATGTAGAAATAGACAGACTGATAAATAATCTTTTTATTTCCTCATGAGTAATCCAAGAAAAGAATGATTATTAGTTTGGCATATGAACAAACAATACGAACAGGTTTACAAGATTATAGTATGTATGCCTAGAAATATGCCTACGCTCAGAACTATCAAATCTAATCACGATGACATTTTAACGAAGTTCTTTCTTCTCTTCCCCGAATCTCTCTTCATTGTTAACTTCATCATTCTTATTGAGGCTATTGAGAGGATTTTCTGATGCGCAGATCCCAAGTCCATCCTCTATGTCGTTATTTTCATCCAAGACTTCTTTCTTTAAGTAGAATGACAAAATTGTAGGAGTAGTAGAAATGGTATTATCTTGTCAACATGCTTAATCTTTGGAATTAGACAAAGGCAGGGCAAATCAGAGCCTAATGTTTATACTATCCATGAAATGCCTGCATGAATTTCCTTTGTGAAAGGCTCAAGAGTACACTCTATTGGGAATAACTTTTTCGAAGTGAATGAAAATTGAAGAACCAAAAACTATGACTGAATAGCTCAACATTGACAAATATTTATAACATTTTTCACATCAAAGATCAAATTTACTAGATTGTATTAGACTGTTAACCGTTCAAAACGAACCTCCAAGCCCATCGGGACCTAAAATCATAAAAGTATTGCTTAATTATTGATGAGGTCTATGCTAAAATTAAACTAATGAGACGAATATGAATCTATTGACTTACATTAATATAGGTGGAAATTATGTAGTTACATCTATAATTTCCACCTATATTAATGTAAGCCAATAGATTCATATGTTTAAAAATAATATAAAGTATACTATAATCTAAATCTTTAGTAAATAATCTATACATTACCTCATGTTTAGTTTGTAAGGTTAAGAAAAATATGAGTAAATATTAAATTCAAATCTAACATATTGTTCTATCAAAATTGTGTAATCTTCTAAAAGTTATATTTATAAAACATTTTAATAATAGGAATAAAAATTAAACAACTTCTTAAAAAAGAGATATTTAGTCTTATCAGCTGCTAGAGCTGAAGCAACAAAAAGGAAAGCACACAAAAGTGCTAGCAGAATAATTAGGCTACTAAGTCTTAGTGATCTTTATAAGTAAAAGTTATCAGTATAATATATTAAAATGACCTTAAATTTTGTGTCCGAATTTTAAATATGTCACGTATGATATAGAAATAATTAATGAGTTTCTGAATATAGAAAGTTTCATTTTATTAAAGAGACTAAGATTAATAAGAAAAGTAAAACACATTATCAGAAAATTGTTATTCAGAACGAATATACTAGTTCCTTTGAAATTTGACTCATTGGTAAGGGATTTTTGACTGATTAAAATATGCCACAATAAATAACTAATTTTTTTTACTTTTAACAAATGTTCCACTAGAATTTAGCTCGGCAATAACATTTTGATCTAAAATTATTCCTATATTTCAACTAACTTCGGTTCAAACTTATTATGTTTAAAAAAAGTCATAGCTTTGGTTGGACAGATAAACTATAGGGAATGGAATCGTTTGCCCCCTTACGTGATCTTGAATGATCCTTAGTATAAGCTACTGACTTTTGTGGTTTGAGGTTGAGTTAGACAAGATTTATTTCTAAACATGATATTAGAGTCCAATCAACTCGATATTGAGCTACTTTTACACGTTTCAAATATCAAGTCCCGAGCATGTTGAAGATGTTAGAGTCCTACATCGGTGTGAAATGGAGTTGTTAGCAATTGAGTCTATATGGTGTCATGATTCGATCAAAATCCAGAATAATTTTGTAATATGAACTAGCAACAAGAGTGATATATATCCTAGACCCTATCCCACAATAAGGAGTTGCATGAAGGACTGGAGTTCTTTCTCGGATCCACAAAATGATTAGTTTTTGTCTCAAAAAACGCTCTTAGGGAATGTTCCACGAGGGGTTGAATATTGAAGGTTCCTTAAGATTATTAGAAGGAAAACAACATTGCTTCTCTCACAGATTTCACTTACCAAATGCTGGCATTCTTGATGTCAATAAGAACTTTTTTATGACCGTGGTGTCTGGCCCATCTTACACACACCTCGATTAATTCCACGGGATAAGTATTCTCACCTAATAGAATGGCTTAAACTTGAATATTTAAGCACCATGAAACAATAATAACATTGGCAGAACCAAGAAAATGCCAGTTACAAGCATTCAATTTCTTTAGCAGGAAAAACAATCCAAATCAGTCTAGAAAAAGAAGTAACGGAAGTACAAAAAACAACATATAGTAACAAAAACAACAGACAATAACAAAACAAACAAAGCATCTATATCTTATTCATGAGTATAGAAACAGGAAGTATGGGAAAGACTGTACAAGTATATATCTTCAAAAGCTGTATGAATATAAGAGCAAATGAGAACACACCAATCTCATGCTTGCGTCTCCTATAACGACTCCTAATTACAGAACAAAGACTAAGAGAGACGGAAAAGTCAGCTCAGACATTGGAGTCAACAAGAGCAACGCTATGAACCTTTCAAGAATGAGCGAATGATATTAACCATCTCGACGTTCAGCTTGCTTCTGAAGCAGAAGGTATTCCAGATCTCCATAAGTTCCAGCAGGATGGAACTAAAACCATCAGACAAAGTGATACGGAAAAATTCTAGCGTTTGTAGAATACAATGTCACGACTGCAGTTGGCCTTAATAGCTTCTTCTAACCCTTGTACGCGGTCAAAATCAGCTTTGAATGTCACCATAGTGACTCCATCTTTCCCGGTATCATAATCCTGCTTGATATCTTCTGCTTGGAACGATTGTAGCTGTGAAAACGAAACAAATTCCCAGAAATGCATCAATAGAAGTAAATGTGCACCAATTATGCTCTTGAAGCACTTTTGATTAAGAGAATGAACCGAAAAGCCAATGAAAACTGAAGAATCGAAAAACTATTACGGACTATCACAACATTGACACATTAGAATTCCATCTATTTCAATTTGTTTATCTAGTTTTGACTTGGCACGGAGTTTGAGAAAGCAAAAGAAACTTTTGAATCTTGTAGTCTAAAGCTAAAGATATGTAGAATGTACTAAAAAACACTTTAATTGTATGGTCTTAAATATGTCATGTGGAAAGTTGAAAGTAAAAAGTTGCCAAAAAAAGACTAAGACAAATAAATTGAAACGCAAAGCTTAGAACTGTAAAAGTTTTAGCACAAAAGATCAAATTTACCTGATGGTATAAGACTCCTAGTAGTTCAAAAGGAACCTCCAAGCCTATCGGCACCTAAAACCAAAAAATATTGCTTAATCAATGAGTAGGTCTTAGGTTTATGCTAAAAGCACAGAACGCAGTGAGAAAAATAGGATCAATGTGCAGTTGAAACTATGCCTATACACGATGGGCAAGGGAGGATGGAGGATAAAAGTTGTTCAAGGAATTTATTACTTTAGATTTTATGAGACATGTAGGAGCATTTCTTAAACATTCTGCAGCGACTCCTCCATAAGCTCTTACTAGACCTCCAGTGCCAAGTTTAATTCCTCCAAAGTGTCTGCGATTCAGAAAAGCAACACGATAAAGATATATGCATGCTCTAACTTCTTAGAAACATTTCCCAGTATAGGCACATGAAATCTTTTTAACATTAAGAAAAGATGCAAGTCTAGTTTACATCACCTCTGACAAGAATTCTGAAAGTACTAACACTATTTACTAAATAAATGCGGTACCTGATAACAACCACCATGATTCTATCCAATCCTGAGGATGCAATTGCAGATTGTATCGGCTTGCCAGCAGTACCGGATGGCTCACCATCATCATTAGTCCGATATTGTTCACCAACCTAAATAGAACGAATAATAACATTTTTGGCATGGTAAGATAAGAGCCAAGAATGATATAACAAATTCGGAGAATCCTAAAACTAGAGAGACTCTATTTCTTATATGTCCATATAAAGATAAGCAGTTGTTATCATTACGGATGGAAGCAATTGTGACCCAAAATGCTAGTCACTAAGGGGTTGTTTGGTTCAAAACTAGGCTATCCTGGTATTATAATCAGGATATCTATCCCACATATGTATCCTGGTTATACATAATACCCTGTACTAAACATATGATAGATTCAATCCAAATTTTATACTTGGATAACACACTTAATTAAACACTCCTACCAAACGAAACCATATGTTCTCAATCAACCAATGTATCAACGATACCTCAATCACAACACCGATAGCATAAGCTTAATAATGTTTCAACAAATGCAGCTCCTTTTTTATGATATGAAACAACTTTTCTTCATCAATTCCCAAAATACTTCTAACATAAAGGATATAGCAATAAAAACATTGTTTTGTTGCACTTGAGCTAAGGGTCTTTCGGAAAGAACCTCTCAAGGTCTGCATACACTCTACTCTCAAGGTCTACATACACTCTACTCTACCCTCCCCAGACCCCGCTTGTGGAATTACACTAAGTTGTATATCAATAAAAACATGATTTTGGCCACAAGAACATACCTTGTACGCCCAACAATTATGTGTAGCTCGAGGATCTCGTACCTAAAATCAAATCAATCAGTAATTACAACAAAACGATAACCAAATCCTCATATACAAATTCAAGATTACAATTTCAAGAATCAAACAAATTGCAAAGATTCAATTTTTACACCCAAATGAACCCAAAAACCAAAAGGGTACCTCAAAAAGGAAAGATTGAGCAGAACCCTCATCTGAAATATGGCCAGCAATGGCAATAAATTTGCTTTTTTTGATTTCTTTCTCAAAAGTGACTCTTTCTTTAAGTGTGGTAAATGCACCTCTATTTGAACTACTACTGGCGCTGCTAGTGGTGACCATTTGTTTTCCGGTGCCGGAAAATAAGAACGCCGACGAGAAACTCAGGCGGTGGTTACGGCGGCGGAGGTGGTGGTTCAGCTTTGAACAAGGAGTCGAAAACAACCAAGAAGCAGACATCTATGGTGGCAGCAATTTCGTGAAGATTGAGGATGTTGGAAAAATTAAAAAGAGTAAAATTGACATTTTGACCCATTAAGTTTTGCTAATTACAAATTCATCTTTGGAATTTAAAATGGACACTTGAATTTTATCAATTTTTTGGGTATCAGCTTGAGATATTATTTTCGAATCAATATTTGTTTAATAATATGCTCGATTATTGCAATTTTAACTTGAAATTGAGAATTTAAAATATGAAAAAATTAATTTGTAGTATATTTCAAGCGAAATAATAGTTCTAGCTCTTTTAAGAGAGATTTATGCTAAACACAGCAAATCAAATATTATTATTCATCAATTACTCCAACTTCAAATGCTTTCTCAAATGATAATTTTTTGAACACTATTCTAGACTTGAAACTATCCTTCTTGAGCATAATAATAAAAATTAATTATGAAATTACGATTGTACAAAAATAAAAATCTTTCAATGTGTGTCAATTTATTACTGAACTTAGATACACATAATAATTTTATAAAGTGTGAATGGATAGATGAGATTCCTGTATATTTTAATCAAAAATATCCATGTTAAACTTCTAAAATATAAAAGATTTTTTCTCCTTAGAAACCAAACACAATGTGAAATAGTTTCGAATACAAATTGCATAAAACAAAAGCATATCAATTGTATATCATTTTAATTTCTCTTTTTCTTCTTAAAATTTCTCTTTTAAAACTTTTAAAAGCTATAATGGAAGGTGATATACTATGGCATATGTTCTCAAATGATGAGAACAATTGACAAAAGCAAAACAAGGCCCACATAGGAATTTCCAATTCACTAGAGTTTAAGATTTGAAAGAATTCCAACAACCTTTTCTTGTTTATCATAAAATATTTTTCATTCATTCATGCATAAACATATGAATTCATAGAATAAATATCTTTTTAAAATGTTATACTTTATACCTATTTATTATTCGATTTTACACTGAATGAAATCAAATTAGTCATTATCTAGCCGTTGGAATAACACCTATGTATACATTATTTATAGCTTTTGTTATCTACTCTCTTCTTTCTTGCAGGGTTATTTTCTTTTAAAAAATTGTTTATGCTCCTACTTTATAAATAGGAGAATTTATTGAATCCCAAGAAACATGCCTAATTATATTCTTAAAAGATAGTATTCTTAACACATCTCAAGATAAATTCTACTCAGGGGCGAATTTAAGCCTTATTTTTGGGTCAATTGAACCCGTACTCATTCGACTAAATTTGATATATTACTTCTATAATTATTAAAGAATATATTAAATTAAAACTTGTTGAACCCGTTCTCAAGATGGCTGGATGGCTCACTGGTATGACTGCAAGATTTCAACACAAAGATCGCAGGTTCGATCCCAGGCAGCCCCAATTCGCTTCAATTTATTTTTATTAACTAAAAACATGTTTTTTATTAAAAAAAAAAATTAAATTCTAAAAGTTCTAAAAGTCAAAACTTCAAAAGTTTCCTTCCCACCCATGACCCACCCACTTTTCAAGTTCCAAATTCCAACAATATATTTCTTCTCTCCTCAAATTTGTTTTTTATTTTCCACACAAAGAAGAAGCTTCAAGCTTTCAAGTCTCCAACTTCAAGTCAAGAATCTAGAGAAATCATCATTGTCAAAGTTTAAGGTAATTTTAGTTTATGATTTCTCTTTTTAATAAACAAACTAACAAGATAATATATATATATATATATATATATCACTTTAATTTTAGGGTTTTCATATAAAAAAATCTTGTCATTACTTATAATAGGAAATCATCAATAGCTAAAGAATTGATTATCTCAAACTTACATATTTTGCGGATGTAACTTGTAAGGAATGTGTTTCATATAATCATATTATATTATCAATTTTGAAGGGTGTGATTCCTTTTTTATTTTTAATGTGAAAGGGGTGTGATTCCCCTATTTTTTTAATGTGAAAGGGGTGTGATTCCCTTATTTTTTTAATGTGAAAGGAGTGTGATTCCCTTATTTTTCAAATGTGAAAGGGGTGTGATTCCTCTTCTTTCTATGAATATGTGATTTTGAATGCAAAAGAGGCATAAGTCCTCTTTTTATTATGAATGTGTAATTTTCTTATTGATAAATGTGAAAGGGGTGTGATTCCTCTATTTTAGTTAGATTTGCAAGGATTGTGATTCCTCTATTTTATTTGAACTTGTAAGGGTGTGATTCCCTTATTTTTTATTGTGAAAGATATGCGATTCTCTTATTTTTTTTTTAAATTTGCTAGTTAAATTTGTGACTAAGTTGAATAGTTATTTGAATATGTAGGAACATTTATCCTTAAATATCTGAATGGATAAATTTTTGATTAAGCAACCACGTTCTAGTAGCGGTCCATTTGTTAGTTCACATGTAGTTCCAGAAGCTCAAAGAGAGACAATTACACCTTCTTCTTCAAATGTTGATTGTATTCTTGGGGTTGGATCTCTCAAACGGGATCCCGGAGGAAGAAAACCCATCTTTGAATATGATTCTAATATTCGAGATGTTGTGAGGAGACATTATATTTTGATGGGGCCTTATCAACCAAAACTTCGTGTATATCCAAAAACAATATTTGGGACTAGTAATCGGCAATTTAATCCTGAGTGGTTTAATGCTCCAAATTCTGCTTGGTTGGAATATAGCATAGATGATGATGCTATATTTTGTTTGTGTTGTTATCTCTTCAAGAATGAATTTGAAAGTCATGGTAATGCGAGAAAATCATTTACACAAGATGGTTTTAAGACTTGGAACCATGGTCCAGAAAGAATTCGATTGCATGTTGGTGAGGTGAATAGTATTCATAACAAATGTTTGAATAGGATGCTTGATTTTGCAAATCAACGTCAATCAATTCAATCTTCTCTTCACAAGCAAAGTGAAAAAACAAAAAGTGATTATCGAATTCGTTTAAATGCCTCAATTGATGTGGTAAGGTTTCTCCTAAGAAATGGATTGCCATTTCGTGGTCATGATGAGAGTGAAGATTCTAATTACAAAGGTCTTTTTCTTGAACTTTTGAAATTTCATGGGGTTAATCGTCCGAATGTGGAAAAGGTGATATTACAACATGCTCCAAAAAATGATATGATGATTTGTTCAACAATTCAAAAGGAGATTGTGGATGCTTGTACTAAAGAAACAACTAAAGCTATCATCAAAGACTTGGATGGTGATTATTTTGGAATACTAGTTGATGAGTCAAAGGACATTTCACATAAAGAGCAAATGGCACTAGTTTTACGATATGTTAACAAAAACGGAGAGTTGATAGAAAGCTTTTTGGGTATTGTTCATGTGGGTGATACATCCGCAAGATCATTGCAAAAAGTAATTTACTCTTTACTTTTGGATCACTCGTTATGCCTATCAAGACTCCGTGGACAAGGTTATGATGGAGCTAGTAATATGCAAGGAGAAAAAAATGGCCTAAAGTCTTTGATTTTGCAAGATGCTCCGTCAGCATATTATATTCATTGTTTTGCTCACCAATTGCAATTGACACTTGTGGCTGTTTCTAAAAAACATCCGGATGTGAAAAATTTCTTTTATGTTGTCACTAATGTTTTGAATACTATTGGGACATCTTTTAAACGCAGGGACTTACTTCGACAACACCAAGTTGAGAAGTTGGAAGAATTGCTTAAATCTGGAGAAATTCTTACCGGACAAGGATTAAATCAAGAACATGGCCTCCAACGACCGGGTGATACTCGTTGGGGATCCCATTTCAAGACCTTGGAAAATTTCATGATTATATTTTCTTCAATTTCTAATGTGCTTAAAGATATGAAAGAAAATTCTCCACATGATCTTGATAAACTTGCGGTAGGTAACCTTTTAGATAAAATTCAAGAATTTGAATTTATCTTTGTGTTGCATTTGATGTTCAAGATGTTGCTTCTTACAAATGAATTGAACAAAGCTTTACAAAAGAAAGATCAAGATATTGTCAATGCTATGGGATTGCTTAATCTTTCAAAGAGAAGATTACAAACAATGAGAGAGAGTGGTTTGGAGTCTTTGATGGATGAGGTTTCTTCATTTTGTGGTAAACATGATATTTTGGTTCCCGAAATGACTGAAGACTATCCAAGATCGAAGCGTAAGAAGTCCGAAATTTCATATTTACATCACTTTCGTGTGGAAGTGTTTTATGCAGTTATTGATTTGCAACTTCAGGAGCTCAATAATCGTTTTGATGTTGTGACTAGTGACTTACTCCTTGGCATGGCTAGTTTGAATCCGGTTGATTCATTTGCTAATTTTAGTAAGAGCAGAATAATGAAGTTGGCCGAATATTATAAAAGTGAGTTTGGTGATAATGAACTTCGAGATCTCAGTTATCAGCTTGATAGTTTCATTGTCTATGCTCGAGAGTGTGATAGCAAATTTCTCAACTTGAAGGGGATTAAAGATCTTGCTACGATGATGGCACAAACAAAATTGGATCAAACTTGGTCTCTTGTTTATTTGCTTGTAAAGTTGGCTTTGATTTTGCCTGTTGCTACGGCAAGTGTGGAAAGAGCATTCTCCTCAATGAAGCTCATCAAAAATGATCTACGTAATAGCATTGGTGAAGAATTTTTGAATGGCTGTTTAGTTTGTAAGATAGAGCGGAAGATATTTGAAAATGTAAGTAATGATGCTATTATAGATCGTTTTCAAAATATGAAGTCTCGTCGAGTACAATTGTAAATTGATGATATTTTTTGTGGCAATGTAATTTTTATGTATTGCTCGCCTAGTTATTGTTATTATAAATTTTTTGATCTTATCTTTAAAGCAATGGTGCACCCATTTTCTTGAAATCCTGGATTCGCCTCTGATTCTACTCTTTATAATTTTTCTAATAGATGCTACCTAGATGCAAGGGTTCCGGAGCAATATAGAGCTAAGAAGTTCATCCCAATTCCATTGAACGAAAAATTACACTATTCATATATGGTTATTTAAAATTATCTTTCATGTATTAAAAGTAGATGTTGACCCTCACCCCACCTCTCAACTTCTTTGTGTGTTTACTTCTTCATATTTTGAGCTCCTTTAGTGAAAATTCTGATTTTGTCACTGTCTACATCTAAATGAAGTAGAAAACTTTCATATCATTAGTAAATGAGGCCACAAGTTTGGACAACTTTTGATTTGTATGCATGGTTGAAATTTATTTGAACTGTTATAATTTCTTTGGTCAAATCTATAATAAACTAACCATGTTTATTTTAGGTTGTATTATATTGTTAGATGAAGAAATCAACAAAGTCGCTTTGGCCGAGTGGTTAAGGCGTGTGCCTGCTAAGTACATGGGGTTTCCCCGCGAGAGTTCGAATCTCTCAGGCGACGAATTGTTGTTTTTTCTTTTTTTTTCATTATTATTTATACTTTGGTTATCCTATTATTGTATTTATTGCTCTTTTTTTCCCTCTCAAAATGTTTTGTTACGCTATCTTTAGTATTTGTCGTAATTTGTCTTCATATTTTTCACCAAAATACTTTGATGTATATGTCCTTGAGTTGAGTATTTATCGAACACAACATATCTACCTCTTAAGGTAGGGTTAAGGTTTGCGTACACAATATCCTGTTTATCGAAAATAACATCTCTACCTCCTAAGACAAGAATAAAGTATGCGGATACACTACCTCTCCCCAAGCCCTATTTTTGAGATTTCACTAGGGTGTGTATCAGTCGGTCCAGTCCAGTGTATTATCGATTTTCAATTTGTAAGCATGCAAAATCACTGATCAAATTAATAAGATATTTATTAACGGATCATTAATTTTCAATCCTTAACGATTTAATTTTCGATTAATGGTTAAAACATGAGCATTAGGGATAAACTAGTAAATTATTAATAAAAATCATAAAATTAAAAATCAAATCAATAACAAAAATTGACAAGAAAGAGTTGCTCGGATGGTAAGCCTCCCTCATTTTTAATTTGAAGATTTTTTATGAATCAAATCAATTATAATTTTACTAAATATGTCGTTATCGTTTAAAAAAAAATATCATAAGTACCTACCCCTAATAAAGCCATATGCCCAAACGCGGTGACTCGGTCATGTTCTTTCCAACTTTCTCGGCAACTAATGCGTCAAACATTTATTATTTGTTCTATTTTGGGTGCGATACAAGTGTGAACAACTCGCAAGTAGAGTCCAAGTCAAGCAATCAAGCTGTAATTATTTGGCAAAATTTCATTTTTCTAAACTATTTTCATTATCATCATAACTTTTTATTAATTTTTGATTGAAATCATCACTATCTAATGGAATTTGAAGAGAATAATATGTACGCAGTATGCTATATATTTTGAATAAAATAGAATTTGGAAAATTATCTAGTTTTCCCAAATCATTTTATTTTACGTTCTACTTCTTTCGTCCCATATTATATGTCGTCCCTTTCTAAAAATAGCTAGACCACAATATATGTCATTTTATAAAATTTATACATAAATTATTATTTTTGTTCATTATACCCTTGATAGATTAATTAATTAATCTTGAAAATGTATTTACTTTGACTAACCTAGGAAATCTACAAGTAATTAATTTCATTGGGAGAGTACTTTATTTATTAATTAACTATTTTCTTTATTCACAGCTTATTCTATAAAATTTGATTTTGAAAAAAAAATATCAACAAACAAAATAAAAATAAAAGATGAAAAAAATTCAAAAATAATCTTAAAAGTTGAAGCTTCAAACAATTTTTATCAAGGAAGATGACATTTCAAAAAGTTCAAAGGAAAATTTAGATCACTTTGAAGTAATGGAATTTGAATATTTTGTGATGTTGTCATGTTTGCTTTAAGAATTTATATATAAAATTACTAAAAAAACATTTTACACAAAATATATAGGAAAATTGAGGTGGGAAAAACTTGGTTTTTTAAATTTTTTGGATCAATTGGTGAAAAATTTTGGCTCCAAAAATAAACTCTAAAATTTAAATAGTCATCCAAATGCATTTATATTTTTGAAATCTAACATTTCATCATTTATTACAAATTTGTCATAAGCAAACATTAAATAAGGGCATAAGGGTAAAATTACCTTATTTCTTAATGCAAGTGCAAATGAAAAAGGTGACATATAATATGGGACGGAGGGAGTATTAGGCTTTTGGTTCATTCATATGTTTTCCTAGTAAAATTGTCTCGTATATGCTCTCATGTAGCTCCAACAAGAATTGGCATATGTGTAAATTTTTCAAGAAAAAGATCTAAATTTATTGCTATGAGGGCCTTTGGGGTGAGAAAAAAAATATTTTTTTCCTATGTGTAGCGTAAGTCTCATCAAAGAAAGAAACGTTTTCTAGTAAATATTTTTCTATTTTCAAAGCTAGATAAAGAATAAAAAAAAATCTAATCTACTATCTATCCCACCTTACCACCCCTTTGGTTGTCGATCTTCCAATATGACACTAGTATTGATTCAAGGAAAAAAGGATAAATATACCCCGAATTATCATAAATGGTGCATCAATACCCTTCGTTATACTTTCGGATTGTGTATATCCTTACCGTCAATATTTTGGAACGTATAAACCCTTAAAATAAATGGAGGGACACGTGTCATGATCTTACCAATACACAACCCGAAAATGTAACGAAGGGTATTGACGCACCATTTATGATAATTCGGGGGTATATTTGTCCTTTTTCCCTTGATTCAATTGAGAAGTACATTGTAATCATAATATTATATTTCTATTATTTAAATTAAATGGGTAAGGGGGTTCATACAAAATTATATATATATATATATATAATGCCAATATTAAGTTGACAAACTTGTTTTTGTAGGCAAGAAAAGATTGGAATTAAGATTAAGACTTTTTTTTTTTTTGGTAAGGATTAAGACTTTATGAGTATGGCAATTACATTATTAAAATTAATTAGACCGTTTTAAATTAGTTTAAGTTTAATATTTCTTATTGAAAAGGAAGGGAATAATACTTGCCTATTTTATATTTATTTTTATTTTTTGGTGGTTAAAAGTAAGTTGGAGTAAATATTACGCATGTAAAACAAGCCACAATTTGAAGATGCTATAGCTTTTGCCCATTTTCCATAAACAGACCATACAATTTGATGGCCAGAAAGGCCAAATTGGGGCATCAAATGCCAACTTTACCATTTTATATTACTATTGAGTTTCGATAAAATCTGAATTCACATTTGTCATTTTTTAGGACAATAATTCTAACAATTATTTTTATGAGTTCAAATCTGAAATTTCTAAATAAGGATAAAGAGATTTTAACTATGGTACAGCAATCCATGTTCATAACTTGACCACTTTTGAAAATGGGTACTCCTTATGTTCTATTTTAGTAAAAATTTACGAGTCGTCCGAAAATCATTTTATGAAATAGACTGACTTGTAAGCTTTTACATTTTATGAATAGAATTTCATTGGTAGTCCTAAAATCAAATACAGGTACACTTTAACCTCTATTTATGAGTCGCACTTCTTTCTTTAATATATCAAGAAAAGAATAACATAGGTTCTATATTTTAAAATAATTTAGTTTCAGATTTTTTATTTATTTTATATAAAAAAATGACTTTATAGCAACGAAATATTTTTAGTATATTTTCTATCAACTTTTTTTAAAAAAACTTACGTGTTTAATCAAATATCGTCACATTGGACCGAGAGAGGTATATGCTATTGCCTTTGATTGTGCGGTTTCAAAGTGTCGGGTAAAACTTTGGCCCTTTAAGTTTATTCTCAACCAATAAGCACCATCAATTTTATTCAAGAAGGTTCATATGATCCATTAGTTACACATTGTAGACTTTTAACTTTTCAATGGCATAATTCCTCACGTAATGAAATAAATATTTTTTTCTCTTTTCTATCTAACATTTTCTCTTGAAAAATATAAAGTAGTAGTAACTATTGTCCAATTGTGATAAATTATATGAGTCTTATTTTAATTATACAATTGATATTAACTTTAATACGTATGAGGTTTTATAATTTATTGAAAATCTAATTGTTATAAATAGCTTATAAAAGTCAATTTCTTTTAAGTTTATTATTCGTGTCGGTAAAAAAAAATTACATCTCAAAATTGGTATTTGTATTGTTGTTAGTAAAAAATAACTGCATGTCTGGCTTTTCTTGAACGATCTATTGATGCACGATTTTCATCCATTTGTTGATCTAATTATGTGTATAAATTATAATAAAAATAAAACGACATATTTTAAGTGGTTAATTTGTCTACGTAACAAGCAATTGAGTATTCATACAAAAACTTAACAAAATTTGAATTAAAATTATCTAATATAAACATTTATATCATATATTTAGGTATTCAATCAGAACATACCATACTTCAAATATCTACCTAGCTAAAAAAAACAATACAAATGAAGTGATAGGGTCAAGATTTTTGAGTTATACTTCCTCCGTCCACTATTATTTGTCAGGGTAAGATCATGCACAATCTTTAAGAAAAATTTAATATAATGTGCAATTTGATTAATATAATCCTACTATCAATCATTATTAAAATGATGTGTACTTTTTGAGAATTGTAAAAATAACTTTTTTCAAATTAAAGTAGTCTTGTAACTTTAAAATGACTATTTTTTAAAACTAGTAGTAATGTAATTATTAAGAGCAGAATTGGGAAAAAAATGACTAATTGTTTCTTGATTGTTTAAATTGACAATTAATTTTGGACATTTATTTTTAGTATTCCTGACAAACAATAGTGGACGGAGGGAGTATTACACTTTCCATTTGTGATTGAGTCAAAATTTTTACTAAAAAGTTCAAAATATAAAAAATTAACACGCAAAAAACCAAAACAAAATTCAACACGTAAAAAGAGTCAAATGAATGAAAAATTCTTTTGATCCTACTTAACTCCGCCCCGACTTCCGACTTCATTATTACAACCAAAAAATATTTCCATTGACCAAAGGCCCCCACTTTCGCCGCAGAGAAAAGTATACTGAAAGAACCCGCGTTGTATACAAAACCTAATTTCCCCTTCCTTTCCTTTCCCTTCCCTTTTTCCCTTATAAATTTGTTTCTTCCTCTTCCTTCTCAACTCACAATTTATATGTCTCACAGACTCAACGTTCCACACTTCGCATCTATAGCTTTCGGTCTCCATTCCCATCTCCTGGTTTCCAGTGAGATGAACTCTAATTCCAATTGGGCTTAAACCTTTGATTCAATCTATTTTTTTTTTCAATTTTTCCCATTACCTAATTCATATTCATTCTTTGTAAGCTTTCGTCTCGATTCATTTGGTATAATGGGTGTTAAGGGATTTGTTGAAGGAGGTATTGCTTCGATTATTGCTGGTTGTAGTACTCACCCACTTGATTTAATCAAAGTCCGAATGCAGCTTCAGGGAGAAACTCCAATCTCAGCTCCGGCGACTGTTCACAATCTCCGTCCAGCACTTGCTTTTCACACTGGTGCTGCTAATCATACTATTTCCATTCCGGCGCCGTCGGTGGTTGCTCCACCGCGTGTAGGACCGGTTGCTGTAGGTGTTAAGATTATTCAACAGGAAGGTGTTGCTGCTTTGTTCTCCGGTGTATCAGCGACTGTTCTCCGGCAGACACTTTACTCTACAACAAGGATGGGTTTATACGATATGCTGAAACAAAAATGGACGGATCCAGATACAAACATTATGCCTTTGCCGAAGAAGATCGTTGCCGGATTAATCGCCGGCGGGATCGGAGCTGCCGTCGGTAATCCCGCCGACGTAGCGATGGTCCGCATGCAAGCCGACGGCCGGCTTCCGATCTCTCAACGCCGCAACTACAAAAGCGTGATCGATGCAATTACTCAGATGAGTAAAAGCGAAGGGGTAACTAGCCTGTGGCGCGGCTCATCTCTTACCGTGAACCGCGCCATGCTAGTTACCGCATCGCAGCTAGCATCGTACGATCAGTTCAAAGAGACTATCCTCGAGAAGGGGTTAATGAAGGATGGGCTCGGGACACATGTGATTTCGAGCTTTGCTGCTGGGTTTGTGGCGGCGGTGGCATCGAATCCGGTGGATGTAATTAAGACACGTGTTATGAACATGAAGGTCGAGCAGGGAATGTCCCCACCGTATAATGGGGCCATTGATTGTGCAATGAAAACTATCAAAGCTGAGGGGCCAATGGCTTTGTATAAGGGATTTATTCCTACAATCTCAAGGCAAGGACCATTTACTGTGGTGCTCTTTGTCACACTGGAACAAGTCAGGAAAATGCTAAAGGATTTTTAATGATGATGACGAAGAAAAAAAATATTAATGGGATTTTAGTATTAAGAATTTTAAAAAAAGTAATTTATGTTTTTTAGTTTTAAGTTGGGAAAAGTGATACTATGTTGTGTTCTAATATTATTATTATTGTTACTTCTATATGAAAAATGAGTTCTTGTTTGGATGAAATTAATGATTCTTGATTAAGCAAATGTTATAATTTTTGTTTATTTTTATGTTTGTTGGGAAGTAGAATTAGGTGAAATTAATGACTAGTTTAACTTAAAACTCTTTGATCTCATTTTCTAAACACATTTGAAATTTATGATCTAAAATAAGTCATAATGTTTGTGCGGCTATATAACAATGTCTATTGATCTTTTGCTTGAACTCCACCTTCGAACTTATCACTCCAGTGTTAGGCGAGTATAATTTGTTACGACCTTTGATAGATAAAAACTCCACCTTCGAACTTATCACTCCAGTGTTAGGCAAGTATAATTTGTTACACTCGAAAGCAAGAAGCAAGAGCGCGATAACTACATGAAAACCTTATGAGTAAGGTTAATCGAAGGTTAGGAAAAGTTTATTCGCAAGAGGGAATCAAATATTTCGAAATATGGTCCGCCATTGATCAAAATTTATATGATACTTTTTTCCTTTTTAGTCCATTTTAAAAAGAACAGAATCTTCTATACTTAGTAACAACTTAACTTTAAACTTCACATATATTAGGTAACTAAACTTCACATATAACTTATTTTTTAAAACTATACATTTTAAAAATCATTCTTTTATTATTAAACTTCATGCTGAAGCAAACACCTTCCACATTAATTGAGAAGAAAAGAATAATATCTTAAACAATTAAGTATTTTATTTAATCACAGAGAACAAGTAACACCATGTTGCGTTAATATTGGAACAATATTATATCATGCCCACCTCCAAAGGACAACAAAAAAAGAATGAAAAAAAAAGTCAAAATGGCTTCTTAGCCACCAAAAAAGAGTTTTATTTAATTAAAAACTCTTTTATTTTATTTCTATTTTCACACGTTTAAGGGAGAATAATTCCAAGTAGAGTAGCTTAACCTAAGAAATTTTGAAAAAGTCATGGTCAAAACTCTAAAAGTCAAAAAGAATTGAATCCATTTTCACATAATTTTCAATATCACATTTAGTAATGATTGATAATCTAGTGACTAAAATAAATCAAAAATTCATAAATTTAAGTTTTGACTTTGCTTCTTTTTAATAAAATAATCTAAATGGTATGAATTCATATTAATCAGATTGATAAATTTAGAATAGTAAATACATAAACAAAAGGTTTTATTTATGGGATCATAAGTTGTTGCTTAGTAGGTAAGGGAGCGTGTGCTAGGCACATGCATAAGGGTCCTACAACTTCTACTACTTGTGGGCCCATATAAGTGAAACTCGAAGATTATTCTCATTTAATAATATCTTATTCTTCGATTATATTATTTTTTCTTCGATTATCGTATTATATATGTTGTTCATTATGTTCAGCATAACTGTTTCATTGTTATATTTTCCTTTTCATACTTGATTTTATTATTCTTTATGCCGAGAGTATATCGAAAATCATCTCTCTACTTTCACAAGATAATGTAAGATTGTGTACGCATCACCTTCCTCGAACTTTACTTGTGAAATTACATAGAGTATATTGTTATCGTAATAATCGAGGCAAAGGCATTATTTTATTCTACTTGTGATGTTTCTTCATGCAATGCATCTTGGAATAATGGTATTTGGTTCTTATAAATTAGTAGGAAGTTTTTTTTTTTTTTCCTTAGAATATAAATTTGTCTCTAAATTCTGAGAGATTATGATGAATTCTTGAACATGCATTTATTCACATGCTTTGATACCTTTGACAAACACACTACATCCATTGAATCCTATTCTTTTTTAATGAAATAAATATTCTCTTGGTTTTCTTTTTAAAAAAATAAAAAAAAATTGAATTAAAACTTTGTGATATAGCCCATCTTTATATCCCTAAAAAGGAAGGATACATGAAATTCATACATGGTGAGTTGGTGACTAACACATTATGTATTATTATTTAAACTATCTTCACAGAGTTGATGTCACATAACATACTTTATTACTCTCTGTTTTAATTTGTTTGTCTTACTTTCTTTTTTAATCTGTTTTAAAAAAAATGTCTTTTGTCTTTTCTACAACTCTTAAATTCTAACTTTTCACCTCGCATGTTTAAAACCACAAAATTGAAGAACATTTTGTTACATTTTATACATCTTTAGTTTAAAAAACTACAAAATTCAAAAGTCTACCTTACTTTCTTAAACTTCGTATCGAATCAAAATTAGGCGACTAAATTAAAACGAATGAAGTATTATTATTTTTACTATATAGTTGTCATCAATCCAAATGGTTAGATTCACAGACAAGAAATTTGACCACTTGGATTAAACCTAGTAGAATAATTGAATATCAATAAAAGATTAGAGTCCCTATTTGTATAGTACTTTTTTTGCTGGTATTAACTAGGACAGCTATCATCTAGTCAATAATTTTGTATAGTACTTTTTTTGCTGGTATTAACTAGGACAGCTATCATCTAGTCAATAATTCAGCAGTCACCCGCTACCTTAGTGACAAGTACTCCTTCATTCTTAAATAAAAATCTTAAATTTGAGTCGTAGACACCATATTTGTTAGGAGCGTTTTGCTCCCCAATATGTGACTTTCTGACTCAAACCAAGATTTAATTAGAGAAGCCAATACGAGTAGCAAACATCATGTAAGAAACCAAAAAAAAGATTGAATACATACCTAAAACACCTTATCAATCATCAAATACATGTGTGCAACACGATTATTTCATGAGATACCAATAACCTCAGATAACTCTACCCACCAAAACTTAACGCATATTGAAAAAAATCACTTGGCAAATTTTTATGAGGGAAATAGCTGCACAAATCCACAATAGTTTCGAAACATATTGTTTCTGTATAATATTGACATACATTGTAGCAATTTCAGTAAACTACTACTTGTAGTACAAATTTCTAAATGAATAAAAAATGGTGAACAGTTACTCTACAGCAGCCATCAAGAAGAACCAAAAGATAAAGAGTATCTAACAAAATTGGACAGAACCCTCTCTTCATCTCTACGCTTCGTATGGTGCAAGAGACTGCAATTCTTGATATTTTCTCCGCGATGTAGAAACAAAGGAAGTGCTATGTAGGAGTATTTGGTATATGCTATGTACAAGTTTTGTTGATACTCTTAATAGAAGTAGTTGTTGTCATTGTCATTCACTGCATCTTTACAAAGCATGGATCGAACATCTGCAATAGATCTAGGCGGTTCCAAGTCTTTCTCTTGAAGTGCATTGCCTAGATACTTTTGCATTCCTGATGCAAATATGTCATCTAAAATCTGCAAGTCGAAAACCAAAACATCAAGGAAAAATGAACAAGGTGACAAAGAAACAAAGCATGAACCTTCCATTCCTATTACAAGACGAAAAAGGAAATGTCTGATACATCGTCATAAAATTTTGTTGAGGTATCAAGAAAATGATGAAGGTGAAAGAGTCGGGCTGGCACCACGGGGTTAGAATAGCACAAGAGTCCAAGCATGCTAAAATACATCAATTATGTCCATTATGTACCGGTTAGAAAACTGTATCGATTTAGAGAGATCTTTAAGAATCATCTAATTAGATCCTCTAGATCAATCATTCGCAAATCATACTTCATCAGATGAAAGTTTTCGAACCTATAAAGAACCAGAAGATCACAATCCCCTTATTTCCATATCACACGAAGATTCTATATTACACAAAATTTAATTTTCGGGTGGAAAAAGTAGTAGTACTGAACAGGGCGCATCAGTAATGTTGGGACTATTTCTTATCTGCTGTCTGGTTGTCTTTAACCATGGTTATCCACGTATTGCTAATACCATGGTTTGAATTTCTAATTATGTGATGATTCTAGAATACAAAATAGACTTAACGAGCACAAAAGTAGCATCAACTCACCGATACTGCGACTCGTGATGCTTTGTACCAAGATCTATTGTCTTTCCTCTCTTCCAAAAACTTTAGCACATCCTGAAATTAAACAACCGTGAGTCATTTGAAGAGTGCACAACATTAGGAAATATTTATTGGATAACAAATAAGCTATTCACTAACCTGCCCCATACGATCCCAGAAGCCTCGACAAATAATTATGAAAACTTGTGTCTCAAATACCATATGAAGTTGCTCAATTGCATTATCCAGTAAATCCTTCAGCGGCTGAATCCTAACTCGTAAATCAGATTCCTGTGTACCTTCCTTAGCATCTTGGATTATCTTCTTCAGTTTAGTGGGACTATGCAATCTTGTCTGTATACAGAAACAATTATCACAACTCTTGCAAACATCGATAAATTTAGCCAAGAAGTCAAATTTATACTGAGAGCACAAAACTGTAATGAATTCTGATAGAATACCTACATTTTCTACCAGTTTATCCATGATTGCTTGCATATAACCTCTGAATTTAGTTCTCAACATAACTGTAATTTCACTGATACGCTCTCCTGGAGTGACATGTCCTCCATCCGGAAGGCAAGAACCCCATGACTTGAATTGCAGTTCTATCTGAGGCCGTAGAACATCCAACATTCTCTTCATAGAATTCAAAAGAATTCCCAGCTGAAAAATAACTCGAGTTATTTTTTTGCAAGTCGAAAACAGAAATAATGGACTCATACATTTACAAGGCTATTGCAAAAAGACCAAGGAGCTCACCTCTTTGCAGACTGCAAACGGAGTTACTGCGCCTTTGGTGATTTTCTGGACATACTTGAGACCTAATTTAATGGGCATTATGTTCTCCTTTAATGGAGATAAAACATCCGCATACTGTCTGTCCAAAGTTTCAATAACCGCCTTTTCTACATCTGCTATAGCCTTTTGAAAAGACGTGGAAAATAAGTGTTGTTAGTGAGTAACAAGGCATTGGAGGTATGTAATCTTGCTTTCTGGAGTTGAGATAACCATACTCTTTTCACATATTTCATTTAAGACTATCACTAATCTTAGAACCATATATAATACTTCTCAAGAGTTCTAATGCTAAACACTCAACAGAAAAATGGGGAGGGAAAAGACAAGATGAAGAACCTTTTCCTCCCTCCAAAAAGCTGATATTGCTATTAACGTAAAATAAAAACATGTTTAGTGCTCAAAGGACTTGAAGATGAAGAATTTGAAGAGCAATGTTTGTACATACAGTTTCCAACGAGAAAAGATATTCAGGCCAGCGTCTTATGACAGCATCATATTCAGCTAATGTCTCCTTCAGTCGGTCATAGATATCATCAACAAAAGGAGTTGTTGAGTACTGGGTATCTACACAGGGCCACTTTATCTGCAAATAATACCAAGTCAAGTACAGAATACTAAGAAAGAAGTTCAGAACAAACACGTCTGAAGATATTGTTGACTAGACACAGCAACGTGAGGATTGACATACCTTGTCAGGTTTACACAATTCGAGCAAAGCAAGACGCTTTTCCTTGATCCAGAGGGTAATGTATGGATGGAACAACTCCTTTGCATCAACTCCACCTTTGACAGGACTGAAAGGATATTCACCTGTGTCAAAATCATACACGCAGCCTGCAGGACATGCAGTATAAGCTGAAGTTCTGAACTAACGAACATGCATTACCTGATGTTCCAGTAACTAAAATCCTTCTGAAGATCAGCTGTTGCGACAATGAGTTCTGCTACAGGAGATGCGGGACCAGTGGGAGGACATGCAACAAGGAATACACGCAATCTGCTACATAGCTCCGCGGAGTATATGGCTGATGAAAGATTTGGGAGGTCTAGGAAACTAAATAAGATTAATCCAGAAATAGCTGTGAGTAATGGCATTCCATATGGTAATTGTCTAATAACAGATCTACATGCTATCAGAATATCTTTCCCTGCCTTTCCTAAATGTCTTCCTTTTTATCATATTACATCCAAGAGAGATGATTGCTCGTGTCCAGAATAGATCAACATCCAGAGTTTTTTTAATTCCAGAGAAAGACTTGCACAAGAACAACAAAATACAGAGACAGATATATGCAAACAAATGGTTCACACCTTTATTACCTCATGCTGACCACAAGCACAAAGTTCCTAAGTTCCTAAACAAGCCGCCAAGTTCCACAAATATATGCAAACAAATGGATCACACCTTTTATTACCAATTGCCATGCTTTGAATAAAAGGCATTGAGCATACAACTTAGAGTAGACCAGTATGAATAGACTGTGATTTAGAGGTTTTAACTAGAGTGACATGGGCAGTGATGATTCATGTAGTCGAATCCAACTAGCTTAATGGCTGAGGCTTGATAGTTGTTTTTATTGTATGAGTAGAATTATCCAAAGTAGCAAGAAAGACAGGATAATAGATTGAGCTGTCAAATTCTGAAAACTAGAAAAAAGACCAGCTAACTTCAAAAGACCAATATGACCATCTAACCTTCCAGCTTTATAGCTGAATGACACAGGAAGTCACACTCCAGTGAGGGAGGGGGAAAGGTAGGGTACCTCGGAAGTATATTTTGATTATTGATCTGTATGTCTGTACGAACTTCATTTCTGATATTCGAACAAAGTGATACCATCTTCTGGTAAGCTGTGGAGCGAGCCATAGGATCCATCAATATGTTGTCATTGTTGTTGGAGACAAATTCATCTGTTTCCGCCAAGTGTCTTCTGGATCTTTTCTTCGCAGCAGTCTACCCAAAAATAATGTGCAGAAGTGAGAAAGCTTCCAGAAGAAAAGGACTGTTTCACATCTTCCATTCCTTCAAAGAAAGAAGAAAGTACGAAGAAAGTTTCTCTAACCTGAAAATATCTGCATAGTTTCAACTGGGCCTCTGGAGAAAGAATATCATTAAGAAGACTATACAGCTTCAAAGCAGGAGACAGTGCAGGAGCAGCAACTCCAGTAGCGGGTTTGAACACATCTTCCATCCCTGATGGTAATGATTCGTCTAAAGACTTGTAGTTCTCAAAAACTAGAGCAACAATCAGCTCGATCTTTTCAGAAACTTCTCCTAAAATACGATTCTGGTTCATGATAAAAAAGACAAAGTATTGCAGTAAATACAACCAGGTTCTGTAATCCCAGAGACGCTGAGAAGTAATAAAATAACACTTGATTCTGAACCACAAACTTGCATGTGCATATCATGTTAAAAATACTTCGTAAAAAAATGCATGTTATAAAACTGAAAGAAATGTGAATTTGGAAAAGAAAACTTAAGTATAGGACAAAAAGTGGAATTGATTAAAATTGTTTTTAAGAAAAAACAAAGAATAAACTGTTACCATCCTCAAAAAGAAAAAGAAAAAACAAACAAAACCACTTCTTCGATGTAGTTCCATTTTCAACACTTCACTTTTTCTTGTCCGTGAGGTGGGTAGAGAGGTATGGGCATAGGGGATGGGGAGGTGGAAGCATGCGAGACAAGAAACCATAAGATAGAACCACAGAAACTTATGTTTGTAGCAGCCAAACCAATAAATAACAACTGCAAATACCAAGTATAGTCCAATCTTTTCTGACCACAAACATGATGGTTTTTATTTTCTCAGGATATGCTGATATTGCTTTGAATAAGTATATAAAAAAGTCAATTAAGTAAATCCAAAAGAGAAGTGGCAGAAAGTTCAAACCAAATCCTCTTACCTCTTGATGACTAAGGTTATTCTTAGGTTTAGAGACCACGGGTAGCAGCAAATCATATACCAAATTCAGACAATCTGCTGTGGGCGTCGCAACATCCATGACATAAGTAAGATATCTAACACACAATTTGAATTTTTTTAGCAGAATTCCTCATTTGTTTCATTTATCGAATCTCGGAGTGATGCTGATTAATGAAAGACATTCCAAAATAATCCACCCTCCTACCTTAGTCTTGTATATGCATCCGAGACTCCATAGTATGATGCAAATTCAGTTACTAACCACCTCCAAGCACCATGGAGCAACAAATTTCTCTGCTGAAACTGTTGAACTTTCATTGCTGCTTCCAAAACAGAATCATATGCAACGGTTTCTGCGACAGGGCCACACTGGCACAAAAACAGGCAACAAATCAACTTCAGAAACCTAACTTCTGGTCATCCATCATACCACATAATAGTGAATATAAAGAAAAATTATTGAATAAATAAATATATTCCATGTTTTGCTTATGGCAGAATATATCAACAGATATTGCAATGTCATTGTTATGAAATTAAGTACCATAGCAAAAACCTGGAAAAATGTTTATCTAACGACAACATTCCTCAGGGGATGATATGATAGATCAAAATGTTCAATTATTTTTCATTACTTACAGAGAGAACATAAAAGCAAAAGTTCTATCAAAACAAACTCCAAACAACAAGAATTTGACATTCACCAAATTACATTTTATGATGACCACACAAATGGTTATATATGCATATGGTAATATAAAAGGTTTTTTTTTTAAGGTTGTATAGAAGTATTCAAATAAAGCAATAGCGACGGCATACAGCATAAATCTAGAAATCCTTCAGAGAAAGCTATGATACTTGAGGTTTCGCAAGTTAAATTTTGTGTTTGTTAATTCAGAAAAGTAGGCGGAGAAGTACCAATGTTTGGCATCTGGAAGTCTACTTACAGCCAAATAGCATGGAAGAAAATGAGGTTGTTACAGGATTTTTATACCTTAGTGTTGCTATTTTCATCAGGACTAGTTGAGTAATTGATGTATAGTTGTACTCTTCCAACAAGTTCGTGCTCTGGCTCATGATATATGGACCACCAACGGAGTTTGTCTCCCTGCATTTTTGCAATAAAAACTAAGTGTTCCAGCATATAAGTTAAACCTCAATAGCAGAAATAATTACATATGAGAGCCAGAAAGTATACCGGATCATCAGCAATATCAGCAACCTGAGCTACTGCACGGCCGCAGTAGTTTCCCTTCGAGTCACGTACGTCAACAATTAAGTCATCCCCCAGCCCCTCCGGTAAGCTGAGTTGTATTATTGGTAATGTAAACCATCAATGTCAAGAATATGAAAAAAATGCTATATCTAAAATTTGAGCAAACAAGTCCAACGTACAATAGATGGGTTTCAGCGGATCCAGCTAGCATTTTCACTGTATCCTCTTCAGGTAAACTTTTCAATCTCAACGAACAAAAGTATGTCTCTGCATCAAGATGAAAATCAAACTTAAGAGGCATTGTCTAGAAGGAGTAAAGCAACGTCCAGCTTTCTGGCAACACACTTATCACTTTTTTTACAGAAACTTAGGCACAAAGTTTCAAATATCAAAACATTTTGAAGTCCTACAAAGCAAGAAACGAACTGAACTAAAGTACATTATTCCTCAAATCTCCTATTCTAAATCCTATGCATAATAAGTCATCAAGTATTCACTAGATCCATAGTAATTGGAACAATACGAAATGCTTTCCACCTTAGCATTCACCGAGGACAATTAAATTCTAGAAGGGAACCAAAGGTACCAACGATTATTACTCCAAGAACTCAGCTAAGAATTGCATACCTGGAACTACTTCATATGATGCTGAACTGCTTCGTAAACTAGTTACACCAAGTTTCAAAATCCCAGAAACGTCTTTCACATAGCGAGTACCGGCATGAAGGTATGCCAAGCTTTGATGTGATAAAGAACCATTTGGAGGAATCCTTGGAGCCACACGTACTTTTCGTATGGCTCCCCATTCAGAACTGATGGTCGATTTTACATTGGACAACTGAGCACGTATAGCCTCCAGTTTTACTTTTGGTGGTTTCAGAGTGGAAAAGCTGCAGCCTGTGGGTGGGTCCAATGCCATTTTCACTTTTCGCACTACAAGAAAGTCATATAGTTCAGTTTGACAACCGATTTGTCTATGGGAGAATTCATCAAAACTATAAATGAAACCACTAAAGCACCTTGTACTTTCAGCTTGCCAAAAGTTTTCTTTGGCTTCATCGAGGCTCCCTCACTGACGAGTTCCAAGGACCTTTTCCTCAGCAGTTCTTCCTCCGATTGTAACAACACTTGCCTTGCGCTGAAATAATGGTAATATAAGCTCCATATTACAGATAAAAAAATGTGCACGATGATTTTTTTGATGAATTGACATGCTATTACAATATGCGCGAACATTACAAAGCAAAATGGTGGTCCTATGGAAGTGACGGAAATCAAACAGAGTACACCATATAGACTTGGTATGAAGCACCAGAGACCAAGTCATCATCAAAATAAAAGTCCAAGTCAAAATTTCTATCACAACTAGACAACTTATTTCGTATCCAGATAAGTCTCAGCTTCTGAACTTCCTAAAGCGATCCATCCCTGAAAACCATTTTTTGTAATTTAACAGACAAATTCTGCAATTTCTGGCAGCATATTAATGTATTCTGTAAAAGACAGGACTATTTGGGACTCCAAACAAGATATAGCTTCTTCCATATTTTTTTCACTGAGTAGAACATACAGAACATGGAAACAGAAACAGAGTCTAAGTATTGGAACAAACCGCACCCAAAAGCATCTCGTAACGAGGCACATTCATTTTCCAAGAAAGCTGGAGCCTCGTGGCAACCCTTCGCCCAGGAGTGAAGACATAGTCGAATACATGCCTCATAAGCAACGAAACCTTGCCAACTACCTCGTCCACTGTATCCAACTCAAATTACACAAGAAGATGATGAATAAATTGAATAATTTTAACAGAAACTTTAGAACTTTAGACCACTCAGAGTAAAATACCTAGCATGATATGTTGGAAAGAGGGCAGATGAAGAATTAGAAGGTACACCACCAGCCCTGAGAATGATAACAAGGTTGTCACTTTTTTGTCTTCAAATTCTTAGAGGATTATTCAGAAAAAGAAAATAAGTCATGTATACCTTCCAGATGGATCAGATTGTCCATCTTTTGTAGAACCTGCAGTTGCAGTTTTATATGTTTTAGCTTCATCCATTGCTACAGAACAACCTGATATTTCTGGGAAGGGGATATCATCTGCCACAAAAGTTTTACGCTGCACAGCAACTTGATCGCATTCCTGTAATGAACCACCTAACGGCGGTGCACTGGGAATATCACTTTTGAACAACTTCAGCCTCTGCTTCAGCACATAACAGAATCAGTCGACAGAACAAGAGTAACATATTGTCATATTCGCATATGAAAGATTAATACAAGAAAACAGAGTGCTTAATCCTCCTTATAACAGTTACGCAGACACAGTTATGGAGGCACAGATGATCAGAGCTTATACCACAAACAACAAACATAAGAATCTCAATCCCTTAACTATCAACACAAACTATTTAGATTCAAGAAGAATCGCCAGAAGTTATTGTTCATTAATAAGTGACACCTCTTAGATGCAAACATAGCCGCTGCATCTACACCCACCAGTTTTTTTCATCTAGACCCTCTGGTTTCAAACAATTACTGATATTCCTGATTCACACTACAAGTACCTCATTCAATATGGACCACGGTTTTTAAGGCTTGAACTTCTTGCAAATGGTTTTAAAATCTTAAACTTCCGTCCACCTTCTTGGGCAACTTATGTCAAATAGAAACCCAAGATACTTGGTCTCCTAAGTAGTGGCAATAAGCAGCCTACTCATCAAGAGAAATAAGTTCAGGAAAAAAAGGGATTCCTCTAAACACTCGCATAACAATCTTGCTAAATGTTTGTCTACTTTCCTGGTTACTTTAGAGTCTCGTTAATAGACATTCAATGGGTACTCTTATAAACTATAACTGTTGTATTCCATGAGAAGCAGAAGCATAAACAGATCAGACATAAACTTTGCCCCAAAATAGGAACTTCATAAATATCAAGCCTTATTCATCAGTTTGAGCATTAAAGTAATATCCTAGCAAATTTCGCATTACTTCAGTTTTTTATATCACTCAACAAGTATAAAACTATCCCAAGATTTCACTCACTAGTCCTACATTGTTAACCCAACAGGCAAAAGTAGAACAGCAAACCTGTCTAGAAGACTTCACATTCGACTCCCAGGATGAGGCACTCTTGTTACCGATCGAAAATGGCAACGAAGTTGTAGTTTTAGAACTTGTAACAGAATTTGATGAACTTTTAACTACATTACCAGGATACACACTCTCAGAATGGTTCCACATTTTCTGCTTAAGTTCATCATTGGTGGCATTACCAATATGTTTATTGAAGGAATCTTCTCTCTTTGAAGTACCAACATTCGGAAACTTATCATCTTGGGGTGAAGTTTCAATGGAGTGATGTCCATCATAAACCTCATCATCCGAATCAAAACCAATATCCATATCCGACCCCCACCCATTATCATATCCACCACTACCACTCACAGGTATAGTTCTTGAACCAGGAATAACACCAGATGGCAAATGCCCAGCTTGAAAGTTAGAACCACATATTACTCCAAAGCCCAATCCATTGTTTTTTCGGCCAAGAACAGGATCAGATTGCATTCTCTGAGTATACATTGTAAGTAATCTCTTCTTCACACTATCTCCTACCTAATTCAAATCAAGGGGTTGTCCAACTTATCACAAATACTCAAACACAACAAGCAGAAAACAAATAAAAAGACAATCCTTTTCCTATTGTCACAAACAAAAGCCAACAACAACAACAAACCCGGTGAAATCTCCTAAGTAGGGTCTGAAGAGGATCGCGTCTACGCAAGCCTTACACTACCTCATTAAGGTAGAGAGGTTGTTTCCGAAAGATACTCGACTCAAGCGCAACAAATCAAACAAGTAATAATGACAGTGAAGAAAACACAGCAACTAACACAATCTTAACATATGACATTAATCATCCAGAGCAAGTTAAAGGATTTCTGTCAATCTAATTAGGGCTTTTACACTAACATATCTAATACCATATAGAAACACATAAACAATGAGAAAAAAACTAAATGGGGTTTGCAGAAACAATCAATAGAAGTATCCAGAACTTACAAAGAGCAAGAAAGCCTAGTTCTTTAATGAGAAAGATGAGCAAATCACAGTTCTAAAGATTGCTTTTTTTTGCCTCTCAGCAACTCAGTCAAGAAAAGCAAAACCCAATTTCCCCAATTTGACAGTCCTTGCTTAAGAAATCAAAGATTCAGTGTACACACAAAGCTCACTTGCCATAAATAACACAACAAGTGAAAATAAGCAAAGCAAAAGAATTATTAGAAAAAGGCAAAGAAAAGGACAGAAAAAAATGACTAAAATAAGGAAAAGATTGGAACTTTTTTCTTTATATGCATGTTATGTATATTATAAGAGTCATAGACAGATTGTAATGCACTTGTTGTAGGGTGAAAGTGACAGCAAGTTTAGAAGAAGAAAATAAAAAACCTTTCTCACTCTAGAGCATAAAGCATTTAATTGTGTCCCTTCTCTTCTTTCTTTTTTTTTTTGGGACTCACGTTAAAGTCCGACTAAGTCAAATTCACTCGTGTAAGACAAAAATGCTCCTTCGGTCAAAATATAATTAAATTGACACGCGACTCAAAATTGAAACTTCTAGATTAAGTTTAAAAATAGTCTCATTGGTTATACATGTGCTTCGATGAATAATGTAATTCTCAAAACAGTCTAGTGATCAATAATTTAGAGGAAATTTAGTTAAATCATGCATTTGAATTCTCCTAAATTTCTGTTAAGTTTATCTTTTGTCCACTTTTTACTCTTTTCTTTTCTGTTAAAACTTGAAATTTAGTTAAATCACATGCATTAGTAATTTAGTATTTCTATTAATTATATAACTATAAATTATTATATATGTTTTAAAAAAAAAATTGACGGAGACGTGAAGAAAGTAACGTGAGTATGACGTGGCAATGGCTTATAATAACGGCTGGTCGTTTAGTGGCGCGTTTTTTGCCGCGGGAGGAGCGGTTTTGGTGTACACACAAGAAATTTACTTAATTAAGCTTGGGGTGTGTTTGGGATGAAAGGAATTTTATTTTATTTTTTGCTTATTTTGAGTGTTCGATAAGTAAGTAAAAAGATGTTATTCTAAAAATATTTATATGTAATATAGTGAAATTATGAGGATTTGAGGGTGGCATCGTGGCAGGAGTTGGAATGGTCAAGCAATGGGCGTTGATCAAGTAAAAGAGAACATATGGAATAATTGAGTGAGCACGAAATTTATGAAAGAAATGAGAATTACTTGATTTATTTTAAAATAAGTCATAATGAATGATGGAGTCGAAATTTTCACGGAGTGAGTTCAAAAAGTACGAAAAACAAATAGGTGAGAGAATGTATGAATGGGACAGAGCATTAGTGTATTCGGTGCTTTACCTTATTGACTAAGAAAAAGATTTCAAAAAAAAGGAGTAAATATTTAATTAATTTATTAAATATTCTGTGATTTGGAAAGATCTAAAATTCTAGTTTCCTTTTGAGTATTAAAGTTTTCTTTTTGGACTAATGTTTTCACTGCTGCTTTACTTGCATCTTCTCTTTGCATTTGCATGAAAGAATCACATGATATGTATATGTCATATGTCACGACTTTCGAAAAGTAAAATATGACAAGTTATTTTAAAACGAAATTAAGATAAGTGCCTTGAAAAAGTCAAACAGTTCAACGTATTGGTCAAATGAAATTAAGTGCAAAGAAATGAGATTATAAATGTTTTACCTTAGTGTATTAATGAAGTTATTTATATAGGCATCTTTAGTTGGAAATTTAATGAATCAGTTGAGAGATTATTAAATTTTGAGGGGAAGTTTCAGAGCTAACATTGTTCGAGTCATAGAATCAGGATAGGTTGTTCACATTACATCTACGAAACAGTGAAAAAGTTATTTTCATGTGATTTATAGATCATGAGTTCGAGAAAACACATGTGCATATACACAAATTTCTATTATTCACATTGGCATAAATAGAACTCTTCTACTATAAGATACAGCTCCTTTTTGCACAAAACTAAAAAGGAACACAAGTTCTCTCCAAGTAAATTAATCATCTCGAGAACCTAACGTCTTCTGCTTAAGATCTTCAATTTTAGCAGCAAATTCATCTCTATTCTTCTGCAGATACAATGTCATTTGAAAGAGTTAGAACGACAAATGAACGTAAAGCTTCTCGAGATAACTCATAAAAGATGGATACATGAGTCGATAATGAGCTGCATTGACATGTCGATGAGTCCACTGAAATTACAAGTGCAGCTTGAGCAATAGTAAGTAATGCAGGCATTACCTTGAATAGTAGATAACGGGCGCTGAACCAGAGAGCGTAGCCAAGACCCACCAATTCCATTAATTTAGGAAACTGAAAAATTATACAACACATAACTACTGTCAGCAACGAGTAAAACATATTTTAAAGAAATAACAAAAAGGACGATCTTGATAGAGAGGAAAGTACAAACCAAAGGAACAGAATCGATGGCTCCAACAATTGAAGTTGTCAACCAAAGAGCAGTGAGAGCAACACCGCCAAATAAGATAATTGAAGAGGAATCTTTAGGATCATACTGGAAAGTAGGAAATCTTTGTGTCAACAATTGGAAGGAAACCTCACATGTAGACAAGGCGACAAGTTATAATCAACAGTAAAAAAAAAAAAAAAAAACAGTAGTAATGATGGTTAGCTTTCTTCAAATATTCCATTGCCTGTGGATCTCTTTAGTTTAAGCTACGAGAAAGTCCCATATACATGATGCATTTGGATGTCAATAAGTTAAGCTATACAATGAAAGCTAAATTCACCAGATCCTTTGTTAGCGTCCTTCCCAAGTCCTAAAAGCAAGCACTAAGAAGGCCATACACAAACAAATTTGAGAAAACCAGAAAATCTGTCACATATCCCCATAAACTAGAACCTACAAATGCACCTACTACATTGCATGATGAAAAAAAACAGCACATTGCATAATTCAACAAGGCACAACCATATCATATATCACAGAGGAATGGAGGATTATGAGAAGAGGAATGACAGACAGTATGATACTTAAAGAATAGAAAGGAAGGCCAGGTTGCTCAGGTAACCGCTCAGAATCAACATGATTGCCGATGCATCTTCAAGCCTTGCGACTTTCAAAAGCTGAATTTTCATCACAGCAACCAGATTTAATACTAAATATTACATCTAATAAGGAATAATTCAGTGGGAAAAAAATAAATAAATTTTGCATGATGACCCTTCGCAGGAAAATGGTCACAAGTGTTAACGGGTAAACTAGTGAAGTAAGAAATACCACAACCAGAATTTCAACAGCAAAATTATTTGGATCCATCAGAAACCATCTGTATTTTGTTGAAACATATCTTGCAATTGGACATGTTTCACAAGCTTTGCAAAATGAAGAATAGAAGAAGAAATTGATTAAGATATGACTGCTCAGGTAACCGCTTAGGATCAACATTACTGTTGACGGTTTCACCAAGTATAGAAACTTTCGACATATTCCAAGTTTCATCACAGCAGTCCACTTGTGGTAATACAAAAGCAACACTAACCAAGAAGAGGGCCAAATTATGTGTTTTTATTGAATAGGTTAGAAAGAAGGGGGATAAGAATTATTGAGCTTAAGGAACTTAGGTGGTTTGATGTTAGATTATAGAGAAGAAAGTCAATGACTCAATTCAAAATTAGTAAGGGTCCTTTATATAAATCCTCTATATCTTTCAATATTCAAAGGGATTCATCAAAGACGGACTTATTTATTGAAACATGGGTTGTAATTGAACATGTATTTCAGAAACAATTCAAATGGAAGACTTAAAAAAGGAAGTGATAAAATATAACTGCTCAGGTAACCGCTCAGGGTCAACATTACTGTTGACGATTTCATCAAGGTGTCAAACTTTCAACAAGTTCTGAGTATCATCACAGCAGACAACTTTTTTAACATCTTAAAAAAATCAATAAACAAAAGAGAAAAATCAAGTGTGTTTTTCTAACACATCTAGGAGATTAAGGGATAAGAATTCACAAAATGCTGATCGTGCTGAATGAACTTAGATGGCGTCAAAATCAAGCGGTGAGAATTGAGATAAAATCAATCAACGCCTCATTCCAGATGGTTGTGTCAATTATTTGTATCTTATGTCTCCTTTCAGACTATTCAATATTTAAAACATCGCCAAATTTAGACTACTTTTAGTTGAAAGGTGCAGTGCAGTTGAACATCTATTTCACAAGTATTTCAAAACATGACAACTAGAAGAAGCATGAAGATATGACTGCTCAGGTAACCGCTCAGGGTCAACATTACTGTTGATAGTTTCATCAAGGTGTCAAACTTTCAACAAGTTCTGGGTATCATCACAGCAGACGACTTTTTCTACATCTTAAAACACCAATAATGGGATTTCACTGGGTATGCTGTTGTTGTAAAAACACCAATAAACAAAAGAGAAATTATGTGTGTTTTTCTAGTATATGTAAGAGATTAAGGAAAATACTGATTGTGCTGGAATGAAATTAGATGGATTTGATATCAAGTAGTTGAGAAGAAAATCAATCAACGAATCAACAACACCTCATTCCAGACGGCTGTGTCAGTTATCTGTATCCTACGTCTCCTTTCCGGCTATTTCAATATTTGAAAAATCATCAAATTTAGACTACCATTTGTTGAAAGGTTCATTGCAGTTAAACATTAATTTCACAAGCATTTCAAAATATGACAACTAGAAGAAGCATGAAGATATGACTGCTCAGGTAACCGCTCAGGGTCAACATTACTGTTGACAGTTTCATCAAGGTGTCAAACTTTCAACAAGTTCTGGGTATCATCACAGCAGACGACTTTTTCTACATTTTAAAACACCAATAATGGGATTTCACTGGGTATGTTGTTGTAAAAACACAAATAAACAAAAGAGAAAAATTATGTGTGTTTTTCTAGTATATGTAAGAGATTAAGGAAAAACTGATTGTGCTGGAATGAATTTAGGTGGATTTGATATCAAGTAGTTGAGAAGAAAATCAATCAACGAATCAACAACACCTCATTCCAGACGGCTGTGTCAGTTATCTGTATCCTACGTCTCCTTTCCGGCTATTTCAATATTTGAAAAATCACCAAATTTAGACTACTATTTGTTGAAAGGTTCATTGCAGTTAAACATTAATTTCACAAGCATTTCAAAATATGACAACTAGAAGAAGCATGAAGATATGACTGCTCAGGTAACCGCTCAGGGTCAACATTACTGTTGACAGTTTCATCAAGGTGTCAAACTTTCAACAAGTTCTGGGTATCATCACAGCAGACGACTTTTTCTACATCTTAAAACACCAATAATGGGATTTCACTAGGTATGTTGTCATTGTAAAAACACAAATAAACAAAAGAGAAAAATTATGTGTGTTTTTCTAGTATATGTAAGAGATTAAGGAAAATACTGATTGTGCTGGAATGAAATTATGTGGATTTGATATCAAGTAGTTAAGAAGAAAATCAATCAACGAATCAACAACACCTCATTCCAGACGGCTGTGTCAGTTATCTGTATCCTACGTCTCCTTTCCGGCTATTTCAATATTTGAAAAATCACCAAATTTAGACTCTATGTGTTGTTCAAGGAATTAAAAGATGTCTTAACTAACCTCCTTAATACTTTGATTTGTTGGAAAAATGTCCCAAAAATGTATAACTATGTTTATTTTTTCTCTGAATGGATTTTTTTTTTGGGAAACACTTCTCCATATGGTCATTTTCCCTCCAGATATTGCAATTTTAATCTCCTTGTTCCTTCTTTGGGCATTATGATATGGTGTTTGCTGTACAGACAGACCATTAAATGTATACTACTAGGTACACCAGAATGGCTAGTCAAAGAGCTAATTTTCACAGCAAATTGTTGGTTCAGCAAGTCTTACTGAGACAACAAACTACAAGAAGATGGAACGTACCTTAATATTTAGCGCGTCAAAGAACTTGGACAATTGCGATTCAAACTCCAAAGCAGAATCTTCTATTGGTGCTTCAGCTTGAACAGCAGAATCTTCTATTGGTGCTTCAGCTTGAACAGCAGAATCTTCTTTAGGAGGTTCATATGTCAAGGACACATAAGCATCTGTCTCTTTGTCTTTACTAGAATCGTCAATTGGTGCTTCATTCTGAACAGCTGCATCGTCTTTCTCTTCAACTGTAGGAGGTTCATATGTCAAAGATGCATAAGAATCTGTTTCTTTGTCTTCTCTAGGATCTTCTATTGGTGCTTCATCCTGAACAACTCCATCATCTTTCTCTTCAACTTTAGGAAGTTCATATATCAAAGCTGAATAAGCATCCGTCTCTTTATCATTCCTAGAATCTTCTATTGGTGCTTCATCCTGAACAGCTGCATCGTCTTTCTCTTCAACTGTAGGAGGTTCATATGTCAAAGATGCATAAGAATCTGTTTCTTTGCCTTTACTAGAATCTTCTATTGCTGCTCCATTCTGAACAGCTCCATCATCTTTTTCTTCAACTTTAGGAGGTTCATATATCAAAGATGCATAAGCATCTGTCTCTTTGTCTTTGCTAGAATCTTCAATTGGTGCTTCATTCTGAACAGCTCCATCATCTTTCTCTTCAACTTTAGGAGGTTCGTATATCAAAGACGCATAAGCATCTGTCTCTTTGTCTTTACTAGAGTCTTCAATTGGTGCTCCATTCTGAACAGCTCCATCGTCTTTCTCTTCAACTTTAGGAGGTTCGTATATCAAAGACGCATACGCATCCGTGTCTTTGTCAGTCCTAGAATCTTCTACTGGTGCTCCATTCTTAACAGCTCCATCGTCTTTCTCTTCTATCGTAGGAGGTACATATAACTCATAAGCCTCTTCCTCTGATTTTGATCTAACAGCTCCATCATCTTTCTCTTCAACCGTAGGTGGTACATATAACTCATAAGCCTCTTCCTCTGATTTTGATCTAACAGCTCCATCATCTTTCTCTTCAACCGTAGGAGGTACATATAACTCATAAGCCTCTGTCTCTGCATTTGATCTAACAGCTACATCGTCTTTCTCCTCAACCGTAGGAGGTACATATAACTCATAAGCCTCTGTCTCTGCTTTTGTTCTAACAACTGAGCCTTTACGGTAAAATAACACTGAAGTATAAACAGAAAACCATAAGATGGCAAACAATCACTCTTCCACCACCATTATCCAATCAAAGTCTCGAACAACTCAACAAAACCAATGCCAAAAAACTAAACTTTCTTTCCTCAAGTCACTATTGGAGCTCTCAGACAAATTACCAAAACTTGGCAGCCTCTACATAACGACAAATCTGAGCAACTCTTAACAAAAAGCCATATTTTAATACATGTTTTCCACAGTTAGTCTAAATATTGAATCTTGTCACTAAGCCAGAAAACAAAAACGCCAATTTGAAAACATTTATGAGCCCATTAAATATAGTACTTGCCAAAAAAAATCACGAAAATAGTAACTATGTAGCCGGATGTTTTCCTTTGCATTGGTATAGTTCAGTGTATCAGGTATAACTATATTATAGTAAATTAGAACATAAAAAACTATTTTAGAAATGAAAAAAAAATCCAAACTTACACCCAATATATATATAAACTACATAACAGTAAATTAAACAATCCTCATTAGCATTAAAGCACCAAACAGCAAAAGATTATTTAACTTCAACACAATTTAATAAAAACAAAAAAAAGAACAAGGGACTTCTGTGAATCAAGGAAATGGGTAAAAATCCAAGAAAAAGATATACTATTTACTACTTTTTCTAGCTGATATACATAGAACATACACAATCATACACATATTATACCAAAATTATACATCCGCCTGCTATTTTCGTTTAATTAATCAAATGGGTAGACGGCTATTCAGGTTAGTTATTCAAATAAAAAGCAAAATGCTGAACATACAGAAAACAAAAAGCTACAAATATCGCACAATTTCTAACACCCAATCAAAAACCCTAAAATTCGAAATACCAACCTGAATTGAATCGAGATTTTCGGGGTTTTTTGAGTAGAAGAGAGGGTCTCCATTGGAGATGAGCTCGATTACTAAGCCTATAATTTGGAAGATTTGAGAAGGTTTGAGGTACACAAAGCTCCATTTTTTCAGCTATTAATGCCGTTTAACCCTGAAAAAAAACAAAGGGGTAATGGAGGTTTATATAGATGAAGAAGAAGAGGAGGAGAAAACGCTAGGGTTTTAGCTTTTAGGTGTGGTGCTGGTGTTACTGGGCTCAACAAAATCTTGGAATGTGAAGCAGGTGGAGAAAAATGAGTGAAATAGGAAAAAAGCTAAGGCAATGAAATATCTTTATTGGTAGTATTACATTGAAAAGTTTAGTTGGGCCTTTGAACTTAGGACCACCATCAATCTCATTCATGGGCTCTTTTTGTTTTATTTAGTCGAGAGTTTGTCAAAAATAATTAATTTATATTTGTGTCATATTTTTTAGGAATCGCTTTGTGTAAGATATGATGTATAAGAATCTCAACATAAAATGCAGAACTATTTTATCTTGTGTTTGGTTGGAGGTATTAGGCAGTCATACGATTGTTTATCCATTCTTTATGCCTTAGAGATGAGATAAATTATTTCATATACATGATAGAAATAATTTTGAAATAACTTGTTCCCAACTAAACGAATCCTAGATCTTATGTGTGGGATAATATTAAACATGTTATTTTTATTGTTATTGTGAAATTACACATAATGTGTTGTTTGATGTTGTTGCTTTACTAAGAAATATTAGAAACTCGATGTTTACTCGTGATTTTTTTTTTTTTTTTTGGTTATTGTGAATATCATTTTCGTATCAATACAAGATATGCCTATTGTACTTCGTACATATTAACAAGTAAATATTTTCAAAGTATTTATATAAATAGATATAATTCATGTAATAGCTTAAACTATCAAAATTAAGAAAGAAGTAACAATAGCTAATATAAGTATACGAAAGAACCTTTTTTTTATTTGAATCCTTATGATGCAATTGGATTTCATGAGGTAATCTGTTTTGACCAAGTCATTAATCTACATTCATTTATTATTGTTTTTACACACATACCACTTTAGATATACGATATTTGGTTGATTTCGATAAAATCAAACTTTATATACATTGTTTGAAGCTTTGTATAGCTAAAGTTCATATGTTTTTACCTAAAGTTGACTCAAAGTAACTACGCATGCAAAAAAACATAAGAACATAAGTTAAATAGCAATGTTGAAAATAAAAATATATACATTTTACCTTATTATATAAAGATTATGAAATTCATTAGGTTCAATAGATCGCTTAAGCCATCATTGACATAACTATAAACTTATACAATTTTTGTTAAAGGCATAAAAGCATTTGGTGAAATCAGTAAACTATATTTGCTTTTGGATAAATGCATGGGATAAAAAGTCGATAACTATTACTTTTTTTTTTTTCAAATAACTTCTAATATCCTATATACCCAATAGAATAAGATCATATATATTTTGTATGATATGATGGAATCTTAAACATATATTTTTATAAAAGTATTTTTAATGCAGGTTCTCTTTCATAGAATTCGAACATCATGATAAATTTGGCCAGTGACTTCTATAAAAAATTAAAGGTGGCATAAAAAAAAGGTTCGATCCCAAAACTTTGTTAAGCCGGAAGGTAACAAGATCTAATGAAAGACAAAAAACAAAATATGTTTTATGATCTTAAATATTTAGTAGATATTTTAATACACATATTAATGTAATATTAAATATATATATATATGAAGTTAACGTGGATTCATTATTTACACTTGGGAGATTTCTTCATCATTTATATATCTTGTGTCTCATATTTGAGATTCAAAGCCACTGTCCACGTGCCTACTCACGTGACTGCTTAAACATGTATTAACTCAGCTTTGTCTCTTTGTCATCAAATCCATTCACAACATTAGCTATAATTAACACTTCATTTTGTCTAATCAAGTTTTTGTTCGTGAATTCAAATTTAATCGGACCAGAATGACGATAACAAACAACAATAGCATGAAGTCCCACAAGTGAGGTATGTGGAGGGAATATAGAATGTAGGCAGACCTTATCACTATCTTGTAGAGGTAGAGAAATTGTTATCGAAGGACTTCCAACTTCAATGCAACAAACCCCCATATTAAAAAAGGGGACAATATAAAGTATAACAAATAACAAGAAACCGTGCAAAATCGAACCACAATGAAAATATCGAATATCAGAAGAAAAAATAAACTTTAACTTGACATGTAAATTTATGCATTTGTGTGTAGATTAATTTAATCTGATGGTATATTCAAGGGTGTGATCTAGTAATTTTAGAGTTACTCGATATTCGTAGCTGATGAGAGATGACATATTTTGTAGAATTAATCAAGAGGAACCATTTTAAATAATATAAAAAACATTTTACTACATGAAACATAACTTATTTATTAAAAAACATCATGCATGTGTAAACTTTGAACTAAAATGGAAATGCATGTCTAATGCTACAACAACACAAACCTGACAATTGAGAAAAACAGACAAAACACCATAAATTCCAACAAGGAAACAACAAATGATGAATTTGAAACAACTCATTAGTCATGTGATATGATTCTACTAGTTTTCATAAATTTATTATTAGGTGTTTTTAATATTTATTTTCGGCTCTTTTAATCATCTAACAAACCCTATTGACAAGTATAAAGAAATGATAGATAGTTTGAGTTTTAGATATGAAATCATCTTTTAATAGGACGTATTATATCTTTATATCTATCAATATGTGATTTTTTGATTTGAACCCTCTATTGATCAGACCGTAAAACAAGTACACTGTCAAATACTATCATTAATATAATTATAAGATATTTGATTGAGATACTAAAGGTGTTTGGAGGTAGGAAAACGTTCTTCATTGATAATAAGTGATAATCTCACATATCTTTTATAAACATAATATATATATATATATATATATATATATATATATATATATATGCACTTTGATAAGTATAAATTTCAAAATGATCTAATATGTGCATGTTGTGTACTTTAGCTATTACTTACTTTTTTAATAATTATTTTCCATTCTCTAAAATGCCAAAAAAAAAAAAAGGTGGTACTATTCCATTCGGAAAAGCAATCTTGGACCCTACTAAATGCTCATTATGTGCTTGGATGCATTAGTACCCACCCCCGATTACTTTAAAAATAGGTGTTCGATACGATCAAAGCCTCGAAGAGAAAGGAATGAGAAGTTAGGGTAGAGCCAAAAACTTTGCTCAACATTGTTTGTTGTCTGTCAGCCTATTCAACTAATCTTAAAGAATCCATGTTATGCGATACAACATGTTTAATTCTTGTCGACGATTGTAACCTCTTTCTTAGAGTTAAGCTACTTCAAAAGATTAACAGTCTAGCTACTAACATTGTTTTTTTGTTTTTATCGATTATGTATCAATGGCTCACCTTTTTTTAAACCTTATCAATGATCAACTTAAAATATATGAACCAATTGTTATTTAATGAATAACTAAATAAAATATATAAAAAAGGAATATGGAAAGAATGAAGCCTCCTCCCATGTATAAGCACACATTTTATTTTATTTTTAAATTTGAAGCTACTATTATATTTATTATTTGTATCAATAGAAAATATATGAGAATATAACAAAACTTTTTAAATTATTTTAACACTTTATTTCTATTTTTTGTTTTGTTTTTGTTTTTAATTCCAACTCCAAAATTAGAGAAAAGGAAGGCTAGTGGAATCGGACTCTCATCCTTCTCACCTTTAAGCTCTATCCTCAGTCTCATATTTTATTGACCAATCACACCTCAACACCTCTCTTCCCCCACGCGCTTCTCCCCTACGTGCACATCACACTCTTTTCTTCTAACATATACTCGGAATCACTAAATAATACTAATCCAATAAAAAAATTGTCTTTTTCTTTTATATTGTTTCTTAATTTCGTTATTATCATGGCTTTACGTAATTGATCAAATACAGATAAATATCCCTTCAACATAGATTATGACTTATGACAGAATCTCAATGCCTTATCAAAGTACGAAAACTATGTATTGTGGTTTGGAAAGATGGATGGTACTTCTAAGATGCATAGATCAACTCCATTATATCTACGTGCAAGGAACTACGAGATCATTCCAAAGACGTCGATCGTCCTCGTTGCGAGTGCCCAAGTGGAGCTTACACTCGCGAGTGGGCGTTACAAAATAAATACACACTTTCTTTCTACAATAAAATCCTCTCTTCGAACCCTTCGAAAAAGCGAAAAAAAGGAAAAGCTTCAAAACACCAAAAGGAAAAAAAAGGGAAAAAATTCTCCGGCGGAAATTATCGGCGACCGACGATGGCCTTGCCTGAAAATTTAACCAGAGAGCAGTGTTTGTACTTGGCGAAGCTAGCTGAGCAAGCCGAGCGATATGAGGAGATGGTGAAGTTCATGGACAAGCTCGTAATCGGGTCGGGTTCATCGGAGCTGACGGTGGAAGAACGAAACCTCCTTTCGGTGGCGTATAAGAACGTTATCGGCTCACTTCGAGCAGCGTGGAGGATTGTGTCGTCGATTGAGCAGAAGGAGGAAGGTAGGAAGAACGATGAGCATGTGGTTCTAGTGAAGGATTACAGATCTAAAGTTGAATCTGAGCTTAGTGATGTTTGTGCTGGAATTCTGAAGATTTTGGATCAGTATTTGATTCCTTCAGCTACTGCTGGTGAATCGAAAGTGTTTTATTTGAAGATGAAAGGGGATTATTATCGTTATTTAGCTGAATTCAAAGTTGGAAATGAACGTAAGGAAGCTGCTGAGGATACCATGCTTGCCTACAAAGCTGCTCAGGTATATTTATTATTTATTGTTCGACGTAACTGGTAAAGTTGTTGTCACGTGATCATGAGGTTAATTTAGTGCACCGGATTGTCCTTTTTGCTCTTAATTCAATGTTTAATCTACATAAACCTAGACTTGTTATTTACTGTTGTCTTTGTATATTAGTGATTGAAAAATTGGAAGTAAATTGTTGTTTGAACTTCGAGTATTTTGTATAGTGATGGAAAATTGAGTTTGCGAGTAGCTTGAAGATTCAAACTTTAAGCAGTTTGATTTTGACTTTTTGTAATGTGGATGTGCATGTATTGGTAGTTTGTGTTATTTTTCTTTTTTGGAATATTAAATTGATGGGAAATTGTATTAGTCTTCATACAACTTGTAAGTTCAAAGCTTTAGCAGTGGAGTAGACTTTACCAGGTTGAAATTTTATGTCTTTTGGGTTGACTATGGTTGAGGGAAGTAAAGTCAACTATGGTGAACCTACATGGTCCCGTCAGTGCATACGCCATGTATAAGCAGAATTTTCCTTTTAGATTTCAGTGCCTGTAGAGAGAGTGTATTAGTGAGTATACAACATTACAACCTGAAACTCGTCGATGAATTTAGTCAAATTTTTGACTGATAACTTGGGATGTGTGAGTGGTGGAATATAACTGAGAGTCAAGTGACCTAATTTGTTACCCAGACACCACGGTCATCAAAAAAAATATAAAAGTGATCTATTTTGTTCATCTTTATTTGGGCTCAGAAGTTTAATTTCTTGCTATTTTGTCTAATTTGATATTGGGGCATCGTGGCAAACCTCGGTGGTTTGCTCAAGGAGCTGAACCATTGTCTGTCATGTGGTTCTTCCATTTGAGTTTATAATCTCAGATACGGTTAGGTGGTTAGTTGCATATATTTGTAACGTCTACAACTACTTTTGTCTCAGTAACCATATCTGTAAGAGGGGTCATTGCTTTCCTTTTCTAATGATAAAACTTCAAACAAACAGCTTTCTTTGTAACACCCAATTTCCCAGTAAGAAAGGGCTCATCTGCATCTCTTTATCGAAGATATGACCTTAATGTCAATATCCTTTTGTCCTACACAAGGGGATTCATATCTTACTGCTTATATAAAAATATATATATATATATATCTTACTGCTTCTTTGAGATTGAGATGTGTGAATCACTCTTATCAACTATTCCACTTAGCCAATTCAACTTCTCTTCAACTTGTGGACAATATTACAAGTGCCACACTTGTAACATTTGATTATTTCCAAGCATCAACTCCATAGCAGACTTTTTGAACATTTTCCAGCACCAAATTTATCTTTTGAGTTTTCCAAGCAAAAAGATATTCTCAGAGTTCTTCAGTTATTTGTGAGGAAAAAACAAAACCATTAGGTGCTTTGTCGTCATTTTTTTTTTGGAGAGATCATCTTTTATTGTTGGGTTGGTAAGCCAGTAAAAGGGATAATTTTGGTGGAATAAGGAAATCATGGAGCTTATCATTTAAGTATAGCTATTCTTTGGTTGCTTTCATTCATACCTCTTCATGTGTCCAGCCCAACTTATATTCGCTGAAATCTGAAGTAAATTTTTCCAGCCTGGCCTTTCTGTGCTGCTCTCTTTGTTGAACAGACATGGGAGCCCATGTATGAATCTTTCATCTCCCACATTAATGAACTGATATTTGGAATTTTCCTGATTTGTGTCATTTTCCAGTAGCAGAGCTGTTTCTGTCACCTGCATTAAGTGAAAGTTGGCTGACACTCTTGTTATTTATTTATTTATTCATTTACTGTGATTGTGCTTCAGGACATTGCTGTTGCGGAGCTTGCCCCAACACATCCGATACGACTTGGGTTAGCTCTCAACTTCTCAGTGTTCTACTATGAGATTCTGAATGCATCAGAAAAAGCATGCAGCATGGCTAAGCAGGTTAGTATGTTTTCCTTGATTCCTTCTATTGTGTGTGTATTAGCTTCTTCCTCCCACAGCAACGCTAGTAATGATAGTGTGTCATACTTCCCTCAGTCTAAAATGATAGGTCATACCTTGTACCCAGCTTTTTCTGCGCATTGCATGCATTCCCGCATATGTTTACATTTGATATTTTGCTAATACCCAATTAGAATCTTGGCTACAAAAGCCGTTCCTGTAATATCGGAACCAATTAAAGCACTGAAGCTGAAGATATTAACTCTGATGTGCTAAAGTATTCAGAATTTTTCGTTTTTCTTTCATCTACTTTCTGGGTCAGGTCTGATAGTAAAAGTATATGAGGCACAGCTGTTTTGGTTAGAAAAGAAAGAAACAAAAGTTTGTTACTGGGAGGTAAATAAACCTTATCTAGGGAGAAATCTGATCATGTTGTCTTACCTAGTTATTGTTCATTATATGCTTTGGTCTGATTGAGATTCAAATCCTTATATTTGTGCATTCATGCTCCACTTGGTAACAAATGAAGCAGCCAGCCCCTTGATCTAATAATCTTAATCGTAATAAGGATTTGTTTGATGATATGTTCCATAGCTATGGAGCAAAATATCAAAGATCCTCTGGTGTTTTCTATTGTGTTGCAGAAGTGTGCATGTGAAGAGTTTATGGTTTATGGAGTGCTATTTGAAGTTAGGGTCATTCGGGTGAAAGTCTATCAAATGCATAATGATCCCCAAGTACGCTTGAACTATATAGTGCATAAAGTATTAGATGCTCCATTCAATAATTCAATCTGGGGTGGCTATGAATGTCTCATAATGAGAGTGAAAGGACTTCTCACTTTTATGTGGAATTAGATGCTCCATTCACTAAAATCAATGCTTATTATTAGGTGTCTAGGTGTGAATTGAGAGAAAAAATGACTTTTCTGTTTACTGATTATAAAGAAAAACGACTTCTCAATAACCAAAAATGAAAGCACATTTTTGGGTGTTTATTCAAGTAGTTTGAAAATTCCATGCACAAATTTGTGGCAACTATTAAGGCTTTGTGAATTTAATGTATAGATCTTTTACCATGTGGTTGTGGTAAAGGAGTACTAATGAATGCCTAATTTGATTTTAGGAGTCGTCTCGACTCTTGAGCTGATTCGTGATTCATTGATTGCTTTGTTACAGGCATTTGAGGAAGCTATTGCTGAACTGGACACTTTGGGTGAGGAATCCTACAAGGATAGCACACTTATCATGCAATTGTTAAGGGACAATCTCACTCTCTGGACTTCCGATATGCAGGTACTTCATTTTTTTCATTAGCAAAATCCATTACACCTATTGCATGATATGTTATTTATTTACCCCTTCTGGGCTGGTTATGGACGAGGAGTGATTCAAACCCCTGACACCATGGTTCATTGCCACGTGCTCTACGCCTCTTAGCTACAAACCCCACCTCATTTCCCCCGGAGTGCCCTTAGAAGAAGGAACCTTCCCTCTCCTAGTTGTTTCATAGTCGTTTTGCTTATAACATTAGTATGATTTGGTTAATGCAGGAGCAGATGGACGAGGCTTGACATGATACCGCTCCTCCAGGAGGGTGAGCTCAAATGTCACAACAACAGTCTGTAAAATCTACCTATGCAATTGATTGCTTCTGTAATTTTTATATGCCCTGCTTACTTTGATGATTTTCTTCTTCAAACTTCCGTTTGATACTTTTTATGATTTTAATTTTATTTCTCTACCATCCTTTTCGATCTCTCTCTTATGTCTTGGAGTATCTCCAAGTCTGAAACCCTTTTTAATTTATGCGTCTTTAGTTTGACTGAACATGAAGTTTAAGAAGGTAAAAAAGAACTTTCGAATCTTGTCATCTTTAAGTTAAAAGTGTATGATATACTAAAAATATCATTTGAAAATCTTGTGTCTTAAACGTATCAATATCATTTTTATAAGAGCCTTGGTCATTATCTTTAGATATGAAGAAGGGCTAATGTTCTATCATAGTCACGGATTTGGTAGTTATCTCTTTAATTAACTAAAACAAGTGAATTGTGTCGTATTAGAAGTTTCGGGTTAAAGCCTTGAGAGTGGAGTTTGCCTTTGCGCATGCGAATATTAATAGTGAAAAGAAACATATAAGGTGTATGAATACTTTTTGATGGTAGACTCTTTTGGGGAAAAAGTTTGATTCCCTTCACTATGTTAAGAGTGAGACTACTTTTGAGTGAATTTAGATTATTCGAATCTCCAAATGAATATCGATGAAAAACAAAAAAAAGAAAAATGTGTGATAAAAATATGTGAATTATTCCTTAATTGAGTGCTAAAAGGATTCTAGACATCAACAATAAGGTTAATAAACTAATCATACAGGGTAAGGTTATAATCCATCCACCTATCGACCCCTAAATACTTTGCTTTAATAAAATTAAAATATACTAAATGAAGATAGGAGAATATTTTTTTTCTAAAACTAAAATACTTTTTTATTTTATTTTTTGTTGGTGGGGTGGAAATTGATATTGGAAAATGACAATGTAAGCAAAAGTGGGCCATTAGAAGTTTGAGAAGAGAGAATGAATGAAGGCATATAGGCCCATTTGCATAAATGTTGGATGGGCAATTAAAACAAAAAACCCAAATTCCAAGAAAGTCATAAATGTTTCTTCTACTTAAACTCACAAATAAACAAATAATTGAAATCAATGTGGAGAAATACTACTGTTCCTTCAAGAAAGTTAAAAGCAAACAGTACTATGATACTCCTTCCATTTTATATTATTTGACCCTTATCAATCTGATATAATTCGTAAAAAAAACTTTTATTAAGGGTGTAATTCACTATATTATTAATGATACTTTGGAACTCTGACTATTATTGCTTCATGTAGTTATTTGATACTAAGGATAGAAAAACAAAAAAGTATATAGCTGTTGGTTTTCTAAATTGGACAAGTAAAATGAAATACTTGGTTTTAATATAGAGATCAAGTATTATGAACCGGTGGAAGTATTATTCAAATAATTCAACATTTGCTCTTTCACCTAATCATCCTTTGATCATTTTTTTTACCTCTGATTGTTCGGTTTTTATTTTGGAGTTCGATTAGTTAGAATTTACATAAAATAGTTTTGCATGAGGGCAAACCACTTATTATTAAAAAAAAAACAACTTCATAACTAGAATTATATCCGAAAAAATCTAATTAAGATTGAAGGAATACTTATCAGTTCCCCGATAGTTCTCTCCAAAAAGTTGCTACTTAGCCTTGACCATATAAAAGACATATATGGTCCTCTTTTGCAATTAAAGTTCTTAGCTTGGATTCCCTTCTATCCATCCTTTTATTGTGTTTTTAGGTCTTTTTCATATATTCTTCTTTTGCTTTATTTTCACTTTTTTTATTAAAAAAATTACTAGAAGGAATAAATTGTTGAATGTTGCACAATTCTGCTATAACTTAACAATAAAAAACTTCCATTGATATTGACTACTTGGCAATAAACATTGATCTTTCATTACAAAAACTTTATTTTTAGAATGTTGCAAACTATTTTGGAAATTAAGCAAAAAAGAACATAGTTATCTTCCATAGTGAAAATAGTTAACAAGTCTTTTGACTATTTTAGTCAATCCTCTAACAAGTTACACTCAATTTTCTCACATATTGAAGAGTTTTATCATTTTAACAAATAATAATAATAATAACAACAACTATGCTTCGATCTCAAATAAAATAGGGTCAGATTATGAATTCCCATTTTCTTTAAAGCACAAATCATATATCATCATTTTAACCTTTCAAGAATTTCTTTTGGAGGTGAAATTGACATGTCGAGCAGGGGCAAAACTATAGTTATGTTTATGAGTTTGACGTAATTCAATATTTTCAAAATTTGTATTTCTCTTAAAGAAATTCAATCTTTGATGAATAAATAATTCATTCATAATCTAATCAAGTAGAAACTCAATTCCCAATAGTTCATTTATGGAAAAGCTTTATGTAATACTATACATTTTTATTTATTTATACTTTTTTCATTTATATTACACAACATAAAAAAAATAGGTTAAATTTATTTTGCTTGTATGCATCCAAGGGATACCAACAATCATTTACTATCTAACTTGAAAATTAATGCTCCCAACTAACTCATGAAATAAGGAGATGAAAAATTAACTAAGGTATTTACAATGATATATGTATTCAAGTCTCTGTGTGTGGACGCGCATAAAATTTACTTGGTCAAACAAAAAAAATAATTTTCAAATTAGTATTCTCACTTATCACATTCATTAGTATAGTTGTTTATTCAAACATCAAAGTTTATATTCTTTTTCTTCATTTCACACACCAGAAACACATTCTTCTTATAAAAATATGCGCGATATTCATATCAAGATAGAAGAAATACACACTTGGGGGTCGTTTGGTGTGATGGATAGGGATAGTTAATCCCGGGATAAGTTTTAAGTATCCTTTATTTTCTTGTTTGGTTGGAAAGCTTGGGATAACTTATCCTGGGATTAGGAATTAGTACCAGGATAAGTTATCCCTCCCATTTGGTGATATAGTAATCCGGGGATAATTTATCCCGGGATAGAATAGGAAAATGACAACTATATCCCTTTAAACCCTTTGTATACATCATTTTTCACATTTATGTATATTTACATTATTTTTAATATCATATATGCTAATATTCATTACTTCTTATTTTTAGGATAATTATTTATATTTTTCTATTAAAAAATTGCACTATATAAATATAATTTTTATTTATGAATTTATTTGACTAATTCTTATGTTTATTTATATTTTGATTTCCCATAAATCTTCTTTCACTTTAATAAAACTTAAAGAGGGAAATTCTATATTTAAGCTAAATAAGAAAAAAGTTATATTTTTAAATACATATGGTACATACCATGAGAATGCATAAACAAAAATATTTAAGCTAAATAAAATAAATGTTTTATTTTTAAAAATAAATTATTAAAGTTTGCAAAGAAAATATTAACTAAATAAAACGAAGGGTAATTTTGGTCACTTTATTGTTGTTTTCTTGAAGCATTTTTGGTGTTTTGATCCAATATTTTTGGTTATTTTGATACAGTTTTTACTTCAAATTATGATTGATTTGTTTTTAATTAATATTTTACTTATGATAGTGAAGAGGAGAGGCTTCCCACGGGCCTATTTCAATTCATATGAAATACAAATTTAAACATATTCACGTAATTTATTTTTAAAAGTGAATAAATAAAGCTCCATAAAAAATACATATAAAAAGCCTAAATAAGATGAAGGGTATTTTTGTAAACAAACAACTTATTCTTAAAAAGTATGTCATGCATATTAGTTTTAATACAACAAACCAAACAGTCAATAAAAAACAATCTCAATATAACTAATCCCAGCATAACTTATCCCAACATAACTAATTCAAGCATAACTAATTCCATCATAACTTGTATTCAAACCAAACGACCCTTGGCATATGACAATAGACAATATTCATCAATAATCTTTAAGAATAACTCTTTTTTGCAATTGTAAAAGAAGAAAAACAAGGATTCTACAAAATCTAAGGGAAATAGATGATGATTAAGGGGGAAAAAACACAACTAAAAGAATCTCCCACAAAAGGACTTAGCTTTTTTCTCCTTTTCCTTTTTTGTATTCCAAAGTTGTTATAAAAGATGCATTTTTTAATTTCTCTCTTTTTCTTATATTATTAGTCAACTTTCTCTTTTACATGTCTAGTTTAAAGGCAAAATGAATATAATTAAATCAATTTTTTCTTAATTTTGTAAGTTAATAAGTAATTTTTTAATAATGTGGACAACTATATAATACGAGTCAGAATAAGTAGTACCTAATTAAAATACTCTGCAGAAAATGAACACTTTAAATGGACCATGCCTTAGCCCAGAACATTTAATTAGTTATAATATTTTTTTCAGGTTACTTTCAATAAAAGAAAATATTATTTTTATTTCAAAGTGCTTGTAGTACAACCCTTCAAAAAGATATTTAAATAATTTTATTCATAATAATATTTGTTCCTATTCTATTTAACCTCATTAATTAGAGTAGAGTAGGTCAACTTTTAAAAAAACATACTATATACAATAAAGTGATAATAACATTTTTGGTCTCCAGGTTATTGGCAAACTTTTTTTTATTATTACTATGATGATATATAACTTAACATAGTTAACCTTTAATCAATTAAATTTTGGGAGTTTGATCTTTTTATGTGGGATATATATGTTATACTTAAGACTATTTTTGGAAACATATTGCCTAAGTCAAATTAACCATATAAATCTAATACTACATACTAACAATTATAGATATTTATGAATATTCACAAATAAATGAATAAAAAATGTTTATTTTAAATAATTGAAAGTTAATTGAATATCATTAGACTAATACTAGTTATATTAATAACAAATGCTTTTTTATTTTTATTTTAAAGTGTCAAATCTCTGAAATAAGTTCAACTTGTTAACACGACTAACATTTCAAATTTATTAATCTATTTTTTTTCAAGTGGAATGATAGTTTACTTGAACATTAAATGAAATGGCAAATTTGCAATATTAAGATCTCCAAGCTTGGTCTTAAAAAATGAAAATAGTCGATGACTTCTGCCTATAAAAAAATACTTAATAATTTTTTAAGTAGTCATTTTTTAAAAAAGAAAAAAGAAAAAAAAATGTTTACTTGCATATTTATAAATTTACAGAATTATAGTACAATAATAGTATAACCGTCTTTATTTATTACTGTCCAATTTGACCTAGCTACTTGATATTTTACTTTACAAACAATACTTTCTTTTTTCAAATTATTTGTCGTAATATTTAAAAATAATTATCTTAAACTATTTATCATTTTATAAATTCAAGATAAAATATAATTTTTTTCCCATTTCACCCTTAATGGTAATTATATTTGAAGACTATAAACATTTCACTTGCGAAGTAATGTCATGATTGTTCAAATACAAATAAAAGGTAAACAATTTCTTTTTGTTTTTTCTTTAAAAAAATAATATTCTAATAAATAGTATTTCTTAAAAAGAACGTAAAATAGAAACACAACAAATAATTTGAAACTGAGATAATAGTATTTATTTATCATAATCTTAGATTAGATAAGATACAATCAATTAAGGGCATTCAATACAACTTTTGAAAATTAAAATAAAATATAAAATTAGCATTTAGGAGATTTAGGATCACGAGCTTCATTTATAATAAAATGAACCTAATAATTCAAAATTATTCTTCTTGACCAAATGTGTGTCTCGAATTATGCATATAAGGGTGTGTTTAATGTTTCAAAATACCTTTTCTTTAAAAAAATAAAAAAATTCTTACATGAAAATGACTCGTAAAAATCAGGAAAATCAAGTCCATAAATATCATTTTTTTCACTAATTGTTTCCTTCCCACCCCCCTTGCACGCGCCTTAATCCCTATTTCTTACGATATAAATACATTTCATGTCTACATTTGCAGAGATGATTAACGTTAGAATTTTGAGTTTATATGCTTGAACAAACATAAAATTTGGATCAAAGTTACTGAATACGTATAAATATTATACTCTAGGTATACCCTCATCCCATTCCTTGTGCAACATTTTACGGATTTATGTTCAAAGTGTATGTAGTACAAGTAATATAGTACAAGTATGGAGGAATAGAATAACGTGATACTGAAAATTATAAAATAAAATTTGTACCAGACCGTGCACATAAACAATAATACCCTATTCGATTCCCCCTTTTTTTTTTTAAAAAAAAAATCTAATTTAAAAACATAAATAGTTTACTTTGATATAAATATTAATTTTGCGACTCGAATCGTAACCTAGGTGATAGAGAAAATACATATACATTTATATATTAAGGCACTGTAGATTTGCCACTGCACTTCCCTAATTAATGCATATCTATACATAGAGAAAAAAAGTCAAATCATATAAAGACTAAAATAAAACATACGTACATAAAACGAAGCAAGAAAAAAAAATATGTGTGTGATTTTGGAATGTATTAGTTGTATTTTTCAGATATATTATTAAAAAATATCAGCATAATACGTTTAATCGATTTGAATTAAAAAAATTATGTCCCTATTGTTATAAACGAAACAAAACCAGCTCTTATGACGAATTGTACCAAGGTTACACGAGATATTCAAGTTGATTTCTTAGATGGTCACTTAATTAATATTGAAGAAAATTGAGATCAAGAAAACAATAATTTTCTGAAATAGTATATTAGTTGAGTGACCATCTAAAAAAATCAGCTTCAAGATGTTCAGAATGATTTTATTATTCAAGGCGAGGTTACAACATCTTTATATTGACATATTCAACAATGTAGTCATGAGTTCAATAGAATTTAGTGTGTTTTTTCGTATTGAAATTTATAAGTATCTTTCTTTGAGTTGAGAGTCTTTCCAGATAGTCTGTTTTAGTTATATCTTAATTTCTATAAAATAAAGGCTTCATATAATTACTAAACTATAATATACTCCTTTTCACTTCCACAAACAAAAGTGAAAAAAAGGCTGCAAAAATAACTTTTGAATTGATGCACTACTACACGTGACATGCTATATAACTTTGATACATATATATATGTTTGTACTAAAAAGTTATGGGGATTAAAAGTTAGTTTTAACAAATACAAAATATAGTAAAAATTGTAAGAGAGAAAAAGGAAGATATTGTAGAAAGTAGCTATGCTTGGTGGAGAAAAAGAAAAAAAAATGGTTAAAATTTTGTGTTTGAATAAAGTCTATAGGAGAAAAGAAATTAGCATGCATGCCTACTATACTATAATTCACTTTATTAGATCTATTCATCTTTAGTTTCCCACTACATGTATCCTATCGGTGTTAGAAATCTGATTTAATTCATAATAGTATATTATAGGATCTATTTTTAGAGGATCAATCTAAATTTGGATTTGTATGTTGCAAAGTCTGACTAAATCCGGATACAAGCGTTGCAGAATTCATTTTTTTTGTGTGTGTGTGGGGTGGGGGGGGGGGGTGTGGGGGGTCGACTAAATTTTGGATTGGTACGTTGTAGGGCTCGTTTAATTCGGAAGGAAATATTTTCGACGTGATTTTTTTCATTTTCAAGACTCGAACCTGAAATTTCTAAAAACAATGAAAACATTTTGAACCATATTTTCATCATAACTCATGTTTGATAAATCTATTGATCTATACATTTGAAATGAAGCTTTAATTTTTTCGTATCGTAACTAGCAGTACCTTTGTTTGATTCAATTTTCTTCCTCGCCCTTTTTTCTATTTGGCAAGTCGCGATCCTCCTTTCTCTAATAATAAGATAGCTCCAACCTATACATAACCTATACAAGTGATAGTTAGACCGTCTGTGTTTTCTTATTATATTTTTATAAGAAATATTCATAAGATTTATGTTTTTCCAAAATATCAATAAGAATGTAGATATACAAAATTTTATGTTTTTTTCTTCTCACATAAAATCACATGCCCTACAATTTATCATTTTCCAACGGTAGGAATATTATCAATAATTAGTAGATATACAATTTTTTATGTTTTTTTTTCCACATGAAATCACATGCCCTACAATTTGTGCCGTTGCTATATATTTTCAATAAAGAAATGTATATATATGTAGAGTTTTTTTATGCCTTTTCTCTAAAGATGTTTATGTTTGTTTATATATTAAAAAGTTAAATGAGTTTAATAAATATAATATATTCTAAACACACGGTCAAATCGTACTTTATTCGAAAGAAAATTATGATTTATAACCTTTGTGTCATGACTTATAATTTACGGGTAAGGAACAAGTAAATAATTTCTATGTGGCGTAGAAATGACAATGATTTTATCTTTCTGATCTTTTAATTTCTATCGAGTTGTCCGATGACTTCTTTTCTAATTGTGAATCCTCATAAAAAAAAATTAATATGGGGCAATATTATAATAAGCATTTGTGAGTGCTTGTATCCACATTTTGTTTATATTTCTGTAAAATTAAGAAAAAAAATTGTCCCAAATATAATGATCACTTGTATCTTTTTTGGAAATGCTCAATCTAATTAATTTTTTTTGTAGTTTCATTCATATGTGTTGATTAAATTAATCATAGGAATAATTAGTGAGCACTCTAGTTATATTATATTCTTGAGTAGAAATAAGTAGGGAATAATTGGAATGTAAAGTATTTATTGTATTTTCAAAGGAAAAAGGTGAAAAAGAAAAAGGGTAAGACAATTATTTTTCACCAAACTTATAAATACAACTCATATGTTTTGTATGTGAATTAAATAAATTCATCATGTTTTGCATCTTTAGAAGTTATCTGATGACGTGTATTTTATCATTTAAGCAAATATTATATTTATTTTAACGTTAATTATTATTTTCTACAATTTTATATATTTATTATTTGACGTGATATATATGTGCAATACATGTATGCTAAATTAGTTCTTATAAATATTAGATGCTAATAGGTATATATTTATATTTAAAATAAGACGATACACTCGAGAGAAGTTTTAGTATTTCTAAATTTAAAATAAGACTATACTCGAGAGAGGCTCCTGTACATTTAAATTAAAAATAAGACGAGATACTCAAGGAAAATGTCCAGCATCTCTAAATATAAAATAAACGACATACTCGAGAGAAGTTTCAATATTTATAAATTTAAAATAAAACGCTATACTCTAGAGAAGTTTCAGTACATCGTAATTTAAAATAAGATGGTATATTCGAGAGAAGTTTCAGTTCATCTAAATTTACAGTAAGACGTTATACTTGAGAGAAGTTTCAGTATCTTTAATTTTAAAATAAAATAATATACTCGAAGCTGTTATAACGAGGTTTTATTGTAGCAAAAACTCAATTATTTTAATAAATATAATATATTCAATCTTAGCTATCATGGAAATTAAATTTATAAAAATTAAAAATTGAGAAATACTGAAGTTGCTATAATGAGGTTTTATTGCAGCAAAAACTCAATTATTTTAATAAATATAATATATTCATCTTAGCTATCATGGAAATTAAATTTATAAAAATTAATAAATGAGAAATTTTATGCCATACTTTATGTGTATTCTCTGTACTCTATCAATTCTTCAGATTTATCATTAGGATGTGTTCGGTATGGAGCAAGCAAATGTTATCTAACTTTCTCATGATCGATATGGAGCAAGAAAATGTTATCTAACTTTCTCATGATCGATTAGTTAAAATTTTTGAAGTTATTTTCTCGAAACAAGTTTCTTAAAAATATTGTAAATAACTTTTCCAGTGAAAGCAGAGAAAACATTTCATTTATCTATAAATATTTTCAAGATAATATTATTTATGTACTTATCAAATACAATAAAATAAGTATGTAACTCGCATATTTTTTTAGAAAATATTTTCCTGGAGTGTTTGTATTTTATTAGGAAAAAAGTGAAATTCATCAATTTTAAGTCAATAAACCACGTTTGATTTAAGTGAAATTAGTTGTACTCATATTGTTAGAGTACTTTTAGTCGTTCTAAATTTAATGCATTACAGTTATGTGTGTCCATTTAATTAATCATAGGAACAATTAATGACTAATCTTGACTAGCAATAAATTTATTATGTTTTCAAAGCAAAAAAAGTGAAAAAGAGAAGTGTTAAACAATTTCTTTTTCACTAAACTTATAAATTAAAATAAGATGGTGTATTCTACAGAAGTTTCAGTATATTTATAATTAGACGATATGTTTTAGAGAAATTTTGATACATTTAAATTCAAACTAAGATGATATATTCGAGAAAATTCTCAATATCACCAAATTCTAAATAAGACAACATCTGCTAAAGAAGTTTCAGTATTTCTAAATTTAAAATAAGACGACAAATTCGAAAAAAATCCAGTATATCTAAATATTCAAAAAAAAAATAAATCAACATATCAATATATACTTTACCCTAAATTGAAAAAATAAACAAATTCACAAAAAGGAAATATATCTCTTCCATGTAAAATCATTTATGTTTTCTCTAAAATAATAGAATCATTTATTACATCATCACTAGCTCACTTGCTCTAGTCAATTATGTTGATTCTTTTTCCTTTTCCTTCCTCAAAGGAAAAAAAAAGCAAAACAATAAATAAAAAATAAAAGACTTACTGTTTTTATAAAAATGTGAAATATTTTTAAGCAAATAATTTATTGTAATACTAATATTTAAATTAGAAATATTTTTTTTTTCTAATACAGTGCATATCAATAATACTTTATCCTAAATTGAAAAAAAGAAAACAAATCCAAAAAGGATATATATATTCCATGTAAAATCATTTAAGTTTTCTATAAAAGTGTATAAGATTCATTTATTACATCATCGTTGGCTCTCTTGGTCTAGTCAATAATTCTTTTTCCTTTTCCTTCCTCAAAGAAAAAAAAAAGTAAAATAATAAATTGTACTCCTAAAAAGTTTGGGAAAAACAATGTTGATTCTATTAATTTGTTATTTTTGTATATACATGTAATTTTATGTAAAAATAGTGATAACCTATCACTTTTTGGTCATGTCATTAAAAAAACAACCATAGTATTATTATGAAGTTTCAAATTATATAATTATTTTAAAATTTTATTTGTAATTTTTGACATTTTTGGATAATAATTATTTTTTAGTTACAACCACTAAAAATGACTATTCATGAATTTACCTAATTTTTATAATCTTTTAATTTTAATTTATGTGACACTTTTCACACTCTAAAATTAAGATTATAGCATAGCAAACTGTCACTCATAATAATACTTAACAATTAACATATAATATTTTAACACAAAAAATATCACATAAATTGTGACGAAGGGAATATAATTTTTTGCTTTTTTTTTCTCCTCACTTTTTATTGTTATTTATGTTAAATTAATTAATGAGGTATAATCCACAATTCTCATACAAAATTCCTTTTTTACCCTAAACACATATCCATTTCCTACATAAACCTTTCTTTTCTCTTCTTGAAAAAAACAGTCCAAACCCCACATTATACTCTCCTCCTCCTTCTGTCTCTTCTTCCCCTTTTTTTCTCTGTGGTTTTATTAGAAAAAACCCAAAAAATGATAAGAAAAATGCTAATGGTTGCATGCAAAAATCTTTAGAAATCTTGAAAAAATGAGGGATTTTGATTAAAGGGTGTTAGTGGGATTTTTTTGGGCTTTTTTTTTTTCATGAAAATGGGATTGAATCTTGTAAAGACTGGATTTTGATTAAAGGGATTTTAGTTTTAATAGCAAAGTTTTGATCTTTTTGGTTTTTTTTTTCTTAAAATGGGTGAAAACAGTAATGATTTGCTACTTTGTACAGAAACTAAGAATCTTTGCTTTGATGATCTTGATTCTTGGGCAAATGATGACCAAAAAATTCAAGAAAAGAGTAAAGTTTTGAACTTTGACTATGGCAGATCAGTGGCATTGATTGATTTGTTGCCAAGTCTAAGTGAAGAAAGCTTTTGTGTTATGGTGGAAAGGGAATTTTTTTTTTTACCAAAAGATGATTATCTTAAGAGATTGAGAATTGGGGATTTGGATTTGAATCATAGAAGAGAAGCTGTTAATTGGATTTGGAAGGTTAACTATATGTTTTTGTTCATTTCCATTTTGATCAACTTTATGTTTTGCATTAATCTCAATCTTAATCTTATACCCTTTGTTTGGTAAATGTTTGGTTTTCTCATTGAGTTTCTAGTTCTTTCTTAAAAATGGAGTCTTTTTCTATATCTGATGTCATTTTGTTGAATTTTACTTGAAAATGTGGATTTGTTAGTAGGCAGTCAAGTGTTTTGCTTTCCCATTGGTTGTATTAGTATTAATCTTAGATTTCTATTTCTATTGGTTGTTTCTGTTGCCTTGATTGTCGTACCAGACCTCACTTGTGTGATTACACCGTCTATGTTGTTTTACATTGATTAGTGCGAACATATATATTTTAGTGATTTGTTTTTTTGTGTTGTGTGATTTGCAGGCTCACGTGCATTATGGATTTGGAGAGCTGAGTTTTTGTTTGTCAATAAATTACCTTGATAGGTTTCTGTCTTTGTATGAATTGCCAGTAAGTCTACTTTATATAATTTTGTCTTACACTTTGTTTCTTTGTGTTTGAACTTTTCAATGTTGGTTGATTACTCTGCATTATGCTAAATTACTTTTTTTCTTATGAATGATTTACAGAGAGGTAAAATTTGGACAATTCAATTGTTAGCTGTAGCCTGTTTATCCCTTGCTGTCAAAATGGAAGAAATTAATGTTCCCTTGACTATTGATTTGCAGGTGAATACAAAATGTCCATTTCAAGAACTTGTTTTTATTGAACTTTCTTGTTATTTCTTTTTCCGAACTGCTTTGGATTGTTTTTTCCTTGAGTTGAGGGTTTATCGGAAACAAGCTCTGGTGGTCACACTCGGTGTGTTGTTGTATTCTTGTATTAGAATATTTGTAGTGAATCTTGAGTCTTTTTGTTTGTGGGAACAGGTAGGTGAGCCTAAGTTTTTGTTTGAAGGCAAAACAATACAAAGAATGGAACTTTTGGTGTTGAGCACATTGAGATGGAGAATGCAGGCTTATACACCTTGCACATTCATTGATTATTTTATGAGAAAGATGAATCTTGATGAATTCCCATCAATGCGATTGGTTTCTCGATCAATTCAGCTAATATTAAGCATAATCAAAGGTTATACTCTCACCACAATCTTTCTAGTCTTTTTGGATATTGTTTGAATCTATGTTGCTCGGATTCTCAGAAGATGTTGTTGTTTGGAACCTCTAATAATACATGGCTTTTAGAGGATCAGACACACGCCGAGTCCGAGTTACATGTTGTACCATTTCTTGATCCTGAAAAAATCATTAAGTGTTTGATCCAGTTCTTGGTTGGGAAAATTGAATGCAGGTATTGACTTCTTGGAATTCAGGTCTTCTGAAATTGCAGCAGCAGTGGCAATGTCTGTTTCATGGGAAAGGCCACAAGCAAAAGACATTGATAAGGCAATGTCTTGCTTCTCCATACAAGTTGAAAAGGTGAAAGATTTTGAGTTACTGCCCCCACTGATATAAAAACTCTTGATTCTTGCCCCCCCCTTAGACTTCCTTTTAGTGGAAAGAGCACAACCACGACGTGTTGGTTAGGTGCACGTCACGAGCTCAAACATTGCTAAAGAGTCAATACTGTTAAATGTTGTCCATTGACGTGTGGATTAGGTGCACGTCACGAGCTCAAACATTGTTAAAGAGTCATACTCATCATCCATCGAGTTTCGAACCATGCGCCACTAGTCTAGATTCTTGATACATTTAACTTTTATATCATTAGTTTATTGATGTGGGGCTTCATTGTTTTTTCTTTCTTGTGATATTGCAGGACAGAGTGATGAAGTGCCTTGAACTGATTCAAGATTTGACATTAGTTAGTGGGACTAGTGCTACTACTGCTGCTGCAGCAGCAACATCAGTACCTCAAACTCCCAATGGGGTGTTGGAAGCTGCTTGTTTGAGCTATAAAAGTGGTGAAGGAACAGTTCCTTCGTGTCAAAATGCAAAAAGGAGGAAACTTGACACAAACATCATCTCATGAAGTCATCAACTTTAAATTTTTAAAATCTTTTTTATTAGTTTTTAGAGGTCCTAAAAGTCCAATGAGTTTTGGCTAAATGGAAAATTTGTTGGTGTGGTGGCTTTAAAAGTCACAAAAGCATTGAGCAAAAGAAGGGGTGGGGGTGGGGGAGGGGGTAGGGGGTCCATGTTTTTAGCATGAAAAGAATTGTCACCAGCTGTTAATAATAATCCTGAGTTGTCAACAACCATAGTAAAATAGGAGGTTGAGGGGAAAGATTTGAGTTTTTCCTCTTCCTTTTTTTTTGGGTAATTTTAAAAAAAATTCAAATGAAAAATATATAGAATGAGAAAGGGTTTGGAGGTTAAAGTAGTATAGTTAGTGGAGGTTATTAAGTGGTGGTATTGTTTTATTATTTCTATTATGTAGTGAAGTGAAGTGAAATTGAGATGTATTTTCATGGTACTATGGAATAAACATCCAAAAAAAGTCCTTTTGATCTTCATTTTTGTTAATAATATAATGTTGCATTATTGTTGTGCAAATTGGATATCTATTTATTTTATTACTATATAGGATGGTGAATAAGTATCAATGTAGAGATTAAGTTATTTAAAGATAAAAAAAAAATACTATTTTAGACTAAGAAATTTATGTATAATGGTTTCCTTTATTGTTAAACATTATACAACAATTCCTTTATTATTAATTATCAACAAGTGGATGTATGTATACTTTTATCCCTATTTTGTGAGAAGTGAAGAGGTTGTTCAAGAAAGAGAATCGTTCGATTACCTATTAATCCTATATTTTAATCCTTGATCATCATATTTTTTCTATTTTGGGTTGCGTTCTAGATGTGATGGAGATGTGTCTTATTATATCTAATCATCTTTTTCTATCTTTTCACCTGTCTACTCTAGCTCTTTTTATATCTATTATTGTAGACCGTTCTTGTGCCTTCTACGAGGGCATCCGTGTTCCTCCTCTTTACATGTCCAGATCATTCCAACTTTATTCTTTTTTGCATCTTGTCCATCACTGTCCACTGATATCACTTTCACCCTGTCTCGTATATCTTCATTCATCATCTTATCTCTCCTAGTGCGCCTGCTTTTAAACAAGTAAATTCTTAACTAACAAACACTCTATCCCATACAACATGATTGGTCGAACAACCACTCTATAGAAATTTTTTTTTTGTAAGTCTCGATGACGTATTCTTATCACAAAGGGTACCAAATGTGAGGCCTCGTTCATCCACCCCACTCTTGCATGATGTGTGACATCATCGTCAATCTCTTCATTTTTTAAATTATTGACCTAAGTTACTTGAAACCTCCTCTAATAGGGGATGACCTGTGTATCAATCCTTACTTTCACATTTGTCTCATGCAGGCGCCACTAAACTTGCATTTCAAATCTTTAAATTGTAGGGTTTGTCTCTAAATCTCATTAACTCTACTGCATGCCTTGTTAATCAATACTAGTCATATGCAAATAACATCCATTATGATACCTCTTCTTGAAGTTGTGCCATTTCATCTATAACATAAATAATTCCTACATTAACAAACATGTAACCAAACGACCCTCTAAGGGTGAAAAGATCTCATTTATTTCTCAATATCAAGAATTTCTCCATTTTAGTGCTCAAAATTAAAATCTAAAGTTAAGAGAGAAAGAATCTCAATCATCTTGTTATATTTCAGGTGGGTTTCAAAATTAACCTCTTGAGACCACTGTTTTACAGCCTCGAAAATCTAAAATGTTGTTTAATTCAGACTTGAGGATGCAAGTTAGTATCTGACAGTTCAAAACTTCATATCCAAAAGTCCGAAGAAAAAAAAAGTACAACACATTCAAACTTCAGACTTAAGGGTGGAAGTTAGTATATGACAGTTCAAAACTTCATATCCAAAAGTATGAAAAAAAAAGTATAACACGTTCAAACTTCAGACTTGAGGATGAAAGTTAGTATCTAACAGTTCAAAACTTCATATCCAAAGGTCTGAATAAAAAAGTATAACACGTTCATATTTCAAACTTGAGGATGAAAGTTTGATTGTGGTAGTTCACAAATTCAAATCCATAGTCTGAAATTTTGTCCAAACACAACATAAATTATTACCAAACTTTGTACTGAAACTACTAGTACTAAACTATATCAATTATTAATTATTAAAACATTATACTATACTACTCTTTGGTGGTACACTACAAAATGTCCATCAAATACAACATAAATTATTACCAAACTTTGTACTAAAATTAATTTCAAAATTCCAATAACTAAACGACCACAAATGTATTCGACAAAATTGTACAAGTAGGGATCTCAACTGATTTTTGGTTTCCTCTTTGCTAATAACTACTGCTTTGTATCATTTTAGTGTTTATTTTTTCACCACAAAAATTAAGGTCATTATTAAATTATTATGAAATTATAGTTCTGAGATTATAATTTCTAGATTTCTTAATTCCATCTGAGAAGTCAGATTAAATAGTCCCAATTTAGGTGGGATAAGACGAGATATCACAATACAAGATTAAGTTTGAGATAATTTATACTGTATTTGGTTGAGAGTATATATATTCTATCTACCAAACGTTCAATATTCAAGATAAATATTTATTCATATCGAGTATTTACATCAAATCAACTTAATTTACTATGATTAAGTGATTTCATGTACTAAACATATACATTAGTTAAGTTGTATAGGTGTACATACAAATACTTATCAGACATTTATTCGTTTGATATAAATATTCGATGCAAGTAAGTTTTTATCGACAGGGAGGGACATATGTGCCCCATTCAATTGATAAGATCCATAATTTGAATCAAAATTTTAAAGCTTTTTTGCATTATTGGCACAGAATAAATTGATAGATCATGGCCATTTTCTGTCATATTACATATGGATAGCAAGACATTTCAAAATTTAAAAGTTTATATGCACTAGTCATTTTATCGTGATGTATTTGGTTATTTTGCAGTTTTATATATATTCTTGCATCCTTCTTAATCTATAAAAGTAAAAATAAAATGTGTATATTAGTTTTTTTAAAATTCTACTTGTAAAACTACACTATATGTAGTTATTGTTATACAACAAAACGAAAAACAATTTCTTAAAAGAAAATAGTATGATACATGACTGTCATCAGGTCATGCCGTAAGGTATTAAGTTAAGTCTCGCAAGAAGCGCAACCCTCATGTTTAGTTGTCATTGTTAAGTTTGAAACCCTTGACTGTCGTGTAACTCCTCAAGAATCATGTCATTCGCCTATCACGTGTTAACACTAGGACAAAGGGATTTAACCAACCAACTACAGGCTCAGATATAAAATTGTTTTTATCTTTTGATTGTTTTATCTTGATATTACCTAATTTCGTAATTGTTATCCCACATGCAATATGATATAAAAATATCATCAAAATTTTGGCATAAATAATTTTTAAATATTTGCTTATTTATATGAGTACAAAAAATTATTAATCAAACAAATGATCAATACGACGCCGTTTACTCGTTTTCCGGTAATGATTGCCTTGTATGTACTTTTTGGGGATCCGAATTGGCAATATTGGGCCCACTAACTATGACCCACATCTGTTTCGTTTGACCATATAGCCACGTGCCTAAATTTTAACTTGCATCAATAGAAACTATCTTTTTGACAAATTTGCCGACTCTTTCTGTTTATTTTTACTTGTTCATTTCACACTTAATATCTGCATTTTAGTATAACACTCCATATTAAGTAAACGGAGGGAGTATATAACGAGATTCTACTTTTAATTTTTAAAATATAGTAATATTCTTTTAGAATACGCGTACATATATTATGTGTGTTTTCAAAATAAAAATTGAACGTATGTGTATGTATGCGATTACATCAATTGTATGTTTGATCAAATGAATTCAACGTACGTATCTTCACGATGTATGTAAAGCCAATTAGCTAATTGTGTGTGAATGGTGAACGATAAGTAAAATGTATGTTATATAACAGAGAAATAATATACGATATATTCATGTCATATATGTATTTCAGATACTTGTTATTGTCTCTTTTAGAATTGTTAGATATACAAATATATGTGCTATAAAATATATATTTTTGTAAGTTTATAAAAGTATCATTATAAGTTGTGTAAGAGTAATGTTTATTTTATTAGAAAAAAATATTTTGGCAATAATAAGAAATGGAAGATAGTGAGTAAGACTGGTCAACATCTTGGTTTGCTCATTTACAACACTGACTCACAGTTTTTTTATTTAAATACTCCATCCCTCGGTCCCTAATTACTTGTCCACTTTTAAATTGACATGTATATTAAGAAAATAATTAATAACATAATAAGATTATCATTTTACCTCTATTAATTATGAAGTGGATGAAAAATTCTACATTTTTCAAAGAAATTAATTATTTAATTGAGGGTATAATATGTAAAAAAAAATTATCCTTTCTTAATTTGTTAAGATTGACAAATAATTAGAGAGAATTATAAAAGGAAAAGTGGACAAGCAAATAATGACAGGGAGAGAGTATTTTTTTATATAATAAAATAAAATAAAAGAAATGGATATCTGAAGCATAAGAAACCTTGGAATTGAATGTATAAAATTAATTATTTTAAATGCTTTTGGATTGTTCCTTTCTTTCTGTTCATTTTCTCATATGAATCTACTCATTACACGTCTTATAAATTGTAATTATTCACATAAAAATTCATCCAATATATTTTTTTTTAGATTTTTGGTTCAAAATTTTATGTTTCAAAACCTACTTGATTTTGCAGCCTTTTACCTAGGCTAAACAAACATAAATTATTAATATATGTATGTAACTATTCGGTATTCGATATTTATCGATTCGATTAGTTCGAATCATGACTTATTAAAAAGAAAATAAATTAATCAGGAATTTATTCATTCTCAAAATTTGAATTTGAAATCTTTGGTTGAAGGAGAAGGATCGATCTCATCTATTAGCTGAATTTTTTTTGTAATGATAATAGTTGAAACCTATTTGAACTCGGACTGAGATGGACACGCTCTAATTAATAGCTTGTCACTCAAATTACACGCATATTCATATTATTAAGAAATTAAAATTAAATTGTAGGTTTTTTTTAAAATAATATTAGATTAATTCTGAACTTCCGAACTCTAAATTATTAAAATCGTAATTAATGCATAAGTTGGAGCTGTCATTTTACAATGTGATTATAATGAAGTCCTCGTATCCATCAAATTAAACGTGAAAGATTGACGATGTGTCTATCTTAAATGATCTAAAAAAAAGGTGTAATTAATACATTACGTGGTACAAATTAATTATATATTTTTATGGTTTTAATAATTAATCTTTATGATAAAAGTATATTTGTTTCAATTATGGTTTATTTCTTTAATCGTCTCACTTAATTAATACTTTACTAAATATAAATCCATTAGTCCATCAATAGAAATTCATTCGAACATCATGCAGAGGCGAATCCAGGATTTCAAGAAAACGGGTGCACTATTGCAAGATAAGTCATCTTGAGAACGAGTTCAACAAGTTTTAATTTAATATATTCTTTAATAATTATAGAAGTAATTATCGAGTTTAGTTGGATGAATACGGGTTCGGGTGACTCAAAATTTGTACCTAAATTCGCCACTGCGAACATGAGACCTAAAAAAAACATAGACGCTTTAAAGATTGCGATCATCAAATTTTCTATGTTAAAACGAGTTTTCTTATTTAATTTACTAGTTCAAATGTAGATCTCCAGTAACTCGATTTCATAGGTTCAAATTCTAACACGTTATTTAGCAGATAAATACTACTTATAATTATGACATGATAACATACTGTCAGAAATTAATTATTTTCACCTATTACTCTTAATAAATTTTTTTAATTAGAATTCATAATGTACTACCGAAAGCATACTATTGTCAGAGCAACAAATGATAATATTTTCTATACTAACTATTAAATTGCTTATTATAAACAAAACATAAGAATACCTTTTGCATATATAGAGACAAAGACAGTAAAAAGTTAATATATAATTAATTGAGTTTTGACTGACCAAAAACAGCTAAGCATGGTCAAAACTCAAGAGCCTCTAGATGAATTATTTTATTAAATAAATAAAATAAAACTTTTGCTTTTCTGTGGTCGTTGAACCTATAATACAGTCAAACTTCTTTATAGTGACAATAATTTGTATAAAAACTTCATGACTGCTATAGTGAGATAGTTATGTATGTATATTGATATTTAACGTTCCAATTTCATTTAGTTGTTATAAATAAAAAATATGCAAAAATTAGTTTAATAATTTTGTATATCACAATGTAGAAAAGTACTCTTTCCTTCTAACCAAAACAATAGAAAGAGTAGGTAATTTATATTTATATATAATATATTTCTTATAACAATATTGAGTATGACTATTATAGAAGGATAATTTTATAAAGAATTTCGATATAATGAATGTCTCCGTTGTTATAGGTAAAATACTGTTATAAAGAAGTTAAATATAATATGACAAATCAATACTTAAGAATATAAGTTACAAGTTGGAGTGTTGATCTGTTGGATGAATTTAGTAGTTTTTCCATAGACCCAATATTTATATTAGAAAAGTTATTAAACATGTTAAATTTATTTAATCATGAATTCAATAACTAAAATGAGCTATGAGTTTAGTGAAAATTAATTTAGAATCAATAAATTTTAAATCTTAATTCCGAAAGATATAATCTTTTAGCTACTGATCAACCAAATTCAACACAAAAATACATCATAAAATATTGATTAGAGTCTATACAATTTGACTATGAAGAAGCGAAATATGACAAATAGAAATAACGGATAAAATTCCAAGAAAGAACCCAAAGACAAGTGCCTTGAAATTGCAAATACATCTTGTTGAATGGTCAAGTTGAATGTCATACTAACTTCAATCTTGTTATGATTGCTACAATTAGCTTATACGATTACTAATTAAAAGCTTCATTAACTTTTTGTATTTCTTGGAATTGGATATTACTAGTATTTTTCTAAAATGAATATCTAACTTCATTTAAAAAAAGTGAAGAATAAAATATCAAGAAATGTCATTTCAATTTCATAGATTTATGGTGAAGTTCCATTAATACAAAAATTATAACATTGAATATCCGATGCATTTATGATTGAGTACATAAAATATGAGTTGACCATCAAATGTGAAAACGATCAAATTTGATCTTAAACCATGTGAAATGATAGTATTTATCTTTATACTATGTGAAATAGTTAATTTTGTTACTCAACTAAGGTTGTTATTCTGACGACAACAACATAACCATCATCAAATTCTTCTGAAAAGCTCTATATCGACCTCCTAATATTAAAGTAAACCTAACTAGGTATACAATATTCAACTTCATAACATAAACTTTATAAGAACAAATTATCAATCAATGTGCCTTAGCAAATATTACTTTTAGAAGAAGTGCAATGCCTTGCTTGCATTGGTCCCTCACCACTCATTTATTTGATAACAAATCTCAACAACAAACACTACAATTGCAAAATTTTGGTTGGGTGGTTGAGAAATTTAACATATATAGATAGGACAATTGTCCTTTTAGCAGCCCAAGCCATCACCCTCAATTTTGTACAATCAATATTATTCTTGATGGTAGTTACTCCCATCGTCCCAAAATAAGTGTCTAACTATACATTATGTTTATCGATTTCTTAATGGACGTATTTTTGGTGAGACAACACTTAATTTTGAGAACAAGGACTTTTCTATGAGATGTTTAGCCCCCCCCCCCCCCCCCCCCCCCCCCCACACCAAAGGAAATTCAGAAACACTTTTAGTAGTTTAAGTTTGGATTCCTTTGTGCATTCATATGGATTTGAGGACAGAATCTTAAAATGGAAGTGTTTTTTGTTTAATAATATAACCTGCACAGAAATTTTAATTTTTAGTTAGTGGGGAATATGGCAGGATTTTGTCACCATTGAAGGGTCCTTGTAACGCTACTTGAGCCGCGTATCTATCGAAAACAATGTCTCTACCATTATATAATAGGATAAAATTACATTCACAAACTCAACTATTGTGAAAGTACACTAGGTACGTAATATGTTGTTAAGGGTTGTGGTACATGGATATGATTCATCCATTTTCAATCAGAAATCTCGAATTGAAATTTTGAAAACAGAAAAAATCATGATAGAAAATGCTTTCCTTTGAACTCTAACTAATAAAAAATTCAAAGCGAATATCGAATATCAAATGACTAACAAAAAACCTTAGGCTTTCAATTGGGAAAGTTTTAAAGCTCCTTTTTTTGGTTTCCCACTCAATGTCTGAAGCCTCATTGAAGCTCCGACTAAATTCGAAACATGAATTGTAGAGCCCATTTGGGAGTAACACTCCCAACATGATTTTCTCCATATCTAGCAATTGAACCTGAAACCTCTGGTCAAGAGTAAAACAGTCTCACCGCTGCGCCACCTCCCATGGTTAGTTTTAAAGCTCCTAGTTGTAAGAAAAGTATAAATGAACCTAACATATACTATTAATCACTTGTCAGGATAACATATGCTTGTGTTTGACCAGTCTTTATGTTTCTTTTTTATTCATTCACCTTGGCTGCTAAATGGGGGCTGCTAAGGACCAGTACAAAGTAATATCTTGGGACTTGTTAAATTCCCATTCTCTATGGTAACTACTAACAATAACTTCACTTTTCTCCTGTCTTAAGACCAGTACAAAGTAACACATCTTGATACCTTCTTTTAGTTTTTTTCATTCGATGTACGATATCTGCTCTGTGATCTCGATTAATTCAATCCACATTTTTGATAGCTAAGGGGTGGTTCTATTCTTTCAAGAAAATAGTTCTGTGTAAGTGAGATATATTGACAATGAATGCTATCAACATGCAAAATTAAAACAAGGTAGACTCTTTCACTTACTCAAGGGTCAATCAGTGTCGAAAAGGACCACAAGAATGGCGGTCCCTGCCTGTTAATCGATAATAATAAACGTAGAGCTGATATTCACCTACAAGACTACAAATTTCAGATCATCTGCAAACACTTAGATATTATTAATCTGTAAATGATACAGATACTCAGACCAAATGTACAACAGTCTGTTAGTTATATATTAAATGTACTTCATATACTTCAATCAAAATGCAGGTCATGATAAATTATCTATAATGATACATCGATGTAACACTCGTATTAAATGAGTGGTATTTATTTCTTCGTCAAATGGTTCACAAGGAAGAATTTCTTCTATTAGACGAATGGTTTATTGCGTTGTGAAGAAACAAAGGAAAATGCTAACTCAGGGTCTTTAAGATAGCTTTATTCTACATCTATGTTGCTCAGACTCGTCAAAAATAACGCCAGTGTGTGTCAGATCCTACAAAAGTAGTGCGTTTTGAGGATCTGACATTGGTGTGTTAACATTTTTGGATGATCTGAGTAGCATAGTACTACATATACCCTTCTGAACGGGTATGTACCTTAACAAAAAAATTGAGGAATCCCATGTTCTTGCATTATTCCTTTTAACAGTTGGGAAAAGGGCAATGCCATGAGTTTTCTCAATCTGGCTCCCTGCTCCTTTAATAGAATTGCAGGTTTCATGCGAAAAAATTGAGCTGCGTATTTAATTCAAAGAAAGTCCGGCTGGCCTGTGGATGTCAAACAACGATGCCACATTCGACTGTTAGGGTCCACAACTTTGGGTTGAGCAATGACTTCTGGAATTGGAAAGTACACATAATGAGTATTGCATATACCAACTGTGATCCCGCTATATCCAGCAAATGCACCATGAACCTATCAAACAGCCGAGCATTGGTTAAATTTTCGAATATCTCAACAACAGAATGCAATTTGTCTGTTGTAAAACAACAAACATCAAGAAAATCTTTTAATAAGTATTAAGTGAGGTTGAGAGACTTACAGCGTTTTGACCTAATACAGTACAGAGAATTCCATCTGATGCATTTGCACGGCATGCACGGATCATGTATGTAGGATCAATGTATTTTACATCAGTTGTAACACCAATCTCCTTGAAGTACTTTTTGATCTATAAGAAAGCAAGCATACCATCGTAACTTTTCTCAATAAAAAGGAGGAGGAATGTGCACATGCATGGTCACTTCTCAAAATTGATCAACAGGGCATTATATTGCTTTCCCTCAATAGTCGGAGGAGAAAGAATAAAGATGGAGAAGACGGAAACTGGAAACAAAGTGAACTACGAACAAATGATTGTGCAACGCTCTTATTGGACAAAGATACAAGGGGACCTTACAAGTGATTCAATTAAGTTGCTTAAACTGTTTTTCTTTTCTTCTGTTATGATAAATCAGTAGCCTTAACTTCTTAAATATGATGAAAATTAAGAAGAGTATCGAAGCCCCTTAAAACCAACGTGTACGCAACTCACATGTACATGTAAAACTAGTCAACAAATATCTAGTAACAATCCCATATGCCATCCACAAACCTGTTGTTGTATATGAACACCAATATCTCCAAGTACAGCATTTCCAGATGCATCCTTTGCATTGGTTTTCTCAAGGAAATCCTACAAGAAGGTTTGAGTAATATAGCAGTTAAATAATATAAAGATCCAGAAGTGATTCTTCTGTTTTCGTTGCTCGAATCAACTACATATGAGAAAACGGTGACAAACTTGGAAACATCTGATTGTTTACAACTTTCAGTAAAGAGTAAAGAAAAATTCGTATGCTGTGGCTCTCCAGTAGATAATATATCAAAAGCCGATGGTCTGTAATGTTCACCCTTCCTAGTACAATTCTTCATTTTCGGTAGTACTTAATAGTTTCTCGATCTGTTTGGACTGTTAGATATATAACAAATATTACTTATTTTATGTCCCATTGCAACAGAGACAAGAAAATACAATAGAACTAACCTGCCCTGCTCCCTCTGCTACACAAATCACAGCTGATCCCTTTGCCTCAAGCAGATATTTTAGATGTTGCAACACACCATGAGGCCCGTGCAGATTAAAAGGCACCTGAGATGAAATCGACTCGATCTTATTGAGAAGGCCCTTAAACATAACCGGTTATATACCAAGTGATCGAGATTAGACTAACCTCTGGAATCAAGCATATGTCTATCTGTCCACTAGCTAGTGATGCATGCATAGCTATAAAACCACTGCTACGACCCATCAACTTCACAATTCCGATACCATGATATGCACTATGTGCCTGTAGTAAATAGATTTCAGGGAAGAGTTATGATGCATGATTGCTTCAGTGACTGCAACGTAAATGAACAATCTTTTTCTACAGATACTGTGAGATACCTTCTGGAGCAGCAAACTTTGAAACATTTAAGCGGTAAGACGCAAGGGGATGCAAAACCTATAGCAGGACTGTGAAGTAGTACCTCAATATAAGCAGAATTAATGGCTCTCTGAGCTTCTTCAACAGCAGTATCAAAACCAAATGTTTTGTCCATAAGCATAATATCATTGTCTATAGTTTTTGGCACACCAACTACAGCTACCTGCATACGTCTTCTACGGCACTGCACATCAAGTACACAAAAGAAAGTTATACTTCCTAAGTGACATCATTCCTTCAAAGTTATACCATTGGAGACTACTGAGTTTTCGGCTACACGCCCATTCCTGGTTAAGATTAACATAATCCAACTTAACAAATATAGAGGCCACAATCGACAACCTCATCATGAATCGCGTTTGCGCCAGCATGTGTACCATTACCACCGATCACAAAGAGCATGTTTATTCCTCTTTCCTGAAATTAAGACGGAGTGAATAGTAAATAAAGCCAGCATGATAATTCTGGTGCAAGTAAACTATATAGCCAGTCAAGAACCTGAATGCTATCCACAATGTCGGAAACTTTAGGTCCTCCACGTGATACGCCTAGCAAGCTTCCACCGGAAAGATGAACATTTTGAACCACTTTCCTGGATAACTGGTAACGAAACATACAACGACTTATCGCTAACTATTATTTCTGTTAAGAAGTATATTTTTCCTAAAAATCAAGCCTTTATCCATAATAATTCATGAAAGATTCAAGTCTTTCGCGCTAAACTCTAACCAATACGAGGAGAATCTGCATAGGGAGTAATACGAAGCAACTTACTGGCATTTCAGCCAAATCATCGCTTGAAAACCCACGGTACCCAAATGGAATTCCCACAATTTGCTTCACACCGTATATCTCAAGGGTGATAACTATCTGCATTCATTAGAAATAAATAGACAACACATCAATGTTGTACATTGAAATAACATGACTAAATTTTTTTAAACGAAAGAAGAACAAACAATAGAATAAAGTATATGTCAACACCTGTCGAATAACGTCATTAAGGCCTGGGCATAGTCCACCACAGGTTATAATTGCTGCTTTCACCTCCTCTGGTTTGAAATATATTTTCTCTCGAGGACCAGCACGATGAACCCTAAACATGATCAATGACATATTTACAACCTATAAGTCAACGAGTTACGGATTTCGAATTAATTTCCTTTATTAAAATCATTTTATATCGCAACAGAGTTGAAATTCTTGGTAAGACTGTCGAACCTCTACTACTTCATGTCCAATACATCTAAAGCCACAATCACTTTCAAGAAGTAAGCAAATTTTTTTGTTCTGTAAGATTTTATTTTACAAATATATAGACATTAAAAACTTTCTGGAGACGTTCAATAAACCCTTGCCATGCAACTTGTTGCTACATAAAACAATAAAGAAGCTTACCATTGCTCTACCCATGTACAATCGGGATCAATGCACTCAGCACCAGCAGAAGTCGGAGAGGAATAATTAATAGTCTGAAAAATAATAGAACTTTGCATGAATGGATTGGCAGGAAATAACTAAAAATGCAATGAAAAGAAAAACATGTGTTTGTTTATTCATACACAGAGAGTATTCTGTTCGCTCTTTCGCGACAAAGAGTACTCTTGATATCATAAGGTGCATTGACTCTCAAAGACAAGACAAGTATACAAAATTGTTGTTTCTCCAGGTTATGTTGCTGCCCCATCTATCCTCACCAAAGAATGTACTCTGAGCTCCAAATCAAATGCAAACATACAAAAATGTACTTGCAACTTCATAATTGGACTTTTGGCTTTTGAAGTTTCTTCTTTCAATCAAAACATGTCCATACGAGACATGGAACTCCATTCTGCCTAGAAAGTTTGAAATTGTCATCTACCGAAGGCCTTATTTTAACGAATACTATGTGTCAATGCCAAGCTAGTTGGGGATTGCTGCTCCAAAACAATGCCCTAGTTATTTATCTAATTCAATGGACAAGAAAGGTTCATAATCCTAGAAGCAAATTTCTCAATGTTTACCAAATTAAACACTACATAAAACCTTAACTAATAAAGGGCGAAACTTTTCCACATCTATCTAGATTGAAGAAATACCTAAGTATTTGAGATTACACGGCTGAATGGTACACATATCTGGCAATAATTATACATAAAATAAGCTTTATAACGATTCTGAATGAATCATTTACCCGCAAATCTTGTGGGAGTGCAAGCTCAAGCGAGAATCTTATTATGTTTCACATGATTTTTAGAAGTGAACTTAGTTCATTTGGACATTAAATTCATCAAAATGTTGCCTTTTGCCACTATAATCAACAGGCAATGGGCAATCAGTGTGTGACGAGCTACGCTAAATTATAAGGAAACAAAGCTTACTTTCAGAAGTACTCTGTCATTGTTATTGATGTATCCGTGCCATTCTTCATCTGAAGGATATCCTTGTGCAAAATCCTCAGTGACTGGAGTTCTGTAACACAATTGTTGCACTAAAGTTAGTAATGTGAGGAATCGATGTTGAATATCATCGAGTTATCTCTTGGCTACCACATTCTTTATCATTTTAAAATTAGATATAATTCCAATTTTCACCTCAACTAGAGTAGCAAACAACTTATCATTATTCTCAATTCTACAAACATACCAAGCCATTTATACGCCATTTCAACGAAGAAAAATGAGAAAAGATAAATAAAATTACAGAGGCATCGACAATTCACAATAGCGAAAATTATAAAAGAAGAAATTGCACAAAAAAAAATCAATTTTTTTGAAAATATGTTCAATTTAAATTTAAAGTTTGATTTTTTTTTTTTAATTTGCTGAAAATTCAAATCCATGCATATGACATTTGTTCTAAAAAAGCTGAATACTCCCCTGTCCCAAAATAAGTGTCACTTGAGCCGAAAAAATAAAATGTGGAATTCAAGACCGTATGCCAATCTATGCGACACTTTTTTTTTAGTCTGTAACAAAAGAATGCATTTTTCTATATTTGGAAACAATTTAACTTACGCTTTTCTTTTATTTTGTACCAAACCAATGCGTTTCTATATTCAAAAACAATTTAACTTTAAAATTACCATTTTACCCCTAATGAAATTATTTATAACCAAACAAATGATCTAGAAATATTTTAAACAACAAATTTCAAGTTTTTACTTTCTTTCTAGAAACAAATCAAAGGGTGTCACATAAATTGACACCGAGTAAATATGCTTTACCAACTATGCTCTTGTATACCTTTCTTCTACTTAATACTCCTCGATTATCATGAAACATCTAATAAACCGAGGTAATTTAGTAAACTACACCTTCCATATATTATTTTTAGCGTGAAAGAGCTAAAATGACACTTATTTTGGAATACGAATACAGTAAACAGCAAAATCAGATAAATTAAAACAGAGGGTTATGAGTAAAATACCTCATTTTGAGACAGAAAGTGGAAGGATACGAAACGGCGTCGGGAAATACATCAGTAATGTGAGGAATATTGAAACGAGCTTCGAATTCTCTCTCATACTTCACTTTCCAATCCGGATCGCTGAAATCGATGTTGTTAGGGACGACGAAATTACTTGATTGAGCTGCAACTCTCATTTTCCGGCGACTAACCGGCGGCAACTTAATCGACTTGACGGAGCTGATGAGTAGCTCATTTTCGACGGAAATAGTCTTCGACGGTCGAATCCAATTTGATCCGATCGCCGGCGAAAGCGACTCCATTTGCCTAAGTAAAATGTGTAGAAGTATGGAAGAACAATGTAGAAGAAGTTTCTGCTTTTTTTTGTATTAACAGAGGGAAAAAAAAAAGGGAAAGAAATAAAGTTAAAAAATGTGTTTCCCTTTATTTTTGGAATATATTTCCATTTTGAGTAGAGTTACTAGTAGTTTATAGCCTTCCAAAAAGTGGCTTTTAAGTGGCCTATAGTTGAATATTTTGGGGTCAAAGGGAGGCAGAGGTAGGTTGAAGAGGTTTGGGAAAATGTGATTAGACAAGATATCGTATATTTTAGCTTATTAAGGACATGTTGTTGGATAGAATGATATGAAGACTACAAATAAGGATAAAAGGTGAATAGGTAGTTGAGGGTTCTCGTATTAGTAGCCTATTCATGTATTTGGCTTGGTGGTAGTATAGTTCACTATGTTGGTGTAATATTAGCCTATTCATGTAATCGGTGGATTTTGATATCTGATATCATCTGTGGTTTACTGTATTTAGGTGATCGCACCTTATTGTTGTTGTTGTAGTAGTAGTTGTTTGGGTACCTTACATATATGTTACATAATGTTTTTGCTATTAGTTGTCGTGTTTGTCTTCACTATTGTTTTATTTTAAAATTATTGCTTTGATTTGCTTGAGTCGAGTGTCCTTCGAAAATAATTTTTCTACCTTAAAGAAATAATAGTAAAAATTGTGTACACTCTATCCTCATCTTAGTGACATATTTTATGATATCGCAATAAAAAGACGAACAACATTACTTGTGGATGGGTTAGAGATCAATGCAAGATTTAAAGGTTGAAGACACATTATTATCTTCAACCTTTTAGGGCTTGTTGTTGGGAAAGACACATGAGATTTTGAATTTGAGTACAATTGTGAGTAATTATACTATTTGACCTGTTTGTTTGATCAAATGGGTAATTACACTCTTTAATTTTTAAGGAGAACGTGAGAATTAGGTATAATTACATCATCAAACCGCTACTTTCTTCATTCATTGTTACCTATCATGTTTTGCTTTTCGAGAGTCAAACTGCATGAACATTTTATAATGTATTTTTTTTCATCATATTAATATGAGAATGGATTGCATTTTATAATATTATTCATATAGTTTTCAAACATCTAAATTTTAAATTAATCTAATTCAATTTAGCTTCGAACAGTAGTCAAACTAACTCTGGCAATGTGGAACGTGACAAATAAAAGTGAACAGAGAGAATAATTAATATGATAAAAGATGTATATATGTAAATTTATAAGTGCCTCAAGATGTTGTATGCATTGTTAAACTACTAATTTAAGTTCATCAATGCAAAACAACACATACCAGAAACATAATCTGTTGTTGCCAAGAAATCTGAGTTGGTATAAATAAACCTTCAGAATCTTCTTCAATGGCAACCAGATGTATGGAGGTGACATTTTTGGCATCGCGAAGCACGCCATCATCTCATAAAACACGCCTCACGCCTCACACGACTTCCAATGTGTGCGCTTGTAGGGCGTCTTGCAGGCACTTCACAGCACCAGTGTAATTTAGAAATCCCATAAACCAAAATTCATGGTTGTCAATAGATATAACTTGGATGTACTTTTCTAACGAATTGGTTCTGCTCGATGAAGGATAAATTGCTTTAAGCTGATGCAACAGGATAATTACCTGCTTGTATCGATAGTAAACAGGTGGAAATGTTAAAATATAGTTCCTCAATTGACATTGTATGTAATGAATGATGCATAAATATCCAAAACGAACAAGAAATTAGATCTCCAAGCAAGTAAACTAGGTAGGAGGGTATTGCCATTTGCCAAGAGTGGAAGTGGAAGTGACTTAGGAACTTCTTTTGCGTAGAGGTAAAAATGCAAATGAGCAGATTACAAGGACTGAGTTACATTTGAAGCAAACGATTGAACATCTTTAGGAATCTAAAGTAAATAACCACGGGAGACTGATAAATAAACAGAGATGTACCTTGTAATAGCTCCATTCAGTCTTGTTTTCGTTTGTGTAGGGAAGGGGGTTATCGCTACAAAATGCAAGCTTTGCGGTAGATAAATATAACACTCCCATTACTGGTCCAGCTGAGGTCGATAAATAACATGCTAATGAATTCCGAAGTTGCTCCTCAGGATCTGTTTCAAATGTTTGGCGGAATATCTTGTCATAACCACCTTCAGCCAGAAACTTTGTTCCCTGAGCAATTCTTCCTAAGGCAGCATCAGCAATACTAGGGCTCGTTTTCACTATACAAGGCAACGAGAGAAAAATAAAGTTATTGCATCCATAAAGGTAGGAGAAAGATCTACGTAGGAAAAGCTCAAAATAAAGAAGAAGCCTTACAGTGTTGCCATGCATTGCCAGCAATATCCTCTGCCTTCTTTGTTGCTTCACCAACCTTCTTTCCCCATCTACCAAATACATCTTTGACATTCTCCATTTTATCTAACAGACGAAAATTATATCCTCACATTCAGTGGAATGCAGCCAGTGGCGGAATCAGAAATTTTATCAAGGTGATTCAAAAATATGAAGAAGTCAAGCCGCACCCTTACTGCTGGGATGGGACTCAGCATCCAAACTGTACGCAGGATGGGTTGCCTCACACAGCTTGAGCCAAAGATCAGAAAAGTTAGAGATAGGAAAACCTAGCAGTTGCTGGTCGGGGCAGGGTTAAGTTTGCTTCTTCACAAGCCTATCCTCAAAAAAGTAACTCTATAGCCCTAGCATTTTGCGTTCTTTCTATTCCATCCCATTCTATTTTAGGATAAGCGGCTAATAGTAAAATAATAAGTGAAGTAGTAGTCATCTGACCAATCGGCCACGACACTAGATCGCCCGTGCCTGCTCATTTTGTCTCGCCCTAAATGGAATGACTCTCTTAGTTACGCTGCGCCCCGACCCGAGCTCCTATGCCTGCTTTTCTCCGCCCGCAACCCAATAAGTTGGCAAAGCCAATACAACGTCTACAATATATAATTTTAACCTTGTTTATGATGCAACAAATAGACATGGAGTTCATTTGAACTCTATCTACGCGCAACATAAATTTATGTATAAAAATTCACTAAGATAGCAACAAATAGTAGGTATCAACCCATTGCTTAAAAAAACTTAAAAGATTGAACTCATAAAATTTAAATCTTTCGACCTCTGTTATCAATATGTATAATTCCTTTACGTGTATGTATACGTATATATATATATAGAGAGAGAGAGAGAGAGAGTGAAAAAGATACTAACTTTTGATATTGACGGAAGCAGAATTGTTGGCCGGAGCCGGAGAATGAGCTAAGTAAGGATTCGATCCCCGGTTACCGGTTTTTCTCTGCTTCGACGACTCCGTCACCAATTCCTGGCTCCAATGCACCGATTTCTTCGATTTATTCAAACCGTTCGCCGATTTGATACCTTCATTTTCGATTTTACCAATTTGATTCTCATTTACAGAGGCAATTGTAATAGTATTGTCCTGTTGCACACATTTCGGATCCGGATTCATTCCGTAGCTGATCTTATGCTCCGACGGCATCGCCGCCGCCGCGTTCTCTTCCCCGCCACCGGCGTTTGGCTGCTTCGTCATCTTCGCCGACGAGAGAAAGAGGTAAATGCCTACAATGCGAAATTACTCTCTATCTTTGATAAGGCGGCGCGTCGGAACCTTTGGCCGATTCTGGAATTTTCCGATTTGGTTCCGATTTAACGCCGGGAGAGAGACCGGCGATTTAACGCGGGAAGATACTATACGAGGGTTAATACCTCTGATTCGTCAAACGCCTAAATTTCTCTTTTATATATTTGTATTTTCTTAAAATCTAATTTCTAAAAACGTGCGTTTGGATATTTATCTTAAATTTTTTTTATTACAAATGATACATATATTATTGAACTTTGGCTATGCTATAAAATAAAAATCAAAATACACACACAAAAAAAAAATAACAACTCATGAGGTTAGAAAATCTTGTAAATTTGATGAACTTTAGTGCTATATTTTACTTTAAAGATAAATACATACTATAATAAAAATATTTATCTCTTAAAATTAACTATCATGTATGAAAAATAAAAACTAAATCGATACATATATTGAATCACATCATTATTAATTCAAATATGATTTGAAGTCGCAAAACCTTGCTTCGACTCAAACACATAAGTATTAAAAAAGTTAAAAAAGAAGAATAAATGATAAGTACTTGAAAAAGATGGTAGAGAAGAAGACTCAAGAACTTGTCAATGTTTTAATTAAATGAAATAGAATAATCTCGATTCATTATGAAATGTTACGAATAGAAGCTGAAAAGACTTAATTTATTGTGAGGTATTTTTATTTTTTAAACAAAAATATTATAGAAATGAGTTTGAGGACGCTTGTATCACATTGAATAAACTGCATATTAAAAAAAAATACAAACGATATATATATATATATAAAGATAAATGCAGATTAAACAATATTATATGATCTCATCCAATGAAACCTATAAATAACAGCACACATAATATATAAATTCTTGCATTACATTATTGTATGAAAGAATGAAAATATGTATAGGAGTACCTTCATTATTTTCTGTCTTACGCTTCTATCGGTCGAAAAGTTAGAAATTTTATTAAAAATATTTAAAGTATAAAATAGTAAATATGTAAAAAAATAAACTGAGAAAGTTTAATATTTATTATAGGTTATAATATTAACCTTGCATACATAATTCAATTTTTTACGAAAAATTCAAATAAACTCACTTGCATTCACTTAACTCCGCCCCAACTTCTATCAATAGAGAATAGAAGGCCAAATCAGAATCTTAGTGGCTCTGTTAATCTTCAAAAGGAAGGGTATCCATTAAATAAAAAGTTCCAAATGATCCGCCTCTATCAAAAACCTTTTCACCCTTTCAACGTTGCACAAAAGTCATTATTTTACGTTTACCTAACTGAAAAAAGTTATTCCTACTAGAAATAATAGAATTATTTTAAGTATTACAACAGAACCAGAACGAAGCAAGACAGGGCAAAATTAATTTTGCTAGAAATTGAATAGGCCAAGGCAGGTGGTGAATTTTGTATACATAAGTTTCGATAATATTAGAGGAAACACTAGTTATTTTTTTAGGAGTAGCACTTTGTTTTTGTTTTCAACTGAGAAAAAAAATATTTTCTTTGATATACTTCTTTGTTGATTTTGAATTTGTATCTTTAAAATAAAATAAAATAAACTAATTTTGAATATTTTACAATAATATTCATATAATTAATATGTAGTCTTAGGACTATAAATAATTGATATTAAGAATAAAATATAAAAAATTATGTTTTTTCTCTTAATAATTTATAAATGATGAGTAAAATTTAAAATATATATTTTAAATTTATTTAACAGGCAAAAATGAACGAAAAAAAGTAACATTTATTGACAGAGAAGAAAAGGAAGTAAATACCTGAGACAAAAAGTGAAACAAGATATAAACGAAGTTGGCCTGAATAGGATAGGAAAAATCACACCACATATATATTTAAGAGACAATATTACAGGTTTTAAAGTTACTTTTAAAACATTCTTGCTTATAACAGTTTAATTACGGGTTATAACAGATCACATTTTATTTAAAAATCAATGAAATTTTTATTTTATTAAATAAATAGTATTTTATTATTTTATATTTATTATTAAATGATATAAATAAATAATCTACCATAATTATCTTTTACACATTTATAGGAAATTTACCTAGATTCTTGTTCCTTTTTTACTTTTACACGTCAAACCCACACCCCTAATGTCACCATGCCTCTTCTAGTCAGTAACCCACCATCCCCACGTTCAAAAAGTAAAATTTTCCGTTGTAACAATTATCCATTCCTCTTTCACCTCATCAATCATCTTTCATTCAAACCGTTTCTATATCTCAATATCACCTCCTAAATCAGAAAATATTCAATCTACAATAAAAAATAAAGGGCGATTTCACAATACTAAGAATCAAGTTTTCAAGATTTTCATTAAAGCATGTCGAAGAAATCAGAGCATACTTCTAGAAAGATTCTCAGATTAGTAGAAGCGAGTTCTATGGTTGGAATAAAGCCTCCGACGTTTAACATATTGACTCAAACGCCATCGCATAACAATAATGCAACTCCAGCGAAAAAGGTTGATATTTCTCAAAATAAGAAGCAGATTACAAGAAAGAAGAAGAAAACTCAATTTATTTATGAAGGAGGCTTCGAAAATTTCAATATCAAAAAAGGACAAAAAAGTGGTTAGGGTAAATATTTTATTTAATCTATTTTCCAACTATTAAATTTAGTAGAATTTTTGTTATAACAACTTATTTATGCATATTATTTGTGGCGTGAATTTTGTTTTAATGTTTGACATAAAATTGTTGTGATAGAAGCATACATATGTATAGTTACTATCATGGAATTGATATTAATTTGGTTATTATTTTTATCAAAAAAGGTATGAAGCATGTGTAAGATTGGTATGAATCTGACTTAATATTGGTTTATGAATGTGGTATGCAGTATGTTTAACATTTGTATGAAACTTATTTAATTTTGGTATGAACTTAGTATACCTTTTAGCAGGAAAATTTTCATTCAGAATCTCTCATTATGTCTATCTCATTATGTCTATGAATGTGGAATGAAATATGAATAATATTGGTACGAAAATGTCTTAATATTGATATAGGAATGTGGTATGCAGTATTTTTAAACATTGATATGAAACTGATTTAATTTTGGTATGAAGTTGATACACCTTTTAGCAGGGAAGTTATTATTCAAAATCTCTCATATCTGTATATGAATGTGGTATGAAACAGGAATAATATTGGTATGAAACTGTCTTAATAATTGTATGAAGTTAGTCATCTAACTAATATCTGTATATGAATGCGGTATGAAACAGGAGTAATAGTGGTATCAAACTGTCTTAATACTTGAAGTCATGCATCTAACAAATGTGTCTCAACAAGAGTCAAGTTCAAAGTATGTATTTCTATCTTTTAGTGATTTCATCATAAAAATTAATTCACTTTATTTCTTAAAATTATTTTTCTTTCATTTTTGTTTCAGTGATTGTGGTATGTACACATGTTTATTTGTTGAATACATTAGCAATGGAGCTTTTAATATGGGTTCCATTGATATCGATGCAAAGTATCATCGTCAAAGATACGCCACAATTATATGGCAGTACTAAAAAATAAAGAACGATGATGGTGTGATTAGTGAGAGTGAAGTAACTAGAACTGTTGCTAACAAATTTGGTGGACCCCGCATAGCAAAAGAACATGCCCCGGATACCAGCAATTGTCCTACACCAAGACCACGAAAATCTAATTTGAGATAGTTAATTGGAGCTTAGACTCTTAAGTATTAGAAGTTTTTTAAAGTTTTGGATGATATATATATTTGTTTTTTCCTACTGTTTTAAGTTTTGGATGATATATAATATTCATTGTTTTCTTCTAACTATATATAATATGCACTGTTTTCTCAAGTTGGATACTAACAATACAAAATTTGGATATCAATATTTTTATTGGACTTTAGTTTGAAAAAAACCTCATAAACATAGTACCAAATAATTCATATTCATTGTTAAACTTAACATATGAATTGCAGATTGTCAACATTAAACAGTTTTAGTTTTGGATATTAATTGGAAACCAAATGAACAACCATTTAGATTACATGAAATACGAGTGCCATAGAATTGTTATTCAATTTGTATAAAATATTGGTATCCAATTCATATATGATTGTTTTATTTTACTTCATAATCTAAGACAAAAACTAAAAAAAATAAAAAAATGTATGAAGTTGGTATCCAACCTGTATGAATATTCGAAGAAATGAATCTGACAATGTAAAACAAAGAAGAAAATCTGGTTTTTGAAATTAAAAAAAAAAATCGAGGAGAGAGAAAAATTTGAATAAAAAAAGAAATCTGGGTTTTGAAATACTTTTAACTGATTAGAGTAAAAAAAGAAAAACAAATATTCCTATTTTGTTTTGAATCTCCTAAATTTATGACAATTATGAATTATCATTAGTGTATTCAAATTAATCACTACAACTAATTCCCTTTTTTACTTTTTATTATTTTTTTAAAATAGTATTTTATTTTTATTTTAAATATATTTTTTTTAATAAACTGTTATAACCTGAAATTTTTTATTGTTACAACTTAAAAGTTTTATTATACTGTCATAACTTGAAATTATTAGTCTTATATATGTCATTTATAAAATTTCATAATAGAATATGACGGAGCAAGACAGAGTCTATTTTTTTAAAAAAAAATGTAAATGGAGTAAGCCATGACAAGTCAAACTCTTAACGATTCAAGACTTGCTCTGTTTCATCCCGTTCAATTATCATCTCTAAACATGAACACTCTTTTTTTATTCATTCTATCTAAGAAAATCATATGAAGGAAGAAAAAGGTTTTTAAGAAAGAAGAGTATGATTAATTTTTATTTTGTTTGCTACTTATAAAGGGTTCAATACATGCATTTTGTGTTTCTTGTAAATAATTGTTTTGGTGGAGATATCAAAATGAAAAATCACGATAGTGTCAGAAACTATTTATATATTTGTCGTATTGTATAAAGACGAATCATTGGAAAATTGAGAGTATTATTTGTCCTTTTTCAAATACAAGATAAAATTAAAGTGGAAAGGGTTAAAAATGTCTTTCTACTTTCATCTATTTATTAAATTTATCTTCAAATTTTTCCCTTTGTAATCAAAATATGCAAAAATATCCCCTCAAATAGACGGAATCCCCCAGATTGACTTTCAATATCGGATTTCAATTACATTATTTGTTCCCCCCATTTAATCCAACCCAATCACAGTCGTAATTATTCTTGAACACTACAAATATTTTAATTATGACACATAAATAGAGTAAATATTCAATAAAAAGGAGATTATGTCTTAAGACGTTAATAACGATAAAATAATTAACTGATGATCCTAATTAAATGTAACAAGTATTTTGAGACGGAGTAAAAGTATGAGTACATTAAGCACTAACAAAAAAAATATAATCAACAAAAGAAACATCAGAAAACAAAATAACATTTGAGAATAATTCATACTGTCGATAAACTCGTGCCCTGTTTAAAAGTTGTTGAATTTTTTTCAATAAATCCAAGCATGATTTCAACGTTGCTATCATCTGCAAAAAGGTATAATAATCAATTCTAGTTCCACTCAATCAGTTATTCTTAACCTAGCTTTTTCATTGCTTAAAAATAAAAAGTTCCACTCAATTATTTTTAAAAAAATTAAACATTTTTTCCTATGAAATTATATGAAAACTCATACTTCAATTTTCAAATTCATTTTTTTGAATTAATGACAATAAAATCTTTGTTGAAAGTTAATGAGTCCTGCTCCATACAGGTCGATTCAGAATTTTGAATTTATAAATTTGAAATTTCATAAAAAGACCCCTTACTAGATTCTGAATTATTTATTTATACATTTTAATTGGATTTATTAATAGAAATCTAGAGTTTAAGTTTAAGCTACTAAATTTTGTTCATGAATTTGTAATGAGAACTCTAGCTCCACTTCTTACTCTAGGAGTTACTTCAAAAATATGTTTTAGTTGATTTTTATATATATATATATTGTAAATATTGGTTAAATAAGAATTACATTTATATTCTAAACAAAAACTAGACCATAAAATTCAAAAAATAAATAAATTACTCACCTAGTTTAGGTATGGTATGTCCTTTAGAATGGTGAACCACTTGTGGATCCACAAAACATTCTAGAAGAATTTCACCATCTTTTCTCTGGAAATCTGCCTCCCCTTCAAAAACAAAGATAAATACATTCATACTAATCGTGTCCAGTACTAATAATGAAGCTCAATTAAATACAGATGACGCACGTTAGAGAGTTGAAATTTCATAAAAAAGATCCCTTACTAGGTTCTGAATTATTTATTTATATCTAGTTAAGAATGAAGGAGTATTCACCGCTGCATCAATAACTGCATAAAAGAAATAGTAATGTGATAAATGTACCTAAGAAGTGAAGGGATGGAGAGTTGATAGGAGATGAAAATGCATTTGTAGCCAATTTTGGTATCCCATAAGTTGGCCCTCCAAATTTAGCCCCTGATATTAGTATTACAAATTTTATTTTTGGAACTTTTGTTAGTGCCACTCCATCCCTTTGCATGCCTGGAATTGCTGCACCTAAAACAGCTCCCTATTTCCACCACACACACACACACAAAAAAAAAAAAAAAACACAGATAAAATGTTAGAGGACAGTTAAGGAAAAGGAAGATCGGTTGTAATATCTGACTAAGCTTATTGAACCTTCGATCAACTGAAGACATAGTGCACAATATATAGCACACTTGCAACCTAAGGGGATTGGACGTAAGATCCACATTGGATCCCAACCAGTATGAAAACATCTGGTGTCAATCTCATTTCCCAACCCTCTTGCACCTTTAGGAGCAGTGTATTACATATGGAAAGAAAGGAACATATGCATCTTCAATAATATATTACAAGAGAGATGCCACAGCTTTAACAAGACAATTCATTCAAGAAGTCCTCTGCAGAGGCAATACGAAGAGACAGAGATAACAAAGAACAACAACATACGCAGTGAAATCCCACAAGTGGAGTTTGGGGAGAATAGGATGTACGCAGACTATCATATCCTATCTTTGTGTTGTAGAGAGGCTTTTTCATATAAGGCACATAATAAAAAATTTGGAGCAAATGAATTTCTAATATCCTAGCTAGTTTTTGTTGCTGTTTTTTTCTTCTTCTTAGTATAGGACTATGTTGCTCTTGTTAGTCCATATGTTACTATGTTTGGGCTTTTGTTCTTGGGCCTATTTCCTATTAGGTTACGTTTAGTTAATGGATTCCTATTATGTTAGGTTTAGTTAATGAATTCCTATTATGTTAGGTTTAGTTACTGGATGCTTATATATAGCCTTCCTATTTTTTTTTGTATTTAGTCTAATTCTAATATATTGTAATATAACTCGTCTCTTGTTCTTCAATTAAAGTAGTTCTGTTAACAGCTCTAACTCTCTAAAAAGTAATGTAGGTCAAATACTGCATTTCTTGAGGATCTGACATAGATGTGATAACATTTTTTTGAGAACCGACGTAAGAGATTATTTTTTCTCGTTTACTACGATAGAGAAGAAAAGCAAAAGAAAATGGAACTTTAAGTAAAACTTACCTGTGAGAAACCAAGAACACCATCAAAAGGTCCATTCTTTAACATAAAATCTTCTATATACTCTAGGCATTCATCAAAATTGTAAAACTCTGTGAAATCCTACAAAAAAACAAAAAATACACTAAAATTTACAATTTATAAAAACTCATAAAAATTAGCAGTCCAAATAAAATCCAATCTTGATTCATCAAAATGTAAATTTTTGGTCTTGATGTATAAGAAAAATGGAGCCAAAGTTGCGCGAATTCAATTATTACTTATTATTTAATCCATTTTGATTCAATCACATGTAACCATGTATACTTTGAACAAAATCAAATAATAACTCATTTATTGATTCAATCGAGGAAAAGAGAAAATTACAGTTTTACCCTTTAAATAAAAGGGATCTTTAATTTTTGCACTTGTCCACAATTTTTTTCTTTAGCAATACAACTTATACTTCACATGACATAAGTTCTTTAGAATATTATGATGAATTGTGAGATATGATGCATTTTAAATCCCTGATACTGTGGTTCGTAGCTACGTGTTTTAATCGTATAAGCTACCCAACTCGCTCATTTGCTACCTTTATGGTCAGTTCAGTAAAATGTGAGGAGAAATAAGAGTAAATACCTTATTCGATTGAAACCATTCAAAGTAAGGAGGATCAAAAAAACCTTCAAGTGGAGATTTCCCCTGAGCTGGAAAAGGTGCATCCAAAAACACCAAATCCAATTTTTCGGTGACGGATTCCGGCCACCGGAAAATCAATTTCTTGAGAATTTCACCACTTCCTCTAAAGCCATGAAGACACAGAATTCTTAATTTTTTTTTCTCTATTTCTTTTTCCATAATATTAATTTTTCTTATGCAAAAATGGAAGACCCACTAAGCACCATATATATATATATATATATATATATATATATATATATATATATATATATATTTGTGCCTAAAAGTTTGTCACGTTGTCTCCATGATCCAGCCATAATTGACCATTTTATAATGTTGTTTGCTGTGTATTTATTTTATTTTATTTTCAGAAACATACAAATGAAATTATTAGTTTTTGGATATGAATTTGTTGATATTTAAAAGGGAAAAATGTGTGGATGCGGCTTAATGATTAATGAATTAGTGAAAATCACGAAGTTTTAGGTTCAAATTTTAGCAGATATAAAAAAAAATAACTAGGTGATTTATTCTGATTTGTCTTGATATTGGTAGATAAAGTTACGAGGATGTGATCTAGTAATTAATGAAGTGGGTTGAGTATCATAATATCTCGTGTTCAAATCTCATCATAGACAAAACCATAAGGCGATTTGCGAACATGGCCAACGGCCCACAATCGCAAAGAACAAAATAGTGTTGCTGCTATCAATGCTATAAATATCTCATGTTGAGGTGCATGCTAACTAACCTGAATATTATGATTATTAAAAAATTGAAAGTAGAAAATTAGATTAAAAGTAAAATATATATATATATTTAATTTTTTTTTGCTTTGGACTAAAATTTCGCATTCGGCTTCCAATTATATTGATCTGCCCCTGTTACAATGTTTTGGAATGTCTTTTCAATAAATCCAAGCATTATTTCAGCGCTACTATCATCTGCAAAAAATAAAATAAAATAAAATAAAGATATAGTTAAAGCCTTATTTATTTTTTCATTAAAACTAAAACTTATGAAACTTAATTAATGCATATATGAATACTAATTAAGATGTTATCTTCAGTGATAATAATTTTCATTTATAAATTTTCTAACTTTTTGGTCCAATGAAGTTTCAACTTTCAAATACATTTGTCGAGTTTATGATAATAAAAAAAATCATGTTAAAAGTCAATGACCAGGACTTCAAGTAAGTAGACAAATTCAATATTTTGAGCTTTTAGGTTAGAAATTTCAAAAAAATAATAATTAATTATTCAGTTTGAATAAATTATCTACCTATTTTAAGTAAAAAAAAAAAAACAAAAAAAATATATAAAATTTAAGTCTAAGTTATTAGATTATGCCAAACGTGTACCCAGAACTCTTATCCTACCTCTACTAAACATGTAACTAAAACTTTAATCTTAGCCCTGTTAAATCTGTAACTAGAACTCTAATTTTAACTCTGTCAAATATGTAACTAGAACTCTAATTCTATCCCTTAACCAATGGTGTTACTTCCAAAATGATGTTTTAGTTGATTTTTTTTTTGAAATTTTGTAAATATTATTTTAAGTAAGAATTACAATCATATTCTAAACCAAGAAATATACCATTGAAATTTCAAAACAAATTACTCACCTAGTTCTGGTATGACATGTCCTTTAGGATGGTGAATCACTTGTGGATCCACAAAACACTCTAGTAGAACTTCTCCATCTTTTTTTTGGTAATCCTTTTCTCCTTAAGAAGAAAAATAATCATTTAACACCAATTTAATTGGAAAATTGAAATGTTCAATAATAAATAGTAGAAAGCTTGAAATAAATTAAAAACATAATTATATAAAGAAATAAAAAAAATTGATCATAAGTTCATAACTACTCCCCTCTGTCCGTAATTACTTGTCCAATTTTCCTTTTTTACTTGTTCATTTTGACAAATCAAAAAATGACAATTTTTTTTACCTATTATATTCTCAATTAATTACTTTGAAAAATGTAGAACTTCTTGAAAATCTTAAATTTTTAATTCATCAACTTCATAATTAATAGGGGTAAAATGATAAACTCACTACGTCAATCATTATTTTCTTAATAAATGTATCAATTCAAAAATGGACAAGTAATTAGAAACAGAAGAAGTATATTTCAGGTCGCGCATACAAAAACTCATATCCTTTCGTCCCTCGTTGCCTTAAGCCACACCGTTATTCTTAAAACCGAATTCATTCACAACAGCTTCTCTCATTCACACATATTTTTTTTAAAAAAATAATTTAAAAGAGGAAGATAATATGAAAGTACCTAACTATATATAATATGCACTGTTTTCTCAAGTTGGATACTAACAATACAAAATTTGGATATCAGCATTTTTATTAGACTTTAGTTTGAAAAGAACCTCATAAACATTGTACCAAATAATTCATATTCATTGTTAGACTTAACATATGAAATACAGATTGTCAACATTAAACAATTTTAGTTTTGGATATTAATTGAAAATCAAATGAACAATAATTTAGATTACATGAAATACGAGTGCCATAGAATTGTTTTTCCATTTGTATAAAATATTGGTATCCAATTCATATATGATTGTTTTTTTTTACTTCATAATCTAAGACAAAAACTAAAAAAAAATGTATGAAGTTGTTATCCAATCTGTATGAATATTTGAAGCAACGAATCTGACAATGTAAAACAAAAGAAGAAAATCTGATTTTTGAAATGCAAAAACAAAAAAATTGAGGAGAGAGAAAAATTTGAATAAGAAAGAAATATGGTTTTTGAAATACTTTAAACTGATTAGAGTAAAAAAAGGAAAATAACTATTCCTATTTTGTTTTGAATATCCTAAATTTATGACAAATATGAATTATCATTAATGTATTCAAATTAATTACTACAACTAATTTTGTTTTTTATTTTTTAAAAATTGTTTTTTATTATTATTTTAATTTTTTTTTTCATAAACTGTTATAACCTGAAATTTTTTATTGTTACAACTTGAAATTTTTATTATACTTTCATAACTTGAAATTATTAGTCTTATATATGTCATTTATAAAATTTTCACAATAGAATATGACGGAGCAAGATAGAGTATATTTTTTTTCAAAAAAATGTAAATGGAATAAGCCATGACAAGTCAAAATCTTAACGATTCAAGACTTGCTCTGTCTCATCCCGCTCAATTGTCATCTCTAAACACGAACATTCTTTTTTTATTTTCATTCTATCTAAGAAAATCATAAGAAGGAAGAATAAGGTTTTTAAGAAAGAAGAGTATGATTAATTTTTATTTTGTTTGCTACTGATAAAGTGTTCAATACATGCTTTTGTGTTTCTTGTAAATAATTGTTTTGGTGGAGATATCAAAATGAAAAATCACGATAGTGTCAGAAACTATTTATATATTTATCGTATTGTATAAAGAAGAATTATTGGAAAATTGAGAGTATTATTTGTCCTTTTTGAAATACAAGATAAAATTAAAGTGAAAAGGGTTAAAAATGTCTTTCTACTTTCGTCTATTTATTAAATTTGTCTCCAAATTTTCCCCTTTGTAATCAAAATATGCATAAATACCCCTAAAATAGACGGAATCCCCTAGATTGACTTTCAATATCGGATTTCAATTACATTATTCGTTCCCCCCATTTAATCCAACCCAATAACAATCATAATTATTCTTAAACACTACAAATATTTTAATTATGACACATAAATAGAGTAAATATTCAATAAAGATTATGTCTTAAGACGTTAATAACGATAAAATAATTAACTGATGATCCTAATTAAATATAACAAGTATTTTGAGACGGAGTAAAAGTATGAATACATTAAGCAATAACAAAAGAAACATCAGAAAACAAAATAACATTTGAGAATAATTCATACTGTGGATAAACTCGTGCCCTGTTTAAAAGTTGTTGAATTTTTTTCAATAAATCCAATCATTATTTCAACGTTGCTATCATCTGCAAAAATAAAATAAAGGTATAATAATCAATTCTAGTTCCACTCAATCAGTTATTCTTGACCTAGCTTTTTCATTGCTTTAAAAAAAAAAAGTTCCACTCAATTATTTTTAAAAAAATTAGACATTTTTTCCTATGAAATTATATGAAAACTCATACTTCAATTTTCAAATTCATTTTTTTGAATTAATGGCAATTAAATCTTTGTTGAAAGTTAATGAGTCCTGCCCCATACAGGTCGATTCAGAATTTTGACTTTATAAATTCGAAATTTCATAAAAAGACCCCTTACTAGGTTTTGAATTATTTATTTATACATTTTAATTGGATTTATTAATAGAAATCTAGAGTTTAAGTTTAAGCTACTAAATTTTGTTCATGAATTTGTAATGAGAACTCTAGCTCCACTTCTGACTCTAGGAGTTACTTCAAAAATATGTTTTAGTTGATTTATATATATATATATATATATATATATATATATATATATATATATTGTAAATATTGATTAAATAAGAATTACCTTTATATTCTAAACAAAAACTAGACCATAAAATTCAAAAAATAAATAAATTACTCACCTAGTTTAGGTATGGTATGTCCTTTAGAATGGTGAACCACTTGTGGATCCACAAAACATTCTAGAAGAATTTCACCATCTTTTTTCTGGAAATCTGCCTCCCCTTCAAAAACAAAGATAAATACATTCATACTAATCGTATCCAGTACTAATAATGAGGCTCAATTAAATACAGATGACTCACGTTAGAGAGTCGAAATTTCATAAAAAAGATCCCTTACTAGGTTCTGAATTATTTATTTATCTCTAGTTAAGGATGATGGAGTATTCACCGCTGCACCAATAACTGCATAAAAGAAATAGTAATGTGATAAATGTACCTAAGAAGTGAAGGGATGGAGAGTTGATAGGAGATGAAAATGCATTTGTAGCCAATTTTGGTATCCCATAAGTTGGCCCTCCAAATTTAGCCCCTGATATTAGTATTACAAATTTTATTTTTGGAACTTTTGTTAGAGCCACTCCATCCCTTTGCATGCCTGGAATTGCTGCACCTAAAACAGCTCCCTATTTCCACCACACACACAAAAAAAAAAACACAGATAAAATGTTAGGGGACAGTTATGGAAAAGGAAGATCGGTTGTAATATCTGACTAAGCTTATTGAACCTTCGATTAATTGAAGACATAGTGCACAGTATACAGCACACTTGCACTTGCAACTAAGGGGATTGGACGTAAGATCCACATTGGATCCCAACCAGTATGAAAACATCTGGTGTCAATCTTATTCCTAGCCCTCTTGCACCTTTAGGAGCAGTGTATTACATATGGAAAGAAAGGAACATATGCATCTTCAATAATATATTACAAGAGAGATGCCACAGCTTTGACAAGACAATTCATTCAAGAAGTCCTCTGCAGAGGCAATACGAAGAGGCAGATAACAAAGAACAACAACAACATACGCAGTGTAATCCCACAAGTGGAGTTTGGGGAGAATAGGATGTACGCAGACTATCATATCCTATCTTTGTGTTGTAGAGAGGCTTTTTCAGATAAGGCACATAATAAAAAATTTGGAGCAAATGAATTTCTAATATCCTAGCTAGTTTTTGTTGCTGTTTTTTCTTCTTCTTAGTATAGGACTATGTTGCTCTGACTCTCTAAAAAGTAATGTATGTCGAATACTGCATTTCTTGAGGATCTGACATAGATGTGATAACATTTTTTTTGAGAACCGATCGTAAGAGATTATTTTTTCTCGTTTACTAAGATAGAGAAGAAAAGCAAAAGAAAATGGAGCTTTAAGTAAAACTTACCTGTGAGAAACCAAGAACACCAACAAAAGGTCCATTCTTTAACATAAAATCTTCTATATACTCTAGGCATTCATCAAAATTGTAAAACTCTGTGAAATCCTACAAGAAAAATACACTAAAATTTACAATTTACAAAAACTCATAAAACTTAGCTGTCCAAATAAAATCCAATCTTGATTCATCAAAATGTAAATTTTTGGTCTTGATGTCTAAGAAAAATGGAGTCAAAGTTGCGCGAATTGAATTATTACTTATTATTTAATCCATTTTGATTGAATCACATGTAACCATGTATACTTTGGACAAAATCAAATAATAACTCATTTATTGATTCAATCGAGGAAAAGAGAAAATTACAGTTTTACCTTTTAAATAAAAGGGATCTTTAATTTTTGTACTTGTCCACAATTTTTTTCTTTAGCAATACAACTTATACTTCACATGACATAAGTTCTTTAATAAAACAGAACGACACATGATTTGTAGAATATTATGATGAATTGTGAGATATGATGCATTTCAAATCTCCGATACTATGGTTCGTAGCTATGTGTTCTAATCGTATGAGCTACCCAACTCGCTCATTTGCTATCCTTATGGTCAGTTCACTAAAATGTGAGGAGAAATAAGAGTAAATACCTTATTCGATTGAAACCATTCAAAGTAAGGAGGATCAAAAAAACCTTCAAGTGGGGATTTCCCCTGAGCTGGAAAAGGTGCATCCAAAAACACCAAATCCAATTTTTCGGTGACGGATTCCGGCCACCGGAAAATCAATTTCTTGAGAATTTCACCACTTCCTCTAAAGCCATGAAGACACAGAATTCTTAATTTTATTTTCTCTATTTCTTTTTCCATAATATTAATTTTTCTTATGCAAAAATGGAAGACCCACTAAGCACCATATATATATATATATATATATATATATATTTATTTGTGCCTAAAAGTTTGTCACGTTGTCTCCATGATCCTGCCATAATTGACCATTTTATAATGTTGTTTGCTGTGTATTTATTTTATTTTATTTTCAGAAACATACAAATGAAATTATTAGTTTTTAGATATGAATTTGTTGATATTTAAAAGGGAAAAATGTGTGGTTGCGGCTTAACGATTAATGAATCAGTGAAAATCACGAAGTTTTAGGTTCAAATTTTAGCAGATATAAAAAAAAAATAACTAAGTGATTTATTCTGATTTGTCTTAATCTTGGTAGATAAAGTTACGATGATATGATCTAGTAGTTAATGAAGTAGGTTGAGTATCATAATATCTCGTGTTCAAATCTCATCATAGACAAAACCATAAGGCGATTTGCGAACGTGGCCAACGGCCCGCAATCGCAAAGAACAAAATAGTGTTGCTGCTATCAATGCTATAAATATCTCATATAAATATCTCATGTTGAGGTGCATGCTAACTAACCTGAATATTATGATTATTAAAAAACTGAAAGTAGAAAATTAGATTAAAAGTAATATATATATATATATATATATATATATATATATATATATATATATATATATATATATATTTAATTTTTTTTTTGCTTTGGACTAAAAGTTCGCTTTCGGCTTCCAATTATATTGATCTGCCCCTGTTACAATGTTTTGGAATGTCTTTTCAATAAATCCAAGCATTATTTCAGCGCTACTATCATCTGCAAAAAATAAAATAAAATAAAATAAAGATATAATTAAAGCCTTATTTATTTTTTCATTAAAACTAAAACTTATGAAACTTAATTAATGCATATATGAATACTAATTAAGATGTTATCTTAAGTGATAATAATTTTCATTTATAAATTTTCTAACTTTTTGGTCCAATGAAGTTTCAACTTTCAAATACATTTGTCGAGTTTATGATAATAAAAAAAATAATGTTAAAAGTCAAAGACCAGGACTTCAAGTAAGTAGACAAATTCAATATTTTGAGCTTTTAGGTTAGAAATTTCAAAAAAATAATAATTAATTATTCAGTTTGAATAAATTATCTACCTACTTTCATTAAAAAAAAAAAAAACAAAAATTTAAGTCTAAGTTACTGGATTATGCCAAACGTGTACCCAGAACTCTTATCCTACCCTTGCTAAACATGTAATTAGAACTCTAATTTTAACTCTGTCAAATATGTAACTAGAACTATAATTCTACCCCTTAACCAATGGAGTTACTTCCAAAATGATGTTTTAGTTGATTTTTTTTTAAAAAAATTGTAAATATTATTTTAAGTAAGAATTACATTCATATTCTAAACCAAGAAATATACCATTGAAATTTCAAAACAAATTACTCACCTACTTCTGGTATGACATGTCCTTTAGGATGGTGAATCACTTGTGAATCCACAAAACACTCTAGTAGAACTTCTCCATCTTTTTTTTGGTAATCCTTTTCTCCTTAAGAAGAAAAATAATCATTTAGCACCAATTTAATTGGATAATTGAAATGTTCAATAATAAATAGTAGAAAGCTTGAAATAAATTAAAAACATAATTATATAAAGAAATAAAAAAAATTGATCATAAGTTCATAACTACTCCCCTCTGTCCGTAATTACTCGTCCAATTTTCCTTTTTTACTTGTCCATTTTGACAAATCAAGAAAGGACAATTTTTTTACCTATTATATTCTCAATTAATTACTTTGAAAAATGTAGAACTTCTTGAAAATCTTAAATTTTTAATTCATCAACTTCATAATTAATAGGGGTAAAATGATAAACTCACTACGTCAATCATTATTTTCTTAATAAATGTATCAATTCAAAAATGGACAAGTAATTAGAAACAGAAGAAGTATATTTCAGGTCGCGCATACAAAAACTCGTATCCTTTCGTCCCTCGTTGCCTTAAGCCACACCGTTATTCTTAAAACCGAATTCATTCACAACAGCTTCTCTCATTCACACATATTTTTTTTAAAAAAATAATTTAAAAGAGGAAGATAATATGAAAGTACCTAAGAAGTGAAGTGATGGACAATTGATTGGAGATGAAAATGCATTGACAGCCAATTTTGGTACCCCAAATGAAGGCCCTCCAAATTTAGCCCCTGATATTAATATCACAAATTTTATTTTTGGAACTTTTTTTAGAGCCACTCCTTCCCTTTGCATGCTTGGTATTGCTGCACATAAAATAGCTGCCTATTTCCACCACACACACAAAAAAAAAATAGTCATTTTATTTTATTATAATTATAATTGATCATAAGAGATTTATCTCATTATCGCGATAGAAAAGAAAATGGTACTTATAACATAAAAAATTTACCATTGAGAAACCAAGAATACCATCAAAAGGTCCATGCTTTGACATAAAATCTTCTATATACTCAAGGCATTCTTCAAAGTTGTAGAACTCTGTGAAATCCTACAAGAAAATACACAATTTATAGAATATTTTCTCTAGAAATTAAAAAAAAAAAACATGTTTTCCTGGTATCAACAATAATTTTGTTAGTATGATAGTACTTATTCATCTTTAATTAAGAGTTTTGAATTCGAGTCTTGTTGGATACAGGATATATCTTTATTAGTGTGCTTTTACATTTTAATGTAAAATTTCTAACGCGAATTCAAATTCAGTTGGATCCTAATACAAATATCAAACACTAGATAAGATCGAACAATAAAATGACTAGCCCAATAAAAATATAAAATATTTTCTTTCATGTCAAACACACCAAAATTTGGATCTTGATTTATTCTTCATTGGTAAGTTTGACTCTCACCAGAAAAAATGAACAAATATGATTATAAATAGTAGTGAATAATCAACGATAAGATAAATAAGATCACTTTATCGATCCTTAATTAAATATCTCATTTAAGCCCTCGTAACGAGAAAAATCTCATGTTTGGGAGTGTTTTTCTTCGAATAGATCGAATCGTTGAAATTAAATAAAGCATGTATAAATACCTTATTAAATCGAAACCATTCAAAGTAAGGAGGATCAAAGAAACCTTCAAGTCGAGATTTGCCCTTAGCCGGAAAAGGTGCATCCAAGAAAATCAAATCTAATTTTCCGGTGACGGATTCCGGCCACCGGAGAATAAATTTCTTGAGGATTTTAGCACTTTCTCTAAAGCCATGGAGACATAGAATTCTTGGTTTTTTCTTTGATTCTTTTTCCATAGTATTTCGTTTTAAATTTCTTCTCAAAAAATGGTAGGTAAAGCATATATGGCCAAGATTTTTTAAAAGAACTATCTTTTAAAATATAGTTTTTTTTTAAAGTAAAAACATGTCCGAACACAGTATCAAATTATATAATTCATAATTCAAAGATTCACTTGATCATAAAAAAATTTCACTTTTACTCCAGAGATTAATTTTGAAAGTTGAATTTCAGAATTTTCAAGAATTTTAAAAATAACAAAAAGATGTTTTCACTTTGAATTACTCATAAAAAATAAATAAATTACAATTTGTATATATGGCCTAACACAACTCCAATATTCAAATACTATTTTTTCAATCTGAAAATAAAATTACTTTTTTTTCTTCAAATTTCACATAGTCAAACGTCCACTTTAATTTTTAAATTCAAATTAAAAATTTATGGACATATATGCCTAAATTGTCACGTGGTATTTGTTATTCAGACTAATAAATTAACCATAGTGTTTGGTGGTGGGCTTTGTATTTATCCCCAGAAACATACAAAAACGATTAATATCCACAATTCAGCCAAAAAATTTGTTTTTTTAGGAAAGGAGGTTAAGAATATTTTGAAAATGGTTAATTATATATTGGCATGTGAGCCAGGATATAGGATAGAATAACCTTTAAGAACCCTAACTGAAATAAAAATCTCTTACCACAAAATTTCGATGTCTACACATATCAATATACCTATTATAGGATAATAAACCATTTATTATAGTGACATTCTCAACTTTAAAAGTTCAAACATGAAATCTCTTACTTATACATAATTAACTATAGTGTTTAGAACAATTCCATCACAATATGCCCTTAATCAACAAAGAAAAAAGTCTCAGTAAAATAAAAATATTTGAAAATAATTCATATTAATAGAGGATTCTCCTTCCAGGATCAAAGTTGTTGAACTTTTTCAATAAACCCAAGCATTATTTCAAGGTTGCTACCATCTGCAAAGATAAAATGTTTTAGTTCATTTTTTTTTTAAAAAAAAATTAGTTTAAGTAAGAATTAAATTCATATTCTAAACTAAAAAAAAATAGTAAGAATTAAATTCATATTCTACACTAAAATAAAATACTCACCTAGTTTAGGTATGGCATGTCCTCCAGGATGGTGAATTACCCATGGATCCACAAAACACTCTAGTAGAATTTCACTATCTTTTCTTTGAAGTCTGTTTCTCCTTTATAAAAAATGAAAAAAATATAAATAAAGTATTATTTTTTCCGTGAATTTCATATTTGAATAATTATCAATTATTTATCAATAACTATATGACAACTTAATTTGCCATTATATTTTGTCCACATGATAATTGACTCATTAATTTCACCAAAAGGCATGGGACAACTTATCTTTCTCTAGATCTTAAATTTTTCAATTAACCATGTGGGGTGCCATTTGACACCATTTTTCAACCAGAAAAGAGAGTATACATCACACACTATCAAATACTAGTTTAGGTGCGTCTTGATGAATAGTTGATGATTGTTCAAGTATATACACAAACACCTGATGGTTCAGTTAAGAAACTCACAAAAAAAAAACGTAATTCTACTTCAAGTGTGTTTTTACCATTATCTCTAGTTTAGTTACATTCATAGTATAAACTTCTTGTTCATGTCTATTAATACATATAAGTTGTGTTCTAACGAAATGAAAATATACGTAGTATTACCAAAGATTTATGATAAAATAGTAAATACTCTTTCATTCTAAGCCAAAGGTCTCAAGGACTAAGTCTGTGAATGCGGGGACAGATCTAAAGACGCAGGAGGGGATCCACTCGAGCCCCCTCAACAAAAAACTATATTGTACATACAAGACTAGAGGTTGTTTTAATGATTCAGGAATTTAATTTATTTTTTTTTTAAACAAAGACAGGAGTTTAAATTTTACATTGAGGCTCCAAATTTAAATTCTAGACACGATATATTCATTTTTCAAACTCTCTCAATAAAAATTTCAAACTATCAATCTGTAAATGAAATCATCTTTGATAAAAAACGAATTGCCTCCCTAACCTAAAGTAAAACTACCCCTAAATTTATTAAATTGCTCAAACTCTAATATAAATACTAAATATCATATCGAGTCAAAAGATAATGTGAATGTACCTAAGAAGTGAAGTGATGGAGAGTTAATTGGAGATGAAAATGCATTGGCAAGCCAAAGGTGGTGCACTATAAGTTGGTCCTCCAAATTTAGCACCTGATATTATAATAAGAAACTTTTATCTTTGGAACTGTTGTTAGGGCCACTCTTTCCCTTTGCATGCTTGGAAATGTTCCACATAAAATAACTCCCTAAAAAAATTGGAGACCGATTAAATATATTTAGTCAGATATTATAAGAATTTAGTAATAATAAGGAATCAAAAATGTTATTATCCGTGAAATAAAATAATTTTATTGTAAAATCATTTTCTCCTATTCAAATCATAACAAATTGTTTTCCCATTATTTCAAGAAAAACAAAGAGAATGGTAATTAACAAAACATAATTACTTGTGAGAAACCAAGAACACCATCAAAAGGTCCATGCTTTAACATAAAGTCTTCTATATACTCTAGGCATTCTTCAAAACTGCAATCCTCTTTTAAATTATAGCAGAGAGTGTTTTTCGTGAATTGAAATTAGAAAAAAAAATATATAGTCAAATACCATTCAGACACTACTAGAAATGAAGATTTTCCATAAATCAGTGTCAATTTGTGCTATAGAGATCATGATTTTCTCACTCATTTTTCAGTGAACCAACTCACTGGAAAAATATATGGTGAAAAACATATTCTCACTGAAATAGTAAAAAAAATTCCCATATGAAAACATGATTATTTTTTCTCTTTTCACCAATCTATTCAAATAAAAATTTCTATTGAAATAGCCACTTAACATTTTTCAGTGAAAAATAATATTATTTTTTTAATAGTGAGACATCTAGTTTATAAAATATGTACAACATGCGATGATAATGTATATATTATACATACATATACACTATATATACATCCAAAGTATATTGATAGTGTATATTTCAACCATATTAATAAATATATGGCCGAAGGGTATATTTACATAAATTTTCCTTCAAATTAATCGGATCAGTGAAATTCAGATAGATTATAGCAAGCCTTAGAAAAAAGGATGAAGCAAAGTATAGTAGTGTTAATACCTTATTTGATTGAAACCATACAAAGTAAGGAGGATCAAAAAAACCTTCACGGGGAATTTCCCTGCCTGAGCTGGAAAAGGTCCATCCAAGAAAACCAAATCTAATTTTCCGGTGACGGATTCCGGCCACCGGTAAATCACTTTCTTGAAGATTTCAGCACTGCCTCCATAGCCATGGAGGCAAAGGATTCTTGGTTTCTTCTTCTCTGATTCTTGTTTTTCCATGTTAAGTACACCTTGTTTTGTTATGGAAAATGTAAGGACAACTTATAGCACATGTGAAGTCTATGTATAGTTGTCACATGGTTTTTTTAAATCCGGGTCAGATTCATGATTTAAAATTTAGAGTTCCTATAAATAGGATATTAATGTAATTGAATTTACAATCAAATATTTAAAATATTTAGTGAATATTTCAATATGTATGTAAAGTTTTAAAAAAAATTACTGAGTTCTCAAGAACCTACACACAATATGCTGAATCCGCTCATATTTTAAACACTATCCATAATTCAACTATAATGGACAAATTTTCAAATATTTTTTAACTAATCGAACATGGAAAAGTTACTCCTTATCAAACACACCCAAAGTGTTTTATTATATAATACATCACAAGATTTTACATGAGCCAAGACTAGATACAATTTTGCAACAATTGACAAGGTAAAGGTACAAAAAACAAACAAACCATACATAACACTTCTTTTTGGACAATTTCTCCAATTATGTGACCACATATGGTACCACCCACCATATTATTTTGACAACAATCTTTTTTTTTTCCCTTCACATAATTAGAAGCTAAATTTTGTTTCTAAAATGGCTGAGGGCAAATTGGGCATCACATTTAGCCACAACAGTAAATGTTTTAAGGAACTCTGGATAAGTAAAGACTCTAAACTTCGGTTCAGTACGAATCAAAGTAGTGGCTGGTTTTATTAAAAACTTGGGTGACGGACCGAGAAAAACACCAATTGTGGTTCGAGCCTCTTTTGCGTGTGTCACCACACGATGAACCGGAGTTTTGAACCTATCATTGCTTATTACCTGCAAAGAATTACCATATGTTATGAGGAAAATTGACTACTTCAAAAGAAAAGCATGGAAAACAAGTTTCATATCTACATGTTGATTGGCGCCCCCCACACCCTACTCATTTGGTATTTGTTCTATTCATTGTCTTTTTCTCAACTTTTTCTCGGTCACTCGACCCCCCCTCCCACCCACACACACCAATCCCCTACACTTCGACCCCTCACCTACCTCTCATATCACGCACCCCCGACCCCCCTACTGCTCATACCTTCAACCCCTATCCCACCCCATCATACCTCTACCTTTATAGTGTTTGCCCAAATTATATATAAATCCTCTTCTGATCATAATAGTTTTTGTGTACATGTCAAACGTAAAAAAAAAAAAAAAAAGTCACTTATTTTGTTGAAAACCATTTTTCTTCCTACCAAACACACCCTTAATCCTCTTATATTTGTTCATTGAGAAATGTAATTGACCTCCTAAAAGATCCAATCACTATTAGGAATAAAGATTTTTTCCACCGTAAATTAATAGAAAATTTGTGTTATAAAACATGATTTTTCTAGTCATTTCACATTGAGCCAACTGACTGAAAAAATGAATGGATTGGAGGAAAGCTTCCTAATTCTTTTCATATGAAATCATTACTATTTTTTCTCTTCTCACCGATTCAATCAGAAAATTTATGAAAATAGCCACGGAACACTTTTCAATAGTAATTTTCTTAGTAATGAACCTTTAATATTATACAAGTAACACTAAGAAGTACCTTCAATTGTAGACCAGGAATAACAACTATAGCATGAGGAATAGGGTGAACACCAATCCATTTGCCATCCTTAAGTATTTGAAGTCCAGGAACATCACATTGTTGAAGCAATGTTATGAGATTTGGATCAGAATGTACTGGCATTCCTAGTGTCAAACTTGGATTTGGACATGGAATATGATGATTCACAGATATCACATTTGTTTTACTTACTTCACCTTCAAAATAACCTTTCTCTAGTCCTAATCCTTTGCATATCATATCCAAAATCTTGTAAAGTAGCTTCCTTGTTTCTATTGAATACTCACTTACCACTTCTCTACAAAAAGAAACAAACATAATAATCATCAATTTACGTGTCTTAGTTTGATTGGATTTAAAAAACGAGAGATGGTAAAATTAGGTTATGAAAATATGATTGTGCCATGGGTCAAGATTGAACGAGTTAATAACCCGCCTATTTAATTATTAACTCTGCCCATTTTGACCTGTTCAATTCAGCTCATCTAATAGTTCGTTGATTAGAAAAAGAAACTAAGACTTCTGAAAATTTGTTGTCTACAACATGTCATAACATTTTAGTTGGCTTTTGAAATATGCCATGCCATTTGTATGATTATAAAAGTTTCTCGTTAATAATCAAATAGAAATGTAAAGTCAATCGTTTGCAAATTTAGAAGTGTGTTGTTCTTTTAAAAACATCTAATAAAGAAAATGTATCACGTAAACTGAAACGAATATATATTACCTATACTTGGTGGGCTTATTTGGCCAAGTCATAATGTATTCCTCTAAAGGATAGCAATGATGAGTAAAGTTATCTCTCCAATAGTGAAATTCTTCAGTATCATATGATAATGTGCTTGAACATAACCTGCAGCTTTTGTTTATATCATTTGAGTAAAATTTTGCCTTGTATTCACCAGGCAATTTGAAGAACTCCTTGTATATATTCATTGTATCATCCATTAGATTTTCACATACTCCATGGTTTATCACCTGATCAACATGATATGTAAAAGAAAAACATAATATAATTAAGTAGTCGTTCATCCTTAATTAGAAACTTTAAATATGAAGTCTTTTTTCTGTAAGGACCACTTCATCTCCCAAAGTTGGACTTTTTCTTATCACAAAAGGTGGATTTACCTTGCCACAAAAGCTGTCACGGAATAATGTTTCGCCAGATATTTACTAAATATGTATATATGACAAACGATTTTTTTGAGCTAGGGTATATTGTAAACAATCTCTCTAATACCACATAAAGGTACGTACAGGTAAAGTTTGTGTACATCGCATACCTTATGGCATAATACATACCCTTAACTTGATGTCAGTTGGTAACTACTCAATAACTCTAATTTACGGAAAAAAAAAAAATATGCGTACGCCATTGTCCAATCACAAAACAATATTCTTTAACTATTAATTGTACCTGAAATATTCCAAATTCTTGACATGCTCTAATAACTTGTTGAATTGTATCAGTTGGATGATTATTAGCCAAATCTATGAGTGGTATATCATGGCAAACAGGAAATTCAATTTTTCCTGGTCTACTTTGTAGTGGGAAAATATATTTTTTAGGTACAAATTCAACATTTGACCAATTTGAAATCAAGATTTCCATTATTTTTCTTGGATTTTGTTGTGTTTGATTTATTTGTACATACACATAATGATCTTGTATAAATAACAAAAAAAAAAGAGATTTCATTGAGGAATATTATACTATATATTCATCAATTCTACTTATCAATTCAGTATTTGATATCTATATTGGAGTTCAATTAAATCAGAGGGGCGACACTTCCAATATATTTGCTCTCTTCAATTGTCCTCTTGCCTATTCCTTTGTCATCAAATGGGGGGATGGGGGGGACCAAAATCTCTCTTTATCCTTTATAATTATACATTAAAAATAAAATATAATATTAAGCATACGTAATACAATCAAATATTCAAAAAGATAATTCAAAGCACTAAAATATATAGTACATAATGATTAAATACATACATTTTTTCTTAAGTAAAATAATAATAATGATAATATATACAAACAAATGATTTTGCTGTTTTTATTTACTCAAGAGATTGCACTATGTAGGCACACAAATAATTTTGTTGTTTTTAATTAAGGGATAGTACTATATATATTAAAAAAGAAAAAAAAAGATTTAATTTTCAATATGTGAGGTCAAGGCAATTGTCAAATATCAAGCCCGACAAAACTTATGATTAATGGTTGATTAAATTAAAAATAAATTTGAATTATTAAATAAGAAATAAAATCTAAATTTATATAAAAGAAAATAACTTATGAATTCTAATCAAGAAAAAAATATACTTTTATATGTTGTTGATGAGATGAATCGATCTAAGATTATGAACTATCATACTATGTTCTTCAATTAATTTAAGTAATTGATTTATCTGATTTATTGATTGACTTGATTAATTTTACTTGCAATTTACTATCGAATAGTTATGCGTTTATTCATATTAACCTAATTATCTATGTCTAGCATAATAGAATTAACGAAAGTGAATTTACATCTCATGTATAGCAATCAAGTGAGGTAATAAAATATGTCTAGAATAAGAAGTTTAACTCTAGATAGACATAAAGAAAAATACAACAAATCATTAAAAAAAAAATGAAAACAAATAATATGAAGAAAAAATAAAACTCAATTATCTCTGGTCTTCACGTCAACTCTTAGCTCTTTCTCTACATAAAAATATATCTTCCAAAATATATTTATAAACTACTTATAGATTAGGAAAATCCCAACCAAAATAACTGAATAAAAAAAAAAAGTTGAAAAAATCAGATTTGCTTTGCTCTCTTTACTTGTCTTCTTTCCCTTTTTCTTTGTATTCAAATGGGGGACCAATACAATCAATGCTCAAAAAATGATTAAAAGTATTAAATATAAAATAAATAATGACTAAATTAAATATTTTTTTTTTCAAAACATTAATAATAGTAATATATACAAGCAAATGAATTTTGTTGTTCTTAATTAAGAGATAGTACTATTGTAAGCAAATAAATGATTTTGTCATTTTTGATTAAGGGGTGGTACAATAAATACAAAAAATGAGATTTCATTTTCAATATGTGAGGACAAAACCATTGTTAAAGAGCATCTTACTTCTAGATTCCTTGAGTTATAATAAAAGAAAATTTCAATTTACCTAGACCTAAGTGACTCTTGAAAGTAGTTTTTTTAATGGTAGGATGATCAAGGGTTGGAGCTGTTGGATCGTGAGTATGAAAGAAACATTAAACTTGAAATATCATGTATGGAGCTTATTTTTTCTATTTTAATTTAGAAAGTCATTCTCCTAAATTTTGACCTCCTAAATTAAAATAAAGACTAACTACTTTTAAATTTCCCGAACTGATTTTGTAGAAATCCAAAATAAAGACCAACACTTTTGAAGGAGAATAAATGAATAGTCATAGGATGAAGTAATTCAAGTGATAAAAATTTTACTTGTGACGTTTTGTAAGAATGTCCAAATGACGAATAGTTTAAATCATTGAAAAGTAAATTCGAAGAACTATATTTTGAACATATTATCAATTTAATGAAAAAAGAATTAAATTGGTAGTCAATTTACACCTTGTTATTTTTAAGTTATATCCCTTTTTCCCAAATTATTAAGTTATAGCGGTATTTAAAAATCTTCAAACAAAAGAGGTTGATGCTCATCCTGCTTCTTCAACTTTCGTATGTATAAAGTTCAAACATAAATATATGAAGTTTGAATTTGGGTAAACTTAAGTCACATATGTTTAAAGTTTGTTACTTATGATATTTTGTCTAAAATTAGATTTTACAAGTCTAACGTCAAATCTATATATGTATATGAAGTTTGTAATTCTAGATGTGAGGTTTTTCAACTTCAGTGTGATAATTTGAAGTTAATTCTAAGGCGGATAAATTTATAAAAAATTATATATTTTAAATATGGCTTAAATAGCGATCCTCAAATTATTCATGTATCCCATGGTCAAACCATTGAAATCTAGCCCATTATTTTGGGATTAGTTCAAGAGATCCTACTGGGACAGAGAAATCTAAGTGGGCAATGCACTTGGATTATATACACACAAAAAAATATATTGGTTTTGGTAATATTAAAAAAAAAATGTCGCATAAGATGCATGTATAGAATTGTTCACGTTTACACAAGTGTCGTACATTCAAACTTGGAGGGTGTAGATATTAGTTGAGACCAAGTCAACAAATACGTTTATGAATTGTGAGAATTTTTTTTTATATAAAAAAAAAATGCACCCCTCAAGACTAATCTAAGTTAGGTAGAAGAGCTCATTTAGTTACTAGTGGAACTTGTTTATCTACTTTTGCTAAGAAAATCATTTTCCTCATTTTTAATGAGTTTTTTTTTCTAGAAAAAATAATTTTAGAATATTTTAATCAATTGAATAGGAAAAAATTAATATAAAATAGTTTCCTCCTTACCGAACACATCCTTTGAATTTTATTATATAGTATATCACAGTTTTTTACATGAGCCAAGACTAGATACAACCTAAAGGGGAGCTCTTCTCTTAGATACAAATATAAACCATACATCATCATATTCTTTTGACAAATCTCTCCAATTATATGACCATATATATTACCACACACCATATTATATTTTACAACAATCTTTTTTTTTTCTTCAAATAATTAAAAGCTAAGATTTGGTCCTAAAATGGTTGAGGGCAAGTTGAGCATCAAATTTAGCCAGCCCAACAAATGCTTCAAGGAATTCTGGATAAGCAAAGGCTCTAAACACTGATTCAGTGTGAATCAAAGTAGTAGCCGGTTTTATTAAAAACTCAGGTGACGGACCGAGAAATACACCAATTGTGGTTCGAGCCTCTTTTGGGTGTGTAACCACCCGATGAACTGGAGTCATGAACCTGTCATTGCTTATTACCTACATTAAAATAACAATAAAAAACTCATGACTTGCTTTGTATTCTATTTTCGTCATTCATACTTTTTAATGTAAAAAAAAAAGTTTTAAATTTATAATAGTCGTTAAAGGGCATGATCTCGATTATATTAACAGAAAAAGAAATATTAACATTTTTTTCTACCTAATATTTATCGATTACTTATTATTGTTTAAACACTTGATATTTAAATGGGGGCTAAGTAGTCAAATGGGCTCTTAGGGTGTGTTTGGTAAGAGGAAAAGCATTTTTAAAAGAAATATGTTCTAATTTCATCATAATAAAAAATAATTTTATCTCTAGAACAATAAGTCTTCTAAAAGTCATAAAAATTATTTTCCTGATTGAAAAAAAAAATAAGTTTCATAAATAATATTTTATGTTGATTATTTCCTTGCCCCCCCCCCCCCCTCTTCCCCCTCCCTACACCCTCCTAACTAAGAAAAATGATTTCTCCGATGAAATATAAAAAACAAGTTCCACTAGGATTTTAAGTTGATTGTCTTCCCTTTCACCTACACCCCCACCCCACTTCCCTCCCCATTTCCCTCTCCACCCAACCATTGTACCTTCATCCTTATGTTATTTGTCTAAAGTATATATAAATATTTTAGACTGTATATCTTCTTTACTTACCAATCAAAAAATAAATAAGTCACATATTTTATCGAAAAACATTTTCTTTCGTACCAAACACATTCTTAATTTTGTTATATTTGATCATAATTAACCTCCAAAAGATGCAATCATAGAAAATTAGTGATACCTTCAATTGTAGACCAGGGATAACAATTAGAGTATGAGGAATATGTTTAACACCAATCCATTGTCCATCCTTAAGTATTTGAAGTCCAGGAACTTCACCTTGTTGAAGCATTGTTATGAGATTTGGATCAGAATGTACTGGCATTCCTAGTGTTAAACTTGGATTTGGACATGGAATATGATGATTAACAGATATCAAATGTGTTTTACTTAATTCACCTTCAAAATAACCTGATTTTAGTCCTAATCCTTTGCATATCATATCCAAAATCTTGTTAAATAGCTTCCTTGTTTCAATTGAATACTCACTAACCACTTCTCTACAAAAAGAAAACAAACAAAATGATTAGGCTAATATATGTTACCTTAAAAAAATGTCGTGTGGAATATTCAAATTAAAGAGTTTCTCCTCTGTATCACTTTATATGACGTAGATTGAACTGACAATCGTGTTTAAAAATAAAGAAACATAGACTTTTATATTTTTTGATCTAATAAATATGTCATGACATTTTTGTTAGATATAATAATTTAAAATTCAGAAGTGGATACTTCTATATCGAACGAATTAAAAAAGAAAAGTGTATCAGATAAACTAAAACATATGAAGTTATAAGTATAAAAGAGTGATATTTTTTTATAAAAAAAGTAAGACATGTAAATTAAAACAGGAGACATATATATATTACCTATAATTGGTGGGCTTATCAGGCCAAGAAGGGATGTGTTCCTCTAAAGGATGACAACGATGAGTAAATGTATCTCTCCAATAGTGAACTTCATCAGTATCATATGATAAAGTACTTGAAAAAATCTTGCAGCTCTTGTTTATGTCATTTGAGTAAAATTTTGCCTTGTATTCACCAGGCAATTTGAAGAACTCTTTGTATATATTCATTGTATCATCCATTAGATTTTCACTTACTCCATGGTTTATCACCTATTCATCATAATATGCAAAAAAAATAAAAAATAATAAGTATTCGTTCATTTTTAATCAGAAGTTTTGAATTCAAATTTTGCATATGAAGTCGTTTTTGGTAAGGAGCATTTTATTTCCCAAATTTGGACTTCTAGATCACCAAAGGTGGTGTCACGGGATACAATTTCATGAAATTTTTTTTTACTAAATATGTGTATGTGTAGATTTGATAGGAAGTCTTGGAGCAACGTTAAAATTGTTAAGTCATGAGCTAACATTTGGGGTTTGATTAGGTTCTAGATTCATTTTTTTAACATGGTATCAGAGTCAGGTCATTCCAATTCAAGATTTACTGATGTTGGTGTTGGGTTTTAAAGGATGAACAACAGGTGGACCCTCATATTAAATTGTTCATGCACCAGATCTCTAGTCATGAGCATGAGACCAGGGTGTTTCAGTCTCGCATCGGTGGGATGAGGAAATTAAATTATGGATTACTTATAAATGGATTTGAGCAATCTTCCTCTCGTGGGCTAGCTTTTGGATCGAGTTAGTCCATGATCCATTTCACTAATGCTTACATGAGGATAGATTGTCTATATCACACTCATTAAGATATGCAACCCATCCTATTGTTTAGGTGTCTCGAGAGGTCGAAGGATCAAATCTTGTATTCAACAACACTTGAACCAATGTAGTTAGAATCATTTAGTTGATCTTTAATTGACATCAATACACAGTTCATTTCTTCATGTTTATAGAGAAGCCATCTTAAAACTCTATGTTTGAAAAAACTAGTAACATATGCTTCATGAAAAATTCTGTGCACGCCACTATCGATCACAGTTTATAAACACAAACAATTCTTAACTATAAAAGATTAACAATAACAACAATATACTCAGTGTAATCTCACAAATAACGTTTAAGGAAGGTAGAATATATGCAGGTCTTACCTCTATCTCTGTAAGGTAAAAAGGTTGTTTCCGATTAGAAAAATAGAAGAATAACTTATACCTGAAAGAATCCAAATTCTTGGCATGCTCTAATAACTTGTTGAATTGTTTCATCTGGATTATTATGGGCCAAATCTATGAGTGGTATATCATTACAATCAGGAAATTCAAGCTTTCCTGGTCTACTTTCTGGTGGGAAAATATATGTTTTAGGCACAAATTCAACATTTGACCAATTTGAAATCAAGATATCCATTAATTTCTTGAGTTTTGTTGTGTGTTTGAATCTATTTGTACATAGATGATTTGTATAAATAACAAACAAAAGAGATATTACTAAGGAATAGATTATTATTCACCTGGTATTTGATATATGTATTAACGATTAAATAAATTGGATCACATATTGAAGGGCTCATTTTCTGGGGCCAGCACTCGGAACAATTTTTTTTTTTCATTCACAAGCTCTCGAATCCGAGACCTTTAATAAGGAAGGAAGGAATCTCAATCATTCTATTACACTTAAGGATATATTTATTCTATGTCCCATGTCATACAACAGAGGAAATATCATTCTTTTTCGCGAATTTTACACTCTAACTATCCGTTGTTCACTTTTTCTATTGAAATATCAGCGTCTATATTGACTTTGAATATTTTTCTTTATTACAACTTCAAAACTCACACCAAAACCACTTATCCCTACTTTCAAACAGCCCAATACTTCCTAAACTACGTCCCACTAAGGGACCTGCATGGGCCATCGAAGTTTTCTCTTTTATCTTTATTATTTTATTGTTTTTATTATTAAATAGTTTCATAACACATTATTATTATTAGTACGAGATTCTATTGTTTCAAAGAGTGAAAGATTAAGTTTGAAAGCTAAATTATTGTTCATTTTCCTCTTTTTTAATATGATTAATCTTACAAAATTTAAGTTCGTTGTCCTTCATAATTCAGACAAGAACTATTTTTCAGGGGTATTGAATGCTAAAATCAATTTGGATGTTATGAATTTTGGAAACACCATTCAAAATTAATGAAAATAAGGAGGAAAATAAAACATCAAAACAAAACTGTGCTAAATCTATGATATTCTTGCGTCAAATTGAATATATCAAAGTGTGAGTTATTCAATTATCATAATTTCATTAAGATGATGACGCGAGAATATCAAAGCTCTAACACAATTTTGTTTTGATACTTTATTTTCATCCTTAACAGTGTCTCTTAGACTCGCAGCATTCAAACAGATGTCAACATCTAATACGTAGTTCTTGCCCAAACTATTAAGGGCAACAAACTTAAGTTTCTTAAGATTAGCCATATTAAAAAGAAGGAAAATAAATAATACATTAGCCTTCAAACTTAACCTTCACCTTTGAGACCATAAAGTCTCGTACTGATAACGTGTTATGAAATTATATAAAACAATAAGAAGAATAAAATAATAGAAAGAAGAGAAAAAACCTTATTACTCTTGAATGTTATTTAGGGATTGAGATGATATTTCATGCAACGAAAAAAAACCCCCTTTATTTATAACCAAAAAAACTAACTTGATTCTTAAGTCGAATTCCTAACTTTTCTCTAAAAAAATCACGTAAGAAATATTCACTGTAATACAAATACGTTTATAATAAAAAAATATAAATTACTAGCTCTATTGACACATAATATAACATATTTAATACACGCTAGTTAAGCTTTCTTCGAGAACCTAGGAGCTGGTATTGAAAAACTATTGGCAAAAAGCTAATTGAAAATTTTAAATTGATAGTAAGTTTACAACTTGTTATTTATTTATATAATAAAGTTATTTCTCGTTTTCCATAGTATTTATTATTTAAGTTGTAGACGGTATTAAAAAACTTTAGACAAAAGGTTGACGCTCCTCCTCCTTCAACTTTAACTTCGGCCTCGCATGTCTAAAGTTCAAACATAGATTAAAATTTAAATATGTCTATGATGTTAAAATTTTAAAATTTACAGATAAAAATAAATTTATCTGTGAAGCGATTATAATATATTAAATAATTATGTTTATTATAGTGAAATTTTATTAGTTTCAATTGATTGATTATATGAATTTTTACTTTACAAAGGTTTGATTCTCCATCTTATATTTCTCTCCCCCATTTTTCCTTCCCCTACCCCAGGATTAGAAAGATAAAAACTATGTCCATCATAAATTTTTTGTGTCAAGTGAAATTATTTTCAAAAGATTTTTTTCATCAATCATATATAATAAGTTCTTCTTTTTCTTAATATAAAAGGAGTTATAATTCAAGAGATAACATGAACATCTAATAATTAAAGTGTAAAACTTACTAAAATTTGATAGTTTAATTTAGAGAGTTTGTTTCTTTAGTTCTTAATAACGTTTTGATATCAAAGATGAATTCGATTCTTATTAACGTTGTGGTGTGTGTGTATATATATATATATATATATATATATATATATATATCAAAATCAAATCTAATATAAAAATTTAACGAGTTCAACTTATAAGATTCTCGATATTAAAAAAAAATGTTATAATATATATAAAATTCCAGGGTGGTGCCTGACAACTATTTGCCAGTTACTTCAATGTCCTTTTCCACAGCTCATAACATGTATTCATAATTTCAGTAAGAGTCACATAATTAGTAAATTGATTAAACACTTATAAAGCCATACGATTGGCCAATAATAATTGAAATAAATTCCTCAAACTTTGATTTTATATAATAATTATAAAAGAAAACCTTTTTGTGAGGGTGATTGACGTAATTGGTTGGGCAGGTTAACCCAACACAATTTTTTTAGTCAATTTCATCGCATGAAGCTTGATTAGTACGAATAGCGTCCCCCTGATATATGAATAATTATATAAAAATAAATTTACTTAATGAGCATCTAAAAGATAGTGAATAATGATTCTTTACTTAAAAATCAATAATAAAATAATTTCAGGACCTTTATTAATTTATTATCTTCGTATTAAAGAATATTTTTAAGTATTTAGTCTTATACAAAGGATAATATATATAATAGTATTTGTAGTCCTTGAGTTATTGTTATATATCCTTTTCTTGATGATTTATTATATTTAACTTTTAATTAATTAAAATAAGTGTTTTTTGATATTTTCATGTAGATAATACGTTATTATTTGAATATAGAATTATATTAATCTCAAATATAAAATAATAATCTATTTTTTTAATAATTAATGGTTGAACAATTAATAATTACGATAAATTTTAGAATATTAACAACCAAACGGATATAAAAATTAAAAATGCATATTTGAATTAATTAAAATTTTAATGTTCAGAGCACCGACAGCAACACATTATGAAATTAAAATAAAATGTAGGTCGTTTACTTGTTTTGCTTAATTTAATAGAATTTTTTTTTTTAAAATTAGTTTAATATTTCCTATCTGTTAAACGGCTATATAATACAGCTAAGCAAACCACACTGAGGAAGATATAATATAAAATAATTTTATACGCCAACGTTAATATGTCTCCCTCATCATTTGGTCCCCCATTAAGAAAATAATGAAAATATTAATTAAAGTTTGGTTTAAATTTGATCAAATAATTACTTGCCACGTATTCTAAACTACAGAAAGATTAAGCATTTCATCCACACAACACCAAGCTACCACGACAAGTGGGGACGTTATCTATCTTAACGATAGAAAGACTATTTTTTGATAGATCTTCGACTCAATTAAATTATAAATAAAGTCAAATAATGACAATAAAGTAGCAAGATATGAAGATAAACAAAGCCAATGAAGTAATAAGTCGTAGTAAACCATTAATGCAAACAATAGTTTGATTATACTTCCTTCGTTTCTATTTACATGTTATTCTTATTAAAAATAGATATTCTTTAGTACTCTCACATTCCTATTTATATGTCGTCCTTACTAAAATAGATGTTCCTTAATATTTGTTATTTTACAAAACCAAAGCATAAATAAGTAATTAATTTTTATTGGTCAAATTAAATAATTAAAATAAGTTAACAAGTTCATTGATTGAAAAATTAACTTTACAAGAACACTAAATAAAGGTATAATGATAACTTATCTAGTTTATTAAGAAACATAAAATCTAAAATGGTGACAACTAAATTAAAACAGGGGAGTTGTAGTTTTAATTGAAAATGATGAAATAAGTACGTGCCACGTATTGTAACACTAATTAAGCAATTTGGAGGATATAATTAGCATTCATTAGAATCAAATTAAATTATTTGAAATTAATAGAGTAGTATGAGTGTTGAAACTTAGATTTTGAGAGTAGAAATTTGCCGACCACGCTAATGTTGGTTGGAATTAGGTCTTGGTATTGATATCAATTTAAAAATATTAAAAGTGGCTCCGTATTTAAAATTTATTGGTCTGACTAATTAGATTTATGATGGTTTTGAGTTTTTTTTTTCAAGCGATTTCAGTACAAGTCATGCGAATGGAAAAAAAATATTTTTCCCTGTTGATGAATTTTTTGAATTAACTAAAGGTCCTAAAATGAGTATTGAAACACTTTAAAAACAAAAAACTTGTATGAAGAAGGATTTCTCATGAGCCACGTACTAATTTAGTGTCCGCATGGGCGGATCTATGTATGGGTGTGGGGTGCCACGCCATCCCCAACTTCGACGGAAATTCTATATATATATATAATATTTATATAAATATAAAGCGTGGCACCCAGTAAACAAAATTGGCTTGTGGTGCCACGGTAGGAGGACAAGTTTAGATGGCTAATGTTGCGGGTTTGAATTCCATTTGTACCTTTTTTTTTTTAAGAAATTTGCTACAGATATTTTTTAAGAAAAAAAAAAGGCTCCAACTACGTTTTTTTAAGGAAAAAAGATGACACATTAATCAATATGTCTATTTGGCACCCACAGACTCTAAATCCTGGATCCGCCACTGAGTGTCGGACGTCGCTATTGGCGTGACAAACGAAACTTTAAAAAAGGGACTAACCGACTAAGACTAACAATTTTTTGTAAGACGATTTAGCTAAACTTAACAACAAACTTATTTTCGTCTTTATTATCTTATCTTTATCTTATAAAAATGTCTTGCTCGAATGAGAAATTGAGTGAAAGGAGGAAAACACATATAATCACCTATTGATCATTATCATCATATTATATCTATATGTCATTTGTTAATTAAAATTAATTAGTTATTGAAAGGAACAGATTAGTATGATTTTGAAAGTTTAACGTTAAGATTAGATAAATATGAAAATAAATTTGACAAATGATTGAGAAAAATATAAATACAAGTAAATTACAACTAAGAAGACAATGACATTTTACTTAACATGAGGAAAATGACTACCTAATTGTTTCATTTTCTTTGGTGGCTTTTTGGTGCATTTTCACGAATGAAAAAGAAAATGGTCCCAAGCCATGTTTTTCAAAAAAATATATATTTGGTTATATATGTTGCGTGTGAGATGTTTCGAAATAAAATACGCATCAACAGTGGCGGATCTATGAAGGGCAGTGAGGGTGCCATGCCACCCCCGAACTTCGACGAAAACTCTATATATACATAGGTATATATATATAATATTTATATAAATATAAAGCGTGCCACCCTGTGAATAAAATTGGCTTGTGGTGTCACGGTAGGAGGGCAACTTTAGATGGTTAATGTTGCGGGTTCGAATTCCATTTGTACCTATTTTTTTTGAAAAATTTGCTGCAGACATTTTTTAAGAAAAAAAAAAAGGCTCCAAGCACCTTTCACCTTTTTTTATGAAAAAAAGCTGGCTCACTAATCGATAAGTCTATTTGGCACCCACGGACTCTAAATCCTGAATCTGCCACTACGCATCAACTTCAGTTAAAATAGATAATAGCATATCATGTTAGAATATTTTTATATTATTTCAGTCTAACAACTAACTTTAGAGTGAATGGTTCAGTAAAATACGTATGGATATGCAACGTAACGATATTAAACCTGACTTAATTACACCTTTATCCATTTATAAATTAGTTTGCTATTTTTATCGCAGTTTTGAAAACACATACATATATTTAAGATAAGTGATTGAGCTTTGATAACCAGAAATATTGTTGAAATAGATGACATACAGTTAAGTACAATAATCATGATCGATTAAGGGCAGGGTAGGGATGGGATTGTTTGGTATCAGAGGTGGAACCAGAATTAAGAGTTTGGAGATTCTAAATTTTCCTTAAAAAGAGAGGGGGGTTCGAACTCACAACTCTAGCGTGAAAAGCATTTACACGATCTCTTCTCATCAATCAATTTTATTAGGAGTTCACAAGTTAATATAGTACATATATATTTATTTATTTTTCTAGTACAAATACATGATCTACGAAAAAGCTACTGAATTCATTCAAACCCACACCTAGCTCCGTCTCCTTTTGGTATATGTGAACAAAGTCAGTGACACATGAAAAATAGAAAGAAAAAAAAGCTAACAAAGCGTTCAATATTCTTAAAAATGTGAGGTTTTAATGTGATAAGAATATCTTCATACTATTTTAGTTCAATAATATATTATAGTCAATTTTTCCGTTTCAATTTGAGTTATTTTTTTCAAATTTGAAAAATAACCACTTTTTCAAATATTTTTTTTAAAAAAAATAATTTATCTCAAAATTATTATTCTCATCTAATTATTTCATTGATAAGATATATGAGAAGAACCATATTCCTCAGACAATTATATTTGCCATAAATATGCTAAAACTTTTGGGGGTTTAAAAGTTTGTTCCAACAAGTTTCTGAGAAAGTGCTTTGAAAAGTGAAATTAGAAAAAATGTTAGGCGTTGCATAGTTGTAAAGTTTTGTTTTGTTCTCAAAAATATTTTATTTATATTTTAAAGTAAAATTGACTCAATTATATTAACTTGAATATCATATAAATTTTAAATTCTAACTTTACGATAATATTAGCCACATAATCAACTTGTCATTATGAATCCTTTTTTCTTTTAAATGTTTACTATTTTGTATTTGAAAAGTTGAAATCGAAACTTCTGATCGAGAGCAAACTAGTAACATCCACCACAAATTTAGGTGTTGAATTATGAGTCATTTTTAGCTGTCCATGCACACTAATGCATTAAACTATACCATTACCAACAGACATACACCTATATTATATCTGTATTTTAAACTAAACAATTGATAATAAAAATACTTATATTATACAAATATTTTCCTTCAAGACCAACATGATTTTTCTTGGGGTAATTATAATGACTTATTCTTTATCAGAGTTTTCAAATTTTATCGGATCTTAACTATTGGAAAATGCGATCCTCAAAAAATGAATCTTGTAATGCATGAATTTTAATTTAATCAGATTCTACCAGATATAAATTAGAAACTTTCGCTACATTAAAAACATTGTCGCAAACTCTATAAATCCGTGATTTCAAATTTAATCGATCTCAATACAAATATTTCTGTCAAAGGAACCTTCCTTTTCTCTTTCTCCTCCTTATATATATTTCCTCTTCACAGTCTCTTTTCTATTAACTTTTCAGCCCAAAAAAGAGAGAAAAACAGAGCAAAAAAATGGCATCTTATTTCAGAATTTTTCTTTTCTTAGCCTTTTTTGCCACTTCTTCCATAGCGCAATCTCCAGCTCCAGCACCAAAAATTTCTCCGGCAGCAACTCCAACTCCGGCGCCGGCACCGGTATTAGCTCCGCCGACTGCAACTCCAACTCCGGCACCGGCTACCGCTCCCACTGCTTCACCGACTCCATCTCCGGCAGCTTCCGCAACTTCTCCATCTCCATCTCCATCTCCGGCAGCTTCCGCAACTTCTCCATCTCCATCTCCGGCTGGAGCCGGCGCTGTTTCACCACCGGCGCCTACTCCTACAGGTGGTGCACCGGCGGATCAGCCTTCAGCCGACAACACGCCGTCGTCGCCTAACGCCGGTAGCAGGGCCGTCATTGGCGGTGCTGCATTCGCTGGCGTGATCATCGCTGCTGCTTTGATGTAGAGGCGACGCGTGTACTAACACGTGTTTTGTTCTTTTGATGGACGGACGAGATCTGTTTTGTAATACTTATCTTATTAATTACTTTTGTGATTTATTTGTTTGGTACATTGTGGGTTTTTTTTTTTTTTTGTTAATTATATTTTTCATTTTAGAGTGAATCATTCATCATCCCTATGTACATTTCAAGTGAAATAAATTCGAGTTTTTTATTCTTTTTGTTATGAGTATTTTCAATCACTAAATTTTTTGCATTTCTAATTATATATAAATATAATTTTGATAAGATTAGATTCGTGTATATTTTATTTTATTTAGACTTCACTTATTAAATTATAATATATGTATGTACCTTTTAGACTAACTTATAAAATTACGTTAATTATATTGGTTGGATTGAACTTAGATCTTAGGGGAGAATAGCAAGTAACTTAGAAGCATATAACCAAAATATTGGTTGGATTGAACTTAGATCTTAGGGGAGAATAGCAAGTAACTTAGAAGCATATAACCAAAGAGGTTTGTGGTGTAGTAAATATTTCTTCATCCTTAATCAAGAGATCTCGATTCAAGCCCCTTTAGGTATGAAGTTACGTTTGTTAGAGAATATTTTATCTCTAATTAAATTTACTCGGGCTCTAATATTAATACAGTACCGTAGGAAACAAAAAAAGAAGCATATAACTACTACTCTCTCCCTTCCAATATGGGGCGGGTGGTTATAAATTATTTATATAAAAGAAATTAAAATGAAATTTATATTTAAATATAAATGTTATACTTTTATTAATAAAAATAAAAATATGTTACATAGACTAAATTAAAAACAAAAAATATAATAATTAGCAGTATTACATGAAGTAATAAAAATAAAAATATGTTACATTAATTAAGTCAATTGAAAACAAAAAATATACTCCCACTATTTCATATTAAGTTAATTTTTGAGACATTTTTTATTTTTCAAATTAACTTAATTATTCAGTTTTCAAGATTATTTTTAAAGTGTTCTTTCAATTTTACCCTTCATTAGTTAGGATTGGAATTAGTGATTAATTAATATTTAGTTATTTAATAATAAATTTGACGATAATTAATAAGAATAAAAATGAAAAATTAAGTTCAATTTATGTCTTAATCTACTTTTCTTAAAGAATGTGAAACACCTCAAAAATTAAGTTAATATGAAATGGAGGGAGTAATAATTAACAATATTACATGAAGCAAGATTGCATGGGGAGTCAACACGCTTGATGTCTCGCTTGATGTCAATACAATCTTAACTTAGGGTGGAATTCGGAGATTTACGAAGGAACGTTAATTATGTGAACGTCTATGAAAAAGTTATGTTTACTGAATGTTAATATAATCTTAATTAGGTAAATTTACCGGCTACAAAAAAGCTATATTCACTTTTTAACTTAATAATTGCACGTGATTTAATAATGTGTTCGAGTTCAAAAGTACATTTTAAGTATCTCAATTTTGTAAGTTTCATATTTGAGTAATTAAGTGTGTAATTTTTTTTATTTGAAAGGTAATTAGAACAAATCGTAGACTTTGGAACGTTAAAGTCAAGATTGTCAGCAAACTTTGCACACGAGGCGCCGATAATTATCAACTAAAATATATTTAAAGGTTTTTGTAGTTTTGTTTGTGAGCATATAAATTAATGCAAATTGGTGTTTTTTAATGGACTGGCATTTTCAATATAAAAAATAAATTATGAATCTCAAAAGTCGTACATTTCTATTAAGTAAAAAGTTTAGTAAATTATGAAAAAGAAAAATGAAAAAAGTACTCGTTTTGCTTGGTTGTTTAATTTGTTTTCCCATAAACAAAAGTTGTGGAGGTCGAATAATAATGTATTCAGTGTAATTTCTAGAATAAAATTTGAAAAATTTAGCCGAGATTTAGATTGAATTATGGTAAAAATTTATAAATTTTAAATTCTGAATCCGTTTTTATCTTAACAAAGAAGTGGTTTAACCAAGTTGTAGAAAACATCTTTTTACTTCTCATTCAGTATCCGGTATCTGATACTTGTGTTGAAGTCGGACTATTTCAGATTCACATTGCGTAGAATTCCACTAGAAATGCTCCCTAGAAAAAAAATCATACCCAAAATTCAAACTCGAGATATCTGATAGTAGAAAACATGATGATTCCTTCCTTGGAAAAATAGCAAAAATTCCACAGAATAAGAATCTTTTAATGCTACAACCACGATGCATGCATGTATGTGAGAATTGTTTTTCTGTCTTCCATATTCCCACTTAAGGAACCAAAGGATCAATGCCATTTTTTAAATTATTGAAAGGGTTTCTAGTTAGGAATTTAACGAAGGGTGTGTAACTTTTTTTTTCAATTATAATAAAAATATGCAAAATAAAATATATAATTATAATAAGTAATCTAACTCATGTACACACATAATGTGTATGCACCGGATCACCCTTCAGCTAAGGTGACTCTGCCCATGCTTTTAAATGGTATTAGTTGTAAAAGATTCTTTCAAATGAGGTGATATCTACAAATATATTCGTTGTAATTTAATAAGAGGGTCTAAAAAGGGTAGGATTTATGTGCGTAAACTTAACTTTTACCTATGTAGGGCACAGAGAATTAGGTTGTTTTCGACAGATTTGCGGCTTAAAAATAGTATAACCAAAGAAAAATTGAATAGAGAATAACGACAACACAATAGCAAGATAAACATAGCTAATAAGCATATGAAACTTCAATACAACATAATAGAGTTCCAAATTTTCAAAGTGGCTACTTGTCAAATATTTCATGGAAAACGTAGCTACTTATGGAAATATGAGCCAGTTGTTTCAAAGTGCTATTTTTTAAATATTTCACTATTAGTTGAATAGCCCAATTGAAACTCAAAAAGGATTGGGCCGTTTGTGTAATATCTGTACTGGACCCAGTTCATCAACAATACAGTAAAAGTTTCGTGAGGCAGTCTATTTTGATACCGTCATTTAATATGTATTCGTCTTTTAAACTTTTTTGCACGTATGTCACCTAATATATGCGGTATCTCAAGTTATATAAGGCTGATGTTCAATCTTTTTTACAAAAATGGCTTAACTTCAATTATATATGATGAAGTTTAGTGAGTTGAACTTTAGCCATTTACGACTCTAAGTTAAAGTAAAAGTGGAATAAGGAAAAAAGGACCAAATTTTAACCTAGTTGAAATTCAGGCAAAATTGACTGAACTTCAGTTATATGTACCTGAACTTTATTTATGTGAAATTTCAAACTCAAAAATTGAATTAGACTTTGTTAAGACTAACTTTGAACACTGTATCTTTGAAGTTAGTCATATATGCATAGTTTTTTTTTTAAAAAAAAATAAAAAATAGGCACAAATTAAATAACGACGTCAAAATCAAATATTTGTACACTTTGCTCAATAATACATGTTTATGGTCAATACTTATTGTTGCTACGTCCTCGATGCAAGTGCTTTCCAAGTATGCTTGAATTTGATTTTTAAATTGCCACGAGTCTTTTATTAGAAAATTTGATGAAACTCTTCTCTATGATGACTTTGATATTTTAATCATATGTCGTAATTATTGACATAGACATTGTAGTAAAATTATAAATTTAAATTTATTAACTTCAAATTCTAGATCTATCTCTAACTTTCAATCAGACCAAATTTAAGTATATCAAGTCGATTATACATTCATGGCCAAACATTTACATCTATATACATGTAAAGAAACACTTCTCTTTAATAGATGTGACTGATCCTTACTTAATCAGAGGCCTCGAGTTTGAGCCTTATATATGAAAAAATCATTGATACAAAGTGCTTTCCCTCCGAATGACTTTTGCGTAGCACAAATTCAAAATAATCGAGCTCGAATACGAATATGAGCTACTAATATTTTATCATATAAACAATACATTATTTTTTTGACAAAGAATTAAGACAAAAATCAAGAATAATTTAAGCCCACAAGAATCACTTCACAATTTCCTTATTCTTCTAAACATATCGAAAAGGTGATTTGTCTTTTTTCCTTTAATTAATAACCTCTTTACTTCTAGCCAGGAACTTCATGCACACAATACATGACCTTTACCTAATAAAGTGAAAAAGTCCAAGAAAAAAAAAATTAGCTTCCACTTTTTATTTATTTATTTATTTGATTTGATTTGGTTTTTTGGACAGCATGTAACATATGGATTCATATAAACTTAATAAAAAACAATTTAAGACCTCATATAGAGTGGCGGATCTAGGAGGTTGTCATGGTATTTATCTGGCAATTATTTCCCATATTACGCATATATTTAGATTATATGAATTTCTTTGACATAAGATTATATTAAAGATTGACTCACTAATTTAAGGGAATGAAATTCATCCTAAGGTTCTAAATTCAAACTTTATACACTATATTTTTTTTAAACTCCTTAATAAAAATCCGCCACTAATTATATATGCATTAAAAATTACTACATACATATATTTATAACCAAAATGTTCAAATTTTGAATTTGCTTCTTTGTATGTTTTTTTGGCTTGTGAGAAAAGAAAAAAAAACAAAATTGAAGACATCATTGCTTACGAATTTTGCTCACGTACATGAGTTTAAATAAATTCTTGGCCCCCAGAGAATTAAATTCATCTTATATACTTTGGGTTCACTCAAAGGTGACTCAACGATAATGATATTTTTCTCTCTAATTAAAAGCATGGGTACATTTCATCTGTTGGTCCCTTTCGTAGTATTTTTTTTTTAATGATTACTTAAATTGTTGACTATTTTTTCGTTTTAAAATACTTATCACATTTTAACTGTAACGATCGGCTTCCGTCATTATAGAAAAGTCATCGGGAAAAAATTTTAGGTCGGAAAACTTTTCGTAGTAATTTGGAATTTTCAAACCTAATCCAGATTTAGACGAACTTGGAGTCAGTAAGGTCTAGGGAAATCTAATAACAATTTGGTGATTTAATTATGATTTTAATCACATGAGTTGATAGCTAAGACGTTAAGGAACCCGTACAATTTTACGGAATTGAATTCAAGCGAGAAAAACCCCTGAAATCGATCTTAACGTGAGAGGATAGTTTCTGAGTGTCATGGGACGAAAGTGTGTTGTGAAATGGAGGTTTGGAAATTCTTTATTTAGCTCTCTGTTTCGTGCAAGCTGCTATGGCGGGATTTTGTACCGCTAGGGCAAGGCCGTTGTAGCGGAGTGAGGATCGCTGTGGCAGGACAAACGCGACTTAAGTCGAAAATAAACCCCAAAAACGTTTTATTCTGCACTTTTCGACTTTGAGAGCTAGGAGAGGACCCCAGTTGTTTCTTGACAGTTTCCCACCATTCTTGAGGCTAAATGTAAGGTTTTTACTCTCCGAATTCGTTTTTCGATCCGTAAACCTTAGTTTCGCGGGTAATTATCTATAGGGGAGGGTTTTGATCTGAAAATTATGGTGGAAAAAGCCCTAATTTGGGTATAGGGATCAAGGGTTTGATCTAGGGTTGATAGTGCTGACTTTAATCTGGATAATTAAACATCGTTTATTGATCGCGTGTTATTATGATTGTTTGTAGACCAAGAACAAGCAGAAAGAATCCGAAAAGGGAATGATCAAGTTTTTTAGGGGATCCAAGCTTTGTTTGAGGTGGGTGATAATTGTGATTTCATGTCGTTGTTTACATCCCTACTTTATTCAAATAGGACGAAACGTCGCGGTGACTCAAAAAATAATCAATTAATTCAATTATAAAAGAATTTGAAAAAAAAAAGAGTTTTAAAAGGAGTCGCCACCTAATTTTCGGAAAAATTAGGAAACCAATTAAGTGATCTACGAAACCATTAGATTCTAGGTAAGAGGTTCAGGTTATTCTGAAAAGAAGGGATTAGGCATCCTTCGAAATCCACAACTGTGGATCCCAACTGAATTCATTTTTTTTAAAATTCAAATTGAGGAGGAAATAAAAACAAATGTACAAGTATAATAAAATGCAATATACACAAATAATAATATAAGAACGGCTTAAATTTTCCTAACATCGATATATACAAATTAATGAACAAATAATATAATTCGAACTTCATTCGAATAACTTCAATAAAAGACAACTCCGGGTATTTGTAAAGACACTTAGTAAAAGTGTTAATACTAAATAAATATGAATAAAAATAAATGAATTAAATAATAACTTCAAAATAAAAAATCCGTCTTATTAACATTGGAGACCTTGAAAATCAACGGTAATTCCTTCATCGGCGAATTTCAACAAATAATGGATATAAACTTAAATTAAAATTTCCGTCTTTTAAAATGAGGAGGCATCTAAAATTGACAGAGAGATTTTTTCATGGGTCAATTTTAACAAACAACATATATAAACTTAAACTAATTTTTCGTCTTTTAAATGAAAAGGCCTTCAAAATAGACGGAGAGATTTTTTCATGGGCCGATTTCAAGCAAAAGAAAAATAAACAAATATCATAAATAACCAAATAATAATCTTCTAACTACTAGCATGTTCAACATAATCAAAGATTCGACACTAAAACCCATTAATTGAAAATTTAACTACTACATATATATCACTTCATAATAATTGAAAACAAATTATTAATTAATTCACCAAATTTCTAGACAAAGCAACAATAATGAACGGTAACAAAAATTATAATAAAATAATGAAAATCCACCAACACTCAAAAAGAAAAGTAACCAAACGGCTAGCTTGGAAGCAAAAACAAGTAAATACAAATTAATTAGATGGAGGATGAGCATTGTAACTAAAAAAAAAAAATAGTAAAATAATGAACAAAAGAATACAAACAACTAGTACTAGCAAATCACTAAGAATAATATAAACATGCTAAGTAATAGAAGTTAAAGGCATAAGAATCAATTAAAAAATAAGACACAAATGAACTGATAAGCAGATTAAAAATAAATGAAGAAAGGGTTTACTGGTGGTGGGTTTGGTCGTTGATGGTGTTTTGACGGCAGTTTTGGAGTGGAGATTTGGTGGTGGAAGAGAGGGGACGCAGTGGGGAGTAGGATTGAAAAATATCTTAGGGTTTATACATTTTGGAATTTTTCACCACACCACACTTAAAGACTAAGAAATAGATTAAATAGAAAATTAAAAATCATTTATTGTACAATATCATTATCAAAAAATCATGGGCCGAAATCACTAGTTAATAAAATAGTCGTATATGAAAACTTATCTATATTTAAATGAATTTTTAAATTGTGCAAAATATTAGAATGAATATTAACAAATATAACTAATAAAATCAATATTAAAAAAATATAATAAACGTAACTAATGACATATAAAAATGAAAATTTTAAAGTAACTAATAAAAAACAAATTCTAAATTTTGATAAATAAGGATAGATATCGATAAACTTATTTAAAATTATAAAAAAATTATTTTGAACTATTAAATAAATAAAAACTTAAAAAGTTACGAATTTGGAAAGCCAAAATTGGGTGTCAACAGTCATGTGATGTATGTTTGTTCTTGCTTCATTATAATATGTGTATGTATGTGAATATTGCATTATTGATCACACTATTCATAAATAAGGATGATTGAATAATTGTTTGCCATGAAATCATGACTTAATTGTATGATTATGAGAAAATACTTGTGATTATGATTGTGGCTTGTTTAATGGATTGGGTGTTGCGTTCCAACACACTAACTTTAATCAGTTGCCACGTTTCGGCATAAATATGGAATCGGTTGCCACGTTCTGGCATAAGCATTGGATTGGGTACCACGAATCGGTACACTAACAATTTGGGTTTGGGTTCCATGAGAGGACCATTGACTTGACATAACTGTATATCTGAGAATTGTGAAATTGTACTTTGTGCATAAATGATGTTGATATTGTATATGTTCGGTGTATGCATGTGTTTATTATGTTGTAATAACTTATGTATCTTGCACTTAGTGGGATAGCCACTTGATCTTATTAGTACATTGTGGTTGTGTACTGATATTGTACTAACTCTTTTTTTTTTTAGTACAAGGCATCTTCAGGCGGCTATTGACAGCACTCACTTAGAAGATCATTGATCGTTTCGAATTTAAGAGTGAGTCAGTTCTTCCGTGCTGCCATGAGTTCTCTTTCTGTTTATGTCCACATTTCGGACATAGACTTTCTAGTTAGTTATTCGTATGTTAGTTTAGGGGTTGTGCCACTTCTTGTTCAGATTTATGGTTCTTGTTAGAGTTTTGGTACATTGACTTTCAAGTTCTAGGCGTTATTTTCCGCATTGTTTTGTTAGACTTTTCGAGTTTATGCAATCTCTATTTATTTTCCTTAGAATTTAAATCGGCTTTCGTAACTTTAAATGTCTTAGTTTGTTTTAGTTGCGTAGTTCTTGATTAGCTAATTAGTATTAATGGTTTTTCCACCGGAGGATTAGTGTGGGTGCCACTCACGACGGTCTGGATCGTGACATTAATATACCTTCTTCAAAAAAATTCGATTGGCTAAGGAAAAAAATGTATATTAGAATACGATTTCTAGACACAGAAAATAATCTATATATAGCTTTAATTAAGAAAGATGGGGCGGAGGCAATCAAAAAGGCTTTTACGAATTGTGATTTATGCCCCTTAACTCCTACGTTGTAATTACTGTATTTCCTCTTTTATATTTAATTTAATATGTTTTACTTGAGCCGATAGTCTATTGGATACAATTGTTCTACCTTTATAAGGTAGAGGTAAGATTGTGTACACTTCATCTCCTTCAGACCCTATTTGCAGAATTACAGTGAATATGTTATTGTTGTTGTTGTTTCATTTCTCAATAGGTAATTTGACTAATTTCAAAAGTAGGTAATTTGACCAATTTAAAAGCTAAAGTAAATTAGATTAATTTAGTATTTTAAAATTAAAACTTAAATACTCAAAACTTATACAAAAAATACTGTAAATATTTTTTTTTTTCATATCAACATGATAAAAATATATTTTTTTAAATATAATTTAAAATTTATATAATTTAACTCTCAAAAGCTAAACCTGAAAAATATGGAAAAAAAAAGCTACTAAATAATTGGACCCCAAAAAAGAGAGGTTACTAAATATTTGGACAAAAAAAAATAAAGAGGCTACTAAATAATTGGACCCCAAAAAAAAGGCCAAAATAGATCTGCATATTAGAGTACATTTTACATATATTTAATTTAAAAAAGTTATTGTTGGAATAATTTGGTCTATTCCCTTGGGAAACAAGGAAATTGACCCCTTTTGGTCAATAATATGCAACTATGAAAAACAATTAGATACATGTGATTAGAGAACTAATTAATAAGTAGCATTTATTATTGATTAAGAAATATAAATAGACTATTGTTATATATTAAACAGATAATGCTAAATGGTCAGAAAAATTAGTCAAAATTTGATCAAAAAATTTAAAAAGTGTATAATATCTTTTTTATTTTAAAATAAATTGATCTTTTTTTCCATTTTTTAGTTAAAAAGTATTACCGTTAAAAGGGTAAAATTGTTCAAAAAAGTAAAATAACATATGTAAAATACCATTTTTAGCAAATTTTCTGATCAAAAGGATTTTTCCATATTAAACTATATTAAATGTATAAAAAGTTATGCTAGACGCAACTTCTAAAATGATTGTTATAGTTATTTCCTTAATTCCCTCGATGACTCTGTTACCCATGGATTAAGATATGCTAAAAATCACTATTTTTCAATTATTTTTTCACTGAAAAAGGTCTCGTTTCTATTTTCACATATATTTGAATTGAATCGGTGTGAAAAAATTTTTAAAAAAAATTGAGAAGCTTTCTATTATTATAGTGATAATTTATTTTTTATCATGCATTTTTCAAGTGAGTTGATTTAATGAGAAATGAGTGAAAAATTAATATTATATAACACAAAGATCCACAACAATAATATATACAGAAAATAGTAAAACATATTATCCTTCTTTTACCTATCAAAATCAATTATTTTCAATGTTAATATTTTATATGATACTGATTTATAATTAGTTGACATAAATATCGTAATAACACGTAAGCAATTACAGCACTAGCAAAATACCTACCAAGTGTACTGTATTTTTGAGGTAATGGGAACCTCACAATGTTGTTACGATTCAAAAATAAATATTCAGCCCATTCATTTATCAACTCAAAATCTATAACGTTTTTAATCAATCTGGTTAATTATATCAAAATTATATGATAGGTCCATGTTAATGGCAAATATTTGTCTTTCATTTTTGAACCAAGAGATAGCTATTATCCCTGCAAAATTCTCTTTCAATTTGTTAAAAAAGCTGACGATTCTCTAAACGATCGATTTGTTTGGCCTCATACCTTTGTATGGATGAGACGATTTTATCACGGAATAACTCATGATGATGTTCATATATATCAATCTATTGTGTTTTTGTCATTATTATAATTTTTAAATTTGATATATTTTAAATCCGACTCTGATTGATTCTATAATATTGTTAGTAGAGGCGTATGAGTATAAGATTCAATTGAACTTGATACTTTTCACAGCAGAGCATCGTTTTATGTATAAAAATATTTGAAAAAAATAATATAATAATGAATTCATAACTTTATAGTTTTGTGTAAAAATGCACAAAAAAAATAATACAAGCAGTTTTTGGAAATATTTTTATCTTAAAATGTTAATCCTAAAATTGATGTCGACTTTAAGTGTCTACTAATATATCACACCCTCTCGAAAAAAAAATAAAAAAAATAATGAAATAATTTGATAGCAAATTTGGAAGTGAGTTATTCAAATACTAAAAATTCTACCTAAATAATACCATATTTCTATCACATGCTTGAAAAATAATCATATTGTTACAACTTACGAAGTTTCATATTCTACATAAAATACCTTGATAAATTCAGAAGCAAAATCAAAATCTAAAACTTGTAGATTTAAGATTCCAATTTTTTTAAGTTACTAAAAATTAATTTAATAATTTATAAATATTTAATGAATTTCTTTATATTCCTACTATTTTTTAAGGTAGATATCCTTTTGGTCTTATTTGGTGTCTTGTTTTTATAAATCTGGTAAAAAAAAAAAAGACGTGGATAAAAAGAAACATCATCTTGTGAACTCACCGCAGAAAAAAAATGATTATAATATTTTATAAATAAATAAAAAGGGCTGAACCATCATATACCACTTGTCAAAATTGATGTATTATCTTCCAAAAATATGTGGACAACTTGATTTCTTGATCCCAATCGTCCAATCATGAACTTCATACTTACGTACAGCTTATGTCGACTTATTGAGACAGATTTAAAATTTAAATTATATTTGATAGTAGAGTAAATTTATAGGTGTGTATATAGCTTTGTTCCTATTTTATAAAGATAAAAAGATTGTTTTTAATAGATTCATGACTCAAATAAAACATATCAAAAACAAATATTTAATACTAATACAGTAGCGAAGATAGTCATATAATGAAGAAACTCAAAAAATACAATAATAAAGAATAATATTAATAACAATATAGAAAAAAAAACTAGACAATGCTCATGCGATCTACTAACATTTTACCTTGATTCTCTATATCTGTATCTTTCTATTTATAATTATGTCGTTAGTAAGCTAGTGTAATTTTTCCACCAACCCCTTAAAAGACCAAAGCTGAAAAAGAAAAAAGGAACAAATGATTACTGCAATAATAGATAATAAATAAGAAGAAAATTTCAATTTTAATTTTCTTATATTATTTTTATTAATTATAAGTTGTTTTTCTTTTGAGTTCTCCTTGTAAGCTTACTATATATATATATAATCATTATCAACACAAATGAATTCCTCTTGCTATCATTTCCTCTTCTCTCTCTCTCTCTCTCTCTTCTTTTGCCTAAAGAGAGAGAATAAAGAAAAAAACATGTCTAGCAATAGGAAATTAATAGATGAAAATAAAGTGCCCTTATTAGATTATGTTTCAACAAATAATAATAATTATTTAGAACAAAATGATCAAAGTTTTGGTTTAAGATTTTGGATAGAAACAAAGAAGCTATGGCACATAGTTGGGCCAGCCATCTTTAGTAGAATAGCCTCTTACTCAATGTTTGTTATTACTCAAGCTTTTGCTGGCCATCTTGGTGATCTTGAACTTGCAGCTATGTCCATTGCTAGTAATGTTGTTCTTGGTTTCGATTTCGGACTCATGGTATGTTGTTTTCCCTCTTTTATAACGTGCTTTTACTGAATTAGTCAATCAATCAATCGACTATGTTTCAATTCTATAGTTGGAAGTATTGATATGTGTGTATGTATGAATTTTCTTTGAAAAATGCAAAAGTGCCAACTTCTTGGAATTCGAACACAACCTAAAAAAGATTCTTGGACCACTTAATTATGTCTAGGAAATTCTAGTATTTTCTTTTAATGTATTGCATAAAATTAATGCTTTATGATATAATTTTTTGACAAACGATTCAATTGAACCCTTTTCGTTACATGCAGCTCTGCCCCCTAGCCGACCCTAATTTGCTTAGGATTAAAACACAACTATTATTGTTTGTTGTTACATGAGCTATATACAATGTTTCGAGAATCCTACTCACTAGGATTTGATTGAACTTCTTTCATTACACACGACACTCACTATTTAAAAGATCCGTCTTTTTTCATTGAAATTTACCAATGGAAAATAATGTTCAACAACTGTTCTCACTAATATTTTAATTGAATCAGTGAGAAAAATTTCCATTGAAGTTCTTCAATATTTCAACGAAAATTTGTTTTCCACCGTACGTTTTCCTAGTGAGCTAGTTCGATAAGAAATAGATGGAAAAATATTATTTTATAAGTATAAATTTTTAATTGATGAAAAACCTTTATTTCTAGTAGTTTCTGCCTTGGGACCCTAATTTGCTTTGGGAATTGAAACACAATTATTACTATTTGCTCTTACATGAACTCTATATATACTATCTTTCAACAATCGTCCTTACGAGAGATTCAATTAAACTCTTTTCATTATTACACGCGACTCTGCCTCTAATAACCAATTCTACTTTACTTAGAATTGAAGCGCAATTATTATTATTCGTTTGTTACACACAAATTATACTAACTTATTATAATAGTGATTAATTAAAATTTAATTATTATGCAGCTAGGTATGGCAAGTGCATTGGAAACACTATGTGGACAAGCATTTGGTGCCAAAAAATACTACATGTTAGGTGTATATTTGCAACGTTCATGGATAGTACTCTTCTTATGTAGCATCATAATGTTACCAATATTTTTCTTTGCAACACCAGTCTTGATATTTCTAGGCCAACCAAAAGATGTGGCACAACTCTCTGGAGTTGTAGTTTTAGCCTTTATACCATTACACTTTTGCTTTGCATTTCAATTTCCATTGCAAAGGTTCTTGCAAAGTCAATTGAAAAACAATGTGATTGCTTGGGCTAATTTTGTGGCTTTTATAGTCCACGTGTTGATAAGCTGGTTAATTGTGTACAAGTTTCAATTGGGAATTATTGGGACAGCATTTACTTTGAATTTATCTTGGTGGTTGGTGTTTTTGGTGTTATTTTGTTATACTACTTGTGGTGGATGTCCACTTTCTTGGAATGGATTTACCATGGAGGCATTTTCTGGACTTTGGGACTTCTTCAAACTTTCTGCTTCTTCTGGGGTCATGCTATGGTAACAATTTCTAACTTTGGCTAAATTTGTAAATAGTAATAGTTACTGTCATGGAGTTTCAGATTCCACGTGTGAATTACTCCAGGACATGTCATGGAATTTCACTTATGGAGTTTGAAATTTTGTGACAATGGCAATTTTTTAAAGACAGAGTCTAATAATTACTGTGTGCGGAGTTTCAGATTCCATGTATGAATTTCAGGACATGTCATGGAACTTCACTTATGGAGTTTGGAATTTAATGTTAATGGCTGTTTTTTAAAGACATAAATAATCACTGTGACGGATGTTTTAGATTCCACATGTGAATTTTAAGACATGTCTTGGAATTTAATGACAATGGCTATTTTTTAAAGACACTTTCAATTGATCAATGTAATGGAGTTTCAAATTCTACGTGTGAATTCCAGGACATGTCATGGAATTACACTTTTGGAGTTTGGAACTCTATGATAGTGACTATTTTTTAAAGACAGAGTCAAATTAATCAATGTGACGGAGTTTTAGATTCATATATATGAATCATGCCAAGGAATTTCACTACTGAAGTTTGGGACCTATGATGGCGGCTATCTTTTAAAGGCTGATAGTCATTGTCATGGAGTTTTAAATTCCACGTGAGAACTCCAAGACATGTCACGAAATTTCACTTCAAGGCGAAAAAGTTCCTTATATATATATATGTATATTTATGACTTGAACTTGAAACGTCAGATTATCATAATTTATTTATTATGCTTAATGGTTTTAATTATTTTTTTTCTTTTTTGGTGTAAATGGAACAGCTTGGAGAACTGGTATTACAAGGTGCTAATTGTGATGACTGGTAATTTGGAGAATGCTAAAATTGCTTTGGATGCATTATCCATCTGGTAATTAAACTTAATTCTTCTTAATCACACTTTTTTAAACAAAAAAAAAAGTATACTAGTGAACCAATAAATTATGGCACTACTGATAATGATAATTGTATTAATTAGTTGCATGGTTCATCATTCTATCTTTTACATGTTCTTTTAACACTATAACCAGCAACGAAACAGAATTTTCCTTAAGAATATTTGATATTTAGTATATATATATTTTTAACGAAAGGCGTTCTACTAACAATTATTCATTGTATGTGGCTACGCCAATGACTATAACTATTAATGATAACACTACAAATTTAAATTTAACAAATGTACCCAAAAGAAATTTTAACTTTTGTTATCTTGTCGTTATCATTGTCTTTGACATTATTGAATATTAAGATGACAAGTCTCATAGTTCTATCCCAGTCATATTTAATGGCCAAGTATTTTTCAACTTGTCATATACAAGAACATAATAATTTATCATTTATTACAAAATAAAAATGACTAAGTTATTTTTTAAAAATTGTCCAAAACAAAAATATTAATTTTATTCATATGTCATTGTCTTATTCTATTTTATTTTTATTTTAATTCTTGCAGCATGAGTATAAATAGCTGGGAATTGATGATTCCTTTTGCATTCTTTGCTGGAACTGGGTATGTTCAATTTTTATCTTCCCATTTAAATAATTTTTAATTTATTTTTCTTTCATTTAAATAATTTATGAAAATATGTGGTTGTTATTGGTTACATCTTACATTTGATTGAGAAATAGGAAAAGACTTATAGCCATCATGACTAAGTTATATTATTTTTTATATATAATTGTGAACCTAATAATTATGATGACTATGAATTAGGTGACAAATTCAAAATCCACAAGTTCTAAATTTTAGCTATTGACTCACTTTTACTTATAGATATCGAAATCAAAATCAAAATTAGAATCTGAAACTATTTAATTTTGAATTTTAAAATTTTAAATTAATATTATTTTTGTAATCGAAATGCTAGCTCCGCACTTAGAGTCAAGAAGCTTACCAGAATACTGGCATCTGACATAATTTTCATTAATGAGGGTTGATAAGACTAGGTCCACAACATTGATTTTGTCCAAAGTACAAATAAATTTTTGAATGATTACCTAATTAGGAGAAAGAAAGAAAAAAAATAATAATGTCTTTAAATTATATGAATTAAATTAAAATATGCTCCATTAATAGTTGGTAAAAAATGTCCCTACTACAATTAATGCTTTGATCCAAAATACATTTTTCATCTTTAAACGATAAAACGGTATTTTCATCTTTTAAACGTTCAATTATATGTCATTTTTCACTGAGATCTTCTCTCCACCAAGACGGAGCTAGCACATGGTGACAAATTCAATCAATTTTAGACTCAGTAATTTTGATCTAAATTTTATATTTGTAATTTGTATTTGTATTGAAAAGTTTGTTAAATATGTATGAATTATTAATCTTTAATCCAGTAACTTTATAGGACTAGAACACTACTTAAGAAGCATAAATTAACAATAAACAAATTAGATTTATAGCTAAACATCAAAATCTGTCGCTAAATGGATTATTCAAAAATTATGTTAACTAGGAAGTAATTTAGCAACAAAGTTCATAGCTACTTCTAATTCTTTTTGAAGTGATATCCCGAATCCATAAGCTTAAAATCCTAACTCCGCCTATACTCACGGATGAAGAAATTCATTGATCAGTCTCGATTTTGACTATACGATGTGATCATCAGTATACCATATATAGAGATGGATCTAAGATTTTAATTTGATGAATTAAATCATCATTTAATTTATTATAGTTTGACACTTAATGCATGATTTAATTTCTCTCACATACATAATACATTTATATATTTCATGCTGAAAATACTGAATTCAGTTGAACCTGTTTACGCAGAGTAAGGGTAGCAAATGAGTTGGGAGCTGGAAATGGAAAAGGGGCAAAATTTGCAACAGCAGTAGCAGTGATACAATCAACAGTGATTGGATTAGTCTTTTGGATTTTGATCATATTTTTCCACAATGAATTTGCCCTAATTTTCTCAACTAGCAAACCTGTTCTTGAAGCTGTTCATAAACTATCTATTCTATTAGCTTTCACTGTTTTACTCAACAGTGTTCAACCCATCCTCTCAGGTAAATTTTACAAAATTTTGATACTATTTTATTGTTTTTTTTCCTGTTCATTTTAAAGTTATGTTAGTTAGAACTGTGATCAGAGGCGAACTTAAAATTATATTATGAGGGAAGGAATGCAATTCAGGAGTTTGATGTAGACAGTCGAACCCATGACATATAGGTCTCATACACCTTTACTGTTGCTCCAAGGCTTCCTTTTCTACCCCACTGACTCTAGATTTTGTGTCCCTGATGATATTCAGTGGTATTAGACTATGTTATACGAGTTTGACTGAATTCACTACCTTTAGATTGAGCTATATATAAGGGCGTGGAAGGGATTAGAGTTATGTTAGTTAAATCGGTGATCAGAGACGGATTTAGGATATGTTCTGCAAGTGTGATTGAAATACTTGATGAAAGGGATGCAACTCAGGATGAAATGTAGATAGTCTATCCTAATGCAAGCATTAGTGATTTTTTCTACTGCTTGAACTCATGACTTATAGATTCTATTTGTAACGATATTCAGTGATATTCGATTATTTTATACGAGTTCGACTGAATTCATTACCTTTAGATCGAACTATATATAGGGGGTGGGAGGGATTAAATTGTATATATGCATTAAATCATACTCATTCAGAACTGTCTGACGTTAAATTCTTAATTTATTAAACAATTTTTATATCTATTTTTTTTATTTAATTTTTTTTTCAATTTATGTTTGGATATTAACAGGGGTTGCTGTTGGATCTGGATGGCAAGCATATGTTGCATACATAAATTTGGGCTGCTATTACTTACTTGGAGTCCCTTCGGGCTTTATTATGGGCTGGGGTTTTCACTATGGTGTCATGGTATGTCCCTCATATACCCTTTAATTTATGTTTTGGTGTGCGTTACTTAAGTCGAAATCTGTCTCTCTACTTTCCCGAGGTAGGGATGAGGTCAACGTACACTCAGGAATTACATTGAATATGTTGTAGTTGTTGTCATTGTACAAATTCATTCTACCAAATGTGTTTTTGTGCTGCATAAATTGGTAAACATGGAATTTAAGTTTTTGAAAGTGATTATATCTAATTTGAATATTTTTTTCAATGGTAAATACTAACTAGAAATTAAATGTGAATTTAAGCTAATGGAAATGTTTTATTTTATAGGGAATATGGGGTGGAATGATCTTTGGTGGTACTGCAGTTCAGACTTTGATATTGGCTATAATCACAATTAGATGTGATTGGACTAAAGAGGTAACATTTTTTGTCTCTTATTTCTCATTCGGTGTTTAATATCATTTTTGAGAATATGACTAATTCGAATTCACATTGAAACATTTTACTTTTCGGGAGTAAAACATTCTCTACCAGCACCCTTTAAGTACCTATTGACACAAGCATACGATGTTTAAGTGTGATAAAGTCCAAAGACACTTTTACCTTGTTTTTTAATCGTATACATATAGTTATTTTTTAAGCGATTTAATAGTAAAAAATCTTTTTGTTGGAAATGCAGGCAGAGAAGGCTTCAATGCATGTAAGGAAATGGGACGATGTTGGTCACTTGACTTCAGAGAATTAGCGACGAATTTTGCTAAAGTATTATGATGACGAAAAAAATAACAAGAATATTGGATATTTTATATCGAGATTTTGTACATTAATTTAATTTCCAGTCTAATTAAGCAAGTTGTAATTTTTCTTTTCTACACAAAAGTGTACTAATATATGTATAAATTTTAAATGAAGTTGATTGATGGTATGTATTTTTTGTATGTTGAAATGTAAACATAGAAATTGATGGATTTTGATTGTCGAAAGATTTCAGGTTCGAGCCATATAATTTTTTTTTTTTTGAGAAGCAAACAACATTTATACTAGAATGCTCATGAGTTATCAGAACATTCGATTTAAATAGGGGAAGAAAAATAGAATTATGAGAACTCGTCAAATGGTCATGAACCCCACCTATTATTTTGAGGTTTTTGATTAGATGCTCTCATATTCTTTTCCAAATGAAGAAGAATAAGTAAAACATCCCAACTTTTCATTTTTGGTCAAATATCGTCTAGTAAGCTTCGAGATTTTACAAATTCTATTGAAAATCGCCATTAATCAATCATATGAAGTCTTAGGGTTTCTGGACTTCAATATTAAGGCCCAATAATTTTCCCACATCATTTGGGCCTTTTTCCACAATAATGGTTAAGATTACTTTATAAAATAGTCAAAAATGGTACATCATCATAGTCATAATGACTTATAAACATAGAAAAATAGGTCAAAACAGAAAGTGGTCATCTTTGACAACTTCTCAAATCTTGATCTAGTAAAATTATGGACTAATTTTATAATCTTAATTGGAAAATGTCAACAAATTATTTTATTAATTCTTGTTTGGCAACTTCACAAATCTTGATTAACGTGTTCCAATTTATAATTCTTTCTAGTAATTATCCTTGTTGTACAAATTCAACCTTTTGACTTTTGAAGTACAGAAATAAATTATGTTTTTTTATTATTTCCTTAATTAATTAATTGGTTCTCCTTTGTTATTTTATTTTATAGTAAGAGAGAAAAAAGAATATTGTCTGTTTGTAATTAAAAAAAAAAAAAAAAGTTGGCACTGACATCATTTATTTGTAGTACAAACAGTAGTTGTACTGGGAATCTAGAGACATCAAGTTGTGTAGTATTATTTATTTTAAAAATTATTGTATAAAGATCCGTTTGCGTGCATATCGATTAATTTTATGAGATAGATGTCACATTTTATCGGCAATAGGTACTGAGTAACTTTGTCCATCAATATTATGATAGATTGGAAGAAATTGCCTCCCACCAACAATATGTGCTCTGTTCATCTAAATTAGAATAGATAAGCAGAAATCACCTAGTATATTTTTCTCTGCTAGAATTTAAAATTATTTTTATCACCACTTTTTTTTAATATGCTTTGACATTAAAATTTGATTAAATCATACACAAGTTGGAAACTTACTTTATATTATAAGGTGCTATGCTAAATATTTTGAGCAATTGGACCATACTAATATGTACTTCTATGACACCACTAGGTTTTCATAATATAATTTGACTTAATATATAATTGCAAATATATATTAACTGATGTCTCAGTCATGAGAAATAAATAAGCTTCCTCTTTCACAAATTTATACATTATGCACATTTTGATACTTAGATTATTACTTTTTTAAAAAAAAAAAAAATCAAAGTAGGTCGCAATGTTATATTTTAATCGTCGAAGTAGTAACTTCGTGCTCCACTTCTTTGACATAACTAAAAGATGAATCTAGAATTTGAATATGACACGAGCATAACCTAATTAGGGAGGATGCATGTTAGTCGAAGCAATGTATAGAGACACACCGCCCTGACATAATTCAAAAGTTAATATATGCATGTGCACTATCGCTCTTTCATGTGGGTCCGCCTTTGCTGACGTTAGTTTATGTGCAGGCTTAAAGCTCTTTTTATTTGCTCGAAAGCTTTTAAAAAAATCTGATTCCATAGATATATCTAACATATTAATGTTGCTAACATACTATCACTACTAGTTGATCATATCATTCCACAATGATTTTTTTAAAATATACAAATAAAATGAAATGTTTATACAAAAGAGACAATCAGACAAATACTTAATTTAAAATTTGATTAATTCAGATTTTTTTTTATAAAAAATATATATATTTTTGTATAAGACAAAGTTCTTCCAACGGTAAAAACGTCAAGGGGACCATGTTGTTACAATAGTAGAAACAATTCATCATGCAATAATATAATACACTGACAAAAAAGCCTCAAATATTCTCTTTAATAAAGTGGCAATTTAACGGTTCATTTTTTCATCATTTCTCCATGCACAAAAACATAGGCAAATTTATAATTTAGAATGCAAAATTCATCATGAAAGTAATTACATGTATACTTAACCTTTTTCATAACATAAATATTTGATGTTGGAATCACCATTTAAGTTAGTTTACATCGCGCGGTGTCAAGTTTTTATATAGCTAAAATATGATTACTTTTACCTTTTAACTTTCATTATATACATTAAATTCAATACCTTTTATCGGAAGCTCATATACATATGAATGAAAGTTCAAACATTATGTCTAAAATGACATGTAAAATCTTAAATATCAAGTTTATTCGAAATAAATAGATAAACGATGAAGTAGCTTTAGAAAGGGTCCTAGAGACTGACCAAAACTCTTGATTGAGTCGGTATTCATCTAGGAGAGGCACAATCGCTTCCTTGCCACGCCTTCACTCATTCGCATGAGTCACACTCAATCTCTCTTTAAATTTAGAAAATGAACTTCCTTCACTCCACAACCTTAACCTTAGATGTCCTTTTATAAATTTTCGATTCATTTTATTCTTCTAAAATCGAGTACAAATTAACTACGATGTCAAAAATATGCATTATAGAGAGAACCATGAAATACAATCAAAATCCCAAATTGTTTTACATGTACCATATTATATACACAAAAATGTTTGTGGGAACATATCAATATAATAGCACTTTCTAACATATTGTTACACATAATAACAACAAAAAAAAAATCCAACTTTTTTATTTGTTCAATTTCTTCCTTTAACAATCATAAGAGGTAAATTAGTCATCTCATATCTCCCTGACGAAAACTGAACCGAGTCACCAAATTTCATGACCCGGTTATTAAATCGAGCTGATTCGCTCGATTTTTCGAACATAATTAGCTTTCGTTTCGAAAAATCGACCTTCAAATCATTAATTTTTAAGCTCAATTCAGATACCGAACACCATAATAACTCCGTTGATGGCTTTTTAACCGAAAATAAAACCGATAATCTCTCTTTACATCCTTCTAATCTCTTCAAAATAAAACTCAACTCAACCGAGTCACCGAAGCTCAAACAACTGAGCCGTTCTTTGAACTCACAGAGCCGGATTAACAACTCGTTCACCGTCGATAAGTAATCGGAGCACAGTAATCCGATCACTTCGTATAGCAATTTGTTGCCGTCGAGTAGTAGCGAATCCGGCAATTTTACTGTTTCTTCGATCAATTGAACTAATGAATTGACGTCTCTGATTAGATCTGAGTTTAAGAAGGTGGAGATTTTTTCATCTGTGGTACACGAAGCAGAAGAAGAGAGAAAATAGCCTAAAGTTCTGGAAGTGTAGAGTAGTGATTCGATGTATCTGGAGTAAAATCGGATCCAGGCGGAGATTGTGAATCTGGATGCGGTAGCGCCATCGCGGAAGGCGGAGAGTTTGAGGTAGTTACGTCCGCCGGTAGCCGGAAATATGGAGAGTTGATCTTGTAGTATGAACGGTCCCCGTTTGATGATTTGATGTATGATTAAAAGGCATTTGAGTGCGACGGTTGAATCGCCGGTGCGGTGGAGTCTGTCCATGATTATGACGATAAGCGAGGAAGCGGTGGCGCGTGAGCTGTCACCGAGGGTGAGAAGGGAGGAGATGTGGTGGTCGTCGGGTGGTGATGACGGCGCATGAGTGGTGGCGCGAAGGACGGCGAGGTGGAGGGAGAAACTGCTTGGTTTAGAGATGAAAGCGGCTTTGGATTGTGAAGCTTTGTCTTTAATGGCGCCGATGAGATCTCTGAGAGTTAATATTTTTTTTCCCATGTTATGGAGAAAGAGAAAGAAGTTGAGCGGAGACAAAAGAAACAAAATGATGAAGGAAAAAATAAAGAGTTTGTATTATATTGAGACCATATTATATAGTTAACAAATATAATTTTGTTTTACACTAAAAAGATTAGTTTACATAGTTTCCAAATATAATCTTATATGTTATTGTATCAAGAAGATACATGAAAGTATTATTTGTTTCATGATTGTCATATCTGAACTATCAAGTGTTTGCATTTTTTATATATATCATATTAATTATTTATTAAAATACAATTCAAAATCGACTAAATCAAGTGTTTTGAGTATAATTATCAAAAAAGACACCTGATAATTTAAGTTGTTCATAAAATTTCATCTATAAGGTAAATAACTCATTAAATTTGCGACATATTTTGATAAATAGTTGATAATAATTTAGTTAGAAAACTAAATAAAAAATGATATTTCAAGTTTTTTTTTACCATTATATCTATATTTATAATTAATAATTATATATTAAAAAAATATACGAAAAATATTACAAGTTACAATTTTTGCTCATGTCAATTTAATTAATGAAAAAAAATACTTGTTAAAGTATAAATCAAAAATCACATAATTTAACTCTTAAAACGAAAAATATGACAATTTATTTGAGACTGAAGAAGTACAAACCATTTTTTTTGGTTTAATTTGAACCATTTTAAATCTTGATAATAGTAATTAATGTAACTGGTTAAACGTGAAACAATGAAAGTGCATGTTTGTTCTTCTATAAACATGACAAATATTTAAGGAGAAAAAGAGAGCTTGTTTTTGTTAAATTAGGTTTTAAGGCCTAATTCAGACCCAAAAAATTAGCTCAAAGGAAGGAGGATTGTCCAAACCTTATAAGGAGTCTACCCATCTCATTGCTTTTAACACCCCACCTAACGCCCAGTGCTTAGCATCTGGTACGTGGACAATTTTTGACCCACCTCACGCCCAATGCTTAACATCTAGTGCGTGGGCATTTTTTGGGCAATTTTTGATTGTTTTGGGCCCCAACATCGGGCGGGATGGGCCCTTGCTTTGATATCATGTTAAATTAGGTCTTAAGCCTAATTCACACCCCAAAAACTAGCTCAAAGGAAGAAGGATTGTTCAAGCCTTATAAGGAGTCTACCCATCTCATTAACCATCAATGTGACACTTTTTGCTTTTAACCGTTTTTATGGTTGAATAAATCCTTGATTAAGGTTTAATTATTATGGTTTCAAAAGATTTTAGTGTAAGATATTCTAAATATTATTGGGACCATATTATAGAGTTTCCTTTTATAATGTTGTTAAACTTTATATTAATGGTAGTGGTTTATACTTTATATAAAATTATTCATGGACAAAACGCGAAATAATGCCTTTTGCTACTTGGTAACACATGAAAGACCACTAATAATTTCTCCGTCCCGATTTAGTTATCATATTTTGTTTTCTTCCATTTCAAATTAACTGTTACAATTTTTGTTTTTCGAAAGTTAATTTAATTTATTATTGAAGTTACATTAGGTTAGATCAATTTAATATTTATATATTAGTTTTAACTTTTCAAATGTCAACTAGATGAAAAATTTATTTTAAAATATTAATCAAGATTAATAATAATTTAACTCTTAAAAAGGAAAATCTAATAGGATAGGGTTAGCTTTTTTTTTTTGGGTTTCCCACAGGACTAAATTCGAATTCGCGCCGGAAAGTCCCATGTTGGGGGTAAAGAACTCTAACAAAGGGACTCCGATCCAAGGGGATTCGAATCCGAGACCTTAAGAATGAAGGAGTACTTATCCTTCCACCACAACCCTTATTGGTGTTAAGTACATTTGATCTAACCATATTTTTTTTTTTTTGGTTTTATTTAAACCATTTATAACCTTGATACGAGTAATTAAATGTAACGGGTTTAACGTGAAACAATTAAAGTGCATGACTTTTTTTCTATATTATTGTTTAAAAGTGTAATGTAAATTAGAATAGTGAAATACTGTATAGTCTAAAGATATTTCTTTTTCTTAAATGAAATGTCATTTTCTTATATATGAAGAGTTTTAGATTAAACAATCTACGAAGATAAATTATGTCCACCAACTTTCTTATAATTCCTCTAGTGTTTTCTATTATTTTATCTTCTTGAATAATTATGTAAGCAAAAAAGATAAGAAACTTTGACTTTTCTCCTATTAAACTTTAGACAATAGCCGTTTTAAAAAAGTCATAAAGAAAATTACTTTGTTAATAAATAAATATAGCTTTAGTTACATGTTCAATACGTAATTATGACTTTAAAACAAATACGAATTTTAAGAAATTAATATATATAAATAGTATGAAGAAAATCTACTAAATTTTCAAAATATTGTCCTTATTATGTGTCCCTCTTTTTTTTTGGGATTTTTAAAAAAATGTATAGTTTTTGAAAATATTTTATATACAATATTATATAATGTTATACCTTAGGGGAAATGTACATCAACCTTGTATAAAGTGTATAATAATATATAAAAAATATATATACAGAAATATGATTTTAATCGTATATATACACAAAGTATATATGAACTACATGATGTAAAAATTCAAAAAAAACTTTGAACGTAATTTTTTCCTCTTTATTTTTTTTAACACTACTCTTTCCTTCCAAAAATATTGAAAGATTAATGTTATAAATGATTAAAATCAGAAAATTACCACACACAAAAGACTATAGAGTATAAATTATTCTAGACACTAATTTAATATTAGCAATTCAAGAGATTCTCATCTATCAAGAAATGAAAGATAATTAGGTGTGAAATAGTACATCTATAGTTCGGAATTTTGTATGAAGTATTATTTAAATAAAAATTATAATAATATATAATTCAAACCAAAAGCAATAAATACATTCAAACTTACTTCAATTAAATACATATATAATAACATTAAATCATGACGTATTGAGCAATGAGACAACGTTGATAACATAACACTAGAAATTCATGGAAATATGTTCATCAAACCACAAACAAGATAAAGTAGTATTAATGCAACTACATTCTATCCCCAAAACATAAAAAAATGGATACGGACACCTTCTATCGTTAAATAATAATAAATTGTCGTTAATTGACAAAGTGATAAGTATATATGAAGGTCTAATACAAATGAAGTCAAATTTTGAAATTTTTCATGAGGTTTTGTCTAATTATAAAATCACGCAAATTATTAAATAATAGTTTATTGACGAATTTCGTAACTAATTTCAACTATTTTATATTTTAAATATCTAAAGATGAACACATACACATAATGAAGGAGAAAAAAAATAAAGAATTTTATTTCAACATTTGACGATGTCAAAGTTCATTTAATATATTGTACATATACCCTACTAATTTCTTGTCACTTTTAATTGTTTATACATCTTCAATTTCCCCTTTGGACCACATTAAAAATGGATGAAATTAAAGATAAGCCAAGAAATTCAAACAACTTCATGGTGGGGTTCTAAGGGGATATTATATGCTCCCTATGTTTCACTTTATAGATAGGAATTCGGAGTACGTGGGTCAAAATACATAATTATTAGATGTGAATTTAATTTAGATATAGATAGTTTAGAATTTTTTGAAAATAAAATTTACATATTTAAAAATTACATTAAAAATAATGTAAATATGTAACTGTCTAGATATAACTATTAAGGCATTGTTTGCTTTAATTCGATCGCGATCTAAATCACCTCAAGCGTCCTCACGAGTTTGTCCCCTTAGGCTTTGACGTAAAAGTCGCCTCAATAGTGAAATTCTGAATTCAATCCCTATTTGACCCCATGTCTTTCTCCTACCATCTCGATGTGGAATTCACCTAAAACGTCTATCATAGCGAACCTCCTTTCGTGTTCAAGTAGCTATTTAAAAAAATACTATTTTATCAAATATATTTGTAATTAAATCCTAAACTATCACAAGCTATTTATTAATTTTAGTCATTACTATTTTAGCTTGCTGGTTTTTGTCCACGTTGTCATAAATGTTTAGTTGGGTAATCAACATCATTTGTTCAATGTTTCCAATTGGAAGCAGATAAGAAAAATAAAAGGTACAAACTCTCATTTTGATTTATTATTTTTTATTTCTATTCAGTATCTCTCCGTGGTCTGACAGCCAATTCAAATTTGCATCAGAAAGTCTCACTTTAGAGGTTAAGGAGTGTTTCACCAAAGATCGTCGACTTTATACCTAAGCCTCAAATTTGAGATTTATAATTAAAGATGAATGAACACTTATTATTTCACCGCCAACCTTTTGGCGGTCTCATGTCCATTTTTCAAGTCAAGCTGATGAATATTTAAATCTTGGAGTTTTAATTCAATTAACAAAAATAAAGTTGGTGATTGTACTAATCAGGGTAGATTAAATGGAACTTTCAAGGAACATTCGTACTGTATTTTTTTTTTAACATATTGTTTCACATTACAATTTGCTAATTATAATAATAGTAATTATTATTTGGCAGCACACCACAGTTTCTATGATGGTCCAAGTTGGTATTTATTAGAACGAAAGTAGTCAAAATTAATAAAAGTCAACCAAAATAACAAAAGTACTATGATACGATCACCAAATAATATCATAATATAATTCCATGGTATTATTATAATACATACACCTCTTATATTAATACATCGCCCTCCTCCCGTTCCCCTAGTGGTGTTATGGAATTGAACTTCTTTTTGTGGTCAATTATCGATATTTGATAGATAAAATTATTCGATATTTATATTGATAGGAAGGTAATAAAAATCTATAAATTAAAATTAGTTAAGGTATACAGAAACCAAAATATATATATATTTGGGCAGCTTACAATTCAAAAGCAAACATTTATTTTTATCGAAATGTTCCTCATTCCACGAAATACGATAAACATCAAATATTGAATTGTTGTTTTTTTTTTTCTAAAAAAAAAACTGTACTTCGTGGAAATAGAAATGTAAAATAGCAAGATCCATATTTTAAACTCTGCATGTTTTCTCAGTCGAGCACTTGCACAAAATTTCTCTAGTATAATTTACCGTTCTTATATAATTTACAGGCTATTAAACTAGAGCTTACTTTGCGCGCACTAAAGAACAGCGGCTATTGATTTTCATAATAGGATTAATGGACTTAGGTCCATATTTATTGATGCTTCACCTATCTTTAATTTAAGGAAAAATTATCTAACTACACATCATTTACTATCATATTTTCTTATTTTCCCTACCATTTCAAAAAATATTAAAAATCCCATCTTTTGCTCTCATCATTCCCTTTTTTGGATACATTAATTTGAAATCTCATACCCATGATTTTCTTTCCTTTTTTCAAGCCACAAATCTGTCTACAATTACCTACATTAATCCATTTTTGAATTTCAAATCTTTTTTCTTTCCAATTATGGTAAGTTATTCAAGAGGTAGATTTCTTTCCACCACTTCAATTTTCAATTTTTTTTTTTTTATTTTTTTTTAGTTTTTTCATCTTAAAAAATTATGGAATTTGTTACTCCCCGTCTCTTTATTGGAAGAGGGGTGAAAAACGTTGCTAATGTAGAGAGTTCATCTTTGAGTGCATTTAGAATTGTTCCAGGAATTTCTAATGACGGTCTTAATACACTTCATTCCATTGGTTCGATCTTTCAGTATTGAGCTTACCCAATTAGTTTGAGAAGGATACATCTTCGTTGCTTTCCGCTGATTAGATTGTTGGCTTTTTTGTCAATTTTTTGGTTGTTCATCTTTTCTGATACATATAGGTTTAGATTTTTAATGTATCTAGTTGATTTTGTTTCTTAAACTAATGTATATTGCCTTCGTTACAACATTCTGATACATTACAATTCCATCATGCACAATGTATCGTGTTAAAATATTTGTTTTGATACATAACCTTAATTAATATTGATACTTGCTACAAAAATTCTACCAATCATTTATCATATATCAGCCTTTTCATCTACAAATTTCTGATACATATGGATTTTGCTCTCAAACAAAATAAGTTACATAAATAACAATGTATCATGCACTAATTTTTTAGGCATGATACGTAAATTCAAATTTATACTAAATGTATCTGATACATAATAATTACCAAAAAGTAATGTATCGATCTCAAGCCTAACATCTTATGGGCAATAATTTTTATTTAATGTATCTAGTTGAAATACAACATTTATCAATTTAAACAAGATACATAAATAGTAATATATTGATAAATCTATCCATCTCGAAAACGAAATTCAAAAAATGATTACTGTTGACACCCAATTTTGACCCTCCACAATATATATTAATTATCGATGCTTCTTCAATTTCAAACTATTTCAAACTATTCAAAATATTTAGTTTTATAAAATAAAATTAAAAAATATATATATAAAATAAAAAGAAAAAGAAAAAATATAATATAATATATATATATATATATATATGTGTGTGTGTGTATATATATATATATATATATATATATATATATGTATGTATGTATGTATGTATGTATGTATGTATGTATGTATGTATATATGTGTTTGCAAGTTATTTTAAATAGCTTTGTCACTTTTTAATAATATGTATGTTTGTTTAGTTATGTATATAATTAATGGATTTTATGAGTATTCAAAAATCATCCCGAAAAGATTTTATATTTTAAATACGTTATTAGTAGTAAGGGTTGTAATTTTGAATTAATAAATTTTATGAAATTGAAAATATTTTCAAGTTATTTTAGAGTAATTTTATCATTTTTAATAATCTTAATAGTCTTAATAATAAATACGTATATTTTTGCAACCACGTTATTTTATAACTATTTGAAAATCATCACAAAAGATTTTACATTTAGTTAAAATTATAGTTATGATTTCGAATTCATTAGTTTGTAATTAAATTAATTATTTTATGATCGAATTAATTATAATATTTTGTTAAGATTAAGAAGCTCGTTAATTAATTAATATTAATTCGTTTAAATTAAACTCAACTTTTATCTAACCCCTTTTCTATTTTGGGCCAATTTGCAATGGCCCAATTCAAATGATTCCAGCCCCTTCCTAGCACATACAACAACTCCAGTAGCCCATTACAACAATACACACAATACCAAACGCCCCAGCCCACGTTTTGCCCCCAACCCGGCCCAATCTTGTTCTCCAAAAGAGACCAAGAATATAGCAGCCAAGACCGACCCCCTTAGCCTCTCCTTCTTCTCCTTTGCAGTAACACGTGAACGGCAATGTCAACAACGCCCACCATCTTTGACAATTGCAAACGAAAGCAGCAGCAGCCGGGACAACGTTATCCACGGGAAAAGCAACGGTCTTTTCGTATCTTCAATCCGTTCCAAGCCTGTAATAGCCACACACCCTCATCTTTTCATGCGGATTTTGGGGAATTTCGGTTGAAAATCTCTACTGGAAGTAGTTTTCCCATCCCTCGGAGAAGTAATTTGAATTTAGGGTCGAATTCGGATTCGGGTTCTACCCTTTTCCCTTCCAATTGAACCCTAGATTTCCCCTCCTATAAATAGCTTCTTGTGATCACAGTACGGGGGGATTTTTGGAGGATCTTTAGAGAAAAAATACACAAAAGCTACTTAAGCTAAAAACAGTAAGAATACAAACGAAATACATTCGAAATCAAAGAGAGATTCATGTGACTATAGTGTGGCTTCCTTGTTCATTCATAAGAATCCTTGTAATTTCGTTTTGGTGGTGGAATCGTCTTCGTGGCTAGCTCATTACTGACCCTGTTTCGTTGCCCCGAAAAAGGTAAACTTTTATCGTCTTATTTAAATTCTTGTGTATTCTCGACATATTGATTAATTTGTTATTATTGTTAGCTTCTCTCTTTTTTGTACGTCTGATTCCATTTTAGTGTGTGAATCTCCATTTTATTTTGGTGTTTAAAGGGTTGGCGTTGGTATGTTATTTGTGATTTTCTCATATAAGATATACATTGGTTTGAGTTCATTTGTTGTGTCTTTTACTGCGCCGAAGTCCGTTCTTAGTTTGGATCTTAGTCACCTGTCTCGTAGAATCTGTTTCGCCTACGCCTCTTGTTGATTTCCGCCTTCTATTCATTTTCTGGTGTATTATCTGATATGTTAGTTTATCTTTGGGATATAGCCTCTTATTTCACATACGATTCATGTCCTAATCTTTAGGTTTAGTGAAATTTTGTTTCTTACCTAATTTACATCACGAGAGTAATCTGTAATATATGTTCGATAGGATAAATATTGTTTTCATGTTCTCCGAAATCAGCTAGTTACTCACTGTTTTAGTTTAAAATGTTTCGTCTCAAGAAAGTGAATTCCTTTCTAATGGTGACCTTTGTATCTAATAAAAGTTATTCTATCATTGCCTTGTGCTTATTGCCTCATCTATTGTCTTAGGTTCATATATTACGAGTTTAATTTATATGATGTTAAACATGTGATATTTGGAAAATCTTAATGATTGACTGCTAAAATGGGAGCAACAAAATCAGTTGGGTCGTCTTTGGCACGAGGCCATTCGAGATTACGCTCAATCTGCCTTTACTTTGCTTAAATCATTCTATTCTAGCTCAATAAAGATATTTTTTTTTTAGTTGTGATATTAATATTGTTTGGCATATTCTATATCATACAAACATAATATTGTCTATTTCTTTGTGTATTGGGACTTATCATTGTCTCAATATTAACTTAATTTGCAAAGGGTATTGAGGTACAGTTCTCGATTGTTGATTTTACATCCTTCCATGCCTACTTAGTTCATCTCTCTCGGTACCATGGTCACGAGTATGACCCAGCTTGATCTCTTTTCTTTTGATCACGATCTTTCTTTTGTTCGTTATGATTCTTAATTACTCAACCTACTCCCTGTTTAGTTTTAGTAGAATTTGTCTCCATATTAAATTGCAGGCATGATTTAGCTATTCCGAATTGTTGTAATCCGTGTTACGGCTAATTTAGTCATGCTGGTAGTGTTTTGGTTCATGTAGTTTCATTCATCTGGTGTCAATACGCGTCCTTTGTTTGGTGCTTCTTTGGTTCAGAATTTCAATATATTATTGATGCATAAATCTGGCCGAGACTAAGGATGGCTATTTCAACCCCTTTCTCAATGTCAATCGAGTTGAAAATAAAAAGATAAAAAAATGAAATACATAAACAACCAAATAGCCTATCTTATCTTGTTAAAACTCTCTGTTATCTTTCCCTTATGTACAAGCTTAACGTTGGAAAGTAATTGTGTTGTAGAGATCTCAAATTTGCAAATATTGAAGTGTTTGGTTTCGTAAAATAGACCTTGACTGTACCATGACTGCATTCACATTTTATATCTAAGCTTGGGATTATGTAAATCATTATGATTGGCATGTTGATATTGGCAAAGTTATTTTGCTTTTACTATGTTGTTGGCCTTTATATATAACAAGTATGGTAACATGTTGGCTTGATGCTCTGGACATATGATCATTTTCTGATTGTTTTCACTACGAAATTATTTCCAAAGCTTCCATATGATTACATGATATTAATTAACGTGTTGGCTAGTTGAGCATCATCGTTTTAATGCTAATAAGTGTTTGCTAATAATTTGGAAGGTCAGATCCTTTGAAATTTGTAGTAACATTTAGTTTTGATCTCTTTCTATGTGATATTAAGGAATATTAATCTTTCTCTCTTATCTTTCTTTGCATGAATTCCTACCTCCGAGTTCTCACGAACTCCTTCCTCCTTTCGCATTTCGAGAGGGTCATAAAGACCAAAAATACTTTTTATCGAGTCAGCCCCTATACATTCGGAACAGGTCTCGGAGATTACCCATGTTGCTGGAAATGTTCAAAAGCCCAAGAAGCAGGCTGTATACATATCGTATACAGCAGTATACACTCAAAATACTGATATACAGGTCAAAAAACGTAAAAATACAGGGCTGAGACGAAGTACAGGTGTTCGGAAGCATAAAATGCATGAAAAAGGCTGATATGTGAGCCGATATACACTAATATACAACCAATATATACCCAAAACGGGATTGGGCTGAACTGAAATATTTGCAGCGAAATTGGCCCAATAAGGGCCCAATTTCATTATCTCTCTTACCCCTATACTTGTTTAATTATGTTTGATTTAATCCTAACTTTATAATTATTAATTAACTTAATTAGAGTCTCCAAAAGACGAGTTATTTCCTTTGTGTTGATTTAATTTTAGTGTGTTTCATGTCTTAGTGTTCACTTATTTTTATCAATCAAATATGTCGGTCAAATTATGCATTTTAATTAAGTTAAACCTTTGGTTCTTAAAAAATAATGTTGCTAAGCTTTTCACTTAATCACTTTATATTCACTTTAAAATTGTTAAAGTTAAAAATATATTTTTTCTCAAATAAACTTTAAAAAGTCAAAACCTTTTTCAATTAATAATAATAATAATAATAATAATAATAATAATAATAAAATACATATATATATATACACATTCGTACTTGATCATTTTTGCAAAAATGTTAGTTAATTAATTAAAATTGATTTTCATGCTTAATTTATTAAATTGGTTTAACTTATTATTTCAAAATGAATTACGTGAATTTTAATTAATCTGGTTTTATTAACATTCTAATCACCTGCAACTTAATTCAATTGTTTTTATATTTAGGTTCCTCTTTCTTAAAAAATATAAAAAAATAAAATGTGGCATTTATTTATTTTCTTAATATTAATCAAATATTGTGAATTATTATGTTAAATCATTTTCTAAACAATTAGTCAAAAATGTTTTAGTCAAGTCGCAGGTCAACCGCGTGTTAGCAGGCGTTTCAAGTGCCTTAAATACCTTCTTGAAGCGTAAATAAGAACTTCTTATCCATTTTCTCTAATTTTGAAGACTTAATCTTTTAGAGTCTTTTAAAATTAAGTTTTCTTAATTTCTCTAAAAAAATTAAGTGGCGACTCTTTTCTATGTATTTTTCTTAAATTGTTTTATACTTAGAACATTTCAAAAAGCGATTTTTTCTACAAATGGGAAAATTACGACACAACAATTACACAACATTATAAAATGTATGAATGATCCATCAAAGCTATGCATCCCTTCAGCCTTTTTATATCAATACATAACAGATACATTGAAAATCCAAACTCTTGTTTCTTCACCTCAACGATGTATCAAATCTCAAATTTTTTTCTCAACTCATCGATCTCTAATTCAGTTGCAATGGCTGATTTAAGATTCACAAACCAATATTTTGACCAACAACAATTCCATCACTTTTGTATTGTTCATACCTCACCTCACTTTCTCAGATTCTGAAATGTCTCAACAAGATCGACATGTTCATGTTGTATCAGTACAATTTGTCGACAAGTTTGATTCAAAAATTAAGAATTCTTTTGGAAGAATGAAAAGAAGGATTTTGGGATCTAAAAACACATTACATATACATCAAACTAGTAATGTATCAATTTGTAATCAGTAATGTATCACGACTTATATATCAATATACAAATTCAAAAATTAATAAACAGAGTAACATAGCAAATCCAAACAACTTGAATCAAAATTGAAAGGATCTTTGATGAACTTGAAGATTCAAAAGGAAATCGTTTGTCGAACAACAATTCCATCACTTATGTATCCTTCATAACTCACCTCGCTAACCCAAAATTTCGACAAAAGTTTTTGAATGTTTCTTCGCTGAACAGGGGAGAACAATTTAAAATTTTGAATTTCTTTGTTCTGGATTTCCCAACGTATAATTGAGAGTAAGAAGAAACGTAAACGTAATTTATGGATTTAATTAGATTTTTAGGTTTTATTTCCTTTTTAGCGTAACAGAAGGATTCTTCGTGTATTAGAATTAATGTATCCGGATGGTAACTTATGTATCCGGAAGGTACAAATTTTAAGGGATTATTGTAATTAAAAAAAAAGTAGGGATATAATGTAATTTACTTTTTACACTATGAGATTTATGTAAGTTAAACTTAATTTAATTTTCTTGGGCCAAGTGTGTGGCCCATATCAAAATATTACCAACTTTATTATCTCTATTTGAGCCTAAAACATTCTCTTTTTACATGGACTAACCCAAAATAGTTTCTCTCTTATATTTCTGTGGAAGTTTGGTATATTAGCCTTTTCCTTTTGGAATTTTACTTTACCATGGTGCTATATATTACATTCAAATAACCATATGTTCTTTTTACTCATGGTACTATATATTACATTCAAATAACCACATATTCTTTTTACTCATCAAGATAATTAGTTTACAATAAACTAGATTGTCAAAAAGAGATACACGTATAATTATTTTAAATTCATGGTTCAAGCTCATGACACATATTATCTGCTTTGGCCCAACAGAACTCACAAATTAATTGTCTCTTGTGTATGCGGTATGTGTTCATTGACCCCAAAAGCGTACGTTCGTGCTATGTACACTTATTTTGTGCCTTGTAAAACTCTTTACTTTCTTCTCCGATTTCATTGCAGGACTGATGGAAGGTATCATGTGCACCCCAACCTTTTTCAGAATCTCTTCAGTCCTTTTCTTTGACTCGCCCTCATCAGTCATCGATTTATCCTCCATCATAGGCATCATACACTTCACTCATGGACTTAACGTCCTCGCTGAGATTTACTCTACTTCTGACACCATATTTGCCACGGTCGTCCAACATAACACTATCAACCAAAAAAGGAGCGTGTGGATATGAAAGGTTGATGAATCAAAAAATAGAAAAAACAGATATTGACATGGCACATCATGTTATGTCACAATAATAATTAGCAAAATTTGTAAGAGGTGATCAAATATGGATTCCGACATGATCCAAGAACAAAGCACAAAAAGAAAATAAAATTGAACCACAACATGTGCTACCTTTTCTTTATGTCTAGTGCCTATCTTTTAAATATGTCCTCTTTTGTCTTCTATCTATGTCTGCATTTCTAACATTATATTTGATGTGAGGTAAAACCTGTTTATTATGCTGCTTCATTATATTGTTATTTCTAAATAATATATAAGCACTCCATCTGTTTTAATTCAATTGTTCAGTTCTGATTTGACATAGAGTTTTTGGTAAAATTCCGCAAGGAAGGGTGACTAAGAGGGCGATTGTGGTTGCAGTCTGGTTAAGAAAGTAAAAAGATTTTTAAATCTTACGATTTTAAATATGTCATATGAAAAGTTATAATTAAAGAATTGCCACCCGACCAATTATGTTAAGTATATACACTTACCTCCAATTATTTTTTTTTTTAAAAAATAAATATCAGGTGTTCAATATTTAAATGTTCGATTAATTAATTTAAATTCATGCAAAATAAATTCACTAAGGAGGGTAAACACTTAATGCCCACATGACATGTTTTTCATTTTCAGTACTCGACCTCTGATTTAGTTATCGTTTGATAATAAATTTTGAATATTTATCATTTATCATCCGTTTAATCATGAAATTTGATCTTCAAATATTTTCAAGTTTTCACAGACAGAGTTAAACTAGATTTTGGGTTTTAGCAACTTCCAAGCTTCAAATTTTTTTCAAGTAAAATGCATGTTCTAACACAACTTCAAATTTTAAAAATAACAACTTCAAAAACACAATTTTTAAAATTTCAACTTTAAAATTTATGACCAAACAGTGACATAGATAATCACCTAGACATTTTGGTTGATTTGGCATGCCTCTACCTGTAGGTAGAGTTGTCAAAAAAGGTCAGCCCAGCCCAATCCATCTAGTCCAAGCCTCGCGGGCCAAGAAATTTGATGGGCCAGGGAGGACCGGTCCTGAAAATGTTCAATTCAACCCAATCCTGGAAGGGCCCTGAGCAGGGGCGAGCTAGCCCTTCTTTTTCTCTTATTTTCATTTTTTTTCTTTTCAAACTTAAAATGCTATATCATTAAGAAAATGAGAAGATTTTCAAATCAAATATGCCAAACAATGACCTTTTTTTCAATATAATACTAGCAAAAACTCTAGTGTGATTAGCATGTATCTAGGATACTAGATACGCGAGATGCATGTATTTAGTGTGATGCATCCCAGATAAGCGTAAGAGATAAGAGAGTGATGAGCGATATGGGAGGGAGGTGAGGGTGCGAGATTTGTCTATGTATCCTAGATACACGCTAATCCACTTGGATAGAGTGTATTTAGAATAAATTACACCTAATTTTGAGTCCATGTATCTCGAGATGTATGTATGAGGCCTCACCAAAATCTGGTAAAATTCGTAATATTACAACAAAATGTGCATCTAAGTAATTAATTCATACACTAGTAGATTTATGTAAGTTACCCTTAAATAAATAGTTTTAGCCCATGGACAGACCCCAACCCGGCCTTGATCAAGCCTCAAGGGCCAAGAGATTATATGGGACGTGCTTATAAGCTGTAGTTTTAAATGGGCTTGAAAAATCCAATCTCAACTCTTTTGAGTTGGACCGACCCCATGGATTAAGCCCATTTTGAAGAGATGACAATTGGAGTGGGCGAGATGGGATACATGGTAACTGGTTTACTAGTGAAGTTTACTAAACATTCCAACCGTAGAGTCAAACACTAATTCATAATTTTTTTTTTTTTTGTAATTTGGATGATTTTAAAGTAATTAAAGAGACAATTAATTTAGTGATCCTTTTTGTTTCAAGACCAAATTATAATCCTCCTATCTTGTCAACTTATATTATGAATGAAAGTTGTGAAAAATAAAAAAAGATAAAGGACATTAGTGGAGAAGCCAGGCTATAAAGCTACTCATAAAATCAATTTTTTTATTTGTTGCTTTCCCATACAACATGCAGTCTCTTCTTTGTCCAAAAAAATAAAGTAAATAAAACTAATTACAAAATGTATTTTGTTTCTATTTGCTAGTGGTTAACCAACTCAGGACCCATATATTCGACAAAAAGTTCACTCTGATGTGTTCATTTATAAATAATTTATTTATTATAAAGTTTAAATCTTGTACAGCATCATATATTGTCTATATATTTATCACGTCATTTAAAGAATATTTATAGACCAAAAAAACATGAAATTTGATAGGCTTAAAAGATATATTATAGTAATTGTTACAACATATGTAAAAATTATTTACACGAATGATGTATATTAATTAAACTATTTATTAATCAACAAAACATGACGCAACTTCATATTATCGATTATCGAGGACATGACTCTAGATAGAAAGGAGTGGAGGTCGTGTATTAGTGTAGACGGCCAGTAGGGGTGAAGGGGTATACGTCTTGTCATGCATAGGTTTAGACTTGTCAGTGATTGTCGAGTATCAGTCATACCCTTATAGTTTGTCACATAATTTGTATTATGTTTTGATTATCACACTATTTTGATGTTGTTGTTACTTCTTGTAGGCTTTATATTGTCTTTTTTATTATTGACTATGTTTTTTTTTTCATTGTTTCTTCTTCTTTTACTTGGGTTGGGTTTGATGCACCTGATGAGCCGAGAATCTTTCATAAACAATCTTTATACCTCCTTGAGATCGTGGTAAAGTCTGTATACATTCTACCTTCACAGACCCCACAATGAAATTCTGCTGAATATGTTGTTGTATTATATTATGTGTCATATATATAGTAAGAAATATGTAGAAGAGTACCAGTTGAACAGTTGTAAATTATAATATTATATTATTTATAATATTTTAAGGACTCAATCATTAGAAGGTCCTGGAAATTTGGGTTGTTATGGCTGTACGGTATTTTCCATTTTTTTCCGTTTCTAAATAATAAATATAATTGGCACTATTTATTATAAGTGCGATCCAACTAAAAAGGGAATTTAATTCATATGGAAAAGTTTGAAAAAAGTCATAATGATGGAAAAAAAAAAAGATCTAATTTTTCTTGATTGCATGCTATTTTTGTGGGCATTGTTAAGGTGGAAAAATGGTATTATAAAATACAATCATATTTAATTTAGAAGAAATTAAGACGTATATTCATTGCTCATTATTATCAGAAAATATATCAATTATTCATAAATTTTATGTGGGAAAAATAATTTATATTTTTCATCTTTGGAATTGTCCTTTTGGTCTGCTTAACCTTATCATGTAGGTTCCCTATGAATTGGACGATTTTGTTTGGCTAAATATCTAGCAATAAACTTCATGCTTGTTCATTTCAAACAAATTTGAACTCTATATCATAAATTCTATTTAAAAATAAGTTTATTTATGTGATATAACACTTTTTTTTTGTTAATCGTGAAATTAGAAATTTTTAATTATAAAGATATTCAATATTTAATATATACGTTTGATTTATAATTTTTTAATTTAAAGTGTTCAACTGACTATTCTTTACCGCATATGGCTACGCAACTAACTCCAAGGTACTTATTGACAATATTAACAACAATTTGACTCATTATTTATCTATTACTATAAGTTTTGTGCATCGTCAATATACATAACTTTGTAAACTACTAGGCAATTTCTAAGGTAACACAATGTTTAATCCTAGTCACATCAAAAAAAAAAAAACATTTCACATCATGTATGAATGTTTTCCAATAAAAAGGCTATTATTACTCACCTTATAAGGCTAGGAATTAGGATAATATTTCTTTGGACAATTTTTATAGGTTTTGGACTTTTGCATGATTTTAGCCTAGACAAAAACAAGACAACAACTACTATTTCATTACAACCCTCACCAACAAAAAGAGATAATAAAGTATCATTATTAATATCCACGTCACAACAGTTCTTAGATTCCATTGCCCCCTTTTATGTTTTTTTTTTTAAAATAACAAAATTATTAATATTTTTTTGAATAAATTATTTTATAACAAATATTCCTTCAAAACTTCTCTATATAAACTACTACCATAGTCCAAACTTATTCGTTGAGCCATCGATTATTATTTTTTTCCTAATATAATCACCAATAATGATCACCTCATACCCCTCTGCCGCCACCATCACCACCGTTGATTGCGAGAAACAAGTCCGTTCGTGGCGACTCCTCCGCTCTCTAGTGGAGTTACTCATCCCTAGTTGTTACTGTACATTTGTTGAACCTACAGAACCTGTCCTGAGTCAAAAACCTGTTTCATCTTTCAACTATCATAGACCATCATTTACCTCGAATACAACAAATATTACAGGTACCATTTTTGGGTATCGTAAAGGAAAAGTCAATTTTTGTATCCAAACAAACCCTAATTCCTCTACCCCGCTTCTTCTCCTTGAACTCGCGGTTTCTACTTCTACCCTAGCACGTGAAATGCGTGGAGGGCTACTAAGAATCGCGCTGGAAAGTTCCAATAATGGTGATGGAAGTGGAAATAATGAAAATTCTTCCCTTCTGTCCATGCCTGTATGGACGATGTATTGTAATGGAAAAAAAGTAGGGTTTGCGGTTAAGAAAAAGCCTACGAAATCCGATTTACAAGTGTTGAATCAAATGGAAAGTGTAGTTGTGGGTGCTGGCACTGTTCACGGTAAAGAAATTAACCGCGACGATGATATAATGTACCTTAGAGGAAAATTCGATAGGGTTCATGGATCTTCAGACTCAGAGTCATTTCATTTAATCGATCCTGAAGGAAGTATGGGGCAACAACAATTGAGTATTTTCTTTCTCCGTTCTCGTTCTAGCTGAGTTGATCGTGATGTTTGAATCAACTTGCAATTCTTTGCTAAATCTTTTTTCCTCCTAGATATGAGTTTTGTACTTTGGTGTTGCCATGCAACACCCCATGTGTTTTTCGAGCTGTGTTTTTTGGCATGGTTTTTTTTTTATATCCCTTATAGGGATATTTAATTTGTCATGGGGTGTGTATGTTGCAGTTACCAAAGATAAATATTTGTAAAAATGTAATTAATGGAGGACCATTTTAGTTTATATATTTTCCTTTTTATTTCATTAATATCTTGATTAATTTTTTTTAATTGTTACACAAAATAGATGTCATAATTTACTCAAAATTTGGTGGGAATTATTGTCCATTTGAATATTTAGGACTTCAAGATTTACCCAAGTAGTATTAACTGTTCATAAATATAACAAGTTAAATTACATTGATCCAAGAAAATTCTTTTACATCATTATTAATGTATACAACAAGTTAAATCCAAAAGCAAAAAAACAAATGTTGAATTCTTATTGGAATAGTGAAAGTTCATGCACGCAGTGTAAAGCTTGCTAGTTGTTTTTTTTGGCTAAGTTGTCGCGATAAATTTTGGAAATTAGAAAAGACAGGTAAACGTAAAATCAAAATTTTGAATTTATATGTTTTAAATTTATTTTCTTAAAAAAAAAAAAAATTATTACATTTTGGATAAACTGTTTATACATATTACGTGAATTTTTAACATAAACAGAAGATCTGGACTAACGTTCTGAACTCGTAAATATAAGTAGTGTACATAAAAAAATTGGACTATCGAGTTAACTTGACCTACAACAACAAATAATTAATAATCTATTATAACGCGATGAACTTAATTTTGGATCCATAGGATAACCCGCAATCGCTACATCCTCTACCACAATTTCTGTCCTTCGAATGAACACTCCGCGGTGAGCACTTTGTGCACACTGAATAAACCCTCCGTTGTATAAAATTTGATAGTGTAAAATTTTCTGATATTTTATATAGCCGACATCTTATTAATTTGTGATTATCTTAAGAGAATAAAAATCTGATTATGCTGCGATTAATTAGTACATATTTGACATGGCAAAAATATGACCAACTACCAAATTATCCTAAGATCCTTTTTCGTATCTACAGATCAAATATATTAATTAGTGATAGCTAATTAACTTATGTAGTTCCAATGGTAGAAATCATATATGATAAACAAAAAAGAATATAGACATGTTACGAGAACAAAATGAAGAATAAAGATCAATGTTTGGATGGCTGAAACAATTAATTTAACTAATCTTGTAAAATTTGTAAAATTAATACATCTCATATGCATGGATAATGTGTCACTTATGACACACTAATGGTATAATAAATATGGATATTTATAATTAATAACAATATTCTATATAAATATTCTTAAAGACTTTAACGACTCTGAATGCAATGACATCAACTCAATTGTCGTTATGTATTTCTGCTGCAATATAAATGAAAAGCTATTGCCACTAAATGTCTCATTTGTGTAGTGATGGACGATGAGTCGTCACAGAGAAAAAGGACAGATTTTTAGATTGATAAGCTTTTGAATAAGGGGTACACGTGACATCTTAGACGTATCTCACATCAGAAACAAGAGAAAATTGAAGAATTTTTTAAAATTATACTACAAGTTCACATGTTATACACCATATACACTTTTGAACTCGATGATAGCATAGCACAAGGAACAATTTTATGAGGTTGCTCACTTTGGGCTTGGGTCGTGACAGTCTAACATATAATGTAAAGAAGTTTTACATTATTTGAATTACTAATTTCACTTGTTATAAATAATTATGGATTTTATATATTTTAGGTGATTTGATAGATCTGATTGTATAAATATTTTTACGATTTTTCCAAAAAAAAAAAAAAAAAAAGAGTGAAAGGATGTGATATAATGTTGGGATAGTGCTTCTCTGATTTTTTTTTTTTTTGTATTTTTATTTTTATGAGCTGTTTTGATTCCTTTTGTCGTTGAAATAAAAATAAAAAGCAAAAAAAAAAAAAAAAAAAGAGTAAAAAGTTAGATTTGTCATATAGGAAGAGGGATGCATATGCTCATATATATATTCAATCATTTTGGTCAATAATTTCCTCTTTTTTTAATTGTTTAATTTGCTTTTTTCCCTTCCTTTAATTAAATCTTTTAATAGTATATATATATATTAATTGGTTAATAGACATAACACGTACGATCTTTTCTCTATTTATTTAGGTGAATAAAAGAATATTAGTATATAATTGGGAGAATAAAATTGAGGCTACAAATTAAAGAAGGAAAAGTTAGTTGAAAAGATCAAGATATTGTATTATAGTTCTATCCATTAAATATTTAGAATACATTTTGTTTTAAATATTTAAGATGGTCCCTTTTTTTTTCCCTAAATTATCTTGAAAAAATGACAAGAATTACTCGAGAAAAGTTATTTTATGTTATATATCTATAATTAAGTGCACAATAAACTCAGTGGATAATGAATTCACCTCTCTACCCTTTTCCACTTAAAAATAACAGGGTTTTAATTCTCCACATGCTAGATTTAAACTCGTGATGTATGTTCTCTTATGTTTGAATGCATTTAGCTCACATGTTATGTGTTGTGCTTTTATATCTTAATCAAATTCTTTGGGGCGAATAAAGACAAGATTGTTGAGTAGCGACCAATGCAAATATATACTTGTCAATAACTTTAAAAAATTTGTATACCATTACAGGACTAACATGCACACACCTAGATTGATCCCCGTCCTTCAAGAAATTGTTGTAAGCTTGTAGCTTTTATATATAAGTGTCAAGTCATATAGGTGCATGTAACACATGAAAGCTTAAAAGGTGAACAATATATTTCTCATATTTTTGGCAAATGAATACAACAACATATCTAGTGTATAGTGCTCTGGACGTTGAAAGAATTTATGATATCTTTTCTCATAAATATTTGGCGAATCAATGAACATTCTTATCGAGTTTTACAATATCCTCTCGCGTTGTATGTGTGTGCTCACCTCCATATTTGCTAAAATAGTTGGAGGTGAAGGTAGACTATATCCCGCGAAGAATAGTTGTTTCTCAATTCCATCATTCATACCGCTGGATTCAAAAGACTTCTTTGGTTCTTCTAATACATAAAGCTCCAACTGCATGCCAATCCAAGTAACAATACAACAACTCTAGATATCATCTTCCTTGGTGAAGTACCTGCATACATACCTTCTCGAAAAAGTAAAAACGGAGAAATTACGAAGATAAAAGGCATTAATCTTCTTAATAACCCGAAAACGCCTCTTGTAATCCTAGTTGTACATGCTTATGCAGGGGCGGAGCTTTGGTCAAAATCCTGTATTTGTGTTTTAAAATCCATTTAAGACGTATAAATAATTTATCCAGAATCCAACAAGTCGTGCTTTCTAGCAGCTCTAGAACTCATAAACGCAAAATCCTAGCTCTGCCTCTATGCTTAACTTACACATTGAGAAGTAGACGCTTTCGATTAGGCCGAGCCATTGAGGCAAGTAAGGTTAGTTTTATACCTGGTTGCAGTTGAAGATAATTGTTCCGAATGCTCCACTCAAAATCCCAGTGCTTTTTTTCGCACTTTAGTGTCCAGTAAGACCATCCAAAAGAGGCTGCATTGTATATATCTAACTGAACTCTTCCGAAATTCTGGTAATCTGCTAACGAGCCATTAGTAACGTTCCATTCGTTCACCCACTCACCTGCAATCGGTTAAATTCATGTCAAAATATCACAATTCTGAAATGTGGCATTTGAGAATTGGTCCTAGTTCACTAAACCAAAGGCGTTGCGAAAGGAAAGAAAGGATATATTATTACCAACAAACACCAATGGTCCGTTGGCGCTATTCAAAGCCTGTATTTGAGATTGTCTGTTTTTGTATAGAAATTGAATGTTCTCCAACGAGGTCAGTTTATCAAAGTATCTGTCAAAGAGATTGTAGTAGTGCAAATCAACTACTGTGTTTGATGAGCCTATGTTAGCTTGATAAAGTTCAAATGGATCTGCATTTCCGATTCTTTGGCAAAATATCACGTAAGCTGTTGAAGAATATTTTTGAACAATTTGGTATCCCTGTTTATAAAAAGGTACCAGAATATCCAGTGAGACATCTGCAGCAGATGGCTCATTTAGAAGCTCGATTCCCAGCAAGGCAGGATGCACAGCATACCTATGAATGTTCATGAGTTATAATACATTTAAAGAAAATATTTAAAGAGAAAGGTGAATGTTATGAACGCAAATGAGATGAGGATACTTAGATGGATGTGTGAGCACACTACGAGAGATATGAAGATATATGAGGCAAGGTGGGAGTAGCCTCAGTGGTGCACACGATGCAGGAAAATTCAAGCAAATATGCAAAATCTTGGCAATGACAAATGCTCATGGCAAAGCACGGTTGATAGATTCATGAAGAATTCGTTAAAATCTACCTGGAAGCTAAGAACTCTATTGCATCCAATGTTTGCGAGATGTATTCTGGAGATGTCTGCCAGTTTACTGTGCCATCTCTACTGGCACTATGTTCCATCCCATTTTGGGAACCTGGGACAGCGTGAAGGTCGATTATGCACTTAATGTTATAAGCTCTGCGAATAGAAAGAGATCAAATGGCTGAAAGAAGGGAAGAAATCGTAGAAGAGTATAATGAAATAGCAGAAATCAAGACCTACTGCGCCCATGAGAATGCATTATCAAGAGCTTCTAAGCTTCCACCAATAAAAGGAGCCGGAGGATCTGAATCGGAAGCTATCCACCAGCCAACAGGAATCCTAACAGTATTTATTCCGTGTCTGTTCAAGAAATCGAAGTCATCAACAGTGATGAAACTACTCCTATGCTTCTGCAACATACAAAAAAGGAGAGAAATACAATGAACTTGCGTCTCACTTACATCCGATAAATAAGTGAAAACGTGATCAATTTACCTTAAGAACGTCTTTTGCCTTGTAATGCCCATATCCATTAGCAAGCTGGTAATCCCCTTGCAACTTTGCCACAAACGTCATCTCAAATGTGGCTGGATTATCATCCCAGCCTGGCGTCCCCGGAAAGTCTGCTGTGAGAACATTTTCATTTGAGGCCTAAATGAATGAGGTAGAACAGAATTACAGCAGTTCCAGTAGAACTCTTGTAGATGTGAATGTCAGCACGACAACATACTAAAGCTGGTGTAAAGAAAAATAAAATCAAAACACTGAAATCACATTATTTTGATCATCCATAGGACTACACCTCTAACAACAATCATGTGTGCGAGTTGTCTACCTGAACAATCACCAACTATTTATCAAAACACACCTCAACTATCCATCGTTCCCTTTTCCTACCTGAAATATAACCATCATTCAGGTGTGTTTTGGGAACAATTGATAGTTGAGGTGTGTTTTGATAAATGTTGGTAATAAGTCAGGTACGAACTTCGCACACCTGATAATTCAGGTATGAAACTCGAAAAACCAGGGTACTTTAGGTATGTTTTTGATCCTTCACTCATGTACATATTATATAAACCACGAAAATGGCATAGAATTTTCTTATATCAAATATGCTTGATGTATCACACAACAGAGACTGACAGAGAAATAAAGAAAAATGAAGTTGTGTTATCAAATGAATTCTGTAGTTGCAAGAAGTGCTTCTGCCAAATGCAAAAGTAAAAGAAATGAGAAATTACCTGTATATAAGTTCCACTTTTCAGTTTGATGTGAACTCTATTATTGAAGTTCCTTTCGAGATAGAATGTTTCTGAATCCGAGGGAGACTCTGCTGTTGCCGTCACACTATCTCCATCACCACTGCATGTTAGAAATTGCCCTTCAGAAGTTCGAAACTGAAATACTGACTCAGAAATCCTCCACAACTGTTAAAAAATAAGCAAATTAATCAGGTACTATTCTCAAAATCAACAATTTCTAGCTTAAACTCTACTAAAAAGAATCTCTTTTCATTATATGAACTTTAGAGTATGAAGTTCCATAATTGATTTTTAGTGAACTTCAACTTGAGGTTCACTTGAAGCAACTGCCTGAGCCACAAAGGATTATCCCTAGACTCCACCTGTGGGATTACACTGGTTGTGTTGTTATTGTAGTTGAAAAATCCCAATTTTGCTTCTTGCAAATACATTCCCTCCATTACAATATCGAAACTAATTGGGAATCTAACTGGAAGAGGAACAAATTCATATAGGAGGTCAAATATATGAACCAGAGAGCTGACACAAGGGAGACAAAATGAAGAAATTCTGGGATTTGCAAAGGAACTCATATAGGTTTGAGGGCGGGAATTGAACTCTATAAGATTGAATCTCCTGTTGTTCCATATTAGCTCAGTTGATAGAACGGTCGGTTGTTAATCGAGTGGACATAGGTTCGAATCCTACTTGGAGAGATTTCATTGATTCTGAATTAAAGAATTTAAAATTTTAAGTAACCACAAATTTAGGACATAAAAAGGATAGTATACAACAACATACACAGTGTAATCCCACAAGTGTGGTTCAGAGTAATCCCACAAGTGTGGTTCAGAGAGGGTAGAGTCTATGCAAACCTTACCCCTATCTCGTAGAGATAGAGAGGCTATTGTCAATAGACCCTCGGCTTAAAATAAAGCATATCCAAGCATATATTAACAATAAATGATACGATCAACCGAGAGAGACTAAAAGATAGCAACAAAGCAATTCGACAATGCATTTCACCTTAAATGTTTCCCATTCTAATGGATTATCTCTATCCACAGACACATTCATTCCTCCACCATTCTGTGCAGAAATATACTTCTGCAATGTCACAGATTTTAATTGCACCTGTGTTCCATCCTGCATTGCCAAAAAACTCAAAACTTTTCAATCTAAATAGGAATTTAACAGAACTCCAAAGGGTTGATTTCTCCGACAATCACTTAACTAATACTAGTTATTATCTCAAAAAGTCACATTTCTTCTGGACACCAATTTTCTTCAAACAAAGAAAGTAACTTTACGAGATAATAACTACTAGTCCAGTGACTATACGAGAAATCAACTCGATTCTAAAGCATAAAGAGAACCAATACATACAAGCATATCTCCATTGGGTATATCATCAAAAAGAGAAGGCTTTATCCATCCCTCTACAACTAACCATCCACCCAAGTTCACAGCTCTTACTCTTGCATTTCCATGTAACCCCTCCACTAAAATTTCCAAAAAACCACATTATCTATTACAACAAAATACATTGTTAAGAATCTTGAAAAAAGACAAAAACAAGAAAAAAGACCAAACCTGAATGCCCAACAGAGAAGATAAGCCAACAACAAAGCAAGAAAGAAGAGACCCATTTGGAGAAAAGTAGTTCCATGAAGAAAACAAGCAAAAAATCATATCATAGAAGCAAAATCATTAAACCCCAGAAAGTAAAAAAGCATTCTTGCAAAGAAAGAAGAGAAAAAAATGAGTAAAAAATACTCAAAACCCTTTAAAAATCCCTTCTTTTTCACTGAAAGAGAAGAATCTGAGTAATACCTTCCTTTTCACTCAATCAATTCCACAAAAAAAAAAAAAAAACCTTTCTTTAAATTATAGATTTACTTGTATTTAATTGGATCAGAAAATCTGTATTCAGACAAGGACAAAAGCAACAGTTTTTAAATAAAAATCACTGAAACAAATGTACAGCAGAATATGATAAGTCTTGTTAGACTACGAAAACATTATCTTGAACATGGAAAAGATGTTTGTTCTTCACTTGACAAGTCTTGAACAACTATCCATCTCATCGTATGAGGTGAATGACATTATCGATTTGCACTATCCCCTTCATTCTACACACTCATTCCTTCGAACATTAACCTTTGAAGGGCACTTCCAACATGGATATCATCTCTACAAGGCTTAGCCACACTTCATTTGAAACTAAGCAAGTTAGTAGACGTCAAATTTAGGACATATAACTATAATGTATAAAGTCATGAGAAGATTTGGTTCTATCGAAAAGCTAACATTTCTGGTGTTATTACAAGTTTGTGATTCTATTTGGGCCTGAAAAAACTTGTTGGGGACCCAAGTCCAGTAACCAACTATATGGGCTTGAGCATACCCTCCCTAACCGAGTCATGTTAGTCCAATAACAAAGTCAGCCCAATATCAAATATTAGTTCCTTTCTTCGTGCACTTCTTTTCTTTTTGGGTTTTTCATTCGATGTCCCGTATTTGTACTGGGATCTGACTAATTCGGATGTGCGTAAGATAGGGCCCTATTCGTAAGGTAGCACTCCCTATCAAGGATTTTTCCATACTCATAGCTTGAACCCGAAACATCTAGTTAAAGAAGGAATAGCCCCATCCACTGCACCACATTTTTTATACACATTAGATCAAAGTTCAATTTAGATATAGAACCAAAAAAGTCATAGTTCAAATCATATCATCTCTGACGGGAGGTGTCAAAATGGGTTGAGTTCAGGAGCGGACCCACGTGGGTTCCAGGGGTTCACCCGAACCCCCTCAACACAAAATTACACTGTATATACAAGGTAAGTTTTCTGTATTTATGTGGATATATATATATATATATATATATATATATATATATATATATATATATATATATATTTTGAACCCTCTTAAAGACAAAGAGAAACTGATGGCCCAGCGGTAGGTCACCTTGAAATTAAGCTTCACATTGTGGGTTCGAATCCTTGTGTTAGCATTTTAATTTTTTTTTCTTTCTTAGTTTATTTTTTATTTTTTATATAAAACATGTTAAAAGTGTGGTTTTAAACCCAAAAAAAAAATTCAAGGCTCCGCCACTAAAACTATATACTACTACTTGAAATTTTATTTTGTTGGCTTATTTACACGTTTATACTTTTATTTTTCAAACTTTCTAAACGAAAATCCTGGGTCCGCCACTGATTGAGTTGATAAATAAGGTTAATTGAGCTTAAATATTGTGTCAAAATGGGTGAAGCATTGATCATAGTACAACTTGCTCAAGTTTTAATTTGTTTCATTATCTAATTAACTTTTTTCTTAGATTGATTGAATTGAACGGGTCAAACATAGTTAATAAATTTGTGGGGTCATTCGAATCATATTTTTATGGGCTAAAATATTTTGCACCCCTACATCCAATCCATAAAAGGAAAAGGAGGTTTTTTTGTTTTTCATTTGGTGTCCAGTATGTGCTTTGGGAGCTGATTAATTCAAATTCGCATAGAAAAGTCTCATTTTGAGGTGTAAGGCGCTCCTCACTTAAGACAATTTCATACCCACAATTCAAAGTTAAGACATGTAATTAAGAATAGAGAAATACATACCACCATAAGCTACAAGAGTTGATCTAATTGAATAATATTGGGAAAAAAGTCTGAAAAATATCTGAACTTTAACCGAAATTGTTTTAACAATACCGAATTTTGGAAAGGACCTTTTACCCTCCCTGCATTATTTGATAGTGTATTTTAAAGGTATATATATGTCCACGTAGACATCATAAATATTACATCATAATAAATAGTAATGTGTCCACATGAGCACATATATACCTTTAAAGTACACTATTAAATAGTGCAGGGAGGATAAAAGATTCTCCATAAAATTTGGTATCGTAATAGCAATTTTGGCCAAAATTGAAGTATTTTTCAGATCATTTTCCCAATAATAAATCTTGTAGAATCATGAGAAGAGGAGAAAAAAAATCACATTTTATTATTAATAATCATACGCTTTATTTTCTCTAAAAAAAAATTATTTGAAAAATCTCCATTAGTAAGCTAGTTGATAAATACTCCAAGACAACTTGTTTGAAAAATAATTGACTAGACCATAGAAAGTTAACTAGACAATAATTTATCAAAATTTTAAAATGAAGATACATTTCACCTCCTCTCTCCTTTCTTTTTCAGACTCTCTAGACAAAACATTTGTGATAACTTTCTTTAAAAAAAATTGTTTTATACGAAATTTTAGAATTTAGTAATTCATCAAATTTATTTAATCGAAATTTGATGTGACGTCATCTTGTCAAATTATTGGCTTGAAGCTAGAATTTCAACTTAATGAGTGATGTATTTTAGAACGATCAACCTCAAATGATAAATAGATTCCAAATTTAATGAAATTCTCAACATAAATAAGCTATTTAAGCAAAATTTATTGAGTTCACGTCACATTCATATTTAGACTTCTACCTCCGTCCCTGACCCCGATAGTAACATGTACATACAATACAAGTCAAATTTATATTTCAAACTCACGTTCAGCTTAATGATATTGTAAAAATGAGAACTCATAAAGACTATATATATATATATATATATATATATATATATATATATATATATATATATATATATATATATATCAATGATTATGTGTCCTACTTAATAAAAAAATCTAGTAAGAAGACAAATGCATTGTGATCATGAGATCATCAAACAAAAATGTTAAAGCAAGTAGACAAAAGTACCTAGAAAAAAATTGATCTAATAGCTCATTTTATATTGAGAAAATTACTTGAAAGCTCCATTATAAATTCTATTAAGAATATTAATGTTGATTAAAATTCTTATACTGCAAATTGGAGACAAGTGGGGAGACACACTTGTACATAAAGCTAAACACAAACGATCAATCACTTGTAGTTGATAGGTTTTTTATGCATGCATTTACTCATTTTCTTTCAATTTCAATTTATCAGACAATTAAACATTCATGTGTCCTTCGGAATGGCTTAGCTCAATTGGTTTGGAGGGTGGTCATCTACATAGATAAACTGGAATCGATCCTCCTCAATATCTTCTAAGTCGGATCGTATAAAGCTTGCCTAATGTAGTTTACATCTCGTGTATGGTTTACAGGCTATTCACAGAGTACTCACTCGAATAGCAAAAGTTGTGACAAAAGTTATAACGATTGCCGGTTATCTTGAAATTCCAAAACAAAAAAAAAAATCAAACATTTATGATAATTAACAGTACAAGTCAATGACATATCTAATGTAATTTTATAAATAGAACATAAGAAGGATAGAATATACGATAACTTATCACTACCTACGAACATAGAAAGGTTATTTTTGATTCACTCTCTGTTCAAAGAGAGAATTTATGTTAATTAAAATTAAGGATGTAGAATACATTTAAATTTTTGTCACAACATATACTTTATAAGGAAAAGGACATATAAACATCCAAGTGGTTCAATTAGAGCGGGGCCCAGTACTTGGGGTGGCAATCTTATTCAATTTAACCGTTAATTTCAGAGACATTGTTAAAAGAAGAGGAATTGAGCTTATCAGACCTCCATTAATGGAGGTCACATGAACTTGGTGAGAAACAGACTTGAAACGAAATTAAAGAGATTATTTGGGGAAGAAGAAAAAGTGTCTTATTCCAAGTAATGATGCATGTATATATACACGTATATGAATCAAGTAGAAGCTTCTAGACTGTCTAACTAACTCAACTGAATCTGTACACAATTGTTTAATTAAGTTCATTATTCTAACTAACTATCTAAATAAGCTATCTAATATTCCAATACCCCCTCTCAAGTTAGAGGTGGAGATGTCACAGCCAACTTGCCCAAAAAATGCATATGTTTGATACCAGTGAGGGCTTTTGTCAAAATGCCTGCCAGTTGATCCACTGTTGAAATGTGATGCAGAGAAATAAGCCTATCTTGTAACTTGTCTCGAACAAAATGGCAATCTACTTCGATATGTTTGGTACGTTCATAAAACACAGGATTTCGAGCTATATGAATAGCACATTGGCTGTCATAGAATATTGGAGTAGGATCAGAACATGGACTAGTTATTTCATGTAAGAGCCTTCTAAGCTACACTAATTCACCAACGACCTTCCTGATGGATCTGTATTTTGCTTCTGCAGAGGACAATAAGACCGTCTCTTGCTTCTTCGACTTCCAGCTAATAGGACAATCCCCAAATAACACAAGATATCCACTGACCGACCTCCTTGAATCTAGGCATGAAGCCCAATCTGAGTCACAATATGCTTTGAGATCATAGTTAAGAGTATTTGACAGAAAAAGTCCCAAGGTAGGATCACTATTTAAGTACCTGAGGACAAGTATAACTGCCTTAAGATGGGGCACTCTTGAAGCCTGCATAAACTGACTTAAATATTGTACACTATAGGCAATATCTAGCCTTGTGTTGCTGAGAAAATTCAGCTTCCCAACTAACTTCTTGTAGTAAGAAGGGTCAGGCAGCAATGCCCTCTCTGAGGCATGTAGCTTGACAGAACTATCGAGTGGAGAAGAGATAGGAGAGTACCCAAGACAATCAAACTCCTTAAGTAAATCCATTGTGAATTTCCTCTGAGATATAATTGACCAGCATCCTGGTAAATAACTTCCAACCCAAACAAAATAATGCAGCCTTTCCAAGTCCTTGATCTTGAACTGGAGATGAAGGAAAGATTTAAGGTCCTGAATTTCGTGGAAATCAGTACCAGTGAGAATAATATCATCCACATACACAGCCAAAAATACAGTTGAGGATGAGGTTACTTTGTAGAAAAGAGAGTAGTCACTAGTTAAACGAATGAAGCCCTTTGTACAAAGAGCTTCAGTAAACTTATCATATCATTGTCTGCTGGCTTGTTTCAAGCCATATAGAGACTTCTTTAGTTTACAAACTAGACCAGGAGAATCAACTTCCAATCCTTGAGGAATTTTCATAAAAACTTCTTCATGCAAGTCACCATGTAGGAAAACATTATTAACATCTAATTGGTAGATACCCCATCCCTTCTTGACAACAACACTAGGACCATGGTCATTTTAACTACAGGTGAGAAAGTCTCTGTTTTGTCAATGCCTGCTTGTTGGGTATAACATTTCACCACCAACCTAGCTTTGAATCTCTCAACACTGCCATCAACCCTATGTTTCACCTTATATACCCATTTGCATCATATGGCCTTTTTACCTGCAGGTAGAGGAACTAAACTCCAAGTGTGATTAGTATGAAGAGCCTCAAACTCTTGAGTTATGGCTGCTTGCCAAGCAGGGTTCATTATAGCCTCATCATAATAGTTGGTTCACTAACATGTGATCAGTTTCTTATAATCTGCTAATTTTCACAACTAAGATCAGTAAAATGAATGTGGTGTTTGTTGGTAAAGAATGTATTTAAGGAATGGAAAGTGCCAATAGATTGGTTAAGAACTTGGTCCTTTGAGGAATGTAAGGGACAAACATATTCTTGGAGATAAGATGGTCGGATATAATGCCTTTGGATTCATAAAAAAGAGATATTTCTTTATTAGTGAACTCCATCCCATGTCGGACCTAATGGACTTTATGGTTACATGAAACTGAGTTTCTATTAATTTGACAAAGGATTTGATGACCTGCAAAGTATTGCTCTTGCAGCTCAGAAGGTGTACCCAAGTTGATCTACTATGGCCATCAACGATAGACAAGAAGTACTTATAGTGATTATGTGTAGGCATATAGTAGGGTCCCCCATAAATCCAAATGTAAAAGGTGAAAAGGGTATGAATTGGAAAGGTTGTTTCAGGGCAAATCTTATTGGAATGCTAGATATACTTCTCATTTTCACAAATGGGACATGCCTCAATCTATTATGCCACACATAATCAATGCAAGTATTAGGAAAAGAGGAACAAACATAAGGCATAGTACAAGACTCAGTAGTTTTATTAACAGAATGATTACAGACAGACATAGAGCAACCAGAGTTTCTATAGTTTGACATAGAACAATCAGTAGAAAAATCATGAGACTGAGTAGAACTTGAAACTAAACTACAAACAGTAAGAGATTAAACATTATTTGAACTTGAGCTGGTGAACTGACATTTTGAGCATAGGTAGTATAAACCATTCCTTGCTTTACCAAGCTTCAAAGGCCTCTTCATTGAAGGGGCCTGCAACATGAATGTATGAGCAGAAAAATTAACAATGGAATTATGTTGCATTATTAAAGAGTGAATGAAAATCAGGTTATATTTGAAACTAGGGACAAAAGGCACTTTATTTAAGGTCAGTTTTGGACTTAAGATAGCATCACCTATTTCTGTGACTTTCACTTTGTAACCATTAGGTAAGGTAACTAGAAAAGGGTAGGATAGAGGTCTGGTGTTGGTCAGCAATTTTCTATATGAAGACATGTGATTCGAGGCACCAGAATCTAGGATACAATATTCAACAAAAGATTTGAAACATTTGCATGATAGATTACTCATTAACTTTTTATGAGAAGAGCAAGCCAATATACCTGCGAAGTTTGCAGCACCAATATCATTATGAGAGGCCTCAACAGCAGTTCCTACTTGGAAATTATCTAGGAGTTGCATAAGCTGGTTATCCTGATCCTTTATGAGGTGTTAGCCTTGATTTTGATGGTTGTCTTCAAGCTCAGACCCAGTCCCATGCATGTGTTATTGTTCCTACATTTCTTTCCTTGGTGAATTTGAAGTCTGCTGGAAATCCATGTAATCGATAAATTTCTCCTTAATATGTCCCTGCTTTTTGCAATAGTCACAAAATAGCTAGGAAGATTTGTTTGTCTGTGATTTATTTATTCTGTAAAATTAGTTTCCACTCGCACCAACATTTTGGTGTTGATTGTAATAACCTTTTGAGTTGTTGATGTTTGTGTGTTGAGTGTAGTTTGTTCTGAACTGATTTCTACCTGTATATTGAACTCCGGCATTTAGAGAAGTAGATTCACAATGTAAACCTCGTGCAGTCCCATAAGAAATTGGATTAATTGTTTGTCCTGTTCGGCCTTGTGTTAGTTAGCCTTTGCTCCACACATACACGCACAATTACACAAAGCACAAGCATTTAAAGCATTGAGCTCTTCCCATAGTTTCTTCAGCTTTGTGTAGTATCCAGTAATGTTGAGAACACTTTGGGTTAGATCATTGATTTCTCGTTGGATCTGATCGTGTTTTGCTCCATTTTGTTTATCATACCTGTCTTCCAACTCCTGCCTTAATTCCTATGCATTGTTGACATATTAAAGATTGTCTGCGTTGTCTGTGGAGAGTGAATTTAGAATCCACGAAACGACCATCGTCACATCTTTCCCACAAGTTGTATGTAGGATCTATTGAAGGTGGCTTCACACATTTTCCAGTGATGAATCTCATTTTGTTCTTGACTGAAATACCTCGGAGGATGCTTCTTCTCCATGATCTGTATCCAGTGCCGTCGAAAACAGATGGCACAAGTGTAGATCCAGCACTTTCCGCTGGGTGAATGTAGAGTGGATTGGCTCCGATGCAAAGTGGATTGGTTCCATCAGTTTGTCTGGTTTCTGCCATAGATGATGAGCAGAGAAATTCAGAAAGAAAGGATTAGATGAGAATCGAATGAATTTTGGGAAAAGAAATTGAAAACTATGTGAAGTACGATTGAGCAATAAGCACACTAGGCACTGATACCATGTTAAAAGAAGAGGAATTGAGCTTATCAGACCTCTGAACTTGGTGAGAAACAAACTTGAACAGAGGATGAAATTGAAGAGATTATTTGGGGAAGAAGAAAAAGTGTCTTATTCCAAGTAATGATGTCTGTATATATACACGTATATGAATCAAGTAAAAGCTTCTAGACTGTCTAACTAACTCAATTGAATCTATACACAATTGTTTAATTAAGTTCATTATTCTAACTAACTATCTGAATAAGCTATCTAATATTTCAATAGACATCATCTTAGATTAATTATTTTCGATTTTACTGGGTCGGAAACTGGGTGGATAGATGTGAAATCATAATTAAAATTTATAAATTTGTTTAGTTCTTTTAAATTATTGAGGTCTAAAATAATTTGTAAAGAAATTAATTAGCACTACTTATGTCATTTGCTAGAGACATTTTGGAAGTCTCTTTAAAGGAACAATAATTAGAATTCTTAATGATAGTACTTAATTACTTAACGTAAGAAAGTCTTTGGGGAATAATCATCCTTTAATTATCAAGATTTAATTGGCATCAAATCTCTTAAACTATGATTAATTTTGATACATTCAAAGTTTTGCCAGTTAAGCTTGTTTTATTTATTTTTTAATCTTCAAATTGTTATTGTTTTTATTTAAAATGTTCATTAATAGTTCTATATGGGACCATTAAGGGACACATCTCGTACGTTGTTTGGTTTTGTTTAATATTAATTAAGAAGGTTTACTACATCCCTAATTAATAGTAGTAACTAGTTTAGTTAGTCAATTTTTGTTGTTAACCCCTTATTAATAACTAGTTAATCAATCTTGTTCTGGAACCAGCTAGGTACACAAGAGACAAAAGAGAGGTATTTTCCCTTTATCGCAAGGCAATTTTAGGATTTTAAGTCAGCAAATGAATTATAAAATTGAAAAATCATGACAAATTGCCTAAAATGTATGGGTGTAAATTCTCGTGTATCATAAGTTTGACTTAAATCCTAAAATCTCCTCTAAAGCTACTTTTTTGGTAAGAAGATGATAATGCATATCAAAACTATATATTATTAATTCTTAAACTTAAATTAGAGGTTATAATTATGTCATAGTTAATATTTGTAACAACTCACAAAAATGGGGGGGGGGGGGGGGGGGGTTGAATTTGAAAGGGGGTCATTGTGATTCGTGAAGCTTGTTTTTATTATGAATCTCAAAATGGAAAGGAAAAGTTAAATGGTCATAAAGGTTGAGTTTAGGATTTAACTATCGAATCGCTTATTGAAAGTTGAGTTAAAGGCTTAAAGTTTAATGGGTAAAATTTAAAGGTTCAAAGATTCGATAAGAACGAAGAACTCCTTGCTAATTGTGACTGGACTATTAATTACAAGTAAGTCGATATTTTCCTTAACATAGTAATGGAACAAACCTCATTGAGGATGGTGAGTCCCTTTTATAGAGGCAACATAAAGTCCGATAAATGATTGATAATTGAACTCGAAAGAATATTCATTATAGAACTTGTCATATATAGCCAGGGTAAATTTTATATTGAAATGAAAAGAAAAGATTGAAGGTCATAAAAAGGCGACAAGTTCAGAATTCAACGATTAGATACTGTTTATATTAAATATAAAGCAATAAGGTTGAGAAAAAATTGTGATATCCCTAAATTATGTTGTAACAAATTATAATACCTTAACAGTTAAACCTAATCACACGACCCAAATTGTGGCTATATGAAATATACTCTTGCACATTTGCCACAATTAAGGACCGTTTGGTACACGTTGTGATATTAATTGAACAATCATCAAAGAGGTAAATAATTTGAAAAAAATTACTAACTCCATTTTTTTTTATCAATGTTCAATTATCATAATTATTAATTAAAAGATTGACTATTATTTTGGTTTATTCATTCATTCATTCATTTATTTATTTATTTAAAAAAAGAATAACCAAGCAATTATTTTCCTAATTATTACTTGTGAAAGGATTCTTCATCTCATATTCTAAGTTGCAAATCTATTAATTTGGTAATATAATCCAAACCAAAAAGTATGATTAGTCCACAGTCCACGGTCTAATTACTGACTAAGATTTAGATACAAAATCTTTGAAATAAGCTTTAAATTAAACTCCTAATATTCCTCTTAATGTCTAATTTATTATTATTATTATTATTAATAATAATAATAATAATATATACACCAAATTTTTAATTTAGTAATTAATGTGTGGTCCTTCAGTATATAATTGATCCTTCTCCAAATCAACGGGAATTGGTGCAATAATTTGGTCCACACGTACACAGTTAATCATTTTAGTTTACTTTTAGATTCAATTAGTTTATTAGCTATTAGGTAAACAATTAAACAAATTTAAAACATATAGTTGTCTGGTTTAAATTAAATTAAGGCACAACAGAAACTAGATTATAGTAGGGAGGAAGTGGAGGTTTAGTACTTAAAAAGAACTGAAGATACTCGTAATATGATGTGATATTGTTCACTTTGAATGAAAGATATAATCTATTTTAGGCGTTACACCATTATATTAGGAGTATCATTACACCTTTTAGGTGTGTTTGGTATGGAAAAAAATGTTTTAATTTCACAAAAAATGTTTTTTTTTGGAAATATTATATCGAAAAATAAGTGACTTTTGTATTTATTTTCTTGGGTTTGACATACAAATACAAAATACTATTTGAAAAGTATTTATTTATAATTTAGACCTAATTAAACTTATTTGGAGATTAATTGCACATCAATCGAGTATTTATGACCCACCAGACTCCCATCTGATCTATTTCTTCTTTGTATTTGTACTCAAAGCTACGGGTAATGATAGCAAATCGGTCAATATACAAACAAAAATACTAAGTCCGGCATCACATCATTACTTCACCATCAATGATAGTATACTCATTTCGTTGAACTATTGACTCTAATATCAGTTATTAGTCTAAAATAATTTAAATATACTTTTAATATATAGTTTAATATAATCTTATGTTCGAGCCAATCTCTCACCGCTTTTCCACAAGACCTCATACATTAACAATATCACTATATAAGCTACGTACTTTTCCAATTTCTTTTTCACATCTAAAACGTAATTGATAACTACGGTCTCTCTAAACTTGGCACGAAATTTCACTTAGACACCTCAACTGAACGATGTTCATTTTAGATACCTCAGGTAGGATTCTGTTGTGTCATTTTGACACTTTTCGCTGACATGGCATGGTAAGTGTAATGCACCCAAAATCAGCGCGTGAAGGGGCTCTTTTTCAGGCCAAAAAAATAATATTTAAAAGGTTTTTGCTATTCTTCTTCCTCATTCTCTCCTCCACCACACACCATCCATTTACCACAGCTGCCACCATCACTATTAATACAATCAAATTAGTTTTTTTATTTATTCAGTTCCGAAAATCACCACAACCATCGTCATTTTCTCATTCTTATTCTTTAGAAAATAGCACAAAAGAGATATAGAGTGTATGAAATAAGACGATTTTCGATTCCACCTTTTTCGGCGGAAAAAATGGATATGAACACTCATATTTAATAATTTTTCTTTCTTTCTCTCCTTGTCTCCCTCCTCTTCCTCTCTTTTTCTCTCAAAACAACACTAAGATAGAAAGAAAAAAAGAATCTAAAACAATTTTAAAGAGCAAATTAAGAAAATTGTTGGGTATAGTAGAGAAGACAACTATCATGGGGGGCAAGGGGGGAGGGGAGGGGTTAAATTGATTTTTTTAGAATAATATTTTTATTTTATTTACTAAATAGATTTTAAAATAATTTTTAACTTAAAATAACACATGTAATCATTTAATTCGTCGTTTGTCACGTTATCAATGAGTGTATTACACTCTCCTTCAACTTTTTCTTATTGTAAAAAAAGTGTCAAAAGAATACAACGGAACCCTACATGAGGTGTCTAAAATGAACATCGAATAGTGAAGGTGTCTATGTGAAATTTCGTACCAAGCTTAGAAGGCCACCGATGAGTTCCCCTCAAATAAATACAACATGTACGATCCCTTGGAGCTTAGCTAGCTCCTAGCTAGTCTTTAGATACATATTTTATACACATATTTTTATATAATATATATGTGTGAAATGAAAAGTTTCATTGAAATTCGAGTTTAACACTAAAAGGTTGATAGTTAAAAGCTACACCTAGAGAAAGCAGATGTTGGGCAATTGCAAGCAAAACCAAGTGTCTTTGGAAGTAGAAAAAATGTTGTCTTTTTGTTATTTTCTTGTTTTTTAAACTTTAGGATATAGATTAATTTTCACTAAAAAGAATAATTTAAAAAATATACACAAAAATAAGCAAGGATATTGAACTTTTACTATAAAAATACGCACATACTAGCATACATAACAAAATACTTTTCAAATTATATATATAATATATTTTTTTGACGAAGAAAATTCTTTCATTTATACTAATAGTTTCACTTGGTTGGGACAAAGCTTCAACCTATACCTTCCGGCGATAATAAAACATCTTAGATATTATAAATCCATTATAATTATCATAACTTATTTTTCAGGTTAAATAAATCTTACTTATTATGTACACAATTATCCTTTTTTTTTATTCCTCATTCGATATCTGATATTCATATCAAGAGTCGATTAGATTACGATTTTGAATTAAAAAATCTCACATTAAAAGATAAATCACTTTATAACAAAGATATATATAATTTTATATCAACACGATTTAAATTCGAGATTTCTAACTACAATACTAACTTCTTCTTTTCTTTTATGTACGGTATGTCACATCTGTGATCACTTTCTCTAGTCAAAGCTAATAAAAAGATTCTAATAAGATATAGTAAATGTTTTCAACCAAATAAAGACAAAACAATGTCATATCAAAATACGTAAAAAAATATCCTCCAGCATCTTTTCTCTTATAAGGGAAGAAAGTTTGTGTAATTGGGTGGCTAGCTCTGTGGGGGGATAAGATTTATAATAAAAATTTAAGTTATATATATATATATATATATATATATATATTGTGATTTTAATTTGTAGAACTCTGGCTCGGTCTATAGATTCACTAATATAAAGCGAAAAGTTGAGTCTGAACTGACTAATTGTTATATATCACTTTCGAAATCATATATTTGTTATAACTAATATGTGTTCAACATAGTTTTCGTGATGAAAAAAGTGGCATTATTGACTTCAAAGAAGTAAGTGGAGGGCATTGTTGGAATTTTTTATACTATTAAAAAATATTTACAAGTAAATATATGTAATTATAATATAAACTTTGTAATCATGTTAATATCGTTATTGCTTAACAATTTTCAATAATTCTGATATAATAATATTTGTGTATAGTAAATATGGAAAGAAAAGAATCTAATTTGACTCAATTTCAAAAATTAATTCATGAAATAAAAATTCTTCATGATCATATAAGAAACTAAAATTCTATCACAAAAAACAATTTATATAAGACAAACTCAACAATACATGCACGATCAAAGGAGTACTCCAAAAGGCTAAAAAAATGTATTTGTCATTATAACTATCTTCAAAGCTTATATATAGTACTATCATTTTATTTCTTTTGTCATTCAATATATCTAAATTCTATACTAGCCACTCTAATATTTCCCATCAAACAAGCTTATATAAGAATCAAAAAATCACACATTACACAAAATATTTTATATTTACGTAGAATTCAGAAAAAAAAAAACATCCCTTTAAGAAATACTATTGTATGCAATCTATTATAATATACTTCCTCCGTCCCATTTTATATGTCATCCCTTTCTATAAATAGCTAGACCACAATACTTGTCATTTTATAAAATTTACGCATAAATTACCATATTTTGCCTATTATACCCTTGATAAAGTAGTAATTAATCTTGAAAATGTATTCATCATTTATTATAAAGTTGACTTAAGAAAACATTAAATAAGGATAGAAGGGAAAAGTTATATTATTTCTTAATGCAAGTGCAAAGTAAAAATGTGACATATAAAATGAGATGGAGGGAGTATAAGAAGCTCAAAACGCTTCCACTTATTCTTGTTTAGACAAGCATACCCCACCCCCAACCACGGGCAGAGGCAAGGGGGTTCATCCAAACTCCCTCGGCGAAAAATATTACTATTTATACATAATTAAAATTATTTTTTAGGTATGTATAATAGATGTCGAACCTCCATCCACTAGTTCGTGTATTTACTTCTCAGATTTTAAATCTCCTTATTAAAATTTCTAGCTTCGCCACTGCCCCAACCCCACCACCCCCAGCTCTCCCCTCATCAACAGAAGGATATTTAATTAATTACTAATTAATGAACTAATAATCGAATGTTCCTCTACTAGTTTTTCTCACGTGTGAGAGTTTCTGTAGCTTACTCTTTTTTTTTTTATATAGTATTAAAATTAATTAATTGGTACAATACAACTTGGCATTTTCTTACTTAATTTCTTCCATTTTTTCAATCCTATATAAGAAAACCAAACCCCATGAACCCTTTACACAAATTAGCCAAAATCTTCTAAGAGAAAAAAAAAAGAAGAAAAATTTCAATAGTAGCCTATATTTATTTATTTTTTAAAAATGGCTCTTGAAACTGTTGTTTTCCAACAAGATCCTTTCAATTATAGCCACAAAGATTGTAATTTTTACAATCTTGAAACTTTTCATGATTATGGTAATTTTGGCTATGAGGGGTATAATTGGAATTCTTCAATACCACAAAGTTACAACGACGACGATAACAACAACAACAATAATAATTCTTCACCGGATAAATATTTTCCGGTGGAGAGTACGGTGGTTTCAGGGCGGAGAAAAAGGCGGCGGACAAAATGCGCGAAAAACGAGGAAGAAATACGTAATCAAAGGATGACTCACATTGCCGTCGAGAGAAATCGTCGACGGCAAATGAACGATTACCTCGCCGTACTCCGGTCAATGATGCCGCCGTCTTACGCTCAACGGGTAATTCTTTTTTATTTTCTAATTAGTACGTAACGACATGCATTAATAATAGAAAAGTTGACAATTTTAAATTTGTTTATATATTTAATTGACACGCCACCTGTGAGATTATACTGGACATAGTATTATAGTGGCTTTTTTTCTTCAATTTTAAATGTTATATACTGATACATATGACGTTATAGAAAGTTATTTAGCCAATTAAGTCATTTACAAGGAAAACTAGATAAACTTTTCAATAAACATAAATTAATAACATGATAAAATTTAAATAGTATATAATGTTATTATGGGTTAAAATTCATTGATAGTGTAATTTTTTTATATATAATTTAAATCCTTATGTATTGTAAAGAGTTGTCATACAACTAGGGCAAATATTGTTGTTGTTATTTTTATTATTTCTATTATTTTAAAGCATTTTCAAGCATCAAAACTTTGATCGAGACTGATGCATAATTATTATTATTAATTATTGCATCATTTTCTAGTATACTTAATTAAGGATATATCTATATTTTCTTGTATAATTTCTTAGATTAAATCAAGTGTATTATTTGAGTTGGTAATTACTGGTAGGTCATGTTTATTAATTAAAAAAAAAACAACGTACAAACTGCCCAAAAGATTAGGAAACATCCAGGTTGGTAGTTAAAGTCAATTAAGTATAAAGTAGTAAAACATTTATTTTAAATAAATAATTGATACGATAATTTAATCGATAGTTATTTATATTTTAATTTATTTGTGATCATAATGTAAACAGGGTGACCAAGCATCAATTGTTGGAGGCGCAATTAATTTTGTTAAAGAACTTGAACAACTCCTCCAATTTTTGGAAGCACATAAACAAATCATAAAAACAAACCAGCAACATATTCAATATAATCCGCTCTCTAAATTCTTCACGTTCCCTCAATATTCCACTAGTACGGCCGCCACCAACAATGAGGGGTCAACGACGGAGGAGAGGCGGTCGGCGGCCGCTGATATCGAGGTGACCATGGTGGAAAGTCATGCTAATGTTAAGGTGTTATCAAGAAGAAAACCAAAACAATTGTTGAAAATTGTTAATTGGTTACAAGCAATGTGCCTTACTATACTTCACCTTAGTGTTACAACAGCTGATCATATGGTACTTTACACATTTAGTGTCAAGGTTAGTATAAATATAAGCTCAATTTTTTAAAATTATTTCACAGAATTTAAGAAAGAAAGACGTATCAAACTTCTTTACATACGAAAATACCCTTATTAGACTTGTTGCCTAGGTCATTTTTATGACTATAAGAGCATGCATGTCATTACGGAGCACAATTGAAAAGTCAAAACTTAAGGGGATCGTTTGGTAGCTGAATAATTCACAAGCTAAGTTATTTCATGTATTAATTTTCTTTATAACTTTAACGACATTTGGTGAAGATAGAAAATGAGTTATACATATATAAAATTAATACGACGTTTAATTGACAATTCTGAAAGTTATATAATTAATACATGTATAAATTATTTTATATATTATAAGATCAAATAATTAATATATAAACTGCATAATTAATACATGCATAACTTCAACTATCAGCCAAACCACCCGAAAAAGTTTTAAAAGATAGAAATGTGTGTTTTTAAAATATAATTAGTTGTTTTTTTAATTAATTAACTATAAAAGTTGTTCGTTGTTAATTTTTTTATTTATTTATTATTATTATATTGGCAAAAGAGATGGATTTATAAAGGGGTCTAATTATTTTGTATTTTTACATGAGACAGGTGGAAGAAAATTGTGAGCTAAATACAGTGAGTGAGATAGCAAGCGCTGTACATGAAATGGTGGCCATGATAGAGGAGGAGGCTATGTCTTGTTGAGATGACCTGTCCCCCCACCCCTACCCCTACCACCCTTAACTCCAAATCCAAGAAATTGAAAAAAAATAAAATAAAATGTTGTTCTCAAGATTTTATAATTTATTGTCATTATCAAATCATTGCTTTCTTTAGATTATTTATGAAAATGTTTACTTTATTTGTTTCGCTTTATGTGACACGGCACATGAAAATGTAAAGGTCAAATTATTAAGAGATAAATCTTCAAGTTATTAAATTTTTTAATTTTCCTTCTTTCTTGATATGTATTTATAAGTATAATGTTTGAATTAATAGTAAACCTATTTTGATAAGGAAATTTAAGAAATTTCACTAGTTTAGGAGTTTATTGCTTAGATACATTCTAGTTTGTAATATTATGAATCTTTTCAAATTTTGGTGCGCTCAGATACATGTATTTTGGCATACATGATGTTAAAATTAGGTGTAATTTCTTCTAGATACACTGTATTCAAGTCAATTCTCATGTATATGAGATACATAACCTCGCCACTATATTCCAGCTGATACATGTGAATCATATTAAATACATACATATACATGTATCTAGTGTGATTCGCATGTATTTGGGTTACATGATAATATTGCTTGACTCTCTCCCTATTTTAGTGTGTATGGTAGTAAAAATACATGTTTTTAGGTATATTTTTCTCAATATAAGATAGAAAACTCTTAATAATTGATAAAAATACGTAATTATTTTAAAAAAATATAAATAGAATTAATATATATGATATGAATATATATATCTACGTTCCAATACCTCTTATGAAAAATCTCGAATTTGAATCTCAAATTAACATATTAGAGTTAGTTTATTCATGTAGCTATATACTCTAAATTGAACAAAAATCTATTTTTTGAAAAATCCTGATTCTTATACTTTTGTGAGTCTTGAATTGAAGCCGATCGATAATGTAATCGATAATGTAAATTATATATATATATATATATATATATATTTAAAATTTCACTAAAAATATAATAAATGATAATATTTAATAATTTAATATATGTATATATTTTAAAAAAATCCCCCCTACCCACCCCACCAACACATGCCACATGGACTTTGGTAGTGGAAGTGTCGAATACTAATTAGTTTTGAGAATGTTTTCTTACAATTATTATACATTATATTATACATGTCCCACGATGTGATTTTATATATTTGTGGGAACTTTCCTTAGATTCTTTGCTCCATTCTTAAAATGTTAGTAAATCTTTTAAACTAATAGTGCATGCAATATATAGCACGTATAATGTCATCTAAAATTACGTGCAATAGCTAACAAACTACATATAAAATATAAATTGCATTATACAAGCCTAACTCGATAATGTTTTTCTACAATTGTCCAAGCAATTTCTTCATCATTATAAACCAATTCTTCCACTCTTACCGTAAGAATAAAAAATAATAATTGTATTATTTTTAAGTTAATAAATCCATTAAAGACAGGTTAGCCAACTCGATGATGTTTTTCTATAATTGGCCATGCAATTTCTTCATTATTATATTTATTGACTCAATTAATTTTATTTATGTAGTGGTCCTAAAAATGTCCCCTTTCCCTTATAAAGATACAAAATTCATAAACAATTATTAGTTATGCACCTTCTCATCAAATCATTTGTTGTTCGTTTCAACTTCGAGGAAAGTTCACAGAGATGACAAGATTATTAGTACTAGAATTTAATCGTGGAATAATCAGAAATTTTGAGTTCGAATCTGATTATGAAGTTGTCTTTAACAAAAGGTTATCCTCCAAAATGAGACTTTTTATTGAGAATTAATCAATTTCTAAGCGAGTATGATAATCGAATGAAAAAATAAAAAGAAAGAACAAAAGAATGATCAAAAGTTTTGCTAGTTATTCCTTTTTGGGACTATTGTAGAGTAAATGATCATTTTTTTTTTCGTATACCTTATAGACTATGTAGATTGTAGACTTAGGTTTAAAGACTAATTAATAAAAGATTTTTTTAGCAAACTGAAAATCTTATAAAAATATATATTCAATAACAACTATCTAATATTTCTTTGAAATAATAAGAGGTTACATGTTAATAACTCAATCAATTATTTGGAAATACATTATATTACCTTCATTGGTAATAGTAAAAAATATGGGGCATATATTATTTTTGATATTTTTGTGTGTATATTTGTTGTCGCTAAAAGTTTTTTTGTTGTAGTGTGTGTAAGTGGTGAAATAGTTAAGATTTCTTCATCTTTAATCAGAAATCTCGAATTTAAAATTTAGAAATAAAAAAAAAAATATTATTAAAAGCACCATCCTCATAAAGAGCCTTCCAATCATGCAGCATGAGACGTATGAATTTGTCAGACACCAATACGAATATCAAACATAACGTGTAAGACACCAAAAAGAAAAAAAAACAGGTGTACTTTATTTTCTTTGCTTTTTTGTATAGTCATATATGTTGAATCTGTGAGCAATGACATTAGCTAAAAGACATTTTCCAAAAAGAACCTTGAGGTGAAATTTCTCTGGACAAATCAATTATTGGTTCATGAGAAAGTTCACTAAATAAAAATTGAATATCCAAAATCTGATATTTTGTCAGCCTTTTTTCACATCAAAAGATAAAGCAATTTGGCTATCAAAAGCAAATTAAAAGAGGACTTTATATTATCAACCTGAAGAATTATTTTTTATTGTAAGTCAACTTAATATTATAGTGCAAAAATTCTAAACAATATATGTACATCTTTATTGTGAGATGATTCGAAGTATAAGAATCAAATTATCAAATTTTTGGGTGTGAAATCATCGAACATAGAATTTCTCTTTATAAGATTAATTAAAAGTATACATACACTTAGTAATATAAAAGTATTACAAGTCACAATAATTAACTTAAAAACATGAAAAATTGCGGTAAAAACAAAATATACTACTTTGACTCTCCAAATTAAATAGTAACATCATATTGTAAAATGGAACGCTAAGGATTACCTATTTCCCATTAGTCCTAACCTTGTTGGATGGAGTTATTTGCTACCTATTACTAGTGAGAGGTGACAGATATTTCAAGGAATTATTCGAGGTGTACAAAAACTGGCGCAGAGACCAGAGTTATAAAAAAAACATTTTTATTTCTCAATTATTCACTGTGTATCCTAAAGTTTAGAAAGGATATGACCAAAAAAAAAAAAAAAAGCTGAAATAAGAACTGAACATATTTGAGAAGATTTGTTGTCACACAAGAAGTTGAGAATCCATATAGGTTAAAAAATAAAGGTACAAAAGCTTCCTTATATGTACCTACTATAGATGATATGAAAATCTTGCTTTCTTTTGACTAAGAACTTATATTCTAGGTGTTTGGACTGCGATATGAAATCGCAATATGAAATCAGCGTTTAGACATGCGATTTCATGTTGATTTCATCTCATAATAAAATATCATTAATGCAAATAATTGTACCAATATGACATACATATTCATGATTTTTAGCTTGTTGCTAACTAGGCCTAGCCATTGAGTCGAACCCAATCGAGCTCACTCCTCTATTGAGTTTAGTCGAGCCTGAGCTGAACCTGAACCTAACCAAGCTTCCTTATATGTACCTACTAAGTGTCCCACGAGTATTTTGCGTTGACTATGTCCTCCCACCCACAAACAGACCTCATCTTCACATGTATCCCCACCACGCCACACCTCCAACTATGATAGTATTTGTATACGTAAAATATAAATTACTTTAGGATAATATTTTCTTGTTTACGTATGAATTAATACAAAAAATAATAATAAGAAATTCACTTAATTTTAAAAAAAAATAAAATTGAGAAAAGCATTTTCATTGAAAATGTTGTCATTCATATTGAAATAACATTTATCGGCCGCTTTTTGGTATTGGAGTTTCATATTTACAAATAAAACTTCATGATCATATCTTCAAATTTTACATGTAAAATTCAAAACTTCACGATATATAATTGTTATTTTCCATTTATAAAAGCTAAAAATAATTATATGTGAATTTTTTCGAAAATAAATATACGTGGGCCATGGGCTGTAATAGCATTTGGGTTCACAACTTGGGCGATTCTTTTCAATAATCCTAATAATTCACTTAGTGGGCCGGGTAGTGATGGACACAAATAGCCCATTTAAGGAACGCTATTTAAGACATAGCCCATTGGCTTACTCTTTTGAACTTGGTCTAGGAACGCTCCGAGAAACATTATTTAAGATATAGCCAAAATTCATTAATTTTTGTAAGTTTAACCAGTACAAAATCAACTTTATATTCGCGATAAATATTCTGATATCATGTAACATTTTCTTTATTGGTGTACAAGTTTTTTACACCAAAATGTTTAGCATGAACACCACTCGCTCCACACTATTACGCGCTTCATCAAACACACAGCAAAATTCAACATCAAATTGACAATCTCGTTGCAAGACACGTTTCATTAGTTTAGTGTAAACATCGAGTGAAATGAACTTGCTCTTGTCTCTTGCTGTATTATTCATCACAATATTAACCTAATAATAAACTCAAATATCTCTTTAAGAAGAGGGAATATGTAAAATTCATTTGTTTCCTAGTCCTTTATGTGGAACATTACTTTTACACTTTATATTTTCATATATTGTTCATATATATATATATATATATATATATATATATATATATATATATAGGAAAATCTTGAACACAACTTGAAGTATTCAAGAACTAAACTGAAATGTTCTTACATTGTTTGTCTTGGATCTTGAATCTTGCTAGTTGTAGGCAATGAACACTTTCCACTAGTAGAAAAAGACCTCTTCATACTAATAGGCACTTTTTGCAATGAACGTCCAAAGGAAGAACTCTTCATTGCTTTATACAAACTCGAATTACTATCTCCTCTCTTTGAACTCGAACACCCTTGATCAATTTTCCTCGAATTCATCTCATTCATCTCGTTCATCATGACGTGAATCACTTGAGCAACAGAGGAATCCATTGAGACCGATCTTCGTGCTGGTTGTAGTTCATTGTTGATGATCTCCTTCACTCTATGTTGATCAACCAAATCACTAAAAACACGACCCCTTTTCCTCCTTCCATCAAGATCAACTCGTGCATTTTTCATCGATAAGTCCATCGTTGATCTCCCTTCCTCCTCATCATCATCAAGATTTTCAACTACTCCACGCCTCATTTCTCGATTATTCCCCTCTTCAACCAACTCAAGATCATCGTCTTGATCAACATCATTCGTACTAGAGCCATCATCACCTACACTAGTGATCGCCACAACATGATCCATTCGAGGAGAATTATCCATATCGGAGACAATAGGAGCGCGACACAAGGGGCAATTCTTGTGTGACCTTAACCAAGTATCAATACAAGGAATATGAAAAGCATGACTACATTTAGGCAACAACCTTAAACTCTCATCCTCCTCAAATTCAGTTAAACAAACAGAACAATCACTTCCATCAATCAAAAACTCATCTTTTTTATACTTAAACACCGAAATTGAATCAATAACATCTTGTCCAAGTCCCACGGTGCGAATATACCAAATCGGATGATCCAAAATTGGCCCCAAATTCTCATCTATAACAAAATCCTCTCTAGTTTCATCAAACTGTGAAACATTATTTCTCCTAATTGATCTTGAATTTGACCTATTCCTCTTAAGTATAATCATATAACATATGAACATAAAAAAAGCCCCAAACATACAAAGCATTATGATAAAATAAAAAGGCATATGATATTTTTCACTTGTCACATGAGGAGGAGGAGGAGGAGGAGGAGGGGGAAAAAATGGACCATCACTAGGAACATATATATCAGCATCACCACAATCATCTGTACAAACATATGATGTACAACTCAAACATTTAACACTTTTTTTTACATCAAATAGATGTTCTTCTAACATCCTTCTATTCAAAAAAGCCATCAAATCAAACAACAAGGTAGAACATAAGCACAACACCTTTAAGGTTACCTTAAAGTTTTCAAGAAATTATGATTTTTTTTTCAAGAATTTGATGACCCTTTTCTTGGATTCCACAATACCTTAAGATTTTCAAGAAACTATGAAAAAAAAATGGTACCTTTTTTCTTGAATTTTCATGGGAAGATGAATAGAGTATCTAAGTGTAAAAACAAGAAAACAGGAATCATTTTCTTGGATTTTTACATCTCATGTACACTAAGATTTGCTAAGATTTTTCACTTTGGATTTTTTTTTTTTAGTTTTTTGGTTGAGTGAAGGAAATAATTAAGGGAAAATTTACTAGAAATTTCTGTATTTTGGAGTATTTGTGAGAAGTCAATGAGGACTTTTAACGTGCTATACGCGTTAATTAAAAAAAAAGAACAAAATTGTGGGGCCTTACATCACATAAAAGTCCAAGAGATGACTAAAGTGGAAAAAAAACAAAATTGATTTGAGTTTTTTTTTGGTTTGTGTATATCTTGTTAAGTTGTTATACACAACGTAAGTGTTACTACACGTGTAAGATGAAACCTACCTCAAGTCTCACCTCAGAATTATGGAGAATAAAAAAGGATGACAACTAGTAAATATTATAGTTAGGTTCTATGACTATAATTTGCTAATTATAATTTGTAGTTATATGTTTGAGGGAGGTGAGAGGCCAATGAGATTGGGAGAGGGAGGAGAGAAGCAAGCGAGAGAGGGCAGAGAGTGGAGAGAAGCGAATTTTATATGTATATATGTCTAATTGTATTTGTATATTTGTCAGATAATTGTATTTATGCAACTGATATACATATGTAATTGTATATTTGTATATCTATCATATAATTGTATATGTATATATATATAAAATTTATATTTGTATATGTATAAAAGAGGAGAGAGGTGACGTAATTATAGCTAAAATTAAGTTACGAGTGATAATTAATGGAAATTATTACTATATTAGCTAATTATCTAGTGTATATTTATTTATCCACATAATTTCCCTTCGAATAATAGACATTTAATTCCATCCTCTAAGGGCAATTATTGAAAGTTGAAAGACAAATGAATGCGTATATTTTTGACAAATGAAGATTATAGACATAAAAAGATTTGCTAATATGAAAAGAGAGATTTAGGTTAGGTAGTTTATGAATGAGTTTTCAACTACATTAGCATTTAGCAAGTTGTTTGACATAAAAAAACATAATATATGGTCATTATAATTTGTGAATCTTTAATCCTTAAATACAAATTCGATTATTATTCATAAATCATAAATTCAAGGGAAAATAATATATGTATATATATTGAAAGTTTTTGATGAAACGATACTAAATAATATTATTATTGTAGAAGGGTGTGAATATGGAATACCATCACATTAGGAAGATAGTTAAGCAAAATTCATGAGGGAAATGTTAAAAGAATTCCATTAGATATAATGTGTAACAACGGAATTTATTTTGTATACACTCAAAGAATAGCGATTTCGAATCTCTTAACTCAAAGAATAGCGATTATGTTGTCATAAAGAAAAGAGATATTTAAAATATGATAGATGATCAACTTCATTATTATTATTTTTTTTAAAAATGTTTAACCATGGATAACGTTGTGTGAAAATGTGAAATGTTCAAAGCTTTAGTTAATCTACTTTTTCAATCCTTGGAAAATGTCCAAATGTTACCTTAAACTTTTTTAATTGTCTGAATTCTCAAGTGCTCAAAGTTTTTACCCTCACATTTCCGTTTTAGCAAATCAAGAGATTTTATTATATATATTTATTATAATTAAGTAATTATATAAAGTATATTTTTTTCAATTTTAGAAGGAAAAAAAGAGCAATTAAAGGAGCAAGTGGTTGCATTCAATGCAGCTGCAAGAGCTTTTTTAGTCAAATTATTTTACTTCATAGTGATTAGATTCTCATAAAAATCCTACGTGTTAGGTCTCTCCTTATACGGTTCACGCCATATAATTTGAGGTGGTGAAAATGACTGTTAACAAAATTTATTTTTTGATGAACAAAGTTGCTTGATAACCTATTATTCATAAGAGGTGACATATATTTTGTGAAATTAGTCGAGGTGCACGAAAATTGATCCGGACACTACAATCATAAAGAAAATGGCTTCTCACAAAAGTCGCCCCTTCATTAAGCCACACCATACAATAATATTTAAGAATGTTAGAGTTATAAAAATCAATAGTGTAATTATTGTTCTTAAGATAGTATTATTGAATTTTAAATATACACTAACAAGTTGATTATTATTTTATCAGATAAAATAATATATTTAAGAGATTTACATAGTCAAAGTTAGAACAAAAAATACAATTTTTGGGATCTAAATTGAATCTCCAAATAAATTTTTAATTTCAAATTAATTTGATTTATCAATGATTTCAAATACTGTCTTTATTTCACAAACTTAATTGATGTTCCAACTTCCATCGGTCCTTATTATTTGTCGTTTAAATAGCCAAACAAATTAAGTCTAAATTAATAATTGTTACTTTAAAAAACAGAAACGATAAGATAGGGATAAGACTACGTACACAAACGATAAGTTATAGGATTATGATTCTCTATTTTCACAAGATAGGGATAAAGACTGCGTACACAATACCAGACTTATTTCATAATCCTGTAACTTTCAATTTGTCTTTCTATGAATTAAAAACTAATAAAGAAAAATAGAATCTTTTTTTTTTTTCAAAGCAAATGGAATATGACTCTTGATATTTCTTTAAGATAATCTTTGGTTATAATCAGAGGCAAAGAATTTCTTCCTATGCTTACACGCATCTTATATTAAAATAAATATATGTTATAAAACTAAAACGTTATCCAACCAACCAGATTGTGCCACTTCATCAGAAATGTGGGTCCCACTAATCCTATCAACCAATCAAAAACCTTTGATCATTTTGACAAACTCCCCTTATATCCAACAACTACCATCAACCAACTTTCTTGAATTCTTGACATATTTCATCATTTTTTTGCAAAATTTAGCCAAAAAAATTCAAGAATTTGGGGATGATGGCAGGATGGTTGATGAATAACCAAAAGTTAAGTCCTATGGGGTTGATGATCAACAAAGATGAGATGAATTATGTGTTTGGCCAAAAACAAAAATCAAGTCTTGATTTTCTAATGCAGAATTGTGACTTGCCTCCACCTCTCAAGGTGTTTTCTGGCCCTGATATGAATGATGATAATGTTAAGGAGGCAAATATCGAGGTTGGACAAGAACTAGGGAGTGATAGGTTGGAGGTTCTAAAGGCGTTGAGAAGATCACAGACACGAGCAAGAGAGGCAGAGAGGAAGTACCTGGCATTGCAGAAGGAGAAGGAAGCTCTTTCGAATTTGATGTTGGATGAATCAGCGCGAGCTTTTGCTTATAAAAACTGGATCAAAGTCCTTGAGCTACAACTCCTGCAGTTAAAAACACAAAAACAGCAGCAGCAGCAATACGAACATGTTGATAAATGGAACAGAACAAAAGAAGATGAAAATGGTACAAATGGTGTAACATGGCTCATAGCAGTTGCTTTCTGTTTAGGCATAGCTGCAATTGGTTACAGATACCTCCTTTGATGGTGGACGGGTCAAAAAGGCACACAATACCAAAGTAGACAATGCGTGTCGTTGGCATGGGCTATGCCAGACTTGTTCATCTTTTTTTTTCTTTGTTCTCATATTCTGAATTGCTTTTCCTTCTCACATCCACATTGTTTTGCAGTTGAGAAGGTTAGCTTTTCAGTCATGTTGTATTATACAGAATTAACCAAATGCCACAAAATTAGACAGAAACTTTGTATAAGTTGTAATAGAGACATTTAACTATAGACAAGAAAAGGGTTCTGAAGACACAAACATAGATATGTATAGACATAAAAAGCTCTTGGTTACATACTCGGTGCAATTTTTTTACATGAACACGCTTACATAAACTATGGTTCCCTATTTCTCATGTAATGGACCGGTGAACAGACCTCAAATGATCATAGCAATTATCACTGGTGTCAAAGAAGAGCAAGCAAACCCAGCAAACATGTTTCCCACACTTACACTCGATATGATTGCAGCCATCCACCTTCTCAATTGTAAATCTGCAAACAGGACATTTCTTTACATTGTCTTTCCCCTTGGACCATTCCTCTAGAGAGCAATCTGGGTCGTCTTTAACCTTCTGGTACGTCTCACAGGAGAGGTAAGGATGATACTCCAGGTGACAACTCGTACATGTCTCCACATAGCATGCACCACAGGCAAACGGTGCACCAACCATATCGGGATCTGCAATGCGATAAACTGAAGGGCAATCTGGTGAGGGGCAAAAGCGGTAGGTACTACCATTGGCTGCCACAAAAGCCCCCAAAGAAGCCCTGAAAAGTTCTTCCAACTTCTCAATTGACAATAGAGACTTCAAATCAGCAAGCAGGATGGGTTCCGCACAACCTTGATGAAGACAGCACATGGGGAAACCTTCCCGGCTTTTGATTGCAGACTCACACTGCTCTAGCAAGCATGTCCGACAGAAAACATGGCAGCAAGCTTCAAGTTTATAAGGATCCTCCAGTTCACACAAGCAAACAGGACAGTCAGCATCATCTCCTGTCGTTTGAGTTGGAAAACTTCTTTGAGCAATTTCAGAGATTATGTCCTCAACACTTTGCTTCATATCTTTAGTACCATTGATATAGATGCAATGGCGCTTTGTGTTCAGAGAGAACTCTGCCCCAGGCACCTTTTCTTTAAGTGCACTAAGGTCTGGTCCAAATGTCTGAACAACTCTTTTCATCAGGTCATGAGGCAAAAGCCCTCCACGAAGATGCACCTCAAGTTGTTTATTTTCATGTAGCGCCAGAAGGGAACCAATAAATCTCTGTTGAGCCCTATCAACATTGTCTAAAGAACCAAAGATACTAACAAGCAAGCTATGCTTGTCAAAATAAATATAGGTTCCTGTCTCCCGTTGAATTGTCCTCATAATGTTACTTCCTTCTCGAGAGAACAGAAGTTGAACAACGTTCGGAGTAATATCCATGTGATCTACAATCTTGCCTTTCATAAGTTGCTCCAGTGGTCTTCTCAAATCTGCCACAACTTTGGTGGCAGTGGCAGATATCCTAACTGTACAGGAACCGTTATCATTTCTCTGTAGCTCGCATTTCCCAACTGCAAAACAATCACAAGTTTCACTCAGCTACCAATTAAATAAATCCATATCCGACTACTGAAATTTTTTTTCTTCTGAAATAAGAGTCACTTCTTAAACTATAAATAACGTTGAAGAGACACGAAAGGTTGCAGAAGAATCCCCTCAATAACCCTTTTGGATTCTCTAATTTTTCTCCTCCCCTAATCAACCAACACAAAAATAGAGAGCATATTTCAACAAGCCCATCTTTTCTATTTGGAGAATTTTCGAGATAAAAGACAACAGAGTTTCACATCAACCAACTATCTGAGCACCATAAATAAGATTTAAAATAGTGCTATGGGAATGTAAACAACAATATATAAAGTAGCCAACAAACCGAGCATATAAACCAGAACATTTCGGATTCAGTTTAAAACAAAATCCGGCACTTCACTTAAGCAACCTAGTTTGACACAGACATAATTGTAAAGAAGATATATAAAAATAAGCAAGCACAAGATACCCTTTCTTTGGCGGAGGCTAGCAAGTAAAGAATCCAGCTGGTTCCTGATGACATGATAAACTGCTGCAGGGCAGGAAACAGAGCTGTGAAACAGTCGTTCACATCTTATTTTCTGCCAGGGAAGGCATCCAGGCAAAACCATGCCATCGATTTGCTCCAAGGCCTTGGCTGCTTCAAGATGAAGAGATCCATCAAATATTATAGCTGCTTTTGCGAAATACTCAGTTAGTTTCGGCTGGAAGACCTGGACACGAACAGAGTTAACAAACGGAACCTTTTTAGGCATGAAGGGAGATATTTCTTTCCGAAGTGCTTCTTCACAAGTAGCTATGGGAGGATTTTCTACAGAATCTCCTCTCACCAAGAAAAAATCCAGAATTCTCCGATTTGTTGTTGCCCTTAACACCTCAAGTATCTCTGTCTCAGCAATGTCCCTATCAAGTCTAGCAATGACTATGTTGTTAGGGTTCTTATCGCTTGCCTCACAACGGATGACATTTCCACCAATCATGAGATCAGAGATGTCATCTAAAATTAAAGGAACATCCATAGGGTCACATCTCAGAAAGCCTACTCCTTTACTGTACCTACGAGGCCAAGAAACTTTAGCTTTGAGAACTGAGCGAAACATCTTTTGATCACTACTGTGTATGCTCCTGGATGGAACCATTTTCAGAAAGCCACCATTAAATTCCACTTTATTTAAGAATGTAGCCTGTTCTGCAGCATCAGGGGTAAGAAATTTTACTGTGCCCCACTTGTTCTCCTCTTTGTCCTGGCCCATTCCAGAGTACTTGTGCACCATACAAATATTACCAGATGTGGCTCTCTCCAAACACATCAGCAATTCCTTGTCATCAATGGCATTTCCATTTGAAGGAAATATGTCCACAGTCAAACATCTCTTCTCAAGCTCCAAATGCTTTATCACAGCACCAGCTCCAAAGAGAGCAACAGAGGCTGAGGCTGCTGATCCTCCATTGAATAGACATTTCTCTAAGCATTCGTTCCGCAACAGCTTACTTTCATACTCTAGAGCATCATTTACCTGGAATGTAACACTCTCCATGTCTCTCGAAGAAGCATATAAAAGAACCTCATTCTCATCAACATTAACTTGAATGCCTATCCTTTCATCCTTATAAGAAGTTCTAATGCGCGAGACAAGATTGTTAATGCTACTGTTAGATTTTCCACAAAATCTTTTGAGTAGCACGACTCCAAAGCCTGTCAAAACCTTCTTTTCTAACTTTAGTGCATCCATCTTCAGAAAATCAAACAAAGGAGCAGGAGTGAGGCTAACAAGAGAACTAAACTCAAATGCAGTAACACAGACCAGATACTCGTTAGCTGATGCAAGGACATCCCCAAAGACTATCCAACGTGGTCGTTGGCCGAAATTCAAAAGCGAACAGGAAGGATGTAGTTGGACACACTTCCCAGTTAGCGCAACCTCATAACCAAGCTGATCATAACCTGAGTACACAGCAACATTTTCCGCAAGTGAAGAAAGAATTATACTTTGCAATACTTCGTCACACTTGTTATGCACTTGAGGATGCCAGCGCCAGTAACTGGCTAAGATCATATTTAGCTCATTCTGAAGACAGGCTTCCATTTCCAGCACTGTCTCATGGCATCTTCTCATGGATTTGGCATTGATACTATTATCCCAACACCAGCTATTCTTCTTTTCCCTAGGCACAATCTCCCATTCCCTGTAAACAGATAGTAAAGTAAAGAGGTCCCCACTTGGATGGCAAAATTGCACCTTGCGGCAATCAGATTTTAGTTTGTCTCCTTCAGAACCGACCCTACAGAAAATGCTGCTGGAATTTGCCATAACGGCAGCAAGTGCAACACCTTCTTTACCCAAACGTTGATCAAAGCAACTGAGGATCATTTTTCCCAACCGAGGTTCAATACCCAACTTCACCAGTTTTAGTCCTTCTGCAGTTAATTCATATGATGCATCATCTCTTTGTGTAACAGCTCCTAGTTGAACTAGATTTCGGGTGGCCATCTCAATAGCTTTGGAGCTCGGTGCATCAACAAAATCAAAATCCTGCACATTCTTGATACCTAAAGCAAGAATCCTCAGCACTGCAACACCAAGATGAACTTTCCGAATTTCAGGTTCCTGATGACGAGGCATATCCTCAAAATCACTTTGAGAGTACAGCCTGAAACACTTTCCAGGTTCAGTTCTCCCTGCACGCCCGGCTCTTTGGTTAGCAGAACTTTGGCTCACACTGCATATCCTGAGAACATTCATGCCAGAGCCAGGTTCAAACCTGCTTTCTTTAACCATGCCAGAATCAACAACATATTTGACACCGGGGATTGTCAATGATGTCTCAGCTAGATTGGTGGTGAATATAACCTTTCTCTTCCCTGGATAGGAGAGAAATACTCGGTTTTGGTCATCATAGGATAACTTGCCATGCAAAGGTAAAGCAATGGCCAGTGGTGCTTTAAACTGCTCACAAGCCCACTCAACTTCACTCTGAGATGTCAAGAAAGCTAAAATAGCTCCCGCTCCCTCAGTTCTATCGATCTCAGTCACCATCTTGATAACCTCGTGGACATACGAGGCAATTGTACCTACAGCATGATGACCATCATCTTCACAGGGAACATACTTTATATCAACCGGAAAAGTCCTACCCGCCACATGGAAAGTTCCACAACCAAAGAAGTAGCCTGCAAGCTGGTTTGCATCAACTGTGGCAGACATAATAATAAGCCTCAGATCAAACCTCTGATGAAGTAGTTTCTTAATCAACGCTAAAAGAAGATCGGTATTAAGGCTTCTTTCATGTGCCTCATCGACTATGATGCATGAAATGTTGGACAAAGTCTTGTCGCCCATATAGTGCTGTAATAGGCAGTGATCTGTCATAAAAATCACCTTTGAATCAAACTGCTGACAGGATGAATGTGGTGGATTACAGGAGATCGAGCAATCATCATAACACTCCTGGCTTTCCTCTCTAACCCTATTTGCTAAAGAATTGGCAGCAAGTTTTCGAGGCTGAGTGCAAACTATAGAACCATTGCCAGCTATTCCTGAATCAGCAAGGAATTGCACTAATTGTGTACTCTTTCCTGATCCAGTCTCCCCAACCAAAACAGTCACCTAAAACATAACCATCAAAAAAATTTAATCACCATCACATGGAGCCCCTAAAAAAGAGATATCATCCCATTCAAATCACCAAGGATGCATACAAACAGACACAAAAGCTCAGAATCAAAATCATCCACTGTTGAAAAGTCAATTATGAATAACATATTTGTACACTCAAATTAGTTTTTTAATGAAGATATAAACAAATTACTAAATTAAGAACAATAATACAAGGGGAGGGGATTCTTCTAGCACCTGCAAACAACAAGATAAAATCATCTAAGCACAAGTTTTAGCTCCTCTTAATCAGTAAAAGCAATTTAAAACTCCTTCACCAAATGTTCAAGTAAAGTTTTTACAAAAATCAACAGAAGCTGCAAGATAAGTGATAATAACGGCGATTTCAATTGGTATATATCTATATAGAAGAAAAAAAACAGTATAATTGTTACTATACCAGTACTACTAATAAAATGTACGTGAGTATTAGTTAAAGCTTACTTATCCATCTTTTTACAAGTAATGCTAATAGTTAAGCTTGTTACCCTTTTACCAAGAAGCGGGTAAAAGCCTCGACTCAAAGTTAAAGTTGCTTCCGTGGTTACGAGGATATTTTGGCGAAAAAGACAAGTCTTTTTATCAGTACAAGATTTTAAAAAAATGTTCAAGTGAATTTTTTTAAAAAAACTAACTGAAACTTTTTCCGGACAAGTGAAAATAGCTGTAATTTCAATTGGTATATGTCTATCCATAAGGGGGGAAATCAGTATAATTGTAACTGTAATACTTATAATGCATTCGGGATTATTAGCAAAATGTATTGCAACTACTTGCAGAAAAAATATTTAAGCTCATTAATCTATTACGAGTAAAAAGAATCACAAGACTTGCTAATACTAGCTCCTGCTTGGCCATCGATTTTGAAGTTGTAATTTTTGGAACTTGATATTTAAAACAAATTTTTCGATATCCAAAATCTATAGTAAGCTTGCTATCCTATCCTTTTACCAAAGGAAAGAGGCAAAATATTTTTTTAAGCTCCCGTTTGGCCATAGATTTTAAAGTTGAAAATTGAAACATAAAAATTTACCCTTTTGAAGTTAAGTCATTTTGGAACATGATATCTGAAATAAATTTTATAATCTCAACATCTATGGTAAGCTAGTTATTATCAGTAAATAAAAGATCAAACAAAAATTGGTAAGTGATAGTAAATTATACCTGTTGAGAAAGAATTTGTTGAAGAATCTGCTGCCTAAAACCATAAATAGGTAATCCATCATCAAGCCTTCTACATTCTCTCATCATGATAAAATGAATTCTATTCCAATCAATCACTTCACCAAAATCAAACACCTTAAAATCCTCATAATTCTTCAAATCCTCCAAATAATCAATGATACATTTAATCCCATTCTTGAATTCATCAATCCTTAATGATATCAAATCTCTTTCACCTTCAATACCCTTTTTCTTCTTCCACAGCTCCTGGTAAACTCCAACCCTGTTAGGTTTCTTCAACAACATAGAAATTTTCTCAATCTCATCAATCACAAAACCCAATTTTTTCTGCCATTTTTGTACTAAAACCCCATTGATTAACCTATTCAATTTCTCCAAGAAAACCCTTTTTAATCTCTCATTCAACTCTTCTCTATCAGATGGAAGTTCAACTTTTGCTTTTAAAATTGGATTATAACAATGCCCACTACTTATCCTTAACTCCCATAACTTCACCATAACTTCTAATGTTTGATACCATTCAACATACGATAGTGTTCCGACGATAAAACTTGTGTCTACAACTGATGGGTTTTCTGGGGTGAAGGGTAATTTTGCTATCAAGTTGTTCAGGTGTTGCCGGTTCAGTTTCCAGTTCACCGAAGTTGCCCGGAGTTGGATTGTGAAATTGGGTATTTTTCGTTTCGAAAATTCCGGCGAATTCCGGTGAAACCCATATCCCGATTGGGTCACCGGGCATGAAACCCGTTTTTGCATTGGAAAAAGAGAAGAAAAAAAAAGTATGCAGAGATGAACAGAGTGACCCGACGACTGATAAAAAGACTGCAAAACTCTCTGGGTGTGTAGTGGAGGGGTGCGTGGGGAAGAAAGGGACGGATAGTACGAGAAAAACGGTGTGTATATGTATATAATTTGTACGTATAGGCAGAAAAACAGAGCAAACAGAGAGGTAAACAGTGAACATGGGAAAGCTGAAAAGTTTGGTTCTAATTTGTCTCCTTGTTTTAGTTGGATTGGGAAATCGCCTCACTTTCTTTGTTCTCTCCACTTCTTACGAGAAAAAGAATTAGAGAAAACAATTAAGGTGAAGCAGGGTCGGAAACGATGAATCTTGAGCTTTATTTGTGTGCAAAGTGTCTATTTTATAGCTGTTTTTAGGGTTTAGAACGGCGGAACTGGATTTTTATGGATCATATAAAGTGGTCAATTTTATAACCGTTATAGGGTCAACGGCGAATCTCAACTTTTATGGATGGAATAAACTGAACTATTTTACGGCTGTTATATGGTCAGAAACGACAAATCTTAATTTTTATGGATGGTATAAAGTGATTTATTTTATAGACGTTATAGGGTCAACGACGACTATCGATTTTTATGATCAGTATAAAATAGTCTATATTACAGTTGTAAAAGGGTCAACGACGACTCTCGATTTTTATGATCAGTATAGAATGGTCTATTTTGACAGTCGTTATAAGGTCAACGATGAATCTCAATTTTTATGGGTGGTATAAAGTGATTTATTTTATAATTGTTATATGGTCAATGATGACTCTCGATTTTTAAGAATAGTATAAATTCATTTATTTTGACCGCCGTTATAGGGTTAATGAATCTCGACTTGTGTAACGGGGTTAATGACGACACTCAAAATATACGAATAGTATGAACTTATCTATTTTGATAGTTGTTATAGGGTCAACGGAAAATCTCAATTTTTATGGATACTATAAAGTAATTTATTTTATAGTTGTTATACGGTTAATGACAACTTTCAATTTTTATGGATAATATAAAGTGGTTTATTTTATAATCGTTATAGGGTCCACGACGAATCTCGATTTTTATGAATAGTATAAAGTGATTTATTTTATAGTCATTATAAGGTCAACAACGAATCTCGACTTTTATGGATAGTATAAAGTGATTTATTTTGTAGCTGTTATATGGTCAACGTCCAATCTCATTTTTTATGGAAATATATAGTGATCGATTTTACAATCATTATAGGGCTAACGGCGAATCTCGATTTCTATGAATAGTATAAAGTGATTTATTTTATAGTTGGTATAGGGTCAATGGCAAATCTTTACTTTTATGGATGGTATAAAGTGATTTATTTTGTAGCCATTAGAGAGTCAACGTCCAATCTTAAATTTTATGGACAGTATAGAGTGATCGACTTTGCAATCATTTTAGGATCAACGGCAAATCTCGATTTTTATGAATAGTATAAGTGATTCGTTTTATAGGTCATTATAAGGGCAACGGCGATGAATATTAACTTTTGTGGATAGTGTGAAGTGATTTATTTTGTAGTCATTAGAGGGTCAACATCCAATCTCAATTTTTATGGACAATATAAAGTGAATGATTCAACAATCATTATAGGGTCAATAGCGAATCTCAATTTTTATGAGTAGTATAAACTGATTTATTTTATAGTTGTTATAGGGACATCGACAAATCTCATTTTTTATGAATAGTATAATGTGATCTATTTTGATAATCGTTATATGGTTAATGGTGAATTTTGATTTTTATAAGCTTATTTTTTTGTCATTATAGGGTCAATGACGGATCTCAATTTTATGAATAGTATAAATTGTTCTATTTTATAGTCCATTATAGGATCATAAGTGACGAATCTCGAATTTTATGAAGAGAACAATTAAGTGATCTATTTTACCGATGTTATAGGATCAAGAAAGACGAATCTCAATATTTGTTGATAATACAAAGCAATCTATTGAAAAGATTTAATGAACTAATAATATTAACATTAACATTGAAAATTGATAAAGATATTTAGAAGCATTATTATGCATTAAAATTGAAGTGATCACCTTATAGCTGTTATGAAATACATCGAATAAGTGTTAAGCATGTTAATTACATGTGTGTGGATTAGGGATGGCAATGGGGCGGTGGAGGGCGGGGCAGTGTGGGTTGAGCTTAACCCGCAAAAATTTTAATCCTCTCCACCCCGTCCTGTATAACAACTCTATTCATTTTCAACCAGCCCCATTTCGTCCTGCATAGACCCGCCCCGCATGAACCCGCTCCACATAATTTTTTTAATATTTCCTTTTTCTAGTTATGCTTAATACTAAAAATAAAATTCATAAAAATAAATTCATTCATTAAGTTGTATTAATTTAATAGGATAATGACTTAAAATTTGTTTTTTAGAGGTCAATTGGGAAACATATAAGAAATTGTATTATTTTTTATCGAACCATCTTCATTTATTATCTTGAATATTTTAGTAGATTTAATGAAATTATCTTAAAAAATAATGTTCTATCACTCTTATAAGATGTAAAGTTAAAATTAAGTTTGAACTAACATAAAATCACATATATCCGACCCGCCCCGCACAACCTTAAAACCGCCCCGCCCCACATAGCCTTAAGCCCACCCAATCCCGCATCTGCCTTGCCCCATTGTCATTCCTAGTGCGGATAATACAAGTAAGTAATTAATGGTCATAATTGGAAAATTAAGCTTACATTTAGATATGTAATATGAAATCACCAAATTTTAAATTCTCTAAAAAAAATGTATAATTTAATATACTAAATCATAATTTAAAACTTGACCCGTAAATTTATATTTAAAAAAAAAAAAAAACACTTGTAAAATCTTATAAAAGGATTGCTTAGAGGCCAAGTTTAATATTATCGTATTTAAAAGATTTGACATGTAAGGATATTAAGGGATCTTTTGATAAGGTGTGACACAAATTAAAAGAATTATTTCCATTTTCCACTTTTAAAAGAAAAAATGTATACATTAAGTTTATTTTGTCTCTCATAGAAATATTGATCAATCGAGGAATATATTTGAAAGTCGTTATTATGAATTAACATATCGAGATATGTCTACATACATGAAATAATCTTTTTCTATGATTGTTAATAATTGGGGTTGAATTAAAAAGGTTTTAATTATTCGTCATTGAAGATATTTTTGTAATGTAGAAGTTAAGAAACAAAAAGTTTATTAAAAATTCTAAAGGAATTGCTTGGAGATCAAGTTTTACGTTAGTTGAAAGTGTTTCTCCTTTTTTGTGCAATCGTATTTTGAGATTTCCTATACTTAAAAGCATATTATCATATAATTTCACGAAAATGATTTTTTTCTAGAGATGATAATCAATTACTTAAAAAGTAATTTTGAAGAGGATAGTACATGAAATAAGGGGCGACATTATAATGACTTTGGTTTAACTATTACGATATTATTCGCTTAAAACTCAAGTATATACCTCAATAATTAATTTATCATTTCAATATGAAATTCGTGTGCACCTTCTCGATAGACTTATCCTCTGTCACGAACATCACATACACGTAAGGTAATTGAAAAAACATATTTCACACCTCTAGAAATAAAATAAATATATTTGGTCTTAGAATTAAATGATCAACTAACTAGTAGCTGCAAATTTGGCAGTTGGTAAGCATTTGGTAGTGGGTAAAAAGTATGTTATTCATTTTTATTTTTTTTTACTATTCATTGTTCGATGATATCTATATTAAAGTTCGAATATTCTAGATTCATGCCATGTAGGGCTTCATTTAGGAGAAAATATTTTCTATTAAGAATTTATTTTATATCCAAAGCTCAACCCAAAACTTCTGATTAAAGAAAAAATAGTTTTATTCACTTCATTACATCGTTTGCCAGTATAAATATGTTATTAATGAAGGACATTTTTACCAAACATTTTAAACTATGTTTTCAAGAAAGATACAAAAATAAACTGTCCTTATATTATTTATTACATCACTTTCCTGACTATTTTTATAATATACTTTGCACTATATGATAAATGATATAAAGTAACAAAGACAAGACATAATATATAAGCATCACCCTTAACTTGACGTTAGTTGACAACTATGACCTTTAACTTTAGTTGTGCACAAGTAGGCACTTAAACTTGTATAAAGTTGAACAAATAGACACATTTGTCCTACATGGCACCCTACATGGAACTTTTGTGTCCTACGTAGCGTCCTACGTGTATTATGTCATGTAGGACATTTGTATTTACTTGTTCAATTTTATATAAATTTAAAGGCCTACTTGTGCACGCACACTCAAAGTCGGAAGGCATAGTTATCCGTTGAATTCAAGTTATGGGTCATGTTTATATTGTGTGATAAACGTGTCTTCGTCTTCATTCTAAAAAATATATTTATAATAAATAAATGTAGGTCCTGTTACTCAGGATAAGGATTTAATATTTTAAAGTAATTGGAATTTTTCTCTTTTACCAACAATTTCAGACCTTTTCTTTGCTTTATCACTTTTTTGGAATAGTTAAATGGAAGCTTGAAACAACAATAAATATATGTTTACTTTTAATTAAAAGTATCTATCTTTCTTGATTTTAAAATAATTGATAAATATATTTTTATGTGATCTATAAATTATAAGCTCTAATTTTAAGAATAGTTAATTAATATTTAGAATAGATTGTTTATAGCATTTGAGGTGCGATCCTTTTCTAAAATGCAGAATACTTTGTATACCACCTCTTTGAAATAATTCTTTAATATTACTGTATTAAAATATTTTTATATTATAATTTATTGATATTTTAAATCACGATTTAATCTAATGAAAAAAAAAAGTTAAATACTATCGAAAATTGTGTAGGCGTTTAAAATTATGGGAAACTTTTTTGCAAAAATGAATTTGTGGTGTGAGTTTAAGATATTCGGATAAGTGACTAAAGTTAAAATATTTTTAAAATTAAATACCATATGCCGTACAAAAAAAAAATTATAGGTGAATCGAATCCCATAATAATTCAAGTAATTAATCATTAAAAGGTAGGGTAGCCTGACATACTTTTCTTTTAAAAAAATATATATTCTTATATTAAAAACTTTATAATCACAATGCTACGACATAGTTTAGATCATAATATTTTTTTAAAAAAATTTGTTCTAAATAAGATAATATCACATAATATATTACTTATTATTATCCTATTTTCAAAATAATATAGTATTTTTTTCCAAATAAATTAAAAAAAAAAAGAGCAGAAACTTGATAATAGTTTATAAGTAAATATGCAGAAGAAGTTTAAAAATTCGATGTCGATATTGAAAAAAATGTCTCTATTTATATTTACAATTTAAAGTTTATGAATGGTACGAATAAGAAATCATGTCTTTTTGTAAGAAAAATAACATCTGCGGAATTAATATTCTGTAAAATTAAAATAACAAAGATTTCATTGACCAAAAAAATTATCAATCAACTGACTAAGTAAGTCTTTAAATATGTTTAACTTGAGTCTTTAAATAAGTATGATAAACCAATAAAAGTACTTTTCAATAACTAATTAATTTAATCAGTTTTTTAATACTCTTTTGTCCCAATTTAAGTGTCTTAATTATTTGATAGATCATGAAATATATAAAAAAAATTATAGTAGATTTCTGGGTCTTGTAGTCTTAATTTAAAGGATTGTGTACTCAGAGGTAAGGTGAAAGGATTGCAAGATGGGGAGTCGAGCCCTCACTAGTCACCAACATGGTGAAAATTCAAATAGTCAATCAAGTTGATGAGGTGTCGACACCAACAATGGAAAACTCAATCGCAAGAACTAACAATACAATCGCCAAGAGATTTTTGAATCTTGTAGTCTTTACTTAATGTTTTGTGTACCTTGTAACATGTGAGTTAATAGGGGCCGGGGGGGGGGGGGGGGTCATTACTAGACAGGGAATCGATCCTTCACTAAAAATTCAGATAACCAACCAACAATGTTGACAAGGTGTCAATGCTAGGAACAAAAATCTCAATCACAAGAACTACCAACGATACAATCACCCCACAATAGAGTCTCACATCCCATGTCTTGTGTGATAAAAATGTGTCATCAAACTTAAAAAATAAATTTTACAGAGCAGTGCTATTCAATTCGATACCTCTTTTCATTACGTGTAAGGTTTATTCAATTAACTACGTCACGATCCCAAACAAGTTGAGATCAACTTCACCTACAACACAAATGTTTACTTCAAAACTTTTGTATTCGCTTCCCCTTCGAACTTTTTTACAAAAGCAAAAGAAGAAGAAAAAAGTACATTTAACCAACAAGGCCCAAAAAAATGTTTGGAACAGACTACCAGAAAATGCAAGTCATAGAATTGAACCTCAAATCAGTTTTTTTGCTGCGGTTGTTTAGACCATTTTCAGTCAGCATTGTCATGTAATTCATCGTGGCTCATTCTCTCAACTTCAGAACTATTAACGTGGCCATTGGCATCGTCGTTGGAGTCATATATGTGCCCCAATTTCACGCGTTTGGTCTCTAAGTACCTCTTATTTTCTCTAGTTATAGGTGCCAACAGGGGAACTCTACCTGAAATTGCCAGACCATATCCTTTGAGCCCAACATACTTCGCGGGATTGTTTGTCATCAGTTTCATTGTACGAACACCCAAATCTCGTAGTATCTGAAATCCAATCAACAGGTTAATGTTCAATCATTGAAGTTAATAGAAAAACATAAACAGAAAACGAGAAGAAATGTCCGTGTGAAGGTAAATGGAAGCTGTCATTAGCATGTAACTCAAGAAAATCGCGAATGTTTCACTACTAGCCAACATTTTTCAGAATGATTTAAAGTTGAAGGAACAAAATATGTCCAAACTACTAACTCAGGGATCCAATCGACAAAGTTACTCTAGATATATAAAGGACTATACTGGCAATTGCATTTCTCCTTCACACTCTCTGTATGTGTATATATATATATATATATATATATATATATATATATATGATCAACAACAACATACCCAGTGAAATCTCACAAAGTGAAGTCGAAGAGGCTGCTTATGAAAGACCCTCGGCTCAAGTAAAAAGATCAAAGTAGTACTGAAAAGATAAAACGGCAGTGAAGAAAACATGACAACTAATAGAAAAGTAGTGCCAAGCATACATGCAAGGAAGAACAACATCAACAAAATAGTGTGATAACCTATACATAATAAATAACAGATGGTAACAAATAACAAAAGCAAATATATGGTCAACCTTGTAAAAGAAACAGTAAGATCAAGGAAGACCGATAAAGATGTTAAAATTTAGTTTTATAATCAAGAAAAATGATAACTTTCTTTGCAGACAATACCTGTGCGCCAATGCCATACTCGCGTGAATCAACAGGTAATCCCAGCTCTTCATTAGCTTCAACCGTATCATGCCCATCATCTTGCAGGATGTAAGCACGAAGTTTATGTCCCAAACCTATTCCCCTTCCTTCATGCCCACGGAGATATACTAACACACCCCTTCCAGCTTGTTCAATTTGGTTCATTGCAAGCGCTAACTGCTTACCACAGTCACATCGGGCTGACCCAAATATGTCACCGGTGAGACATTCCGAGTGCACTCTGACAAGAACATCTTTCCCATCTCCAATATCACCCTATTAAAATTGAACCTTGTCATGATTGTCAAAGAATAATCAGAAGGATACTCCCTATTTAAACAAATCAATGTATTCACAGTATTACAATTTTTTTCAAGATTAGTTAAAGAAATGGAGTAGACGGAATTATAGAAAAAGTTAGTGATTATGGTCAGAACTACAAGATCATCTAAAGAGAGATTTTTTTTTTTTTTTTTGAGTTAAGGGTAACGATCATCTAAAGAGAGAGATATCCACATAGACTATGAAAGAAGCAAGTTTATTCAGCCGTCTAATCACAACTTTGCTTACTTTGACCATGGCAATATGTTCAATTCCATCCAAGACAGACTTAAAACAGTAGGCATTAAAAGGTCCCCACGTTGTTGGTATAGGTGCAGCAGCAGCGAGATCTACCAGTTTCTCTTTTTTCCTTCTATACCTGCCAAAGGATACAGAAGTCATACTTCTTCTCATTTGACGCAAGACTAATCGGGACACAAATAAGTAACAGTTCGCTTTACAAAGTACTCTCTGAAAGTAGATATTCATGAAGTGGTTGGTCTTGTTATCTTAAGAAACAGGAAACTGGAAAGGTTTAGACTTGTCCAGTTTATGCATGACCAATAAAGCCTATTCAATTTGCCTAACTCATAAATCATCATATTGCCCTTTCAACCGTGTTTCTCCTTGCTCATGTTGACGTCTATGCTGAATGAATATTGTCAACTCATAATATAAGTCAAAGATTCAGAATCATGCAATTGAGGATAAGCCAATCCTGACATTAGAATGACATTTTATTTTATTTAATTCTGCAAAAGGAAATGACAATTAGATCAATTCTCATCCACTCGGAATCTTCCGAGTATTAAAGAATTGGCATAACCAAACACCAAGCAATAAGGAAAACAGTGTCTTTCATACTAATGGAGCAAGTGAGAGTTATCCATTTTCTATCTTGACAAAAGGGATTTCAACTAGCAATAATAGGTACTCCCTTTAGTCCCATTTTATAAGACAGTACCTTCAGTCAAATCTACAACTATAAGACGATCACTACTTGGATAGATACCACTTTTTCCTAAAGTATGATTTTCTTAACAAGTTTTTAAATAACTTATTAAAAGCAAAATCCCTGAATATTCTCCTTATGCAGTTTCTGAGTGTATGAAGTTATTTTTGGGAATAAATCGATGTCCAGAATTAACTTTGAAAATCACTGGTTGACCCTTGCTTTGTATTGCGTCAATTCTTCCCTGACAGAGGTTTTCTTTTCACATTTTCTTTGAGGGTTGGAAGTTGCTTGGACAAGCTGAAATGTTAATAACCAGAATATATTAATCACAAGGTTTTTAGGTTGCCTTCATGAGTACAATCTCACTTGAATTAATTTTTTTGAAATGCATCCATTTCTCTAAATCAGCAGCATCCTGGGAAATTCATCAATTTCTTCTTTGACATGTCAGAAGGATGTAATCCAGGCTTATTAGCTTTTTTAATTTTTGAACAAGCGCAGGATTATTAGTGTTAGAATTGTGAAAGCTGTTAATGTTATTACACATTTATCCAAGTCGTTACCTGATTAAATCGGCAATGGATACAATCTTTAAGTTCTCAGCCTCAGCAAATTGACGAAGCCTCGGCAACCTGGCCATGGAACCATCATCATCCACAATTTCACAAAGAACAGCAACAGGGTCCAGCCCAGCCAATACAGCAAGATCAACAGAAGCTTCAGTATGGCCAGCTCTTTTTAGCACCCCTCCTTCTCTATACTTGAGTGGGAAAATGTGTCCAGGTCGGTTGAAATCCTCAGGTTTTGAATCAGCAGATGCTAGAGCCAAAACTGTTTTTGCCCTATCCTGTGCAGATACACCTGTTGTGGTACCATATTTTGCATCCTATCAGATCCAACTAAATGGTGTCAATGGCTGAGAATATTTGAGTTGTGGGAACTAAACAACTGTCAGAGCAACATGCCCTAATAGTATATGCTTTTGACTTCTTAACACGGAGCAATTCCAACCAAATTATAAATTGCAGTCATGACAAGTCAACAAAAGATTATTTATGCCTCAAAAGCAAAGTGATATGACTGGAAAAACAACTGCTCTCGATCATTATTTCAAGGACTATGAACAATAGATTGAGAAAATCTCTTAAAATGCTTATGCACAAACTGTGAGCCCCTGATCAAGTTCCATACCTATTTGACATATTGAAGAAAAGTTTAGTGCACAGACTTGGCTGAGATGAGTGTTGGCATTGGGCACTTAAGCAAACATTAAAAGAACAGATTTTCTCTATACTCTGTTTGGATCACAAATATACTCAACAAAATCTATCGATGATTTTCTCTATTATGTATCCAATATGGATATATGACAAGAATTTTTTTTGGACCAGCTCAAGGACAACCATAGATCCTAATGAACATTACCCTCACACAATCCGCATCTTATTCTTAATAAAAGATCTGTCTTGAGGAATCTAATCATGATATACAGTTGAAAAATAATCTCAAGCCGAATAGCAACTTCTAGAAGCTAAGTTGCTCGGACTCTCCAAAATTGTTGCCATACCCTTGACGGATCGTCCAAAAATGCACTACTTTTGGAGGATCAGACACTGTTACGTTTCTGAAGAGTTCGAGTGACATAGTCTAGAAGTAAAAAGAAAAAGTAGCGGACATACCACAGAAACAGTGAAAGCAGTAGAGAGTTTCTCCTCATTTTCCTTTGGCGGCACCATTAGTGGAAGTTGAAGCCTGTCTAGATCTTCACCTTTCATACTTACGCACACAATTCCAGTTCCATGTTTTACAATGAAGGCCATTGCTTCAGGTGTCACCAATTGTGCTGCCATTATTAAATCACCCTCATTTTCTCGGTCTTCATCATCTACAACAATTACCATCTGCAAGTCTTTTTCAAAATTACTAAGAGAAATGACAGTACAAGTTTCGATGTGTACAAAACTTTAGAAAATGTAGAAAACAAAAAGAGTCCATGTCTTGGGAGAAAACAAACCTTGCCCTGACGAATGTCCTCAATTGCCTCTGGAATAGAAGAGAATCCTTCAACGGCATGATCCAAGTCAAATTCATCAACACCAGAGAGAAACCCACTTCTGTTTGGAGCTATTACGGCAGCGGGTGTTCCAAAAGCTATTTCGTCAGGTTGTTGCTGAATTGTAGTTTTTTGGACTCTATTATTGACAAAAGAACCTTTTTCTGCACCTTGGCCTGATAATAATGTAGCCCGTAGTATTCCTTTACCACTTTTGAAGCTGAAGGGGAACTTTTTAGCAAAACTTAGCGAGGACAAATCTGATTTATAGTTTGTCGTTGTTGGATTGATGAAATACACACCATGGTCGGATCTAATAAGAAAGAGAACATGAAAAACAACTATGCGTGAAGCCTTATATTAGAAGACAAGATGGCAAGCAAAAGAAGTAAAATGCTTGACTTTATATGAGCTGAAATATTCAACTTCTAGGAAGAAACACCCATTTGTGTAACTTCATCCATACCAATATATGCTCATAATCGACTAGTCAAGTCTATACATTCCAGAGCAACTTATGAAACTATTACTTTTCTCCATTCATCAAGTAAAAACGACAATTTCCATATAATCATCGCATAACGCAACGCAAGGGGACAAACAATTTTTATTATGACAAGAGAACACGCAGCCGCTACCCTTTGAGTGCGCACAAGGGTAACGGGAAAAACTATTGGAGCTAAAAGTTGCAATGATCATTCACAGAATGCAAGTTTGGGATTTCTGATGAGATAAATTTTGTCTTCAGTGATATAGATATGTTCATTCAGGGGTTTCTAAATATTTTAGCTCCAATAGTTCTCTTTTTTTCATTGTAAAAGAAAATTAATTTAAGAAAGCTCAAGATAGTGAGACATACAAAAACCAACATTCTCAAATGTGCGCTTAAGCCCCGAAGCTCTGTACAACATGGGATTGGCACTTTGCTTAGCTTAATCAGTGCTTTAGTGTAAGATCCAAGGCAATAATCAAGTATGACAGCTTATATGTGTATACACACACACATTATACGTTTGCGCCTTTCTACACTAAGGCGCTTTTAACTACACTTTGCGCTTAAACCCCAAGAGACCTTCGAAGCTTTTCTACAAATATTGCTTTGATAACATTAACAAAACAATATAAAAACAAGATTTTCATTGATAATGTGCATCAATAACAGCTCAGAGAATACTTACAGTACTATAGCTGTAAATTCTCTGTAATGTGGAATTCCGGCTATATTACATTCAAACCCTGTCTCCTTCAATAAACAAATTAATCCTATCATCTTATTTTATTCAATAGCATACAGAATTTGTCTGCCTTGGTTTCTTAAACTGAATGTATTAGTACCATCTAAATATGTGCTTCCTCCGTCCCATTTTAACTGTCGCTTTAGCTCAAAAAAATTGTTACTTCAGGAATTCCAGACTAAAGTAGTTAATTATTTCCAACTTAACCCTTAACATGAAAGAATAGTTCTTTTTAACACTACACTATACATTGTTTTTCTTAATGGGCGTGAAAAAAGCTAAAGTGACACTTCAAATGGGACGGAAGGAGTATTTCACTAATCTTGTAACCACACCCCAAAAGATTCCAACTTTTTTAATCACAATTTTCTACATAAGCACTACATTAGACATTGTTTTTCTTAATGCGCATGAAAAGAGCTAAAGTGACACTTAAAATTTGACGGAGGGAGTATTTTGCTAATCTTGTACTCACACCCCAAAAGATTCCAACTTTTTTAATCACAATTTTCTACATAAGCACTACACTAAACATTGTTTTTCTTAATGGGCGTGAAAAAACTAAAGTCATACTTAAAATGGGACGGATGGAGTATTTCCCTAAATCTTGTACTCACACCCCAAAAGATTCTACCTTTTTTAATCACTATTTTCTACATAAGCACTACACTAAACATTGTTTTTCCCAATGGGCATGAAACGAGCTAAAGTGACAATTAAAATGGGACGGAAGGAGTATTTTGCTAATTTTGTACTCACACCCCAAAAGATTCCAACTTTTTAAATCACAATTTCTACATAAGCACTCTCTAAACATTGTTTTTTCTTAATGGGCGTGAAAAGAGCTAAAGCAATACTTAAAATGGGATGGAGGGAGTAATTCCCTAAATCTTAAACTCACACCCCAAAAGCATGGGCGGATCTATGCAGGGGTGTGGGGTGTGGGGTGCCACGCCACCCCGAACTTCGACGAAAACTCTATATATGCATAGGTATATATATATATATATATATATATATATATAATATTTATATAAATATAAAGCGTGGCACCCAGTAAATAAAATTGGCTTGTGGTGCCACGGTAGGAGGGCAACTTTAGATGGCTAATGTTGTGGGTTTGAATTCCGTTTGTACCTATTTTTTTTAGAAATTTGTTGCAGACATTTTTTAAGAAAAAAAAAGGCTCCAACACGTTTTTTTAAGCAAAAAAGCTGGCACATTAATCAATAAGTCTATTTGGCCACTACGGATTCTAAATCCTAAATCCGCCACTGGCTAAAAGATTCCAACTTTTTTAATCACAATTTTCTACAAAAGCACACTATCCAAAGCAAGCAAATTCTCACATACATAAAAAAAAAAAAAAACACTTACAATAACTAGGTCTAAGATGTTCCAAGAATCCACAACACACAACCCAAAAAGGAACAAACTTTACAAGATTCTTGGAACTAAAATGAAATGGGGTCAAAGAAAATGGCAAAAATTAACCAAATTTCTTGTTATCTTTGCTATTTTCAAGCAATAAGAAGAAAAGTGTGTTCAAGAAAACTCACCTCAAATGAGAAAAAACCATTGAATTTTGAATTGAAGCCATTATTATGCTGACCCAATTTGAGTATAAAGTTGTAATCTTTTTGATAAAATTGAAGAAGGCTTAAAGAGTTGTTGTGGATAAAAAAAAAGCAGCTACGAGAAGATGCTTAATGGAGCTGTTAAAGGCCACTGTTTGGGGATCATGAGGACTTTGAATATGAACCCTTGGATTAGGATTTTTTTTCTTTAAGATGTTGAAATTTTAGGGCCATTTGATAGTCGGTTAAAGTTATATATGATAGTTACGATTGAACCTATCTACAAAATAATATATGGATATATTTATTAAAACTCAAGTTACATACGTTACTGTTCAAAGCAAATTGGTATTTAAAGCTTATGTTATATGTATGCAGTATTGTTTAAGTAGTAGCGTGACATTCAAAATTTCAAATCCCAAATTCACTACTATTCACAATATTGTCTTCAACTTAACCTAATAGTTAATTAAACAAAAAAAATTAGATATCAATATGTAGACACACAAGTTTTATTGGATTTAATATATACAAAATTAGATCAAATTCATGTTTATTGGGGTTGAATGATTAATTTGAGTTTTACAAATAAATAAGTCCATTTTTATTAAATTCAAGTCCAAGGTCCATTTTACGTTGAAGCCCAAACTCACGTCACAAGTCACAGTGATTAGGCATCCAAGACCAATAAGGTGATGCCACATGTCCAAATGAGTTGGTAGTCCCAGTCAAATACAAGAACCAATTACAATGCGCCAAGTGTCAAAATGACATCCTCTAGCTAATCACAAGCAACATTGTCCACTCCCAACAACTATAATAGGGAATAGACATGACATTCAAAGGGGATAAAGAAAACCATTCAAGAAGTATTCTACAATTGGAGAAAGCTACAATATCAACTGCATAGCTTTTCGAAGGAGTGATCAACGGAGTTCTTTCCGGAGATCGACTTGAAACAATGAAGTGCTTCCCGACGTTTTCGGAGATCAAATACATCTCAATAAGGTCTACATCATCCTACATTTGAGAAATACGCTACTGAAAGCCCTCGAATCATAGAGAAATTTAGAAGAGAAGAATTAAGAGAACGAAAGAATTGTACTCGCAAGATTCATTAATAAAAAATATATTTTTCTTTTATTTATTTTGCTTGCATTTAATTTTCAACACCTACAAAAATTTGCTGTGAACACAATATTAATCATAAAAATATCTTATATATATATATATATATATATATATATAATTGCAATCAAGTAAAGTGGGATTGTAATAATTGTACTAAAAACTAGATTCTTTGACATTATCAGTGGTGTAGCACAATTAGAGAGTCTGGATTTGGACTTAGATTTTTGAGAAACTTTTTCCTCAAAAAAATTACTCATTGTGTTTGATGTTATTATTTATTAATTTGAAAACATGAATAATTTATCTGTTAACCAGTAATCAAATATAATATTACTTGTACATAATTTATTATCGACATAACTCATATTCAAATTAGCTACCAAACGATCCATGTATCATCAGCATAAGACATAAAGCAGGAGTAGTGGTGCTGTCCATTTACATAGTGAAATGCTCTTGACCTTATCCTAGTTGAAAATGACTTGAAAATCATTGCCTTTTGAAATGAAATTTCAAATCATAAATAGACAAAATCTTTGGTGTGAACGTTTGTGTCCAAAAATTTTCTTTTTATCTCTTTCAAAATTTATTTTTAGTTATTTTAGGGTTCAATTAATTAAGATTGGCTCAAGAAAAATATAATCTGGCATCGAAAAAAACTATTCCCTATTAACGAGGTCCGAACTATAGATATCTAATTAAGGACGAAATACCTTATTACTATAATCTATCAAGTAATTCAAATAAGCATTCAATATGTGAGTATAAATTATAGTATTATTTTTATACATGAGTCATGCTAATTTTTTTCTATATTGTTTCAATTTGATCAGGTTAATCTTATTATCCATGTTTGATTCCTAACTTCCTATGTGAAATATATATAAATTAAATCAATATTTGTTTGTCTGTCCGTCTGTCTTGAAAATAATTTATTTTCAGGTATGAATATTAATTATAGAAAGATGACACATCATCATTTCTATCTATTAACTTATATATATATTAATTGCAAACAAGTAAAATACTAAATAATAGATCCCTTGACAATGTCAGTAGATGCAGCACAAAAAAAGGGTCTGGATTTGGATCTACTATTGTTTGGGCCGATAATAATGTATTTTTATGTATTTAAGAAGTAGTATTTTCTTAATTCTATGTTATACCCTATAAAATAATTAGCAGTATTTTAATTAATAATATAGAAAGAAGAAGAACAATGGCTAAAACCCTACAATAAAACTCAAAACGTGGAGATAGCCTGGGTATAACACAAATAGAGCCACTCAAAGCAACTTATTTCTTAAATTTCAAGGTATTTTATTCATATAGCAACCATGAGTTCTTATGGTTACTTTATTTAGATGGTTATTACGTATTATTTCATAATGTATCGTATTGTATTGTGTTGTATTATATCGTAATGTTTGGGTAGATTGTATTGTTCTACTTCATTACATAACGTCAAACATTCATGATTTGAATGAAAGAATTTGACACTTACTTGATAAATATTGGATAAACCCAAAAAATAGGAAAAACTCTACCCTTTTTTTTTTACAGGTTTCTGTCAAGGTTTGCTTTGGAATTCTCCCCTTAAATCGTGACATTCCAATATTTTACATGAAAAGTTTATGATTATAAAATTTAAGAACTATACACATTTTTAAATTAAGATTATAAGTTTCAAAACTCTTTCTTTATATCTTAAATATTATGTTCAATTAAATTAAGACACGTAAATTAAAACAACCGAGTAAGAATTAATAAAATAGACTAGACATGTAAAAAGTCAGAGAATAAAAAGTCTATCACGGGTATATAATACCAACATATCACATATGTCCATTTATTTGTCATCTATTGTCTTTTTTCAACCAAAAATATCCAATTACCTTTTTTCTTGATAGAAGTGACTTAAATTATTACTAAAAGTATATAAACTTTAAAAGGAAATTCATTAAACAAATTCAAATTCAAAAAGATATAATTGTCTCCACTTTCTATTCCCTCCACTTTTCCCTTTTTTTCCATTTATATCTCAAAATTTCTTCCTCCCACCACTTGCCAATAGCCATTATCGAATACGAGAACTTGAAAGTGAATCATTCGATAGTTTAGATTTTTACAAAACAAAAGGTGTTTTTTTCGTTCGAAAGGTGAATCAAGGTAAGAAAATTCGATCCTATATCGTGCATGATAACAATTATTTTTGTGTTATATGCATGAATTGTTAAATTCTTCACTTTATTGATTTTCTAGGTGTTGTAGGGAGATTATAGAATTAGAATCAATTTTGCTATCATACATGCTACATGTTACATGTAATATTCTTTTTGAACTATATACTAAATAAAATTCTGAATTCGTCTTTTATGATAACAGGTAGATGTCAACTCCGAAGTCTCCCCTTCCTACCCACAATTCTCCACCCTCCTCCCCCAACCACACTCCTCCTCCTCCTTCTCGTCCTCGTCGCTGCTTTCCCCCATGGAAAGGTGCAAAGCTAATCCCACTAGCTATATCGGTAGCAATTGGCCTGATTTTTCGTTTCGCGGTCCCAAAACCCCATAAAGTCACTACAAACGCGTGGCAACTCCTAGCCATTTTCCTTGCAACTATCTCGGGCCTTGTTTTAGGCCCATTACCAGTAGGTGCATGGGCTTTTCTTTGTCTCACAGTTACTGTCGTCACAAAAACCTTAACATTCGCCGCGGCGTTTGCTGCTTTCACTAATGAAGTCATTTGGTTAATTGTTGTATCATTTTTTTTCTCAAGAGGATTTATTAAAACTGGGCTTGGTGATAGAATTGCCTTGTGTTTTGTGAGTTGGCTTGGGAAAAATACATTGGGCCTATCTTATGGGCTTGCTTTAAGTGAAGCAGCAATTTCTCCAGCAATTCCTAGTACTACTGCAAGAGCTGGTGGCATATTTTTGCCTATAATTAAATCATTGGCTGTTACAGCTGATAGTCACCCAAAAAATGATTCTTCTAGGAAGCTTGGAGCCTATCTTATTCAATCTCAATTGCAGGTTAGCATTCATTTTTTACGAGTTTAAGTTATATATATCGTCAGTATAATATCATCCAATCACCTTTAACATGTTATAGCTGGTTATCTATCTTATTTTATGATTACAAGTAGGTTTACTTGTAGTCTGTAGATAAAAGATGGGGAAATTTGTGCTATAGAACATTTTGTTGAACCAGCTCATTGAAAAAACACATGATCATGATACTAGCTTGTTTAATTTATTCATTTACTATATTATAACTACTGAATGGACTACCAACATGGGTTGTGGTGCGCTGGTGAGAGTGCTTCATCCTTAATCAGAGGTCACGGATTCGAGCCTTGGATATGGAAAAAATCCTGTTGGGAGCACCACCCCCGAATGGGCCCTGCAGAACGCGATCCGGACTTAGCCACTGGGTGGGAAACCAAAAAAAACTACATCAATGTTGTTAGCAATATGGAATAACACAAGTATTTAACATGTTATAACAAGTCAAAGAAAAGATTGTCTGGTGCAATAAGCTCCTACTATGTGTGGGTTTTGAGAAAGGATTGGACCACTTACGCAGTGTTACCTTGCATTTCTGTAAGATGTTGTTTCCATAGCTTGAACCTGTGACCTCGTTGATTACATGACAGCTAACTTGACTAATGCAAAGTTATTTTGTGATGCATTTTACAGTGTTCTAGTAGTTCAAGTGCCCTGTTCCTAACAGCTGCTGCACAAAATCTGTTGTGTGTGAAATTAGCGGAGGGATTAGGTGTACAGGTATCAAGTAAATGGCTGACTTGGCTCAAGGCTTCGTGTATACCAGCAGTTATATCGCTTTTAGTTACTCCAGTTGTACTATACAAGATTTTTCCTCCAGAAATGAAGGATACACCCGATGCTCCATTAATGGCTAGAAGGAGACTGCAACAGATGGGGCCAATGAAAAGCGATGAATGGGTGATGACGATTGTGATGCTTGTAACGGTTGGATTATGGATTGCAGGGTATGTTCAAACAAATCCTGATATAAAACAATGTATTATCCTCTGTTGTTTTCTTTTGCTTTGGTTATCGTATTATTTGCTATTGCTATTGTTATGTTTTCATTATTTGCTTTATTTGAGTCTAGAGTCTTTCAGAAACAGTCTTTTAGGGGTAAGGTAAGGTACGTGTACATAACACCCTCCCCAGGCCCCGCTTGTAGGATTATACTGGATATGTTGTTGTTGCTTTGGATGTGTTCGATATTTCTTTTGGTTGTGTAGTGTTTCTCCCACGTTGGTTGAGAGAATGAACGCTTTCTTCTTATATGGTTTTGGATGATTTTTATGAGCTAACTTTCTAGTTGGGGACAAGTCGAGGGAGAGTGAATTATCGAATAGGGAGAAGTCATATCACGATCAACGCCTTTGGAAAACAAAGTCCATTTTCTTTACAAATAAGTTGCTTAATTCCTTTTTTGTTTAATGTTGGATCCCTATGCTATATTGTCCACTCACTAGATGTTCAGTCTCGGGTGTGTGGAGGGGGAAAGGGAGTGTTAAGTTTCCACATTGGTTGAGAAAATGGACTATTGTCCTTTTTTATGGTCGGACTTCCTTCATCTTATGAACTAGTTTTTGTGGTTGGGTTAGACTCGTTTTCCATTTTATACTTAATATCTCTTCATCATATCCTTCTGCTCATGACCTGAGTGACACGTGGTTTGTTCTTCAACATAAAATTTGATTACCAACTGGTTTTGTATAAATTTGGTCTTGGGATTGAGACGTAATTGTTATTGTTATTGTTGATGCTATCTACCTTTTGATCGAATAACATTTTCTTGGATTATAGTTGTCATGTGTTGAACATTTTCTATTCCTCTCATGATCTGATAGATCCAATCATGATATTGAAGGAGGGGACCGTTTCTTGAGAACTCGAATCCTGAATCAATTCCTTGTCTTGACATTTGAACATATTGCTGATGTTGCATCTTCCTGTTTCTATATGTCTATTTTGTTATATAGCCGATCCTTGATAATGTCAACAACTTTTATTTTATTTTTTGTACAGAGAGGCTATTGGGCTAGCAAGTGTTATCACAGCAATGCTGGGATTGACGCTACTTTTGACTTTCGGAATACTTGATTGGAATGATTGCTTGAGTGAAAAATCCGCGTGGGATACCTTAGCTTGGTTCGGGGTTTTAATAGGCATGGCATCACAGTTAACAACTCTGGGAGTTGTCGCCTGGATGTCAAATGCTGTGGGTAACTTCCTCGAATCTCTTTCACTACATTGGTTCGGGGCGTTTTGTATCCTTCAAGCAGCATATTTCTTCATCCACTACTTGTTTGCTAGTCAAACTGGTCATGTTGCAGCATTGTATTCAGCATTTCTCGCAATGTGCTTAGCAGCAAAAGTTCCCGGTCTTTTTGCTGCATTGGCTTTAGGATACAACACAAATCTTTTTGGCGGGTTGACACATTACAGCAGTGGTCAAGCTGCAGTATACTATGGAGGTAACTTAATCGAATCATATCTCTTTGACACAATATTGTTCTAATTGATTTGAGAGCATGAGATCGTATTATTTGTTGTTGTTACTGTTTTCTTCTTCATTGTTTTCAACCTGGCTTGTTTGCTACTGTAATTGCTCTACACGCCTACTTTCTTATATGCTCTTGAGCCAAGGTCTATCAGAAACAGTCGTTCTACCTTCATAAGGTAGGAGTAAGGTTGTGTACACACCACCCTCCCCAGACCTCACTTGTGGGATTTATGTTGTTTGTTGTTGTCGTCAATATGCATGAGAATTTCGGGGCAAAATGATTCTGATATAAGCTTACAAATTTGTTAATGGTGCATCTTGAATGGTGTATGTATCAACTTTGATAGAAAACAGAACTGCGGAAAGGAGCAACTACTTCAGGCTTAAAATGACATAGAATAAGCGGAATAAAAAAAATATGTTTCTGTTTTCTGAATGTGTATGTCTGCAACTTCTCAAGTCGTTTCTTTCGTCCCACTAAAGGGAAAAATGCAGCAAGAGTGGTATCAGTATTTCAACTTCTTTCTTATCTGTATTCAATATTTCGATATCTTATTCCCTTTTCGTTTATTTGAGGAATTTGAACTGGTCTTATTTTCGATTGCTCTTCTTTGGCAGCTGGTTATGTGGAACTACGCGATGTTTTCAAATTGGGCATCATCATAGCTATTATGAATATTGTCATATGGGCAGTAGCTGGAGCTGGTTGGTGGAAGGTTCTTGGCCTTTACTAATACTGAAATAGGTAAGTGAATTCCATGGCTTCCTTCTTATCGAATATTCGTGTAAGAATGCAGCTAAAAAGATCCCTGTGACTTGAAACCTTGAGCTCGAGGACGTAGTTTTCTGATAAAAGATCGAGCAATGCATGCATTAATAATCTATGATGATCTTAGTAATGACATATTACCAAATGGCATTATTGTTACACCAAGCATCAGGTCATGAGGCTTTCCCAGGGGATGTTTTCTATTTACATTTCCGTCTCTTGGAAAGAGTGACCAAACGATCTAACCAGACAGGCGTGGGTAGCTAAAGTAGCTCTCTTGGATGTCAGTTTCCTCACCATCTTAGTCAGACTAGTCTAAAAAACTTTCACTTGAACTGTCAAGACTCAGTTTTTTTGTCGGAAGCCCCTTCTAGTACTACGTTCCTAAGTTCTTCCTTTCAATCCAAGTCGAGGTAATAGTTTTTATGTTAGGTCTAATGAGATTTCTTTTGCTTAAGGCTACGTTCAGATAACTTTTACGGAAGATTTTGCTTTTAATTTTGATCCGTTAATCGTTACATAAGAACATACTATTGATCTTGCTATATGTAACAGGAATTTTCTGGTGTAATAACAATTCAGGACAGGCTGCATTTGTCCCAAAAAGCTCTAATTAAAGGTACTGATTTGTCATTGATTATATCGCACTAAAATTTGTTGATGGTGGAGCAAGGATTATTAGTTTATGGGGTACTGGACCACAATTCTTTTTGCTTATTGAGTTCTGAATAGATTATTTTAACCAATTATACGATTTTTTTTAACGCGAATACAATCTTTTGATGCAGTTTACTGTCAGTGTTGAATTTGGCCTCTTATTGCATCTCATTCCCATCCTGGGAAGGTAGGACCGAAGAAAGGAAAAAATGAGATGGTGGTTTTTGGTGTTCCCGCGAAGCAAAGATCATTCATTATTATTAGCTTCAATCTTTTTAAAAACGCTCTATCTTTGCCATACCAAATTATTCGCTATGGTTCGGTATTTTTAAGTAGGGTTTTGGCTTTGTGCAGTATGATAAGTCGGTAATCATAGTTTGCACACCCCTATATGACACAAATCAATCATTTTTTAATCGCAAATAATATATTTGTGTTTCATATACTTGTTTTGTTGTTCATCATCAAATCATTAAACCTGTTCAAAGATCGATCAAGTTCTTTCAGCCTTCGTTCTCTTTAAAAATGTCATTGCTACACTCGACTCAAGGCACTTTCATATATTCACTCATGAGTAAGCTCATCAAGTACTACATCTTTCGAGTCTTTCAAGTATGTTAACTTAACGAATATCTTAATGGCGAACTTGACTTCGTTATACAACTACTTTTAAAGCACAATGTACAACACTCAAAACTATTAATTATATGACTACTTTAGATTAATTTTTATAAAAACAATAATTGTAAGTGAAAGGAGTGAAATCCAAAGCCCTCATCAATTTTCTACTTTTCTTTTTTACTTTTCCAAGTTTTTTATTTTTGCCTTTAGACAAGCACTCACAAAATAGGAAAAAAAAAAAAAATAAAGCATTGAAAGGAAAGTTGCCTACCATTAAGGGGTCTACCCTCTAAAAAGCCCACTTTTTCATCAAAATTTTTTTTTCCCCATTTGTTACTTTTCAATTTTATATTTATTTCTGATTTCCTTTTTCCTAGTTTTTTATTCTTTATATTTTGTGAATTCACTTTACTTATCGTCCTTATTAAAAATAAATTATTTGAAATAGTAAATCTTAAAAAATAAAGATGTAATCAACTTTTTGCTAATTTCCACTTATACAGCCAGAACCACACCTGTAACTCAAGTCAATTCGTCAGATTTCTAAATCCGCAGATGAGATACTTGAAATACATGCAGGATCATCATTAGGACTATCATACTTGTCGATCATCGATGAACAGATTGAATTAACCAACCAAAGCTGGCTTCAGTCATCATGTACTGAACATAAGCAAAAACCTCAATAACGATTAGACGATAATAAAAAGTCATAGCAAGTTAATGTTTTTCTTTAAAAAGGTGAAAAAAATATAACAAGTAAAATGGATCCGAGGGATTACAATTAATCATAGGTCATATCAGCTACTCCAAAAACAAAAAGATAACTCTCTTTTCCTACTTTCTAAAGTAGGTGGAAAAAATATGTTCTTTATTTTATTGCTACTTTTATTTTTCCTTTTTTGTGACAGTCACTTTCACTTTTGAAAATTAAACTCAAATCTTAGCTATCTATCACTTTCTTCTGGAAATATACTGTATGTATAAACATTCCAATACAATCCATGTGATTCATGCAACATGTATTAAGATATATCTAGGTTAATTTGATCAATTTTAAATCATGTTTTAAAATTCTTTAAACTTTTGGATCGAACTACCATTGACCAAAAATAGTTCATGAAAAAAAATTAAATTATATAGGCCCTGGAGTACTACTCATAAAGAAATTCTTTTTCTTTATTAAATTCATAACAAAATATATTTAGAAAGATCACAAAAAAAATATATTATTTCAAGGTTTTCTATAGGCATAGATGGAGCATCAATAATTTTGTATTCGATCAAAATTTTGGTTGATTGATCAAGGTGGATAGCTCAGTAGACCTATAACTTTACGATATTTTGTATGAATGTGAATACAATTATTACTTGATCAATATTCTATCTACTCTAATAGTGACAATTTACATCTCACAAGATATATATGGTATAATAATAGCAATCCCAAATTAATTGGGACCAATTTTAGTCAGTATTAACAAGGGTACTTAGAGATACAACATGAGGTGTTTAAGGGGGTAAATTAATCATGAGATTTGTGATCTTGATATTAATTGTGTTAGAATATAATTAATTTAGACGGTCTCAAATCAATTAGCCTAGTACTTTCTTGGGTTTTAATTAATTATGATTATCGAGAAGCAAACAACCAAAAGATTTATGCCAGCATTTGGTACAATAATATTGATTTTAAGCATTAAAATCCATATTTAAAATTATATATAGTCCTAATAAATAACTAAATATGGCACATTTTTATTACTGGAATAGGTTATTAATAAATTATGGTCTTAATTAATTTCAAGATTAGCAAATTCACATGGGGAAGCAAGAATATTGTACTATGGCATTCATTACTTTATATTATATATATAAAATAATAATAAAATGTATGTGGGGGAAAAAAGATAAAGTAACTTTTAATTTTAAAAAATGTATTAAATTTTTGTCACTTTTTGGTACTTGTTGAAAAGTATGATCAACAAGTTTAAAATTTTGGCTGATTGTGTAAATTGACTATTGCTATTCTCTTGGAGGCCTTCAAGAACTGTTCTAATTAGGAAAATAAGTGTGTGATTAAAAGGTGTTTAATTAAGACATAAGGTTGATAGGTAGTTAAGTAGTGTTTAATTTTTTTTATTGTATTATTTTTCTTACTCTCATATTATGTAATTAGTCTTCGATTTTATTATCTGTAGTTTTTATTGTATTTTGCTTCATTTATCGTACTATTTGTTATTGTTGCTAGTCATGCTTTCTTCTCATTATTTTCGGTATGACTTTTTCATTATAGTATTTCCTTTACATATTGTTTTTACATATGTTACATGAGTTAAGTATTTATCAGAAATAACCTTTATATCTTCACAAGGTAGAGATAAGGTTAATTGCATATACATATTTTTTGACCCACTTATAAAACTACATGTGATATATTATTATTGTTGTTGTTGTATACCAAGATATGATAACGATAAATTAAATTTGAAGGAATGCTTTCAAACAACGATAAATATAACACATCGATCATAAATATATTCAGTTAATAAAATTAGTATCTACAGTTTAATGCTTGTATAAATATAAAATATTTAATGCATCGAGCTATCTTTTTTACCAAAAAATATGACAAACTACTAATTGATTAAATTACTATTGCTTAGTATTTTGATGAGAACCAATCATTTTCTTGTTATCTTTGCATGGATTTGTTAAAGTGAAGATGTTATATATCTCCAAAACCAAGAAGCTAAGGTGCTTTTTCAAAGTTTTTGTTGATGGACACATAATGATTAAATCATAGAAAGATGTATTTTTTTTTTATTATTATTATTATTATAATATAAAAAAATAAAAATAATATTTAAGAAAAAATGTTATGGGGGATTTAAACATATACTTTTGTGCAGAGTCAGAAACACTAATTAATATGTCCCATACTTTTTGATCTCTTATCAACTACAAGAAGATCCTCCTCTTCCCATACCCCTTTTTCAGTGAACTCAATATATATATATATATATATATATATATATATATATATATATATATATATATATATATATATATATATATATATATTGTGTATTTATTGAGAATTTATTTTAAATATTATGATTCAAGATTGTGTATATAATTTTAATCGTCTTAAGGTAGCGAAATTCCTTATATCATAAATAGCGATCTACTTAAATGGTGTAACGATTATTCTATTATTTCTAATGTGAAAACTCAGTGAAATTTGAATTCCTTTTGAGAATGCAAAGTATTAATTATTAGAAGATAAGATCTCATACATATTAACTATATATATCTTCTCCGTAACAAGCTTATTCAAATATTTATGATGGAGGTAATGACACACAACAAATTAAATTAGAAATTTGTGAACAAATGATCTCACATCAAATGACAATAATTTTATACCCTAAAGAATATTTCATATAATCTCTATGTTTATGTAATACAGTTTAAATTTTGAGAGTAGTCAAACAATTTAATTTGATTGTGAATTTAAATATAAAATCTTTAAGTTTTTAATCAAAATTTATATATTTGAAAATTATCTCAAGAGTACTATTATAAGTCACAATAATAAATAACTTAAAATATGTAAAAAATATGAAAAATTATGCTAATTATTTTTTTATTTAAATAACAAAATTCAAAAAATGCGAAGAGTATTTTTTTTCCCCAATGATGTAGCCATATGGACAGCTTTTGCTTTGCAATTTTATGTCTACCTTGAAAACAAGCAAATGAACTTAATTCAAATATTTTGTATTTTCCTTGAAACTTTTATATGTTTTTTTTTTCTTTTTGAACAAATACTATCACATGCACACAACTCATCAATTCCCCTTTTTTTTTCTTGTGGGGTTTCCCTTTGGGACATTGGGAGAAAACTTAACTCACACTAACACGTGTTGTCCACATTATAAAAGTGAAAAATACCTTTTTTTTTTTCTTCTATCGAATTCAGAAAAATTTCAGATTTGAGTTTTGAATATAAATTTTTTTTTATTGAAAATTGTTTCACTCTTAGTATGATCAAACTTTTCAATGTTTTTGAACTCTCATACAAATATCGAACATCAAACGACACATAAAAGAATTAAACAATTTCATTTTTTCATTAATAGGTAGTTTTTGTTGCCTATGGTGGGCTCCTATTTAATTTTTTTTTAAAATATTTTATAATATGATGAGAAGCTAGTAGAATATTACAGCTAAATTCCCACTTGCATGTCCCCTAGATGTCGCAACTCTAAAGAAATGCCAATTTTTCTTCCATCTACTAATCAATAAGACTTTTTTGAATGAGTTTTGAAAATGAAATCTGTCATTACCATCGATCTAAAGTTTTTTTAGATTTGATATTGATTCGAGACAGATTCAAAATTTGAATTTAATATGTTCGATCGATTTTGAGATTTTTATCGTTGAATTCATTGCAGAATTATATCAGTTTAGAATTAAATATTTATAAAAAGAATAATTAGTGTTATTTCATACAGATACAGATATACTATGTACATTGTCAAAAAAAATATTGTGATCAGTTAAACTCATAATCAGAATACTACACCTGCCTCTGATAACTATATAGTTTTCGATATATGAAAAACATTTACATGAACAAACATTAGGACAACGTATAAATAACTCAATCATATTATTTTTTGCCATTGAAACCATTCTTATATCAAATACGTCTATATGAATAAAATACATGCATCCTACTTACAAAGAGCCGTATTCAGGATTTTGAGATGAATGGATACAATATTATAAAAAGGTGGATCTAAGATATAAATATATGTGACTATATCGATGTTTAGATTCATTTGCTGTTGTTTTTTCGATTTCTTGCTCGAACTGATGATGAAAAATTATCATGTCCAATTTTTTGGGAGATGGATATATAAAAATTCAGGAATTATGTGTAATTGATTAATATTTTTGTAATAAGAGTAAAATTGACAAATGCTGTGGAGAGCCCACTTAATTATAATCCTATTAAGTCCTAATTAAACAGTAGGGAACTATATCTACGCTGTAGAGAAACATTTAATTTCTTGATTGAAAAAACTGATGTGAAATTTTATTATTAATACTAAAAAATATATAAAAGGACGAGAGTCAAACAAGACATAAATTTGTTTTTATTAAAATGCAGGATATGGACCCAATATATAGGATGTAACTTATTTTGAAGTGTTCGGAATTTAAATAAACCACAAAAAAATAAAAGTGATCAAAATAAGTTATTATTTTAATAAGTAACTAAAATAGGCTTAGTGGAAGAAAAAAAATTATATTTTATGCAATATTTCAAACGTTTTTCGTTAGTCTCATAACGTGTATATTTTAATATATGACGGAACTATTTCTTACACTTTGTAAAGTGGAAGAAAAAATTATGTTTTACAAAGAGGAATAGTTTTCACGTTCTCTTTATGAAGCTTTTGGAGTGTTTGTCATATAATTATATTGATTTTACATATCATTAAAACGGTAAAAATTATTATATTATGTATTTTTATTTTTTTATTCTGAAAACCCCTTCAAGCTCTATTTAAGGACGTTCAAGCATAAAGATAATATCTCATATGGTCACTAAACTTTACATATTTCACTTAGAAAGTCACTCAACTATTGATTTATATTACTTAGAAAATCACTCAACAATTGATATTTTATTTAGAAAGTCACTCAACTAGTGATATTTTACTTAGAAAGTCATTCAACTAATTTAAATAATTCCTTCATTAAATTTTGTTAAAATATAATATCTTAAATTATTTTTTTTTTTGAAGAAAAGATCGCTGCTGCATTTTTTTGATTACTCCTTTTAGTTTAATAAAAAATTTCTGTTTTAGACCAACAGTTGCAATTGACAAATTAAAATTAAAACATACAGTAGCATTGCTACTAATTTAATTAAAAAAATTGCTATTTTAAAAAGTAGTTGAGAAAAAATAATTGCTTTTCTGTTCTAGCAATTGTCTTACTAAAACATACTGTTATAAAATACTAAAAATGCTACTGTACGTTTTTTTTTAAAAATGTAATTAAATAATTAAAGATGGTCAATAAGATAATTAAAATAAATATCTTAATCTTTTTTTAAAAATAATTTAAAATAAAAGTTAGATTTCAACAAAATTTAACAAATAAACAATTTAAATTTGTAGGGTGACTTTTTAAGTAAAATATCAACACTTGATGACTTTCTAAGTGAAATATCAATAGTTGAGTGACTTTTGAGTTATAAAATAAAGTTGAGTAACTTTCTAGGTGAACAACTTAAAGTTGAGTGACTTTCTAAGTGAAGTAAACACAATTGAGTAACCATTTGAGATATTATCTCTTCAAACATAATACCTTCAACATCTTTAGTCTTCTACTTTTCTTCATTTTAATCACAAAAAAAATGTCTTCTAAACCAAAAGTTAGAGTTTCGATTTATTGGGATGGCAAAATTATACATGACGAAAATATCATTTATTATAATTATCTTTCCAAACGCAATGCTAAATATTTAATTAATGTCCGATATCATAAATTGCTTTCATCAATTTATAAAAGAATGGGTATAAATAATATTGATTATAGTCGAAAAATGCCCTACTTCATTTTTGTCACAACTCACAAGGACAAGTAAATTTTGGAGAGTGAATTATTTATAGTGACAAATCGTTGACCATTTTTTGAGGATTCCAAATGACTACATCGATCAAATCAAGTTAACACTTATGATACAAAATGTAATATTTTTTTTCTTAAATAGAGCTTGGAGGAGTTTTCAGAATAAAAAAAAATAAAAATACATAATGTAATAATTTTTTTCCTTTTTATAATATGTCAAATCAATATAATTGTATGACAAACACTGCAAAAACTTCATAAAGAGATACAATTTAATGCAAAACGTGAGAAATATTCCTCTTTGTAAAACATAATTTTTTCTTTCGTTAAACCTATATTAGTTACTTACTAAAATAATAACTTATTTTGTTTACTTTTATCTTTTTATGACTTGTTTAAGTTCCGGACTCTCTACATGTTTGGGCAAACATTTAATTTAATTGGATAATAATCATACTTCACATCTTTATGGTTGTCTGTGCAACCAAATTACCTTGTTTTTTGGTTTGTTTTTAATCACTATGGATTGTAGTGGGATAATAGCTTGAAACTTTTTAATTCTTAATTAGAAATTTCAGATTCGAGTGTCAATTTTCTTTTGTTAACGTGTTACACCCAATAATGAATCATATAATATACGAGTTTAGATTTAATTGGACCACGAAATAAATATCGAACATCTAGTAAAAAAAATTTGAAAAAAAATGTTTTTTTTTTTTTTCAATGATGTTATAATTACAAGTAGGTTAAAACCACATGCTAAAGCAGGCAAAATATATTCTTCTCTCTCTTTTTTTCAATATCAAGGCAAGAAGAGATTGGTCACAAACTCTTGAAAACTGTGTGGATTGGATTATTTTCAAAAAACTTGTATCCGGAATATGATTTTTTCACTCTTAATTAGATACTGTTATTTGAGTTTTTTTTTTTATTATTATTACAAGAAATGTAGTGGAATTTTCCAATATATTTATAACACTCCATCATAATCATCAGACTACTATCGAAAACTTCATCTGTTAATTCATTACGGATATATGATATTGATATAAGGATCGTACAATATTATTCACTATCCAATTTAGAAATATTATTTTCCAAGAGAAACCGTACATAAGAAATCGAAAACTTAACTAAGTTATGAGCTACGACATAACTTTTTGTCATTTTATAAATTTATTTCAAAATTATTAATTTTGATAAATTAATTGAGTGTAATGTTAAAATAATGCCATAATTTTTGTATAAATAATCTTAAGATTACATATATTGAAATATAAAAAGTTAACCAAATCGTTACGAAAAATTAAACACTTACTGATATTCGATATTTTAATCAAATCAATAAATACGTAAAAATATGTTAGCCAAACCGTAACTAAAAGAATCGTATGGTCAATATTTACCTTTCAATTAATCGGCGATACACGCACCAACAACGCCGAGGAAATAAAATGGGGTTATGCTGACGTGTCAAATATCTTTAGCCAGCTCAGCTCGAGCCGAGCCGAGCCGTGCTCCTTTCCACATTCTGCTTATCACTGCTATATAGCTTATACTGCCATGTCAATATTCACTTTATTCTTATCCAGCATTTTATTAAAAGACAAAAATTACCCTTAATTTTTTCTTCTATTGAGTATAAATAAAATAATATAAGAGGAGTTTGAATTTTAAGACATTTTATTAAGAATAAGTTTTTTAAATACGATTTAACTAATCATTATTTCAAAATGAATTAAGTTGTATGTGATGTTAGTTGTCCTTTTTTAAAACATTGACTAGAGTTGATTTCTCACATGATCATTCAATTAAATATTCTTATTTTAAAATAATACTTTGGTTGTTGAAACAGTTGCAATCAAGTAGATTTTTTTTCTCGAAAATAATAACTATTAATTAAATAAACATACACGATAAACCCTTAACACATGATAAAAGTTCACTAATAATAGAATATATTTGACTGATAATGAAACAAATGCTTTTTAAATTTATAGTCCAAAATAAGTCATATATATATTTGTATAGCTAGAAATTATCTCACTAAGGATAATATAAAAAGTCTAAAAATTGAAAATATGTCCTTCTTTTAATTCGATAAAAAATGTATATCGCATAAATTGACATATAAATCTTTTTTTCAATGTAATTAGCGCATAAAACTTAAACCCAAGAAAATAACATACTATTCTTCTATTTCAATTTATGTAAAGTGTTTGATTAAAAAAAAAATTACGGCTATAAACCATTTCAGTAAGAGTAAAATAAACAATCTAATATTAAAATTCTTGCTAAATATGAAAAAATGGGGAGGAAATATACTATATTATAATATAATACTTTTTATATATATATATATATAAGCTAAATCCAAAAGAATATCCCCTTAAACTAGAAAACATTGCATTTAGGTTGAATTTGGCTTGAATTTAGAGTTCATTTCATTTGCCCCCCAAGAAATTTGCAAAGTACACCTAACCCCAGTCAGATTCTAACCCTACATCTGACTCACCTTTGGTTTTATTTAAAGTGAGAGAAAGTGTTAAGCAAAGGGCCAGCTGGTTTTTTCTCATCTCAATTTTCACTACTCTCCCAAAAAAAAATTCTTCTCCAAAAAAAAAAAAAAAAAACTTGAATGGGGTGTTTCAAGAGTTGATTTTTTAGTTAATAATGTAAAAATAGGAAAAGTATTGTCAAATTTACCCTCTTTTTTAGTTAGCAATTTCTTCCTCTATTTTTGATTTTCTTGATTTTTGCCTTCCAATTCTTGATGGGTTGTTGTGAGGTGGAGGAAATATCTAAAAAGGAGAAAAATGGAAGTTTGGTTAGTAGAGAAGAAAAGGGGTTGCACAAAATCAATCTTTCACTCAAAACTTTGCCATTTTGGTTGGTTTTAGTAGTGAAAGTTGTTTTCATGTCTTCTTCTTATAAGTGAGAGAAAAAAAAAAGAACAAGAACACTAAATTTAACTACTTTTTTGCACTCTGTTTCTCAGTAACTTTAAGGTTAAGAAAGAATTCAAGAAAGTGAACTTTGATCCCAAAACAAAAGGAAACAAATATTTAACTTTGTTATTGTTTGGAAATTTGGATCATCAAATCATAATTATGAAAAGACTTAGTAGCTCTGATTCTTTGGGAGCTTTGATGTCCATGTGTCCAAGTACTACAGGTACTTGTTAATATGCCTAAGTGAACTATACTATATGATTATAGTTTTGAAAACTTTTTCTCACTTAAATTTATTTATATTCTCATTTCATGTTCTAGTCTTTATAAGCTCTTTCCATGCTCCAATCCCTAATTTTAGCTATAATGAAAACTAATGGGGAATATTGAAAAAATTGAATTATTTAATTGAATCAAGAAGAGTATCTTTTTTCCTGTTTTAGTAAGTTTGTGCTTGACTCTTTATACCATTGTTTGTTCTTCTATTTCCATGTTTAGCTTTCTTCAAGGCAATTATGTGGTCTCTTTATTTCATCATGTTTGGTCACAAGTTTCGAAGTTGAAATTTGAAAATTTGAGCTTTTTTAAAGTTGTGGAAGTCTCAAATGCCCCAAAACTAGCTCACTTGTGATGTTTGTAATCAAATTTCACGGTCAAACAGATATGATGATAAATTTTTAAAATCTATGGTCATACGCTAGTGAATCATGTCTTTATTCATATTCTTGTTTATATATCATAGTTTGAGCTAGTTTTGAGCCAAACAGATATTTAAAGATAAACTTTTGTCGTGTCTATTCTCATGTTCTTGAATTTTGATGTTTTATTTTAGATGACCAGAACCATGGGAACAGCCATGTGTATTCAACAAGAGACTTTCAGTCTATTTTAGAATTAGGCATAGATGAAGAAGGATGTGTGGAAGAATCTGGCCAAAAGAAAAGGAGACTAAGTGTTGAACAAGTGAAAGCTTTGGAGAAAAATTTTGAAGTTGAGAACAAACTTGAACCTGAAAGGAAAGTGAAATTGGCTCAAGAACTTGGATTGCAACCTAGACAAGTAGCTGTTTGGTTCCAAAACCGACGCGCTCGATGGAAAACAAAGCAACTTGAGAGAGATTACAATGTTCTTAAAGCCAATTTTGATTCACTCAAACACAACTATGAATCTCTCAAACATGACAATGAAGCTCTTGTCAAAGAGGTACTAATTTAATGAAGGCTTGTGTTGTTAGTCTTGTTATAGTAGAGTAAGTTTGAGTTTTATGGGTTTTAGTTCGAGAATCTACAAGAAACAATCTATCTACTTTCACAAGGTAGATGTAGGATGTATACACTTGCCTTCTGGACCTTACGTGTGGGATTTTATTGAGTTTTTTTTGTTGTTATTCTAATTTGAGATTCTACCGTAAGTCATTTGATTTAAACAATCAAGTGACTTATGATACGACTATGGTTTAAAGGAGGGTCCAACATTTAAACTTTATGTGTCTAGTTCTAGGTACTACCACAACTCATTTGATTTACACTATCAAGTGACCTATGATATGACTACATATTAGAGGAGAGTCTTAAATTTGAACTTTTATGTGTCTAGTTCAAGATTCTACCGTAACTCATTTGATTTACACAATCAAGTGACTCATGATACAACTACGGATTAAAGGAGTGTCCAACATTTAACTTTGTGTCTAGTTCTAGATTCTACCACACAATCAAATGACTTATGATGCGACTATATATTAAAGGAGGGTCCGAAATTTGAACTTTTTGGGTTCTAGTTCGAGATTTTACTATAACTCTGACCTATGATACAACTGCTGATTAGAGGATGGTTCAAAATTTGAACTTTATAGATTCTAGTTCAAGATTCTACCATAACTCATTTAATTTATCGAGTTTAAAATCAATTGATACTTGGTACAGATAAACATTTGAAGTTTGAATCTTTTCTATCGAATACAACCTATATGTCCAAAACTCCACCTACGGGATTACGCGGAGTACTTTGTTGTTTAAAGTTCGAATCTTTAAGCGGTTCTATGCTGATATTATGTCTTTCTTTAGATTCGTGAGCTGAAATTAAAGGTATATGGTGGTGAGAACGGAGAAAGCAGAGGAACTGTTGTTGTTTCAGTGAAAGAAGAAGCTATGGAATCTGAAAATGATGAAAAGATGATTGAACAGAACAAGCCAAATGATCTTCTTGAAGAAGAAGAAGATGAAGATCAAGATGATGATGTCGAGATCAATGCTACTATTGCATCCACCATTTTTGCTGATTTTAACAAAGATGGTTCCTCAGATAGTGACAACTCAAGTGCAATCTTGAATGAAGATAACAGTCCAAATGCTGCTGCAATTTCATCGTCTGGTGCATTCTTGATCTCTAATGATGGTGGGTTTGGTTGTTCATCTCCGAATTCGTTGAATTTCACCTTCAAGTTCACAGAATCAAGTCCAAAATCAATTCTTGGAGATTCCCAAAAAGCTAATTGTTTTACTTATCAACCTCCGTCAACAACAACAACACAGTATGTGAAGATGGAGGAACATAATTTCTTCAACGGCGAAGAATCTTGCAGTACTCTTTTCTCAGATGAACAAGCTCCTACACTTCAATGGTACTGTTCTGAAGATTGGAACTTTAAAGACTCCTAGTCATCTTTCTTGATCAAATGAATAAAGGAGGAAATTGTCTTGTGGAACCAAATTTTGTATAGTGGTTAAAAAAAGGGCCTAATGGGAACAAAGTGAAAAGATGAAGTTTTTGGATTTTTCCCAAGGTGAAGAGGGGGTTTTGGGGGGGGAGGGGTTGAAAGGGGGTGGTAGGGGTGATGAGTAAAAAAAAAAAAGGGGAGATGAAGAATTCAAGAAAATGGTTATGGAGAGGAAAAGAGCTTCCTTTGTAATGGCAAATAAAAGTGGCTAAAAGTATAAATAACCATGCTCATTCTATATTTGAATGATTTTATAATCTTTTTTCCATGCATGAAGGGAAAATGAAAATGGTAATTTCATTATTAATAATTATGCTTTTAAATTATTTGATATGAAAATTTAAACTCCATCAGATGCGTTTTGAGATTAAAATACGTCTATTTTTAACAGTAATTTTTTTTTTATATTTTAAAAAAATTTGAATTATTATTTAGTGCGATTTATAGTATTTTTTACGTAGTTTATTAAATATATAAATTTTATATAAAAATATGAAAGATTTAATGAGTAAATTTTTTATTAAATTTAAATTATTTAACTCTTGAAAAATATAGTGTTACGTAAATTGAGAAAAGAAGTAGCTTTTTCCTCTTTGTTATAATCTATGCATACATTATTTTATTAGTCTATTTAAAGAGAATGACACATGAGTAATTTGAAAATGTTTGCTTCTCATTTAAAATGCCCACACAAATGAAAGAATATATTTAAAATGACAAGTTTAAAAAGTTTTATGATTTAATAATTTATTTTTACATATTTTAAGAATATATTTTTTTTTAAAATTTCTAATTGTTTTGTAGTCTTTAGGTATTTTTATTTTATTCTCAATAGATAAATAATATACTTTAACTATGCTTTAAAAGTGGTTAAATTAATCTTATTTTTGCATTGATAACCAGAAAAGTTTAAACAAATTGGGGAACTCATCAAACACAATATGTTAATATTTTGTAATTATCAGAATTTTGATTACAAATCCTAATGAATTTTCAAAATTTATTTAATATTTGTGGTATATTTTGAGGTTGTACATAATTTATAGAAGACTATAATTGCAATTACTATATTTTTCAAAGATTTGAAACAAATCGACACGCCACCTTACAAGATTAGGTGAACATATTTAATTTTCAATAATTCAAAACTACATTGAAATAAATAATTTTAAATTGTATTACACCTCGTTATAAGATATTTTTTTTATACTACTAAGTTATTTTTTATTTTTCTATAATAAATGACTTATCTTATTTTAAAAACATCAAAAATAAAATGAAATTGAACCTAACTCATCAACTTAAAAGCTAATTGGAGAGCGGAGAATTGTCCTAATTGTACTAAAGAAATCATTCATCTTTTAAAAGGATTGATGTGAGACTCTTCACTGGATAGTATACAAATTCATTATATAAGCGATGCCTATAACTTAAACTCAGAACGAACCTATTTTCTTATATTCTTCCTAACCTTATTATAGTTCAAATCCACTGTTCACCTAATTTAAATTTGCATCGTGTAAAGTTCGTTTAAGTGAAAGAAAATCTTTCTTATTTCTTAATTTAATCCAAAATCTCTGATTTAAAAATAATCTGATCTAATCTATCCAACTATATTCTCGATGTTTTATTAAAATATAATAGAAATATATTTGTTTAGCCAAATAAAACCTGGCTAGATGAAAGCCTTTTTTTTTTTGTCCAGATCTCAACATTTATATAACCTTTACTTATTTGTGTGTTTCATTCAAAAAGACAATTTTTTTAATGTTTTCTATTAGGTTTAGGTGTACTTCTTTAATATATCCATATTTGATAAATCTTGAAAATAATAATATATTGGAATAAAAAATATATACTTAGTTAATATGTACGACTAAATTGATAAGTTGTTAAAAATTAAGCATATTAATGTTCAATAAATTATCAAATTATTGGTGAGAGTAAGTTTTTACCCACCTTATCTTATGTTTTGAATTAGAGGGCTCTTCCTTCATTTATCAGTTAAATCATTTGTTATCAGAAATTTATATCCTTATATTATGTCATTTTTTTTTCCAGATATTTAAACACGTAAAAAGAAACGTTCAACCACTTGTCAGTAAAAAAAAAGAGCTTTAACTTCTTTTTCTCCAAAAACTAGTTGAATTTGTTAGGCCAAAGTTGCCTAAAGAATTTTTTTTCCCAGACATTTTTTTTTTTATATTTTCAAAAAGAAGAACAAAAGGAAAAGACAAAAACAGTATGATTAAAAAAAAAAAAAAGAGCAATATGGAAAGAAGTGCCACATGATTGAAATTTTATAAATATGCGTTCCTTTTTTATAGCCGTAGCTTTTTGCATTTCATTTCATTGGTAACTTTTATGTGTTTTATTAAAGTTAGCACTTTTTTTCAGTTTACCATCCGTACGCATTTTGAGGTCCGATTAATTTAGATTTTGTAGTAATAATAATAACTATAGAATAGTACAATAATTTTAACACAATAAATAATAAATGATGATAGAATTAAAAGTGAGATACTAAAACAATACAACCAAACCCTTCATAAAGCAAAACAACACTTCATACCTGCTAACCTTCTATCATAATCGCAACCTCCATATTCTCTTATCTAAGATTATGTTAGCGGTAATCTAGATATGTGTCACGTACTGTTTAAACACCTCTCCATATTACCTTTTAAGCTTTACCTCTACCTCTCCTCATGCCAATCCAACTTTCTCACACTTTCTCACGTAGACATCTGCTCATCTCTTTTTCACCTGTTCAAACCATTTCAATCTTTCTTTCCTCATCTTGTCCACCACTGAGGTCGCTCACCTTGTCTCAGATCAATATTCTCATTCCTAATCTCTCCTAGTGTGACTACACGTCCATCTCAACATCTCCAATTTTACAACTTGTATCTTCTGGACATGAAAGTTCTTGACTGACCAACATTCTGCCTCATACAAATATTTATCTAACCACTACTCTGTTTAAGTGGTACCTTCTTATCACTAAAGACCCCAGAAATCTTTAACCTTACTTACACCTGATAAGTTAGTCTAGAAAGAATAGCATTATCCACGCCTTAATAAAAAAATTCAAAAATTTCATCCTTGATCGATGTGGTACATTTCTCCTCAATAAAATTTCATTATATACCAATCAAATTCATTCGATTTTACATCAAATATCTAGAATATTTTCCCAAAGACGATATCAAATTAGTCAAGACTCCAAAGCGAATACAATTTGTTTTCTTAAAAAAAAGACTTTGCCTGTGTGTGTTGCACATAGCCCAACATGTACTACACCATAAAAGCAAATAGTCTCTTTCTTACTCATATTTTTCCCTGCAAAAACTCACATGCCCATCAACTGTGAACACCTGCACAATACACACTTGTGACTTTGTGTGTGTGTGTGTTTCTTGTAAGTATCTATGACTTTTTTTTGATAAAAAATGTGCCTAGGAGTTAGGTAAAACCAAATCTTGCCTTGTGACTTTTACTGAAACACTGAAATTAACAAGCTAGACCTAACCTATATAGATATATATATTCCTTGTTCCATACATTTTTGTTTGTGATCAATTGGATAAGAACATTTTTCTTGGAAATTGTTCTATTCTGAATGATTGATACTCCGATTCATTCGTCTCAAATTATCTATCGTATTTAAGTTTAGTTAATCTAAGAGAATGTTATTAAGACTATCAATATAGTTTAGGAAGAAATCTGATCATTTGTATCAAGTTCATATGTGTTTTCACTTTTCAGTGCTTCTCTCTATTATTAATTGATTGATTAACTTTGAATTAACAATAAGTTCTCTAATCTATTGTTATTAATGAAATAAAATGTATGACACATGTCACGTATCTACTATTTCGATATAAATATCAAATGAGAGTGAATTTATATTGATACAGAGGTCTAAATTATTCCCAATATATCATGCTTTCATATAATGGGTTAATCAGTGAATCGAAAGATAGAATTTTCACTAAGTTAATATATAATATGATTTTTTTGATAAAAAAAAGTATTCAAATGCAAAAAATAATTTATTTATTTTAATTAGAGAGAGATTGCAAGCATATAAAGGCAAGAAATAAAGAAGAGAGAAAACGCAACTTTCTTAACTATATAAAACAAGAAAAACCAAACACTAAATATATTGGACTATCTATATATAATGAGGATATTAGTCGTGGTTGTGTTCAAAACTGAGTGCTCGTTTAATACGATGAATAAGAAATAATTAATTTTAAAATTAATATAACATGAGTTTGTCTTATATTTGATTCATATAATTTATCTCAAAATTATAATAGTATTTTAATTTTATCTTATATTAAAGATAGAACAATAAATTTAAAATTATTTATCCTAAAATAACTTATTCTCCGACCAAACAAACCTAAAGGTGTTTGGTGGAAGGCATTGTCACAAAATTAAATTAAATTAAATTAAAGTAGATTCCTCCATTTGTTTTCTTCCCATCTATACCAAGGGCATACTTGTTAACGTTATAGAGATGTCCCCTCCATCGAAAGGGACCTAATTTCTAAACTATATCTATCAACAACAAAATCGTATATTTAATGTAATTTCATATAAGTAGATTTAAAAATAGTGATGTAACTAGAAATTTAATAAAAAATATAAAAAAAAAAATTTCTCAGTTATATTAAAGATGTGTAAAATTAAACATACATTCATAATAGCTAAGCAATTAACCTTTGTACACTACAAAATTTGTTGCGACGAATATACACCGAACTATCTTTCACTTAAAGTGGTTCCGCTCCTGTCTGGAAGGATGATGTACATGTAGACCTTACTCCTATTTATATAAGGTAAGGAGATTGTTTTTGAAAAATTCTTAAAGAGTATTGAATGAGTTTTTTTTTTAAAACAATATAGTATCTGAAATTTACTGGTCCAACTACTTTAAATTTATATTAGATAGAGCTTATTTCAAGGAAAAAAGCTTCCTAAATTTATCCATATTTCTCAGAATTCAAATAAAAAAATCTCTCGTTAAAGATATCCCATCAAATTCCTTGGTGATCAGGGGAAAATAATCTCATTGCTCGGTGTTGCCAAGGACAAATATATATATATATATATATAAATAAAAATCAAAACTTAATTATTTATAATTGAGGTCGCAACATTAGAATTCAGAATAATAAAGTTCAAATTTTGAATTTACTACGACGCATTGCTCCATCCTACATCTTAATTAGCTTAGGTGCTTCTCATAAGCTTATTTTAATCAATGGTGGTCTCTCCTTCCACTTAATTAAAAGGAGATATAACCAATTATAACTAATAAATCACTCACTTTAATTATTAATCACCTTTTTAGTATGAATATATTGAATTATTTAGGTTCATTATAATTCCAGGGAGATACATATATAGCACCCAAGGTGGCATGCTCCACTTTCTTCACTCAATAAAAAAAAAGTCCCAAAAATCATTATTATACATAGGAAATGCAAGTTATATTGTCCTTTAATTTGCCTTTTGGCTTCACTTTAAGAAAATTATATTATATTATTTCATGAACTCTTTTAATCTGTACGATGATAGTGCATGTCGGCAATACCTAGATTTATATATGTTGGTAGTGTTCGAGTCAATTTACGTGATATTTTTTAATTAAATATAAAATTTAGAAATAAAATTGTGTGAAATTTATGATCATCTAAAAAAAATTAAAATATATATTTATATTGATTATGAATTTATTGAATTCAGTAATTTTAGTTTAAATATAATTTTATTAATTTTACAAGTTATTGAATATGTGTATATTTTATGAGTTAATATGCCGTACGTCAACTGATAAAAACATAAACTAAAAACATTAAAATCCCAGACGGCATTTTTTTTTCTATTGCTATATATTTTTATAATTCATTTAACTTTCTTTATAGTATTTGACACTGACGTTTAATTATTTATTTTACCTCATTGTCATTTTCAATTTTTCTTTTAGCAACGATTAGTTATAAATAATTTCCAGGTTATTCTTTTCCAATTATTATTTTTAGAACAAATCAAATCATGAAATGAAAATTACCCAATACCATACTCCTCTTATTTTTATTTTTTTTTTGCATTTTATTTATTATTGCTTGAGAAAACTTTTGCACAAAAAAATTATCAAAAAATAAATAAAATTCTTTTGATTCTCCAGATTTTCTTATCATATTTGAATTTTATCTTCTCAAAGAAAATGCAACGCATTTACATAAATGTATACAATTATTTTAAATAAATTAGTTAATCACTTGAATTTAAGTAACCAATTAATCTAATTAAAAAAACAATGGGAACAAAGACTGGTAACCAAATTTGGGATTATGTAGGTAGGTGACTGGAAAATTTCCCAATTAGGGGGGGAAATGATTATCCTAATTAATTAAAATAATCCCAAGAGATAAGTCATCCTTTTGATTTGTTTTGATTTTATTGGAAAAGAAATTAAGGCTTTCACTTTCAACTTTAATTTATTGAACTTTTAATTTGTTACTTTTTTTTTATATATAAAAGAAGATGGGGACATAACCATCCACATAAGAAAAGATTTGCCCATAGAAAATAACATGTTACCAATTATCCAATTTTTTAATTAAAAAATAATAGGTGGCTTCTATCAACCAATGGATTAATTAAATATACCAATAATATATTCACTTCAATTCCATAAGTGTGATTTGAATAAAGTAGGAGATACGTAGATTGCATCTTTACATTTTTGAGATAAAAAACTTATTTTCAATAGACCATCAGCTCAAAAGAGATGAAATCGGAGCAAATTGCAAAAAAATGACAACAAATTTGAATAATAAGTAATCCTACATTAAAAAAAAAAAATGTTAGCTTTTTTGCTTAATGCGATAAATTCATACCGAATTTTTTGTCGATAATTACTTAATAAATAACTTTTTTTCTTATTTACTTTGTGATTTAAGAATTTTTATTAGATCACAATCTAAAAATTCTTTTTAAGTAGATAAAATTTCTTATAAAAGAATTATTAAACTATGATTTATATAAAATTTTATAGTAACTTCTGGAAATAGGGACAAATTTTAAACAAGTTATTTGTCTAAATCAACCAACTTCACATAGTTCATTTGTAATATTTGCATTAATTATAGGTCTAATTAAAAATTATGCAACCACAATTTTAAAGGAGCACTCCACTAATTTTTCCCAAATGTTCACAATTATTCTTGGTGTTTTTAAGCTGTCATTTGGGTGTGGATTTGATACTAAAGTATAATATTTATGTCTCAAAGACTTGGTACACTATGAGTTGGCACATTTTTAATGGAAACTTTATACTAAATTTAAATGGTTATTTTGACAATTATGCCAAGTATATATATATATCTACATAGCTAAAATGTGGCTAGATTCTCTCTGAAATAATTTATATTAATAATCACTTGCATTGATAGGTTAATTATTATGTTAACACATTGTAGTATTATTAGTAATATTTGAGAATATAGTGCTGCAAGATAGGAGACAATTCGATTGTGGTGTGGATGAGATTTCTTCACTCTAATAAAAAACAATTCTCTGATAATGAATCGTACTTGAATTAATCAGACTAGTTGGTACTAGCTAAAGGAGAAAAAGCTCCCCCACTATAGTCCATAGGGACTTTTTCATTCACAAAATTCGAATATGAAATCTTTGATTAAGAATGAAGGATTGATTTCATCGATCTTTTGATTTTTTTTTATTTTTTTTACATATGATCACAATTACGCTCGAGAGAAACATCCTACTATTTAGAGGTGAAATTCAAAATTTAAATTTTAAGAATTTAATATTAAATTCATTATATATTTTGAATTATTGATTCAGATGTACTATATGTTGTAATTTCAATAAATATACACAAATTTTCTACTAGAATGAGTGTATACAATGTTTTATGTTGAGGAAAAGTTGTGATAACTTTAAAAAAAGAAATATAATTTGATAATGGTGACCTACTTGAATTATATAATATTTCATGTACCCATTTTTATTTCATATTATCTGACAATACTAATCTTAGTCTCTCTTAATTAGCAGCTGATCCTATGTTTATTCCTTTGAATTTAATAAACACAACCCCATGTGAAATCCAAAATATGAAAACATAAGTTAGTACAGTTTGTAATTGTTTAAAGTTTTTTTTTCTGATGAAGAAAAATAAGTATTTTTTTTTGGATCCCCCTTAGTCATGAATCCATATAATAACTTTTGAACAAAAAATATTTTATCACTATAGCTTATGAAAGAGTAGTAAGTATTTATTTTTTCTTCTTTAATCATACATCTCGTGTTTAAGTTCTAGTTCCTATATATAAAGTCGTTTTTAATAGGATGAGCTTTAATTTCTCCTCAGAAAGTGAGACTTTCGGGATGAATTCGAATTTATAGTATTCTAAAGCGAACATTAAATACCGGATGAGAAGCTAATAAAAAATAATTAAAAAGCTCTTTTTGTGGAGGAAAATAAAAATCAAGTTCTTTTTCAAGGAAAGTCTTGAAGCAACGATAAAGTCAGTCACGGATTTGAAATGTGAAAACAACCACTAATGCTAATATTAAAGCAGACTATATGTATCACGCTCTTTGAAATGCAGTCCTTTCATAAATTCAATGTGAATACAAAATATTTTGTGCATCAAACTATCCGTTCTTCGAAAGAGAGGAAATCAAGAGTGATGGGAAAGAAAAAAAGTTAAAAAGCTGACTCGTTTTGTTCGATTGGTTGGATTCCATGGGCTGGGCCTACAAGAAATGTTACCTGGGCCCACCAACTAAAGGCTCTTCCTTATGTGGGCCAGATCACTCTTAGGCCCGGACAAAAATGGGCCCTATGAAAATGACAAGTATTAGGCCCTATTTGTACCCAACTTGCCTCCATTGCAAGTGTACTCCACCTTCCTTTTAGGTGTTAAAAAGTTTTTACGTTTATTCTCAAACGTCTATTATGTAGATCAGTTAATCACTTAAAATATGTCATCTTCTTTAATTATATGCATTAGCCATAATAAGCGGTAAAGCCCTAAACTTGTTTCAGTTGAGAACGATGTGTATAACTAAAAGAGGTGAAATATTTTATGCAATTAATTTATCTATGCTATAGGCGTTTGAATACATACGTAAAATATTTCAAAATTTGAGTGGAGAGTTTTAAATATGAACAGATTATCATTTGTTTACATGCTCAATTGACATAAATTGTAGTAAAAAACTATAAACAATCTATTAGTCACTTCATTTCAGTTTATCTGTCTTAATTTTCTGTTTTAATCTGTTCCAAAAAGGATGTCTCTTTTCCTTTTTGATAATTTTGTACTATTAATTTTTCACGTGATATGTTTAAATCTACAAACTAAATATGATATTTTGGTACAACAAATACCTTAAATGTGAGAGCAAGATTCAAATATTTTCTTTAATTTTTAAATTACGTATCAAATTAAAAACGGACGAATAAAATAAATTGAACGAAGAGAGTAGCAAATTTAAGTGACACTTGGTTAGAAAGTGGTGAGTCACATTGTTGGTGGGAAATTGAGCACACAAGCACCAATATATGTCATGTCCAAAATTTCACATCACAAGGAATCACATATACGTTAAACAAACTTTATGAATTTGGATTCACAATTTCTATCATATCTTATTAAATTATTTACTATACTCAAAATTAAATATTTAAATTTTTAGTGAAGTTTATTAAAACACCTTGTATAATTATAATAAAAATAATGTAGGATACATGCATATCTTTTAAATGTATGTTTGTGAAGTAGAGCGATGGTTATCAAGTAAAATATACATCCAAATATTTTTTAAGATTTTAAAATTAAAATTCCAAATATATAATTAACAAAAGCTTATTTTCTTTCGCGATTGAAGATAGAAATATACCTCAATTTAAAAAATGTTTCTTACAAAATACGTACAATTTATTTATTGCAGACACTTAATACGATATTTGACTAGTCTTTGCATTTATTTATTTTTGGTGAAGTACTAGTGACCAAGTCAACTTTGACATGTCTACGATTAAATGTTGAAGTTTTTAAAAAGAATTAAATTACAATATTTTAAAAAGAAAAAGAATGAAAATACAATAGTTAAAAAGTGATGGGGTGAATTTTTGGAGTTGTTTTAATTTATATATAAAAATTAAATTATAAACAAGGAGGTGTATTTGGGTGGAAGGGATTCAACATGTCACATATAGATTCACGTAAATGCAAGAGTTTTTGCTCAGATTTTATATAATAATTTCTAAATTCGTGTGTAATAATTAGAAACCTAAAAAGACAAGAAACACGAGTTATATTTTTTAATATTTTTCTTATCTATAACCTAGCTATTTGATCACTAATATGCATGTACTTGTCCTATAATATCTATTTGTTTTTTTTTTGTTACATTTCTTTTTCATAATCTAGGGGACCATTCTAGAGATGAGAAATTGGAGATTGGAGTGTTTATTATGAGAAAATTGACAATATATATGTATAGGTTCAATATAGTTATCAATATTTGACAAAAACTTATATCTAAAAGTTGAAACACCCTTCCTATATACATATGCACTTAATTCATCCATCTAACTTGGACCATTATTGAACTAATTGACTCTTCTGTGTCGGATTCATCTGAATTTAATATATCAATGCAACATATAAATTTTATATGAAAATTCGGAAAAATTTCAATGAGTAAAAAATATGAACCAATAATTTTAAAATTAGAAAAAATTTTGGACCTAATTAAACATGGAACAAATATCAATGATTCATTCTGTTTAGTAATTTGATCGGGGTGGAAAAATTAGCCTATAAAGTTATGAATCACTCAATTAATTTTGAGTAGTTCAATTCAGCCATCTAAAAATTGTGCTGAAATATAGCATGAATATTAACACATGACAAAAGTATTTTTTAAGAAATTTTTATTTTTATAAAATATTAAAAAGAAAATTATATATAATTTAGCAGAATACTATGGGGCGAGATGGGATAGGGAGTGGGAGTATGGGGTGGGATGGTCAAGGAGTGGAAGTTGGAGGCATTGTGTGGAGATAGTGAACTAGAAATATCGTTTATATGAAGCTTGTTTTTCCTACTTTCATTAAAGAAATTATTTTCTTATGAATTTCTTTTTTAAACGTAGCACAATCCACTCATTTGACACACCCTTAATACATTTCATCACGATTTTCAAGAGTTTTGATGGGACGAAAAAGAATCATGACCAATGCAAATATAGATTAATTAAATATAAATATGATATTTATGAAAGATGTCAAATCCTAGAGATAATTAGGCAAAAAGTTGGCAATTAAACAAAACGAATGATTAAATTGGCAACTTTGATTGAATGGATTAATCTTAATTAAACTTACTCTAAAAGGGACTTAGAAAAAAGACATTTGCTTACTCTTAACACTCATGAGTCATGACCATCATATATACAAAACAATGAAAAGCCAATTCCAATATCCCAGTATTACAAGACAAGTTGTAAATCTTTAATTAATTAAGTGTGATTTTTGATTAATGTTGTCTCCTAATCAAGCATAAATGGATGTATATGTATGGTCCTACCAAAAAATAAATAGGAGCTTTTAAAGGTATATTTTTCAGTCCCTCTAATTTAATTTATTTGTCATTTTTTTTCTTCACTCTCCTTAAAAAGACATTAACTAAAAAGGTAATTTGATTAAATTATCCTTATTTATTCTTTGATCGATCTTATTTTACCACTACCCACTTTTTCACCACATTAATCTCTCTTTTTCTTCATTGAGTGAGGGTAAAGGTGAAACCTACTTAATTATATCTTGATTATAAATAAAAATTATTTTGGATAACTTATATTTAGTAAGAACGACAAGTAAAGTGGATCCCATCAAGTATTTCCTAGCTTTATTTTATGGGGTTAAATATGAAAAAAATGATAATGTCGCTCCCAAAAATTGAACCAAACAATGCGTGAATTCAGATTAGACAGACTCCCGTATAAATACGGGTCATCTAACAAAAACCATAAGAGAAAAAAGTTCTTAGTATTAATATGGCCTTGGATTAGAGCTAATAGTTAGGTCATTATATACTCCTAGACAATTTTGATCCTTTAAATTTATTAAAAACTGAATGATTCGAACCTAACCAAGGACAAAGTCAGAGGGTCGATTTGAATTCTAGGCTCAGCCTCTAGACCTAACAAGCAAATTTAACCATTGATATATCAAAATGATTAAGATTAAAACTTTTAATCAAACACAAATAAATACATCCCCAACCCCCCCCCCCCCCACCCACCCCACCCCTCTTCTTTGAAATAAACATACAATCTCTTTCAAAGACATTTAGTTGACATAGTCAAAAATGTGTACTACTACCCACTACCTATAAAAGCAAATGGTCATTTTCTTAACCTCCTTTGTTGGTACTACATTTTTTTTGGCTACAAGTGGAAAATATCGCTCACCCTTTTCTCTCTTTTCTATTTTTCTGCACAAATGCACATGCCATAGACTATGACACCTAGTGTGTGTGCTTTTTTTCTATAAACATGTGTGACATGAACCAAATTTACCTTAACCTTGTGACTTCCTTTACTCATTGTCACAAACTAGATATAAAGGTAACTTTTCATTCTTTAAGCTCACGATATGTATTATCCGTTTTGATTCAACAGGCTATAAAGACTTGTTCTTCGGATTATGTCATCATCAAACTCAAAAGCGTGGTTGTAGACATTGAAATTTTGTGGGATTCTACAAGACTTGTTCAATTCGAATTGAGACCCCAGAAAGTGTGTTCAGTTTCAATTAGAATTCGTGGAAGCTACTCAACTCTAAACTCTAGTTCATGCATATATAAAGAATACTATATTTCCTTGAAAAGACATCTCGAATATTCCACAAAAGTCATAGAATATTCATATAGAGGTTAAATCTAAATCATCCTAGTTCGAGAATCAATGGAGGAACAAAATTGTACTCGCACTATTTATCAATAAAGTTATGTTTCTTCATATTTTATTTGTGATCGCAATTTCTTTTTCGTCACTTCAAAAACTGTTGCAAATTGTGGTGAACGTGCAATATACTCGATCTATCTATTCGTATTTATATAGGCACAGTTCATAGTTCGAGAGTTAGATGGTTTGTGATTCAGATATGAGAATTTTAAATTTCTTGAAATAATTTGAAAATTATGTGTGTAAAAAGTATTACAAGTTATAATAATTGATAATTCAAGATATATGAAAAAATTACAGTTAAATTTATTTATGCAATTATAATCTTAATTGAACCTTAACAGTAAAGACTTCTTCCACGCCTCATAAGTAATACTAAACTATTTCAACATCGTAAAAAGTTATTTATGTATATATAATGAATTTTGAAAAGAAAACAAAACAACTTTTCTTTTTGCGATTTGTAAATTTTTGACATCACATATTAAAATTTTTGTATACATCACTGATCTAGTCGTGACAACAAGCCAACCCTAAACTCTATAATGATTCTATTATTGAAGTAGGATGATAAGACCTATGTATAGTCTTAATGTGACCTTATTTTATGAGAATACATTAGCCGTTTATGTTGGTGGAATGCATTATTTTCGGAGATTCCCACAATTGCATTTCTATGGTGCTAAGGTTTCACAAAATATAATGGTCCTATGTACCTAATGGGACTCATTTTCCTCTTCTTTTTTCGTCGGGTTTGAGAGGACTAAATCTGAAATGTCTGATCAAAAATATAAATTGGGGATTTTAATCATCCTATCATATAACTCATATTGATAGTAAGACGCAATTATTAATAGTTTTTTTATATATAATTATTTGATTTTCGAAATTTATTGATCAGTTTGAATTAGGAATCGAACCGATCAAATTACATAGAGGGGAAACACTTTGTATTAAAAAATTCGTTTTGGAGGCTCAAAATCTTTCTTTTTTTTTTTTTTTCTTATATTGTAATGCGATTACTTTAATTATAACTAAAAAAAAAAATAAGAAAGATAATAACTTAAAAGTAATTTTCCTTTTTCTTTTCTCGTATCCAATGGACTGATATAGCTGTGGACATTTGTGGTTCCTTTGTGCCTTAATTAAAGAGTACTGTATGATCGCTAACGATTGTGTTGAAATGAATAAAAAATTTATATTCTAATCGAAATTTTGGGTTTGAGCATTAAAGAATAAGAAAGATTTCTAGTAGGTAACAATTTTTTTCCTTCGATAAGTCTTATATGACGTAATTTATGAATAGTTGAGCTCTAAAATGAGTATCGATAACCGAGTGAAAAATATACAAAATGCATGCATTGGATGATACATGACCCAACATCAAAAGCTTATAATTATTGGAAAGAAAAGAAATTCATGACCAATTGCTTCTTCCAACTTCTTGGCTCAAGTGCTTATTATAATATTGGTAATCTAAGTCTTCCACTTTGTTAAAAGGACTAATTAGTTAATAATTAATCACTATTTAATTAGTATGAATTTCTTGAATTGTTTAGGTTCATAATATCATCTATTGTTCACTAACTTTCCACATTTTATTAAGTACTAGATAGTTCAGGTAGCACCTAAGGGGGTATCATCTTAAAAATATTTGTTACATTTTGCTTATCAAGGCTTAACCTTTATGAAGTTTGATCAACATTCTAAGAATTGTAATTTACAATTTTTTTTCGTGTCGTTATTGAATATCTATATTTTAAATTTTAAAATATTAAATTAATTTAATTTGATTTGACTTCAAATATTAATCAAATTAACTTTTGAGAAGCAATACGTGATAACTATTTTGGGATGGAAGAAGTAATACTATACCACTAATATGTCTGAGCCATTTGTACAATCTACATCAAATACATAAGTTTTTTTTATTAAATGGTCATTTTTTCCTATTTAAATTAGCAAGAGAAGAATTAGCTAAATTTAAGCAGGAAATGAGGAATTGACTGATGAAATCACCAATATTAGAAAAGTGAGATTAAATGCATTTAGTCAGTACCATATAGCTAGGGAACAACGTCACTATCATATTAATTAAACCACCATTAGCATACCACTAGCTTAATTTAATTATCAGTATAAAAATAGAAAAAATTAGAGAGGAAGAATGAATATCAACTTGTAATATATGATACTATGGAGTAAATTGGACATAGATTGATAACCAAATTTGGGATTAATTAGGTGACTGAAAAATTACCCAAAAATGGATAAAAGAAATTACAATATACTCATAATCCCATAAAATATAGAGTATAGGAGACGGTAGAGTCTACATAAATATTATAAATCTTACCACAAAAATAAAAATATTGTTTCTGATAAACCATCGGCTCAAGGAAACAGTCCAGTCTAGAAAAAGAATAAACAAAAGTGAAAGCATAACAAGGCCTTCTGAGCAAAAAAATATGATAATTGAAGTACAAGAAACAACAGTTAGTAGTAGAAATTGAATGAAAGAAAATTGTAGGAGCAATATTACGAAATACAAATACTAATATAGATGTATAACACGTCACATTACTATCTACTAACCTCCTATCCTAGCTAGTCTGTGCCCTCCACGACTTACTTTTTTTAAAATTGTACGGGTGATCCACAAAGCTCATTTATCACTTTGATTTAATTATTTTTATTTGATTTTTTCTTTTTAAAAAAAAGAAGTAAAACTTTCACTTTCAAATTTCTTGAAATTTAAATTAGGCATATGCTTTTATAGCGACATAGGGACATAACCATTGGGGAAAAAAGAGAATAATTATTACTCATTAAAGATAATATTATATTTATTAGTCAATATGGGATTAGATTATTACTAAAGATGAAATTAACACTTAAGTCACTATCTATATTGTAATCAATCGGCTTAATTATCGACTAATTAGCTGTTTAAGCCAGCCGCGAGGAATTTTAAACATGATTATACCTCGCCGAGTTAATAACGTTTACCACTAAACTCAGGAATCACGTAATTCTATAAGTTGTATACAGATTGATTATTTTTAAATAAAATGTTAATTTGGATTTGACCTATATATATATATACATAAAAATAATTTTATTATAAATATCAATAAGTGAAAATTTCACAGGGCAAACTATTTTGAGATTGTCATTTAAAATTTATATTCATCTTTTGGTTTGTATATCCACTTTATATATATGGTATCTAAAGTTCAAACAAAAATGATTGAAGTTTTTTACGTGACTTCATCAACCATTTCAATTCAAAATACATGTATGATGTATATATGATTGAAATTCAAGAAAAATAACTTAAATTCTAATAAAAGTAATTAAACTTCAGTTATGTAAATAAAATTTTATCAAAACAAATTTTAGACACCATATATTTGAAGTTTTTCCAGAGTAGCTATACATGATTGAAAAAAAAAAAAAGTAAACACAAATTAAATAACGGTGTCAAAGAAATTTTGATATTAGAAGAGATATAATACAATATCACATAACCATTTAAAATAGTTTAATATTGTTAAAGAGGATTATAAATATTATAAAGTTCTTTCATTGTTGGCAAGTGAAAGATAAGTACATTATATTTTATAAATTTTGGTGTATGGTCATTTGAAAGGAAGACAAATCCACTAACTCGATATTTCTTTGTTGTTAGTTTTCTGTCTTGAAGAATTAATACATTATGAGTTGGAAAAGTTTGGAAACTTTATAGTAATTATTTAGATATTTTTATATGATAATTATTTATTGCAAAATGATTCTTTTGTTGAAATATTGCATAATTCCCACATGCATTGATTGGTTCTTATGTTGACACATAAAAAGAAAATTCCAGTGCTTTCTTATGCATTAAAATATCTATATGCATATTGTATTAATTAGTAAATTTATTTAGTTATATTTTAATCTGCAATTATTAAGGAAAGAGACAACCATGAAGAAGAAAGAAATAATATAATCTATACTGATTCGAAGGGTTGAATTTTAGTGGATCGTTCTAATTAAGTTATTTTATAATGTAATTATAAAATTTTGTGATATATTTAAATCGATAATAAAATAAAATTCATTGACTTAAAACTTGTAAATGATTTTGATTTTTTTTTTTTCTTTTTTGATCAATTGACTAATTGATTGAAGTAAATTTTGGACGGATTATAATTTACTATTGATTCAACTTCATGGTGGAAATTATTAAAGTTTTTTGTTTTATAAATATTCTTTTCAATTTGTCTATGCTAACTAAATTTGCTTTATGAAGTCATTAATTGGCATAATTGCTTACACTTTATTCTTCATTTTTATCATTTTCTATTGTGTTTATTGTTTCTTTACATATACATGAGTAGATCCAATGTAAAGCAATTTTCCTAATAAAGTGATACAAAAACAAAATAAAAAATAAAAAAATAAGTGGGTCTAGCTAGGGACCTAGTCTTAGATCATCCAATGTAGTAATTAATCAACAACTTGCTAATATTTTATTTTAACAATTAATAAAACTCCACTCAAAATTCTTAATCAAGTTTTTTGCCTTCTTTTTCATGATGTTAAGGCTTATAATTAAGGATGACATATACTATCATATAGAGAATGTTGAGCTTTTTGTAAATGTTAAAGGGAATAATAAGAATTTATATAGTCGATTTTAACCTATTTGAAAATGAGACATAATAATTAGGGGCAGAAAGATGTAGGTTCGAGCAATTCCAATAGCCTTTACTTAAACAAGAAAAAATTAGGTAATAAAATCCTTAAAATATGTTTCATATTGAAATTTAGAATTCAATTATTAGTACTTGAAGTAGTCATTCTAAATTCAGAATTCATAAATTAAAGTCCTAGTTCTAATACCTCTAATAGTAATTTTCTATATTCTGTGTTCAAGATATATATCAGACTATAAACATTCGTAATTTGCTAGGCGTTAGACTCATTAAGGGAGAAACAATCCATGTTAAGATAATTTTTTCTCGTACCAAGCCTCAAAGCAAATATCATTTATTAATGGTGAAAGGATCATATCCATCACCATATGGTGCGTTAATTATTTCTGATTTTTGATAATTATTAGTAGTACTAAACAATTCTAATATTATATGATTTATTTTGGGACAAAGTAATATGATAAATTTATGATAAATCTTTTTTAGAAAAGAAAAAAAAAACAAGAAGTTGATAATGGCTCCCCCACTTGCATTTAAATTTTAGGCATAGTTTTTTGTTTTGATATTTTCAGACAGCACAGAATTTCAACATCTTTTATTAACAACTGATCCTAGGTTTATTACTTAGAATTTAGCAAAGGACAGAGTCCAATGTGAAGTCCAAATATAGAAATATAAACTTTAGTACAATTTGTAATAGTTATAATAATAAAATAATAATAATTGCTTCTGATGAATTTTAACTAATCCATTTGTTTCTTATGGATTCCTTGCCTGGCTTTTTTCTTTTCTATGAACCATGTTGAGAAGAAGAGACAAGTGAATTACATCATCCCACATTAAGTCTTGCACCCTTACATTAATTTTTTAATTTAGTCTATAACAACAATAATAACATATTCAATATAGCCCGCAAGGATATGATTGAGTAGTTGGGAGGCAAGTCTTTCATGGATCGAATTCAGCCTCCGTCTGCCACTCAGTTATGAGTTCGCGCATAAGGCTTGCCTAGTACAGTTTACATCTAGCGAGCTATTGCAAAGTGACCAAGTTACAACAAAGTGCTCACCACAGATTGCTCACCTGACGGGCATAGACTGTAGCAGAGGTTGTGGGTTTCTCAAGAATTTCCAAAAACAAGTAAGCATATTCAATATAGCCTGTAAGGGCTTTCCTAGTGCGGTTTACATCTCCCACGTATTTTGCAAGCTATTGAAAAGTGAGCAGGCAACCACAAAGGGTTCACCACAAAGTACTCACCCGAAGGGGAGAGCCTGTAACAAAGGTTGTGGGTTTCCCAAGAATTTCCAAAAACAAATAAACACATTCAATATATATATATATATATATATATATATATATATATATATATATATATGGGGATATTGAGAGGATGATGTCTACACAACTTTTCTTTTATATTGAAGATAACGAGATTGGTTTTTAATAGATCTTCAGCTCAAGTTAACCCTAATAAAATCACGATTAAAAAATGCAGTGGTGAAACAGTCATAATAAACGTGATGGAGAAAAGTACAGTAGTAAATTCCTTTGAAGTGTTGACATGAGAAGGAAAAAGGAGGCCAAAGCTGACAACTTTGGCTCCATGTAGTGATTGCTATTTTTGAAAGAAGGGACCCCTTTGAGTTGGGCCATCCACTTGTAAAGTAATTGGGCCCATTAACAAAGGCCACTTCTTTTGTAGGGCCCAAACACACGTCCAAATGTCTTTTAAATCCGACAAAAATGGGGCCCATGAAAACAATTCTCACAGAGCCACGTCACCCCAAAAATAAATTACCTCTCTACCCCTATAAAGATAGAAATAAGATATGCATATACCGCCATCTTCTTTGGATCCTATTTTGTAAGATCGCTCTGCATGTGTGATTATATCAAGGAATTGAAGATTAATACAGTCGATCTCAACTTATGTGACATCATTTAATCGTGTGCGGAATTTTAAAAAAATGAAATGGGACCCCACACACATCACGTAGGAGAATAAACATTTCTCTCTCTTTCTGTCTACTCTTTTGATGTGATGAATAGGTGGGTCCTGCCTAAGTTCTGTAGAGTCGTCAGCCATTTTTGACTCTCTAGCCATTGGCTTGGACCCTACATACATCTTTGTCTTTTAATAGGGGCTCAGATCCCAATGTATTAAGTATTAAATTCATCTAATCTATTTGTACCCCTCGCCACCCTCTACCCTTACCCCTACCCCTACGCCCACCCCTCTATACTGACTCATCTTCAAGCTGGCTGGCTGGCTTCACAAGCCATGTTGTATGAGCTGATAAATACTCCTGCTTATATGATAAGAGTATTTAATTTCTTTCTAGAATGGTAATATTCGGATCAGTTTACGCTCATGTTAACTATTATTTCAATTTAAGTATATGTAATTTCTCTTTAGTACCTAAAAAAAAAATTGTTTGATTTCTTCTTTAGCTTGTAGTATCATTTTTTTAAAAATCTTTCCCATACACGATAGAAAAGAAACTCGTTAGGTTTTTAAAGCAAAGAAGATTTTGTTCATGCTTCAAATGATTTACAATTTTGTATATATTTATTTATTTTTCTTTCTATTAATTGTTAAAGGTGTAAGGGCAAAAGGCAATTTAACACCTTCTCAAAAGGTAACGAGGTTAGATTGACTTTGGAAAGATTATTAAAAATCGTGTGAAGAATGAAAAACGCTGAGTTAACCCATGAGATAAGGAGTCTACTTCTCATTTAGGCACCTTGATTATTCCATTCTTTAGTCTCGATTGAAATTTGAACATAAGGCTTCATGATTATATATACACTTTATTGATTATTAGGTCACACCTCTAGGTGTTGCTAGTACGAGTCAACTTACAAACAACTTAACCGAATATATGTTACCTTTCGCTTGCAACTCTAACTCATCAAATTTAAGGAGACAAAAAATATCACCTTGAGGTATCTATCTCTACTGACTACACAGCTTTAAAACCTGCTCTTTAGTCTCCATTGTTAGGAAGGAAAATGAACTGCAATCATCTGTTATATGGACTACAAAGCTTTTCAAATGAAACGCTCATAACAACATCGATATCTTTTCTTTTGAGTTGAGGGTCTATCGGAAATAACTTCTTTATCCCACCAAGGTAGGAGTAAGACCTGTGTACATCCTATCCTCACCATACATACCCCACTTGTGAGACTACATTGAATATGTCGTTGTATCAAATATGAAATTATGAATTGCCTATGAGTAAAAATAGTAACCTATGGTCTCAGAAAACCAAATCTTAACACAACAGTTTCCCAATATAAATGTCTATAAATTTTTAGTTAAATATCATTTTCAGAAACTACAAGGTTCTAGGGGACCATTTACAAAAGAGGGAGGCCAGTGTAAATGCTTTCATGAGTAAACTGACAGTAGCTACCACCTATTTGACCTATCCACCAACAAGACACAACACTTGTGGCTAAAAGTTGAAATCTCCTTTCCCATATGGCCACTTTTCTTGGACCATTTGAACTTATCTAAGCACTCAAAAACTGAAGTTGTCTGGTTTCTTCCTAGTAGATATTCTTTGGTGGTTGTTGGAATCACAAACATTCCAACTTAATTATCTTCTTTCATTTTACCCTCTTTCTTTAATCAGTCTGTTTGAACAGTAAACAACCAGTTCAAATATTCACAAACAAGAATTTACTAGCTTCTATATACCTGATGAAAATCTTGGATCCGCCACTGTTCTAAACATGTATAGGCTTTTTGTAAAAGCGGCAACTTACCAATTATCAGTGCTTACTTGCACGGAACTAAACAAACTTTCTCAAATGACACGAATAATCAAGTACTCCTATATGTAGAGGCGGTTCCAGACTTTTACGTTAATGTCAGCACATCCATAACTTCTTTGCAGAAATGGGTCCAAAACTTAACCTATTTATGTATTTTTGGGTATTTTCAACGATACGATACAAATACGATTCAGACCAAAGAAACAAGTGTGAACTTTGTACCTCCAGTGACTACATGATCACTAAGCACAGTTAAGACTACTTAGGATCACTCGCCTGTCTCAAAACGTACCAGCTCTCGTATAGGATACCAGTGATCACAACCCCCATAGTTCTAACTTCTAATAGCTCGTCTCCTTGCGTAGCTACATGATAATAGTACTACTTGTTTTATGGATTTTCATGAACATCAAGGGACTTGATGCAACATAGTAAAACATTAGGTTGTTGATGCAAGTATATTCAAGTATAGAAGACTTTACCAAAAGACATCAGTCTTTGTTATAATTTGGCTAAAAGTTGACAAACTAAAACAATTAATGTGTCGACTTTCATGGACCCAACTAGTTTTAATAAAACTTACTCTAAAGGGACTACAAAAGACTTTGCTCATTCTTACTCCAGACACAAGGTATCTGTAAAAGAACTCACTCATGACCATTAGATCAGATCGATGTTGACTTGATGTCCATACACGAAAAAGAAAAATGAAGAGCCAATTCCTGTATATTCAATTCAATGACAACTTGCAGCATATTAATTAACCCTCTCTCCTAGGCTGGGCATAAATATAATGGTCCTACTCCTATCAACAATGAATAGGCGTTTTAAAAGGTACTTCACATATACCGGGTAGCCGAGGGTCTATCGAAAACAGCCTCTCTACCTGAGGTAGAGGTAAAGTCTGCGTACACTGTATCCACCGCAGACCTCACTCTGTGGGAATACACTGGGTAAGTCATTGTTGTTTACATATACCAGTTGTTTTCCGGCGTTGTCCTTATTATAGACTATGACAAAGAAAAAAGGGACCAGCACATCTTCATATTATCTAAAGCTAAGGTTAAGGTTAACATCATACGAATGGGGATGGTTACCTGCTCCTTGAGGCTAATGAGAAGTTTTTTTTTTTCCATAAAACAGATGGCATTGTGACTTGTCAATTGGGATTGAAGACGAAAGCTCCATTGCTAGAGACCTGATATGCAAGACCTGGTGATCGGTGGGGCAGCAGAACATGGATTGATGGATTTTCTTGATAGGACTTCCCAGCTACCTCATTTATGACAATGTTTCATGTGTATAAGATCTTGTGAAGAGGATTAATCCATGCAAAATACTTGTAGCTCAGACGTTAAGTGACACTGACTATCTGCATCAACTTCTCGGAAAATTTAAAATCAGACTTCTAACTACCAAAAACACGAGTGTAAAATGAAAAGAAAAATCTCAGTCACCACGTAGCTGCCACATGCATGTGCTTTGTTAGATTTGCAGCTGAAAATGGTGTTAGGACATGCATTCAACACCCTTTTTTTTATTTTTCAATCAAAATTTCTCAGTTTCTCTCAACAATATTAACTACAATTAGTCTTTTACCCAATTCTTCGACAACAATTTCCCACGGTAAAGTCTTGGATTTGAATTTGGAACCTCAAGGTGAATTTTAAACTCCTAAACCACTGAGCCAACCACTAATCTTGTGTTCATGGGATACAAAATCTAAATATATACACTAAAAGTAAAATATGTATATACAATGTAAATTTTTGCCGAGGGGGTTTGGGTAAACACCCTCGCTCCCTCCTAGATCCGCCCCTAACTGTAAACAAATTACAACTCCAATGACAAATTAGGAGAAAGCAGAACAAATAATCAACTATTAAAATTACCAAAGGGATTGTCTTTATCAAGGAGTGGTAATGGTGAATGCTCCCTAACCTTTTTCACCCCCAAAGGTAAAGGAAAGCAAGTTCATCATAAGCACAGAACAAACAAAAGTGAAGGGCACAGATGACCACATAACTTTGTTCTTTTCCAAAGGAAAGCACACTGATCCTCTTGAGTAACTTTTTTTATTTTTTCTTTTTGGTTACGTGCAAGATTGCTTTTTTGTCTGTGGCCCATCATTCCTCAAGATGGCTATAGGAGATGACTATATTCAACTGGTGAACCGCTCCTAGTATAACATTCAGACATAAAACAATAGCGGGACCAATATCAACTTAATCAAACAATTCATGCTTAAATGCAACTGTAAAAGCTTCATCTGCGCAATAGCCTTAAACTTTGATGTAGATTGATGCATGAGCACCTCCAATTTCTCATCATTTCTATCTATAAAGAAGAAATTTGAGAGACACTTGACACTTAGCACATTCATATTCTTATTAATCATGATTGTTATTTTCCTGATATTTAATGGTCAAATATATATTCTGCAAATAAAGCCAAACACGCATTTTAAACTGTTAGTCCAACCTTTGCATCAGTGTTTCCCATTACTGAGAATTCTAGTGAACAGCAGCTCCAGGTACAATGTTCACCCTAAAATCACACTGGACTACGTATCAATTTAATCAAACAATTTCAGTAGAAAAATGTAATTGCACAGGCATAATAGAAATGGAATTCGATATTCTTAGATGTGTTAACAACTGACATATCTACTTGTGTATAAAGCAGAACTTGAGAATACACCTTCACCACCTAACACCATTATACCACGCTAACATCGCTTGATATTTAATAGTATTTCTTGTTTTAATCAAAAGTAAAATGCTCTTGAAGTCGGAGCCATTTTTAATAGCGATCAAGCTGAATCTCTTGAAAAAGCTCAAAATCACCAACTATTAGCCAAGGAAAAATGCTGAAATTTTCTTTTGAAAAATCACAACTTTAGTGTCACCATTACTAATTCCCACCCTTCAACAACAGCTTAGGATAAATTTGTACTATAAAATGTACTAAGAGAAAGAAAAAGTATTTTTTAACGCATGGAAGTGTAAGGCTAAGAAAGTCTTTAATATAATGGCCCAAATTATACGGTTAACCAGAAAACAAGCTTGAATAATCACTTAATGAGTTAATGTGCCAATGTTCCTCACATCACAATCATCCCATGGACCTCCTCACATCTTTACCCCAACAGACCAAGATGGAGCCAAAGGATAATGACAAAGTTATCTACACACAAACAATATTGTAAGGTTAACCAGAAAACAAGCTTGAATAACCACTTAATGAGTTAATGTGCCAATGTTCCTCACATCACAATCATCCCATGGATCTCCTCACATCTTTACCCCAACAGACCAAGATGGAGCCAAAGGATAATGAAAAAGTTTACACACAAACAAAATTAGCACCCACCTTGCAGCCCCTCCCCGAGGACTACATTAATAATTGCAATTAAAAAGAGCAAATTACTAGAAAATCCAAAAAAAAAAATTGCATGACCCTCTAGCATTCAATCATGGGACTACATGAAAGTCCAAAAAGTTGTACATTTGAGCAGCAGGATGCTGTAGGATAGGATTACAGACTACCTTTTTCTGACATATACTGGCTACCTAAACGCCACCTTTATCGACTTGTAAAGGCTACCTATATTGATTTTTAAAGGGTTAAGACAGAATGATTGGTACCAAAAGCTAAATTTGAAAACAAGAATAGACTCTTTCTAAGTCAATTGTACATGCTCAATCAGCTTAAGCTATTTTAACAAAAGATGCAGCATACCCAAAATATCCACAATGAAGCTTAATAACAGGAGTGGGGATGGAGTCATTGATCAAAGAATCAGGAATAAATCTCTTAAACTGGTGTAACCTTTTTAAGCCCTAAAACAAGCTTTGGTGTTTCATTGATCACTTCGGAGAAAGGCAAAAAAGGATTAGATGCCAGAAACTCAATTTCAATAAAATGAACTTAGTGCAATCAACAAGTTTTTCTCATTATTTATTGACTCTTTACTTTTGGCTTTTCCTTTGCAAACAAATCATAGAATTCGCCAGGATTGCTAAAGATAATTTTCCTTCTATATTGAGAAAGCTAATTAAAACCTGTGACTCCATTTTAAATCTACACCATTGTTTCCTCCAGTGCTTTTAGTGTATAGCCTTGAGGCTTGTCAATATTGACTCCAGCTTCTTCAATGAACAAGTAAGATGAACTATCTTCAAATACTTCTTCTATTAAGGTATAAGAACAGGAGAAGCAATAAACTGCAGAAAAAACAATTAGGACAACATTTTGTACGAAGTTCACAAGTGGAGATAATACCTTTAAGGCCAAACACCAGTATTTTAATGACAGCATCATCGGACTATCCTCTATGAATCCTATTCATGCATAAGAACAATGATTAGTCAACAATATGCAGCTAAAACTAGAACCTGTTACTAGCTCAAGATAAATATCATATGCGGGAAGATATGTAGACTGTTCATTTTATCCAACAACATGCGGGAAGAACTTCTGATGGCCCCAATATTCATGAACCATGAGACCTTAAGCGTGTAACTTCCAACTTCACAATAATGAGACAGCAAATTAACAATGTGCACTGTTAAGTTTCATCCTCTTGACAATTTCACAATCATGAAACAGCAAATTCCAACATCCAAGCATAATGTATTTAGTTTCACAAATCCTTAACAGAAGCATCATATTATGTCCGTGTCAATGCCTGGACCAGATTAAAGAATTCTTTTAAGAACCAGACCACTTATAGGGATGATAAACTTCCATAACTGACAGAAGGCATATGTAAAACCAAATTTAACATGCCTTATAGCTAAACAATGCATAAATATTATAAGACCTACTTTTCACCAGATTATCCAAAAAAAAAAAGGGTACAATGGTAAAGATTATTTTCTCCAAGAAGTCGAGTTCTCCAGAAAAGATTGAATTTATCACATCAATTAATAGATAGACTTAAGCATTCACTTGATGCTGCGTAGGCGGGCCAAGGACTACACATTTAATCCCCTTTTTGTTCTAGGTTATGCTTAAGACTGATGGTAAAACTTGTGATTTCCAAGAAATCAAGTTACTTTTAAAAGCTCACTTTGGAAATCAATAGATAGAGTGTCTGCTTGTTAGGCCTTAGTCAATAATGAATTAGTCGGTCTATGGAGGCGGACTTGAGCTCCATGCAATGCGAAGAACTACATGCTTGGAATGTTATGGAGCCAGAAGGTCAGCTTTGTTGCATACACTGTACAGAAATGTTAAACTGCTATTGATTGTAAAGCTCAAGAGAATGGAAAAAACTTAGAGAAATAAAATCACATTCAACTTGGTCAGGCACTCCAACAGTTGAGTGTCTGCCTTTGTTTTGATATAATTGACTGACTGAGTTTCCAGTAGTCTCACTATTGCCCAGTTTCATCTAACAATCACTTCTCGCACATGGCAATACGATTGTCCAACCTGTACCAAATAGTATCTCAAATGCAACTTTATTTTCAATAAGGTAAATAAATTTATTAATGTGTGGGGAGAAACCCCGTATAGAAGTTGTATAGTAAAACATAGAGAACCTACACAAAAATATGATTCTCTACAAAGGACATCAATCATCTATACACACAGGGGACGTTGTGGCTGCACCAAAAGAAAACTAGAAACAGATATCTATTTCAACCCCCTTTAAATGCTCTCGTATTATCCTCCCTCCATGTTACCCACAATAAAGCTAGCAGATCAACATCCATGCCCTATTTCTTCTCTTCCTCATTTTGAAGGACTAGTAATGCAACACTTCCTCCATTGTGCACGGCATTACACATTGTACACCCAAACAAAATCAAGAACATCCGCAACAAACATGCTGCATTAGCTCATCCATTGTCAATATCTCGTCCCTAGCTGCCAACCATGCAAAGAAACATACCTTCTTGGTGCCTTGAGGATCCTGATCGATAAATGCGGGGAAGTGGACTCCTCTCTCACTAGCAGACTCTGCTAGTATGATTTGACTATGAATAAATTATAGCTCTTCACCCCTGACATGAGTGTAGATAGCAGGAGACTTGAATTTGAAAGATAGGAACAATAAAAGGATTGAATCCTTGAAGGAGATAGAAACAAACTCAAGTATATGAACTTGAATCCTTGTACAAGGGTGAAGAAAGCCAAGCCATGCAGTTGAGGAGGTATATTTTCCATTTGTGTAACTTCAACTAGTCACATGTCAATTTTCTATCTTCCTGTTCAGGCATGGTTAAGTCGCTTCAGATTGGCAACGATGCCTTTCTTTACTACCAGACTCTGGTGATCTTAAACTGTATATTAAAAAAAACAAGTTATCAGATTAACTGAGTGAAAACTCTTTCTCAAAAAAAAATAAAAAATAAAAAATAAAAAGAGTGAATACTTGCTACTATTACCTTTAGTTATGTTTGTTGTCCAGAAAAAAAAGCTTCCAAACTACCATCACTGCCAACCCAACTGAAGCCTGTGCCCTTTGATATTCCTCTAATCTTCATAATCTCCCTAAGTTCACTCACACCATCCCATCTACCAGCATCTGCAAGAGCATTAGATAGTGCAACATATGCCCCTGGACGACTACCACTACTTAGCTTGAAAAGCTCATTGGCTGCTAAATTAGCCAATTCCACATCTCCATGCACTCTACAAGAACTGAGTAAAGCTGCCCAAACATCAGAATCTGGCCTTTCAGTCATATTAATTACAAACTCTAATGCCTGATTTAAGCTCCCTGAGCGTCCAAAGAGATCAACCATGCAAGCATAATGCTCCATCCTTGGCTTCATATAGTAATCTCTCTCCATACTTTCAAAAATCTCTCTTCCTTTAACAACTAGTCCGGAATGCGCACAAGCTGAGAGAGCACTTAGAAATGTAACATAATTTGGAACAATGTGATGATCTTCTTGCATTATACTAAATAGTTCGAGTGCCTCATCAGGATACCCATTTTTCCCATATCCGTCAATCATGGAAGTCCATGAGAAGACATTCTTCTCATGCATGTGGTCAAAGACTCTTCTTGCATCCTCAACCAATCCACACTTAGAATACATGTCAATTAAAGCACTTGCAATTTTAACGTGCTCAATTAACTCAGTCTTCATCAGCTGTCCTAGAACTTGTTGACCAATTTCAGATGCTGCTAGAGCAGAACAAGCACCAATAATACTTGCAAAAGTAGAAATATTAGGCCTAAAACCGAAACATTGCATGTCAATATAAACCTCAATCGCCTTCTTAGCATTTTCAATCTGTTTACTATAACCTTCAATCATCGCATTGAACACCACAACATCTTTCTCCATTGTTTTACTAAACACATCTTCAGCATCATCAATATAACCCTGATTCATATACCCTGTTATCAACGACGTCGAGCAAACAACACTCCTTTCCAACATCAAATCAAACACTCTCCTCGCATAATCCACCCTCCCACTCTTCACATACGAATCAACTAACCCAGTATAAAGCACATCATCACCCTCAACATCACATTTAATCACCTGGGCATGAACCTGCTTTCCAATATCCACAGAATACGACTCTACATAGCTAATAGTAGACCCCTTCAAAATCATTGATAGTGTAAACTTATCTGGAGTTTCACCACAAAGACACAACTTTCTAACCATATTAAAACATTCTAAAACAAACCCATGTTTCACATACCCAGAAATCATGTAATTATAAGCAGAGAGAGTTGGTTGACGCATTTCATCAAACACTTGGCGGGCATAAAAAAGACAGGAACTTTTCAAGTAAAGTATTAACAATTTGATACTTATATTGGTATTGGGTTGATACCCAGTTTTCAAAATGTATGAATGAATCTTTTGGCCGAAAATAGGAGTGTCTGAATTGATATATTGTTGTAAAGATGATGACAGTGAAGAAAATTTTGGCGGCCATAAAAGGGAATTTGCTTCTATTTCTTTTAACGAGATCAATGATTTGAATTTGGGTATTTGGGCATTCTTCATTTTTCGAATTTGGCTTCAAAGCTTAAACTCTGTGTTGCTACATGGACATGGCAGCTTGGGTTTGAAGGCAACGGATGAAGGAGAAAGAGGCGCTAAACTTTTGTATTTGTTTTGTAACCAACTTTGAATATGTACACGTAAGCACATTAAATTGTTACTATTATTTAAATATCGTTATAATTGGGTGTCCATGAGATATAGATACGACATATCACGGGTTGAACTATTTAGTTGGAACTTAATTGTGGTGTCTGAACGTGTATTCTCAAAATTAAAATATTTATTTACGAGTTGAGATCAAATTTGAATGTTTGTTTACGTGTTATGTGGGCCTATCATTGGCCATTGGTACACTAGGAAATTATGAGTAATGTTCTTGAAAATATGAATGATTTTGAATTTTCAATATCGCTTATCCAATGAGCAAACGTTCAAAGACATAATGCATAAACATAACTTTTAACTTGACGTTGGTGTGCACAAGTAGGCACTTAAACTTGTATAAAATTGAGCAAATTGACACACTCGTCTTACATGGCACCCTACATGGCAATTGTGTGTCCTACGTGTATTGTGTCATGAAGGACACTTGTGTCTACTTGTTTAATTTTATACAAGTTTAAGTGTCTACTTGTGCGCATTCAAAATTGAAGGGGATAGTTGTTCGTTGAAGTCAAGTTAAGGGTCATGTTTATGTATAATGCCAAAGTTTAAAACTGGAAGTTAGAATATTGAGCGTAAAATAAAACTTGTTAAATTTGAAATTTTGTGGAAAAGCAATCTATTATGCCATTTGTAGTTTAAGTTGGAACCGAAATGGCAATTGGACTGCTTTGCAAAATTGGACCATAGGTTATCCAACTTGGACAAAATTAATAATAAGCCCACAAACTATACTTATATTTGGCCCATGTATATTCATCAAAATGTTTTTTCGTTAAAACACATATAATCTAAAAAAAAATTATATATCATCTAGACAAATATTATGGTAGGTGGAGGTGTGGACGGTGGGGTGGTTGGGATAGAGGTGAAGATGAAGTCTGTTGGGGGTGGGGTAGAAGGACACAATCAACGTGAAATATCACTCATGTAACACTTATATGAGATAATATCTTAGTCATTTAGAAATTAAATAAAAAAAAAATGGTACAGTATTTTTTTAGATCTATTATACGTAAAAGTAAGATCTCTTAAAAAGTCCATTAATGAACAACAAAATCATTTTTTCTGAATATATTTTTCAAAAATATTAACGAACCAAATATAAAAATATTTTCTTCCGTACCACACCAATTATTTGAAAGCATAAAAAAGACATTTTTTTAGTGTTTGGAGATTAATTTAATTTTACCATCGCAATATTATCTTATTTTTTCCTTTTCTTTTTAAGATCTCTATTTTATGAACGTAAAATTAGTTATTTGCTTATTAAATTATTATAATATATCCAACACAAAAGCTGCATATATTGGGGCAAAACACAAGTTATAATTTTTGATAAAGACAAAATTTATATTGGTATCATTTAAATTATATAATAAGAAATGTGATCCACAATATATATACGTATATTTTTAAAGATATGATACATAGAATCACAACAAATTACTTGCTTCGTATTTCCTTGTTATATTCAACGCATGAGACATGTTCCCCTCAATTACAATTAGTTATTAGAACATGCCTTCAACAATACATTTGATTATTCAAGAAGATTTAATCTAGCGTCGTGGTCATGTTATATACTCTATGTCAAAATTTTATTTTTGTCACTTTCCATCAATAACAAGTATTAGGTAACTTTGTGCGAAGACTGAGATCGAATTTTGTGCACTTCAACTAATTCTCGAGATTGCTCTATAACAATATTTCATTAAAACGATGGAAACTTTCTTTAAATTTAAGTTATACTATTAACTTTCTTTAAACTTTCTATATATATATATAACTTACAAGTATACTTAACATTTTTTTATTTTTCCAATTACTTACATGCACATATTTTTGCAAAAGTCATTTATGTAAATGGAATAAAACTTCCATAATGAACACTTATCTTTTTTTTAAAAAAAAAATGGTCCTCTAATTAAACTATTTAATCAAGATTGTTCCATTTTCGCCGTTGATGGTGGAGAATTGTTTTATATATATATACTTACTATAAAATATCAATATTCTCCACTCACATATCATCATATATAGATAATTATTTTTATTTGAGATAAAAGTCTATCGAAACAATATTTTTATTTGATTAAGATAAACATAAAATATGCGTACACGTTATTTTTTTTTGGATTCACTTGTAAAATTATATTGATTATACTATTAATTATTATTATTGTTATTGTACTTAAAGAATTAAAGGGTATGTGCATCGTATTATTGTGAACCTAATTAGTAATTAATTTAATATTTGATGGGTCTAATCAATTAATATTACATGCATGAATGTACAATAAAATACAACACATTCATGCATTTTGTAATTACACCATGTTCTCCTTTGACCATTTGTAAATTTTTGATACATTTATAGAAAAATATAAACAAAAAAAAAAAAAAAATGAAAACATACCTAAAATTATGTAAGAATAAGAGTGATAAATTAATTTCTAGAAATGATACTAATTTTTTTTTTAGTTCTTGGGAAGTATGTGGTCTATGTATATTGTCTACCACACAAGAAACAAAGAAAGAGCAAATGCGCATGGGAACTATATATTAATATCTCCTTAAACAAAATGCCAATAGAAGTATAATTAAGATCAACCACATCGTGTCAAAAGTTATAACTGATAATATTAGTGTAATATACAAAATACTAATAGAAGTATAATTAAGATCAACCATATCGTGTCAAAAATTATGACTGATAATATTAGTGTAATTTTATTTCTTAAATAACAAGTCTATCAAAAGATGTTATATACAATCCTAACTCGAATACAAGTCATTCCCAACTCATCACTTGTGCCTTGATATAGATAGAATCTCGATGTTACCCAACAATCCCTTTCTCGCATGACACATGTCACATGCGGCATGTCAATTCAGATAATCAATTTTATGATCGATCTTGATTTTATATGTCATTTATTAAGGTCAAACGCTTATTATCGACCTAATAAAGGTCAAAACCTTTATTACTTAATCAATTATGTCAAGCAAATGCTATATTCAATCATGACTACGATTTGGACTAAAAGCGAATTTAAAATTCGAAATGATATCGAAGCTTATAATTACAATATTGTATATAAACTCATAACATAGCAAAGGAATCATTTGAGATTTTATAAATCTTTGGTCGTTTGTTCATCAGACAACTTCACGTGCATCATTATATTAGAAAGAATTTAGAAAAAGAAAAATTATAAGTAAACTATGTAATGAGTAGGATGTCGCGTACTCTATTGACAACATAACAGCCCCCTTCTCGTACGGCAATTTTTTCATATAGCTCGGATTAGTGGGGAATCAAAAATTTTATAATAGAAAATATTATAATATATAAATATATATAAAGTAGACGTTATGAAAAAATAATAAGATGATTTTTTGATAAAAGGATGCCATTTGACACCTCTCGACATAAGACTCTGACATCAATAGTTGAGGTTATGTTGTCTCAATATATTTATGTGTAAGTAAGTAATAAATAAGAGAAATAAATATATTTTAAAAATATTTGACAAATAAAATTAAATGAAAGGAGTAATAACATAATTTCAATAATAAATGAAAAAAAGACTAAAACTTACACATAAAGCGCATTCGTTGAACGCGTTTTATGTCTTTATTTCTCAGCTCAACTAATGTGTTGTATAAAATGAAAATATAATTATATTTTCTCAATATGATAAAAGTAATAAATAAGAAATAAATATATTTTAAAAATATTGGGAAAATAAAATTAAATGGAATGGGTAATAACGTAATTTCAACAATATATGAGAACAGATTGAAACTTACACGTAAATCGCATTTGTTGAATGCGTTTTATGCCTTTCTTTCTCAGATCAATGAATGTGTAGTATAAAATGAAAAAAAAAATCTTTTCTCGATATGATAAACGAAATAAATATATTATCAAAATATTGGACAAATAAAATTAAATGGAGGGGTAATAACGTAATTTCAACCAATAAATGAGAACAAAATGAAACTTACACATAAATCGCATTCGCTGAATGCGTTTTATGCCTTTCTTTCTTGGCTCAATTAATGTGTATTATAAAATGAAAAAAATAATTATCTTTTCTCGATATGATAAAAATAATAACTAAAAGAAATAAATATATTTTTAAAATATTGGACAAAAAAAATTAAATGAAAGGGGTAACAACGTAATTTCAATGAGAATAGACTGAAACTTCCACATAAATCACATTCGTTGAATGTGTTTTATGCATTTCTATCTCGGCTCAATTAATGTGTAGTATAAAATGAAAAAATAATTATCTTTTTCTTGATATGATAAAAATAATAAATAATATAAATAAATATATTTAAAAAATATTGGACAAACAAAATTAAATGGAAGGGGTAATATAGCAATTTCAACAATAAATGAGAAGAGACTGAAACATACACCTAAATCACATTTGTTGAATACGTTTTATGCATTTCTTTCTCAGCTCAACTAATGTGTAGTATAAAATGAAAAAATAATTATCTTTTTTAGATATGATAAAAATAAGTAAATAAAAGAACTAAATATATTCTATAAATATTAGACAATAAAAATTAAATGGAAGGGGTAATAACGTAATTTCAACAATAAATGAAAAGAGACTGAAACTTACACATAATTCGCATTCGTTGAATGCGTTTTATGCTTTTCTATCTCGGCTCAAATTATGTGTAGTATAAAATAAAAAAATAATTAAATTTTTCTCGATATGATAAAAGTAATAAATAATAGAAATAAATATATTTTAAAAATATTGGACAAATAAAATTAAATGGAAGGGGTAATAACGTAATTTCAACAATAAAGGAGAACAGATTGAAACTTACACATAAATCACATTCGTTGAATGCGTTTTATGCCTTTTTTTCTTAGCTCAACTAATGTGCGGTATAAAATGAAAAAATAATTATCTTTTCCCGATATAATTAAAATAATAAATATATTTTATAAATATTTGACAATTCAAATTAAATGGAAAGGGTAATAATGTAATTTCAACAATAAATGACAATAGACTGAAACTTATATATAAATCGCATTCGTTGAATGCATTTTATGCCTTTCTATCTCGACTCTATTAATTTGTAGTATAAAATGAAAAAATAATTATCTTTTCTAGATATGATAAAATAAGTAAATAAAAGAAATAAATATATTTTATAAATATTGGACAAGAAAAAATAAATTGAAGGGGTAATAACATAATTCAACAATATCTGAGAAGAGACAAAAACTTACACATAAATCGCATTCGTTGAATACGTTTTATGCCTTTCTATCTCGGCTCAATTAATGTGTTTTATAAAATGAAAAAATAAGTATCTTTTCTCGATATGATGAAAGTAATAAATAATAGAAATAAATATATTTTAAAAAAATTGGACAAATAAAATGAAAGGGGTAATAACGTAATTTCAACAATAAATAAGGAGACTGAAACTTACACATAAATCACATTCGTTGAATGTGTTTTATGTCTTTTTATCTCGGCTAAATTAATGTGTAGCATAAAATAAAAGAATAATTATTTTTTCTCGATATGATAAAAGTAATAAATAATAGAAATAAATATATTTAAAAAATATTGGACAAGAAAAATTAAATAGAAGGGTTAGTAACGTAATTTCAACAATAAATAATGTTTAGTATAAAATGAAAAAATAATTATTTTTTCTCGATATGATAAAAGTAATAAATAAAAAAATAAATATATTTTAAAAGTATTGGACAAATAAAATTAATTGAAGGGGTACTAACATAATTCCAACAATAAATGAGAACAGACTGAAACTTATATATAAATTGCTTTCGTTGAATTCATTTTATGTCTTTCATTCTCAGCTTAATTAATGTGTAGTATAAAATGAAAAAATAATTATCTTTTCTAGATATGATAAAATAAGTAGATAAAGGAAATAAATATATTTTAAAAATATTGGACAAATGAAATTAAATGGAAGGGGGGTAATAACGTAATTTAAACAATTAATGAGAACAGACTGAACCTTACATAGTTACACATAAATCACGTTCGTTTAATAAGTTTTATGCCTTTCTGTCTCGGCTCAATTAATGTGTAGTATAAAATTAAAAAATAATTATCTTTTCTAGATATGATAAAAGTAATAAATAATAGAAATAAATATATTTTAGAAATATTGGACAAATAAAATTAAATGGAATGGGTAATAACGTAATTTCAACAATAAATTAGAACAGACTAAAACTTACACATAAAAATGCGTTCGTTGAATGCGTTTTATGCCTTTCTATCTCGGCTCAATTAATGTGTAGTATAAAATTAAAAAATAATTATCTTTTCTCGATATGATAAAAGTAATGAATAATAGAAATAAATATATTTTAAAAATATTGGACAAATAAAATTAAATGGAATGGGTAATAACGTAATTTCAACAATAAATTAGAACAGACTAAAACTTACACATAAATCACGTTCGTTGAATGCGTTTTATGCCTTTCTATCTAGGCTCAATTAATGTGTAGTATAAAATGAAAAAATAATTATCTTATAATTATCTTTTATTGATATGATAAAAGTAATAAATATATTTTTAAAATATTAGAAAAATAAAATTAAATGGAAGGAGTAATAACGTAATTTCAATAATAAATGAGTATAAACGTAAATAAAAATGATATTTATTTGGACTAATATATTAATGAATTTAATATAATTCGAATCATTTTATAAATTTATATTTAATAAATTTTAAATTATTACAATGGTATATACACAATCTTAAACCTATCTTATGAAGGTAAAGGCATTGTTCTCGATAAACCATGCTCAAGTAAATATAAATACACCACATGTGTGAAAAGAAAATTTAGTATAATTAAAAATAATAAAGAAAAGAATAGTAACATAACAAATAATATGATAATCGAAGAAAATGAAAAAAAAGCATACAGTGTCCTTAATTTTCTAAAATTTCCTAAGCAAGACTTTTTATGGTTCTTCAACAAATTAATTTGTCTAAAATGACGTTTATATTGAATTGGAAAAATTTACTAATAATACATCTCCAACTAACTACTGCATACAGTTGTAACAGCTTCATTACAGCAATGAACTTGTCTTCTTATTATATATCTATAACAAAACTTTTATTATGAAAAAGTGTTATATTAAACTTTTATTATGAAAAAGTGTTATATTTCCCCTCGACTATATATCGAAAATAAGTCGTATTTATTCTTTATCATACCTTTTTAACAAATATACCTTTATAATTATATTTTAAACTTATATTAATTCATTATCCATTCAAACTAACTTTATTTATCATCCACTCATCTAAACTAGTTTATTTCACCCATCATTCGTTAAAACTTCAATTTCAGCTTTAAAATATCATGTTTCATAATCTATGATTATGAAACGAAAAATTCATTGCCATTTAAATAAAGTTTTAACAACCTTTTAATATTTTCAAAAAATACTTATTAATATATTTTAAATAATTTTATAATATAAAAAATTATTTACACTGATGATATATAAATCCGAGCTAAACCACTCGTGTGCATGCGATATGAGGATTAATGATATATTCTTAACGTGAAATTTTTGACTTAATAATCTTTGCCGCAAAAGTAACGTTAAAGACTATACTTTGACCAAATATTTTTTTAAAAAATGGCCTATTAATTAATTACACGTAGCTCTTTTTTATTTTTCAACTTTTAATTATTATTATTTTCCGTGTGTATTACGTCACACGCACGAACAATATGGCAATCTTTTTTGACTTAAAGAAAAATATATAATAATAAGAAAAAGTCATGTTCTAGGTAGGTGTTTAATTACATATAATTTGACTACTTAGAGAAAAATTATACGTCATTACAAAATATTATAATTCATCTCAGTAATTTGTCGACAAAATAATTAGATATATAATAATTTTAAAAAAGATAACGCATAAGCATCTTTTTCTTTTTTCAATAATTGTGTGTGAGAAAAAAAAACTTAAAAAGTAAAAATCACACGTATTTCATATGGGAATAATTAGTAATTAGTACTATTTTATATTATTAAGTTGGTACCTAATTTTGGTTTAACACTACATCATGAGGTCCTGGATAATATACTAAAGCCACTTGTGTAAAAAGATAAAATAAAGTTGAGTAAATAAAAAAATTATTCTTTTTAATAAATTAAAATTTCGATGAAATAGTTATATAATTCACATGATACCATAATAAACAAGTCTTGAATTAAAGTTTATACCAATACCATTTAGTTATTTATTCGATCCATAAAAAGTGAAGCAAACTCACATGCGAGTGGCGTGTTAAGAGACATAATTAAATAAATAAAAATATATACCATAAACTTTTAGTTAAATTGCTTATACAATTCTTGAATTCAACAACTTAAAATTAATTTGAATATATGAATTGCTTAATTATTATAGGTTAAATACAAATTCCACGTGTGAATAGTAATTAGTAGAGTAACTGATAGTATGACTAGAAAAAGGGAAAATATATACTGCATAAAAAGTGAGTAATTACGATTTATTATGCGTTTAAAACATCATTAAACTTTCATAAACCATTAAATTAATTAACATAAATTTTTACTCCCACCATTTCATATTACTTGATATTGACCTGACATACTTTTTAAAAAAGGTTTTAATTAACGATTATTTTACCAAACTAACCTTACTATTGATGTGTTAAAACTCCAAACTACTTGATTACTACTCCTTTTGTCCATTAATAGTTGTCCACTATACTATTTTAGAACGTCAAACAAAACAATACTTGTACATTTTATGAAATTAATGAATAATTTTATACTTAGTTCCTAATTTTCCCTTATCATTATTTATAGCTATTCTCTATTACATTTTTCAAGATATTGTATTTATTATATTCAAAGGGTGATATAGTAAAATTACTCTGTAAAGTCAATAGTGAACAAGTATTGTTGGACAGATGAATTATTATTTAATGTAGTTATTTTACCAAACTAACCTTACCAAACCTTTTATTTGTTAAAATTGATAAGTAAAATGAAATATTTATATATTAATAATTTAAAATGAAATGAACCGAGTATATGACACACAACATACACGTATATAATGGGAAAAAAATAAAGTCGGTTGGTGTCCCACACGGTCGCTATACGTTCCTTAATTAATTCCCCAAAAACTATACACAATATCCAATTTCACACGAGGCCAAAATTCACCCATGCATCCTCCACACACTTTCCTTCTATAAACACCCACCCACCCCTCAAAACCACCCTACCTAACACCCCCCCACCCCCACACCACACCACACATCTTCTCACTATATATATAAACCCTTTTCTTCATATTTTCTTACATAAGTTCAAAACTCATCTACGTGACCAAAAACAAAGGTACAAAATTACATAGAGCAAATAAAATTTATTTCAAGATTAGCTCTTCTTGATCATCGTCATATCATCATATCATCATATGGCGTTTTCGGAGCCAATAGTTATATGCAAGAAGCATCCACAACACAAACAACAACCAGGAGTATGTTCATGTTGTTTAAGAGAAAAGCTATCAAAGATCAATGGTACAACTACAATTTCTAAAATTTCATCAATTCCTTCTTCTATATCCTCCTCCGCTTCCTCATCCAATTGCGCCTCTCCACGAGGTGCAATAGGACATCGTAGGATCACATCTGACGTTGCTGGCGGCCACTATTCGTTCGTAACGCTAGCGGCCGCCAATGCCGGAGGAGGAGCGGGGTTGAAGAAGAGTAGGTCAATAGCTTTTGTTGCAAGAGGGGGTAGAGTTGGAATTAATGGAAAGAAGAAGAAAGAAGGATTTTGGTCAAAATTGATCCGGTCAACGGGGAAACGGACCAATAGGGTTGTTGTTCATTGATGAGGTGGAATTTTAATAATTTTATTAGGTGGCAATAATTCAAGAAAATTAAAAGTTGTTAATTAGGCAACGAGTTAGGTGAATATTTTGTAATTTAGTGAATTATTTGTAATTTTAGGATTGGTATTACTTGCACGTGTAATAGTACAAAAAAGATAAGAAGAATCATTTGATTTGATGTCTTTTTTTGTATGCCATGTTGATATTTTGTGAATATAAATTTATTTATTTTATAGAGAAAATGTGAGTGTTTGATATCATCTCTTTGTCTTTTGTTTTGTTATTTTTTTCTTGCTCGATTTCTTTTTTTACTTTTAATGTACTCTGAAAGGGAATCAAATTTAAAAAATTGAATCGCGTAACATTAAAAAGTTTATAAATAATATCGATGAAGGCTTTTAGTTGAAGATAGAATTCAACGATTAAAAAAATAATTCATATCGCGTGATATTTGATGTGCGTCAGCGACCTTTTGATAGACATTTTATTATGGGCAGAGGCGAATCCAGGATTTCAAGAAAACGGATGCACCATTACTTTAAAGATAAGATCAAAAAATTTATAATAACAATAACTAAGCAAGCAATACATAAAAATTAATTTAGTTTTTTTTTTAATGAAAAACGTGTTTTTAGTTGGTAAAAATAAATTGAAGCAAATTGGGGCTGCCTGGGATCGAACCTGCGACCTTTGTGTTGAAACCTTACAATCATACCAGTGAACCATCCAGCCATCTTGAGAACAAATTCAACAAGTTTTAATTTAATATATTCTTTAATAATTATAGAAGTAATATATCGAGTTTAGTCGGATGACCACGGGTTTGGGTGACCAAAAAATTACATAAATTCGCCCCTGATTATGGGAAAATTGAACCAAGACTTTTTCTAGATTTGCTATTTGCTTGATTGACGGGAATAGAAATAAGATAAGAATTATGGCACTTTTTAATTATCATACCATTAATTAGAGTTTAAAGTCTTTCTTTTTATCACATTCAACAAATGTAGCTTTTATAATTATAAGATATACGTATATATATAGTAACTACTTTTTAAGGATAATATAAAAACAAATTAGTTACTGATCGTTTTTTCTGTACACAAAATAGTAAAACAACTCAACTCAATCCAAACTTTATATTAATTGGACATAATATAAAGTGAAGTATAGCAATTTTTTTTTCATTCAGTATTCATTTTGGGCTCCGTTTGAATTAAATTCGCATTACATAAGACTTTTTAATGAATTTTTATCTACTCTATTCAAAAAGATCTAGTTAAGGAAAACTTCATCCGACTACAATTCTTGGCGATATAAATTTATTTTGATTTAACATTAAGTTTTCCTTTCTCCGTTTGTGGCATATTATTATTATTACTATTAATAATAATAATACTAATAATAATAATAATAATAATAATAATAATAATAATAATAATAATAATTTAATTATTATGAAAATTGAAAAAGAGTAGGAAAAAGATTTGCTGTATTATTCGATTTGTTGTGTTTGGAAATTATGGATGAACATAAAATATTTAGGTATGGATTGTCTTACTAGTTGTACTAGTTTTCCAATATTTGGTCAAAGAAAGCTATCTACCAATATATGTTTGTTGATTAAAATACAACTAATTAGGGTTGTTTTAATTCAGAGATATAGTTATCTCGAAATTATAATTTTTATATTAATTTATTCTATTTTTTAAAATAGAATAAAATAATATCAAATTCAAGAAATAAATTTATTCTGAATTTAATTATACTCTTTAAGTTTTATTTAATTAAATAAATGATTAAATTTATTTTGAATATCTTGTCTTATCTAATGACTAAAGACAACACATGAATGAGTGTCTTCGCTGGCTCAACTACCTAAGTATACAATAAATTATTATTTCTCCAATTAATCTTAACTTCTAATATAACACCCTAAAAAGTGTGGGACCCGATATAGTCATTTTCACGAATGTATGTATTTTGGATTGGTGTTTAATTTTTAACCATAAACGTATTAAATAACATAAAATGATTGAAATTATCTTTGACAATTATATATATATCGTAAGACATAAGTTATGCCCCACTAGGTAAAAGTACTCGCAAGGCATCAGTTTAGTTTGAGAACTTACAAAAGTTATGCTTCTTAGTTCTCCTAAACTTTTGTCAGGCAAGATCAAAATTCTCTAACGTATACCTTGTTTATTAAATATTACTTAACTTATGTTAAATAATTAAGGATATTTTGACCCAAAATTTTTCATTTAATGAGAATTAAAAATTTAAAGACCACCGTTTTGTATATCAAATTTTATTAATATGTTTATTAAGCCAAATTTTCAATATGTAGTTTATTGGACTAATATATAAGGAACCCAGAAAGCCCATGGTTCTTTGTTGCATTTGGGCCCAAAACTTCTGTTGGTTCATTTTCTATAAAAGCCTTTTAGAAAATAAAAAAAAAATATGTATATATGAATAGCACTCAAAGATGTGGACTCCTAGTTAATGAAGTAGATAAAAATCACGAAAAATCAAAGATATGTTAGTGTTTCTCTACGTATATCTAAGCCTTACTGAGTAGAGTCAATGAGGACCTACATTTAAGATGTTGAGTGTTCAAGCATCCATTAGTTTCAAATGTCCAATATATATATATATGTGTGTGAGAGAGAGAGATACACGGGATAGGATGAGATATTTTAGAAATATATTTATATTGTGTTTGGTTGACTGTATAAATTTATGTCGTTAACTAAACGCTATATAGATTATATTATAAGTTCAATTCTGAATATCTCATCTTATTTCATCCAACTTGATATTATTTTATCTCATCTTTCACGTAAGATAACTAATCTACAAATTATGATCTCAGAACTATAATCCTCAAATAATTTAATTCATGAATTATAATCACAAACCTATAATTAGTGTTGAATACTAGCTCAAACACCACCATTGGGTCACTCAATCCGTCATAACCTAAATTTAGGGGTAAGTTCATTTATTTTGTATTAAATGAAATCCCAAATACAAAAAAAGACTTACTTTTGGTAGGCCATCATTATTTATGGGGCTTTAAAACAGTATCCTCCACAAAAACAAAAGGTCAATATCATATTTTCTTTTCTTTTAGTATCATCATTAGATACCTCTTTTAACTCTTTTTCCAACTTCTTAATCTTTTGACTTTAAATGGTAGTACAATGCTTTGGAAGATTCTCAACAGAGTTTTGAACTCTAATGTGCTATTTCTTTTATGATGATAAAGATTGTGTCTCCACTCAACTTTAATTAAGTCTCTTTTCCAAAGCCAAACTTCAAATGGCATTAACTCACTTTTCTTAGTGGTGATGATGAAATAATGAACCCACACATTTCTTCATTTCTTTTGTGCTAAATTGGTTGGATGACTTTTTGGCTAGGTCATTACTCCTTTGTTTATTTCTCCGTTCACTTTTACTTGTTCAATATTTTAAAAGTAGGTTTTTACTTTTACTTATCACTTTTAGCAAAAAAAAAAAAATATATATATATTTTTATATTTTATCTTTCATTAAACAGATCACTTAATGAGCAATTCAATTCTGTTTTTTTTTTTTTTCTTGATTCATTTCCAATGAAGATATATTGATTTTGTTTATGGACTAACGAAATTGTACACTGAACATTAAGAGTGGGGGAGGGGGTAAATGAGTATATCAGGTTAGGCTAGATTTAAGCGGATTAAATGAATTGAGTTAATATGGGCTAAATAGTTCAAAGGTTATTTGAATCGAGTTGAGATGTGATAAGTTAAATTATGATAAAAATGGATCAAAACAACTCCCAACTCTCACTAAGTTTAGAATTTTTTGTTCCTTTTTCTAATAATTTGTTTAATTACTTAAACTTTTCTTTCCTTATAACTATATATAACATATCAAGAAAAAAAATATGTATCAATTTGGACTATTTATTTACTCTAAATCACTATAATTTTTTAAAGGTTGAATTGAGTTGGCCAAAATGAACAAGTTAATAAACGGTCTAGCCATTAATCCACCCAAACTTTGAGTAAATTTTATGTATTTTTCATCAATTAATTTTGACAATCTTATTTAAAAATCATTATTAAGTGAGTTGTTTAATGAAAGATAAATAGTCATAGTATGAATTTGTTTTGGTTTTACTAAGTCCACTCCCCTTCTAAAGTTTATTTTTTGTATTAGGCCTCAAATTTGCTGCTAAAAGGTGATGACTAAAATCATTTGTACATGACTTTAACCAAATGGTCTAAATCATTAGTTACAAATTTGATTGAACCTAATAAATTTTTATTCAAAATCTGTTTTTGTATTCAAAATATTTTATTTCAAACACAATAAGCTGCCATATCATAGAATTTGAATTCATAAACTTTAAATTTTGAATATAATTTTGTCGTGACGAATAAACTCTTATCACTGGATAGACTAATCAAATTAAAAGTATTTGCTATTATTAGATATTCTTGTCTTAGCATAAGTAAATTGCCCAAATGAAAAGACATAGAAATGACAGTAGATAAGTGCACCAAAACACACACACACACACACGTACTTATGGAAAAGGATTTTTCACCTAATAAAGCAAAATAAAAGAACTTCCATTGAAAATTGGACAAGAAAATAACAAATGCCAAAAAGAAAGGTTTATGAGTAAAGACACAAACATTATCTTACTTCATGTCATGAACAGAATAACATATACTTTATAAATAATATATGTGTGATAACATGTGAAATATTGAAGAGTACAATGTCAACTTTTATTTTAGGGTGGTTTGACTGGTGTCTGATATTTGTATTTGAACTTGATTAAATTTGTGATTGATGTCAAAAAGTTTCGCATCAGAGGGTAAAACAATATCTAACAAAAGTAACTTTATATTCAATCCAATCAGAATTGAATACAAAGCATTTAATTAAAAATGAACGACTATTTATCATTCTATCAAAACTTTTGTGTGTATAAGTCACTTATTTCTAATAAGACATTCAACATTCAACTACTCCACAACCTTCTTGTTAATCGTTTGATGTCTGGTCATTCTTCTCTTTATCATTATTCGATAAAAAAAATTATATTGATTTATTTATTATGCTAAATAACTCTGTTGTAATAATCATTTAAGGATGTGACCCGTGATCAATAAAGTAGGTTAAACACCATAAGGTATCAGGTTCAATTTTCAGTAGATATTATAAAAACATATTAGATGATTTTTTCCATTTGTTCTAATCATGTTGGATAGAGCTACTTAATAGATAACTTGTGAAATTAATTTAGATGCGTGTAAAGTGATCCGAAACCACAATTATAAATAATAATAATTATTTTTTAAAAAAACTTTGTTGTACTAGTTGTCTTTACAAGAGGGGAAACAATAATTTGGAGCAAAAGTTATCTTCAAAATGTTGTTTCAAAACTTTATACTAACATTTGATTAATCAACAAATACCTTATATACAATATTTGCCTCAATAATTTAGACAATTAAATGAAATTATACTGTCATAAAAGTTTTCAAATGTTTGACCCCATCTTCCATGTACAACAACCCTTATTTCAATTTATTTAGTACACTCATTTATATACAATAAATAATTGAATGAAGTTGCATAATAATGCAAATCAATGATTTATGAACAACAATAATTATTGAAGAGTAGATTATGATAATAACAAAACATAAGGTAGTTGGGATTCTGATGGGACATATAATATACTATACGAACTTATGTCGTACCTCATAAATTCATCCCTTATATTGCTCATTTTGATGAATTTTCCTAAACTATTATCATATGCAATCTCTTTTTTAAATTGTGTTAGTCCAAATGTCCGACACTCAACTCCTTTTTATGAAACTATAAATTGGCTTCCGTTCATGAGTGTCACATAAGAGGGGAGATTGTTTAAGAGAGTCTAATTGAGGTAAATACTTTTATCGGACATTTATATAAAATAATATTAATTTATTTCACTACTCTATGATTTATGAGTTTTTTTTGTGGTTTAAGCACTGAATTTTACAAATTATAAAAAAAAATTAACCTCAATTAGTTGGTCATTTATTATCACGTGGTTGAATTGGTTATTCTTGAAGTACTTTTATCTATTTTGATACTAATGGAAAGTATACGTAGTACAATAATAATTGCAGGAGAAGTATTATATTTTTTAATTTGATATTTTTATAATATATAGTACTGAAAATACACATGAATGGTTCATAATTTATGAAAGGTCTCCCTATCTATAAATGTGAAAATGACAAATGCACGGAGCTAGGGACCAAAGGCCTTTAGTCTGGTGTATATTTATGGACCCCTCAGGCCTCAACCCCTCTTAAATTTAATCTGATTGAGCGGTAAAATTAGTTTCTGAAAATATAATTATCTAATTCGTTAAAGTTTGAGTAGGTTGATAATTCATATTTATTAACTTTATATTTGTTTAATTTCTCTCAATTTAGCATACCTAATAATTGAGTATATTTGGGATGAATATGTAATTCAAATTGGTTGATGAGAAATTTAATATTCTTTTTGCTATATGGTATAGCCACAACAAAAAAAGAAGTTTCATCAGCGTTTTATTTTGGGAATTAAATGAATTATAACAAACAAAATAGTTAATTAAAACTTGATAAGAGTTAGGTTATGGCTTGTCCAACTCATATCAGTTCGAGTAACCTTTAAGTGGTTTAATGACTAGCACAATCTTCTTCATATATATATTTTTTCTTGAGGTATTACTATATTTACATAATTTATCTTGAATTTTGATTAATTTTCCTTTACTTGTCAGTTTGTTAAAAATATTTGCAATCATTCTTCTTTACTCGAATTAAAAATCAATCTTGAATTGAGAATCGATAATGTAAATAAGGTCACACAAAACTAATTACTTTAAAATCCTTCAGTGAAGAAGTAAAATATCCCAAAACTAATTAAGTATGACTATATTTTGAGAATTTATAACGAATTCTGACAAATTTTACATTGCCTATCAGTTTGTTGAAAATACTTGCAATCCTTCGCGAATAAGCTCACACAAACCTAAATACTTTAGAATCCTTAGGCAAGAAGTAAAATACCCCAAATCTTAGTCAAGAAGTAAAATACCCTAAATCTTTCCACTTGTATGAACCATCCTTTTTTTTTTCAACTAATCAAATATAGCACAAGGTGTTTGGTTGCCTAATTGTTTTGTTCTTCTTTGTTTCACCAACCAACCAATTAGTGAATATTGGGAAACAGTAACTATGACAAGTAAAATCTAGGAATCCAAAGCTACTAGATAGTGACCATTGGACCCCATATAGATATACTATAGATATTGCTAGCAAAATTTATGGCCTTATGGAACTTCCTCAATCTTTTTTTTGGAAAAATAACCATTGTGTACCCTTTTCTAGGTAACAAAAAAAGGGTTACAATTGCCAAGACTAAACAAGTTTTCTTTTTTTTAAGCGGAGAGTCGCCTCTGTTAAAAAATATTTCTTTTTAATGTGATATTTTTTTTATGCAAATTTAGATTTAATTTAAATTTAATGTGGATATCGAACGCTCGATGATTTTTTTTTTTTTTAATAACCACGATTCGTGGTCATTGATTGTCGAAAATTCTCATGAAACATATGAATTTCCCTTGTCCATGTAATAATTATTGGGTCAAGACCATTCATAAGGGATGCTAATTAATTAATGGAAAAAACCTTTTGATCAGAAAATTTGTTAGAATTTGACCAGAATAGTATTTTTTATATGTTACTTTACCTTTTTGAACATTTTTTTACCTTTTTTTAATTTTAATACATTTTAACTAAAAATGAAAAAAAGATTAGTTTATTTTAAAATAAAAAAAATATTATAAATTTTTTAAATTTCTGACCAAATTCTCTGGCCATTTAACATTACCCTTAATTAATTAACATGTTAATCCAATAGTTTGTCCTACATCTTAACCCAAACCTATATACAGTGTATAAATATATCATTATGAGCGTAAAAAATAGATAATTTTCCACTTTAGTTGACAACTTGGGTTTAGGGGCATAGCTATGCTATAGTCAGGGTGTCCAATTCGAAAAATAATATCGTATATATAAGTAAAATGATGTATAAAGTGATTAAATAATATATTTTGTACACACTTGGACTTAATAAGGTGTTGTAGCCTAGTAGTTTTAGATGTCTTGAAAGAGTTCATGTGCTTTTGTGAGGATTTTTGATGACTGATGACACGAGTCGTGATTGTTATAGATCCTCATTCAAATACTATAGTCCACAACATATATGTCTTTTTTGATGCAAAAATAGATCTTACGTGAAAATCGTAACCGTCTCTATATGATGGATAAACCTTTTTGAACACCCACAATGGTGTTTATATAGACTAAATCTAGGGTTTAGCGTGGTGAAATATTTAATGAGTTTAGGGACCATCTAACGCCGTTATGAGTGGACTCAACCCAATAATATTACATTTGAACATGTGTTATATTACACATAGTAATTTCTTTTAGAACTATTAATTAAAACATAATAAAAACTTATAGGATATTTAAAATTTTAGTTTTGATTTTTTTGAGATTTTTTTCCAAACAAATATTGTTTATCCGCTCATTTAGCATTCTTATTAGTAGATGAGTTTACTTTGGCAACTTCTAGATTTTTTTTTTTATTATTATTATTATATATGCCAATAAAAACTTATAGGATATTTAAAATTTTAGTTTTGATTTTTTTGAGATTTTTTTTTCAAACAAATATTGTTTATCCGCTCATTTAGCATTCTTATTAGTAGATGAGTTTACTTTGGCAACTTCTATATTTTTTTTTTATTATTATTATTATATATGCCAATGTCGAAAAAATATTCTTATAAAAATAATTCGTCCTGGTGATGATGGAGTTGAAGAAATGGAAAATAATAATACATAATAATGTGAAAATAATTTCGTGTGAATGATTAAGTCAATATATATAAATTATTCTTTCAAAGGGACCACTAATTATGGAAAATGTGAAAATAGTATTCATATGATTTTTAGGTGTACTTTTCATATTTATTTATTTTTATAATATAAAAATAATGACTCACCCTCACCTCCCCTAGGTATATTCATAGTAAGTTGTATAGACATGCACATATCCAATGTATACTATATGATTATGTGTATTTTATTTTTATATATAATAAAGGGGACAGGAATATTGGATAGAAAAGTTTGGTTAACGAATCTTATAAATAACTTAAATAATAATGAAAAAAAAAACTAAAAGAACATTGATCGAAAATAAATATATCAAGAGAGAAAAGGTTATACATTAAAATGAAATTTCTCAAAATAATTTTTATTTAAGCCATTGAATTGAAGAAAAAAAAGCAAAAGTCTCGAATTCAAGCAATAGAAATGAAAAATAATAATATATTTATCTGTTTTTAACTATATGAAAGCATTTATAATGTTTTAAAATCTAGTAGTACCTTTTCAGAGAGAACTATTTACCAAAATTATTTCTTTCATGATTTTTCAAAACCAAATAGTTGTTTGCACTTTTAGTAAAGAAGTCTTCAAATAAATAAAGACAGTTACGTTGTATAAAACATTTTGCATTAAATAATATAAAAAAGGGACACATTTCAAGGATGTCATGTAGATAGGCTATTCTAATACAAATATTAATGTCTGCTTTCACGATTCAGGTCACATAAAAATAATTTTATCATTGCTCCAAGGCTCTTTTGATTATTTTTCTTTTTATTTATCTGAATATTCCACTGCCAATGTAAGTGGATTTCAAAGACATTCTCATGACAAGAATTAAGCAAAAGGAAAAAAAAATAGTTAAAAGTAAAATACAAGGACACATTTGATTATTTCATTAATTGAATGTATATTATTAGATTCCATTTAAACAGCTAGTCAAATTTTTGGCTTTATGCACGTTATAAATTCAACGACAGATTTAATTAATAATTTGTTGATTTCGTGCCAAGATCAACTCTACTCCTTTCTACATTTTTCCTAATTTTAAAGTTTATTTAATTTTGACTCTTAACCCTTTCTAGGTGGACTTTTACACCTACTTTCAACATCCTAATTTGTTTTGTTTTGAGGTGAAAATAAGGTGTGATGTAGGTCATAGAAGGTTTGCTAGTAGAATTATGTTGGTTTGAGTCTCGTAGAGCTAACATTATTATGATGCTGAGCTGTACTGACATGACTATCAAACAATGTTACTACTATTTAACCATATAGGCAAGGCTCGGAACTGTCTCCCTTCACAATTAACGTGAAATGTTACTTGTGAAACTTGTTTTCTCTATTTTCACTAAAGAAACCATTTTTTTTCATTTGTAAGGAAGTAATGCACCTTAATTTCTTCATTATCCATATATTCAAATTTAAATATACATCAAACTTGTTAGTTTATGAAGAAATACAGTATAATTTCGACTTATTTAAAATATAAACAAGACTCTTTACCTCAATAATTTTTTTTAGAAGTTTGAATTGAACAAGAAGTATATGCTTGACTATTTAATGTAGCATTATCTAGTAATCTTTGATAAGAAATATACAATAGTTTTAATTATTTTATTTGCACCAACTCAAATAAAGCTTTTATAAAATAAAGTGAAAGAAGTATTATCCAATCTAAAACCAAATTCATGTATTTCCTTATTCATCATATATAATTTTATTTTCGATATACCAAATATTCATAAAAGTGTATATACACTTAACAATTCAAAAAATATTAGTTATTGTTATTTTATTTGGAAAAAATCGCTTTTGTGTCATATCTTGCAAATCACATTAGACAAGTCTAAGACGATAAATTCAATTGAAAAGGCTTTAGCTAAGGGGAATTGATCTTTAATCTCCCTTATGAATACTATATACACGTTCTGCAAACCTGCACAACTCTAATTTTGTTTAAAACGCTAGAAAAACTGACAGTTACTATTCTTTACTATTTTTGAGTGTACATTGAGTGAATTTGCTCATATGTAATAGTTGGTAAATTACTTAAAAAATATAAATCGCATTAAATAAATTGGATACAACGAGGTCAAATATGAAAATTTTGACAGAAAAATCAGATTCCTTACATGTATTAATCACAATATTATAATTAACCAAACCACATCTTACTCTTCAACAACTCATAAACAAACCCCCCAAAGTTCCTAGAATCCTACTTTTTCATTGCCATCCACTTTACACAACTCACATTTCTATAACTTCCAAACAAATCCAACCCCCATAAAGCCCCACCACCAACATCTATGACCAGAATCGGTCTACGTTGGTTCGAGAGGATTTATTTCAATTTTTTGATAAGAAATCAAACAATATATATATTATTTATATATATATATATATATATGGACGATACAATTGAATTCACTAAACATAAGACTAGAAAGTTGACTCGATAATTTAAAATCGTTAGTAAAAATTATGCATACACCTTAAATTCTAGTGAAAATTATGTATGCGCCATTACGATCTAATAGAAGAAGATAGTAAAAGAGCCAAAGAAAAATCCAAAAATCATATTAACAAAGAAAAACAAAATAACAGAATATTTTGATCATCACAGTTCACAAAATTCTCTCAAATTCACCAGCTTACCTGTCCCCCCCAGCCCCCTATAAAAGTCCACCCCCTACCCCACCATAACCCATTATATATGTATCTATAGGTCAGTATATACAAAATTTCCGGCGAGTAATGCTCCTTCTTCTTCGTCGTCTTAGCTGAGGTGCGAAAATCCGGTGAGGTGATGGCGGACGACGTCACTCCAAAGACGTTTCGTGCGTTAGTAGAAAGTGCAGAGAAGAAATACGCAAGAGTACGGGATTTACCGGCGTACGGACGGTGGGGAACGAGTAACCACTACTTTCACAAGGTGTTCAAGGCGTACATGAGGTTATGGAAGTATCAGCAGGAGAACAGGGTGAGGCTTTTGGAGTGTGGATTACAGCGTTGGGAGATCGGAGAGATCGCTTCACGGATCGGTCAGCTTTACTTCAGTCAGTATATGAGGACTAGCGAAGCGAGGTTTTTACTCGAGTCATGTATTTTCTATGAAGCTATTTTGAACAGAAAGTATTTTGAAGGTTCTGGAAAAGATCGGATGGTGAGGTTTAAGGAGCTGAGGTTCTATGCCAGGTTTTTGATGGTTTCGTTGATTTTGAACCGGACGGAAATGGTGAACCTGCTGGTTGAGCAGTTTAAAGCTCTTGTTGATGACAGTAAAGCTGCTTTTCCGGTACTAGTTTCTTTTCTTTGTTAATTTTGTTTCCATTTTTATGGCTTTGAAGCTCATTTGTAACAGCAACTTGCTGTTTTTCATTCTCGAATGGATGAACTTTGAGTAAATATATAAATTGTTAGGTTTCAGTCATTGATATTTCTGAATTCTGTTTCTTATTTTATGGAAATGAAGGTTAAATTAAGAAAGAATTTTCATTTGTATGATAGACATACAGTAGTTTAGCTGTCAAATTGAGGAATTAACATGAAATTTGAACATATTTTAGTTGATTTTTAAGTCAGCTTTGGTCAGTCTATTCGGAAAGCCAGAAGTCCATCAATTAAAAGGAATTTGTCAAGATGTAGGGTAAAATCCACAAATTTAGCTGTTAGATTGAGGAATTAACATGATTTATTTTAGCATTTTTTAGTAGATCACTTAAGTTCGCTTTCGTTCGGTGTGTTTGGAAAACAAGAATCCATCTTTATTTCTAGCAAATTAGGTGCCTCTTCCTGCTCCTTATTATGGTTAAAAATTGGCCCCTGGGTTAAATTGATTAGGCAGGTTGCATTATCTTTAGCATGCAAGTAGTGCTTTTTAGTACATGCCAAATGCCCGGCACTTAAAGAGCTATTGAGGTACGCACTATAGCTTCTCTAGGATAAGCTCTGTCATGCATTTTATTGGTTGAAGTGATTGAGAACTTGTGACAATTGAGTCATATAGTATGAGTTCTATGGGCTCAGCTTTGTCATGTAGTATACTTTTGGTTGTAGTGATGGGGATTTGTCTTTTTAGTTCATAGTAAAGAATGGCCATTGTTTTTATTGAGCCGAGGGCCTATAGGAAACAACCTCTCTACCCGGTCTGCGTACAACCCACCCTCCAGACCCACTTGTGGGGTTATACTAGGTTGTTGTTGTAGTGAAGAATGGTCACTCTCTTAAAAAATGGAGAAAAGCTTCAGTTGAGATAACCTTTTTACTGGCTACATGACTACCTCCAGAGTTGTGCTGGGATAAGAACTTTTATAACTAAGAAAAGGAAAAAAAGAAGAATTAGAGGAAATTAAGTCGTTGGTGCCTTTGTTGTCTTACTTCAAGTTGTTCAGACCTAAAGCTTTGACCATTCCACACTATATTATGTTGGTGTAGCCCAGTGTTGTGCTCGTCGCAATCGAGGCGTCCCTTCATCGCCTTTTAGCTTTATGGTGAGGCGATCTTCAAAAGGCAATGCCATGACGACAAAAGGCGAGACGCAATAGGCGAGAAAGGCGTCATCTTTTGTATTTTCTTAAAACAAGGCGACCAATTTAGGGGTTTAAAAGGTAATTTTAGGGTTTTCGACTAGACTCCTCCGGCGACTAGCCAAGCTTTTTCAGTGATTCCAAAGTCTAACCAACATATTTCTTTTATTCTTCTTTAGATTTCTTCTTCCTCTGTTTCTTTTTCCTTATTCAAACTTCAGAGTTACTTCTACCTTTGTTTTGACTTTTGTTCTTTTTTTTCCCATTCAAGTTCTAGACTTTTAGTATGTACTATCTATTTTTAGTTTTTGAATTGAAATATTTGCTAATATGTTATTTCTATTGAGATTTTGATTATTTACATATGCAATTAAATATTTTAATTTTTTGGTATTAAATGGTGCCGCACTTCAAAAAAGCAAGCGCCTCGCCGCTCGCCTTGTCTTGTGGTGAGGCAGACCCTTGTCGCCTTTTATCACCTTTCGCCATCCAAAACACTGGTGTAGCCTGAAAAATGTTTTTTAATTCACCTTAATTGCCAAAAGTGCTAATTGCCTCTTTACTTTGTACTCTGGAAAGAAGACATAAGGGTGTATACAAAAATATATACACACGTCTAACCATTTTGAATATTTAACTTGCATTCTTACCTATGCATGCGAATAACTTTAACATTATGAATTTGGGGGAGGTGCATTGGGGTCTGGGGATGGTGAACCCTGCACAAGCATGCCACGACTTTCTTCCATCTCTGTCTTTTGCATTTTCTATGGTGTCAAGGAATACTCTCTTTGTTTTGTTCTCTCTCTTTCTTTTGTCTTTTATACACAGATCTGTACACATCTTATGTGTATATATGGACACTTTGATGCATCTGTTATAATATACATTTGAAGAGAGAGACTTTAAGAGGTTTGGTTGAGTTGTATGCTATATTAGTGATAGTAGAGGTTGTCACTCAAAAATTAAAAAGGAAGTGTGTCTGAGGAAATGTCTAACATGCTCCTAATGAATCAATGGTCCATATTATGCAAGAATATTTGCATATTATCTTCAAAAGGCTCCGAGTGTGAATGCAGTTTTTGATACGCCCGTTTTCTCTATGAACATCTGAGCACTATGTTTTGCAATGGTTACTTAGTACATAGGAGATGATTCTCATACTTCAATCCCTGGAACTAGCTGAGCAAGTACAAAGTTGAGAACTGAACAAACTACCTATCATTTCTCTTCTTTTCATATCCAATGAGAAACTGGTAGATTAGTTGCTTTGTACTTGAATTTACTTTGATTGTGATTGGAGCACACTTGCATCTTCCAGTTGCATTAAACAATTTAGTGTTGCTTCAGCTACTTTAGCCCTGTTCTTACTATCTATGTTTCAACAAAAATTCTGTACTTCTTTCCGTAAGATGAACCATAGTAATAATTTCACAGGGTACTAACTTCAAAGAGTGGAGACTGGTGGTGCAAGAAATTGTTAGATTCACAAGAGTTCATTCTCCATCTCCTGATGCCAGGCCTTTGCGATATTGTGCTCTCTTTGATTCACATCCATCATCTCGTCCGTACGTGGCTCGCTTCCATGCTAAGAAGGTGCTAAAGTTTCGAGATGCACTGTTAACAAGTTATCACAAAAATGAGGTATTGACAACATCCACTTACCTCAGTGTTATGTTGTGCTCAGTTTGTTGCACAATTAACCTACCCTTATTTTTATTTCAGGCCAAATATGCAGAATTAACTCTGGACACTTACAGAATGCTGCAATGCCTGGAATGGGAACCCAGCGGATCTTTCTATCAAAGAAGTCCAGTTGAACCCCGAGCAAATGGTGCTGTGATTGACCAATCTATTACTTCTGGACTGATAGATATTAACTTGGCTGCTGAGATGATGGATCCAGCTCTGCCTCCAAATCCCAAGAAGGCTGTTCTTTACCGTCCTAATGTTCCACTGTTTATATCTGTGAGTTCTGTTATGTTTACTGTGTTTCCATTTGGATTAATCTATATTTAAAGAGTCCTACACTGAAATACTGCTTCATATAAAGGGAAGGGGAATGTAGAAATTAATCTTGCTGGATGATATGTTGGTTTAAGTTATTTAGTTCTGTGTCTTGGGAACTGATTGAACAAATAATTGCTGAAGCACTTGATACTATGCAAAACATGGGAAGTAAACCTAGAAATTTCACTCTTGTTTCTTATGTTGCCAATGCCCACTGTATGTTGCCTGAATGCTCGATGTTAATAATGATTTCTTTGCACGTGGACCACCCACAATAGCCATTTAAAATAATCTAATTCAACTGTGAACCCTGTCCAAGTGCTTATATCTACTGCGACTATGGAATAATACCTTATCTGAGTGATTGCTTCTGGCACTCCTCCTTCACAATTTTTGATGCTCCTAGTGTGTATCCTTACTCAGTTGTTTTGTTCTGGCACCCGCAGGTCGTCGCTACGATGTGTGAGGAGCTCCCTCCAGAGAGTGTGGTATTAATATATATTTCTGCATCAGGTTTGTGACTTTTAAAAAATATTTTTTCCTAACCAAAGCATCTGGTTAGCTACTTAATCGATGAAATTCAGCTCCAGATATGCTAATTGTGGCTGAAATCTCAATTCTTTGATATATTTCCAGGAAATACAATTCAGAGTACCACCTCGCACACAGAAAGCTCTTCTAGTTCTAGAAAATCTTTGAAGAACAATGTTCTTTCTCGTACTTCGTTTGAACAAAAGAGTGCTTTACATGAAAATTATACCAACACCAATGGAGATACGGGTCAATATTTTGAGAATTGTTTGTGCTTAGGTCCTAGCAGAAGTGGAGGTATACCAGCAGAAGTTGATTAATGTGTTGTTCATAAAATGGTTCATGATTATCTCATTGTTCTAAATCTAACTGCATGATTTTTACTATTTGGATTTTTGCAGGTTCAAATAACCTTTATCCTGGCGATCTTATTCCTTTCACACGAAGACCTCTCTTCCTAATAATCGATAGTGACAACAGCGATGCATTCAAGGCAGGTTTGTCAAAACTGTGTCTAACTCATTGAATGATGATGATCTATCCCTGAGCAAGACACACATTCCAAAGTGTGTCTGGGATTCTACTTGTTGTCTAGAAACTTTGTAATAATGCTTATGAGAGAGAATAACGAAATATTTTGGTGACTTCTAGTGAGTAATGAGATGCAATTGCAGATGATACGAGAAAAAACTTTGGATTATCACAGCTTCTTATGGATATTAATCTTGCATATTGTTCAAATCAAAACACAGTAAGCGTATGATGAGATAGTGTCAAATTAGAGGATCCATCATTCCATTTTCTGGCCTTCTTAAGCTCAGTGTTTTATGAAACTGTGGAGTGTTGAGTAAAAATCTAGCTAACTCTCATTTGCTCCCTAGAGTATAAGTGGAATACAAATCTAGGTTGGTTCGGTGGTAACATCTGTTATAGATAGTCATTTTTCTGTGCTGTAGTTGTTTCCAAGTATTGATTTGGCTCTCATAAATTACATTCAACTGATAGAATTATATTGTGGAACATTGGGATGAATAGCCAAAGAGAATTTTGTATTTTTTCTGCAGGATTCAGTTTCCATTCAGTAACCTTTCTGCTTACCCAGAGAATTCCTACCTGAGCTACAAACATCTAAGATCTCCAAATGCCTACATATCTTGAGACTTTTAGATGATTGTAGTTATGTTTTAGTCCTTACTATGCCTGATAACATGTTGGGCTTCTGAATGTCCAAAATTATGTGTTTATTGTTCTTGATCACGTTTGTTGAATTATGTGAGGTGGTTCTTATTGAAGTGGTGAGTTGTTGAAGAAGGGACAGTTTGATTTTTCCAAATATATAACTGCTGTTGTTCCCACCTTATTCAGTACTACTTCCTCTGTCCCAAAATAAGTGTCGCCTTAGCAAAAAAAAAAAAAATTGTCCCATAATAAGTGTCACCTTATGAATTCAAGACAAAAATTAGTATGTTTCCCAACTATACCCTTATACTCCATTTACTTATTAATAATAGTTAATTTTCAAGAGACGGACACTTCATTAAAAAAATTTCAAGAGACATTTATTAAATAGGGTAATTTAGTAAACTACATATTGTATTTATTCATTTCTTAATGACATGATTTTTGTTAAGGGGACACTTATTTTGGGACGTTGAGCGAGTACATTTTAAAAGCTACTCAAAATCAATTGCTTCTCCTAATATGAATGTATTGGCTGTTTTTCTTCTCATCTGTTTGGGTGGTTGGAAAATTATTGTTGTAAATATTGTATTTCACGTATGACTTATTTTATTGCAAGTTCAATTTTAAAAATTATCTTTGAGGAGGACTATTTATTCGCTGATACATCACCTGTTTGCTCTTCAGGTTCTACATGGGGCAGAAAGAGGAGAAAAAAGTGCTTTATTTCTCTCTCCTCTGAGACCATCATTCAAGAACCCTGGCACTGATGTAACTCAAACTGGAAGTCAGTTCACCTTGTTCTTGGCTGCTCCTTTACAGGCTTTCTGCCAGTTGGTTGGCCTTGTCTCATCTGATAAAGATTTGGTAAGTACACAGCGATGCTAGTTGCTTTACGAGCAATTGTAAGTCGGTCTAACTTTCACACTGCTGCTCTTCAGGATTGTTCTGATGAGGCTGATGGCATCATCTCAACTGCATTTGCAGAGTGGGAGGTAATCCTTTGTACATCGACTAACCTAGATTTGGTTTGGGCTCAAGTTCTGTCTGACCCTTTTCTGAGACGGCTTATTCTCAGGTAAGCATTTTCTGTTTCAACCAATTGAAATACTGTTACAAGTTGCCGCAGGAGCCTGCTTGGATACTAACACCATGTTTTTCTTGTTTCTTCTGTGCAGATTCATATTCTGTCGTGCTGTGTTAGGTCTATTCTGCTTGCATGAACGTGGCGATGAGTATTTACCTGTTTGTCTCCCAAAGCTTCCTGATACATTCTCACCAGACTCTGAAACTGTTCAACCATCTATCAGACGACTCGCAAGGCTTCTAAAAGTAGGAGATTGTTTTCGATTTTGACATTCATGAGACGTGATATATGTTCTCCCTTTATGATGTAAAGAGATCCAGAAACTTACCAGTCAGACACCCTGGTTACCAAAGTGCTGGCTGGAAGTACAAACGCATTCTTTTTAGGTGATCGGTTTACTTAGTTTACATCAATATCTTCTCATTTCATGTGCAGAAATTTCGGGTTTTTCTTCATTATTTAGTCTTTCCATAGCGAGCATTTGGTTGGTGATACTGTTCGCTGCTAATAGAAGGGTTCACTTGAGATTGTGTTCAGTTTTTTTTTTCTGTTTCTACAGGAATTAGTGCTAATTTGTTCATATGTATCCTGTATTAAAGAGGCTGGCGGTTGAATTCTTTAATTATTAGTTGAGCAATTTCTCTTCCAATTTGTGTTATAAATTTACTCCAATTCAGTTCTCCTCCTACTTTGATGATGACCAAAAGAACTAATTTATGTCATATATATCGACAATTATATACATTTTTCACCGTAGTGTTATTTGACATGCTATAGTGAATGACCATCTCTTTATTGTACAAAGCTTATTTAATTTATTCTTACATTATCGGTGCGTAAAATTTGCTTGTTTTGTTCACCATTTCGGTCTTACCTTATAAGGAACAAGTAAAAGATGATGTGACATGGCGTTTGATGTTTGTGTTCTCCTGATCTATTATTTTTTTACGAGTTTCATATTTAAACTATTGGATGTTTCTATCTCTCATGGACGATAACTCCTTTTAGATGAAAATTCTCGATCAAATATGAGGTAAAATATTAACATAACTTGTTAAGAGGCAAGTGAGTGATTTGAAATAGACTTAAAATGAGCGTACGTGGTACAATCAATTCACGACAATTCAAGGAGGTTCTGTAAACATCTAAATCCACAAAACTACGATAAATGAGAATCATTCTAACATGTTTGCTCAAAACAAAAACTATGATAGATTAGAATGAATTTAATGTATTCGCTCAAAACAATTCCATATGTACAACTACTTAGAACAAAATTTCAGTAGATGATATTCACATAAAACATCAATTCATGACAATTCAAAGAGGTTTTAAAATGAGTGTACGAGATACAGTGATTTCATAACAGCTCATGCAGTATCTATAAACATCCAATTATTTAGATATGATTAACTAGACTCATTTTAACGTATTCGCTCAAAACAATTCCACGTACACAACTACTTATACCGAGTTTTTAGCGCACAATATTCATGTAACATGTCATATTCCAAATATAAAAATATAGCTTCCTATTTTCTAGTTTAAGTGGAGTTAACCATCCTAATACCACACCACTCAACAAATTTCAACCAATAAGAATCGAGTATTGTGTCCTGTCAATCCACTACAAAGTACTAACTTCCAATCTCAACCGTCAGTCTTTTCCTTCTCCATAAATCTTAACCGTCCAATCAGTTTGGAGAAAACACAACTAGCACCTTTAGCAACCGTCGATACCTAATAAGAAAACACAGAGATAAATAAATCTCAACCGTCCATTTTTATCCTTCGTCGTCTTCCACACAAATAAAATATATATAGGTATTAACCTGTAAATCTTTGAAAACTTTCGCTCACCAAGCAGACAAAGAAGAGAAAGAAGAGAAGAAAAGAAAGGTGATTTTTAATTTTTTTTTTAATTATTTATTTTGAATTTTTCTTTTCCGCGCGGTTAGTTATTTGAATTGTTGTTTGTATTTCAAGTCAATTTTGATCTGTTTGCATTTGTATGATTAGGGTTTCTGATTATCTGAGTTGGGGTTTTTTTGATTTTGGGTTTTGCTCTTTTCTGTGTTTAAAGATTGGGTTTTTGATTAAGTGTTGGATCTTTTGAATATTTGATTGTCTCTCGTTTGGAATCTTGGAATTTATTGTAGTGTAATGGGTGTTTTTCTGATTTGTAATTGGCGTTCTGTTGTTAATTTCCTAGACTAGAGAAAATTGTGTATGTTTGTTCTTGAATTGGTTTGAATTTTTGCTTGTAAATTTAGGAATTTCTATGAAATTATATTTAGAGTGCTTTCAACAACAATAAACCTAGTGGAGTTCTGTAAAGTGGGGTTTGGGGAGGGTAGAGTGTGAGCAGCACTCTTTCCGATAGAGACTTGGCTCAAGCAAATCAGAGCAGTAATTTAGGTTTTGTTTTCTATAATTGGGTTTTTGTAGTTGATTCTCTAGACTAATGTGAGTATGTATTTGCATGGGGATTTTTGGGTTATAGAATATGTATGTTTTGTACAGAAACTGAGTCTTAATTTGGGGTTTGTACTTAATTTAGTGTACTCTGTGGTGTGGTTGGTTTTAAGATTTGTATATGGAAGAACAGAATGTTTTGTTTAGTAGTGATACTTGAGTCTTTGTTTTTGGGTCAGAGAGATTTTTGTACAATTCAAGTTTGTAGAGCAAAATTGGGTCAGAAAGATTTTTGTACAATTCAAGTTTGTAGAGCAAAATTAGATCGTTGTTTAGTGTTTGATGTTAATTCTGTATGTTTTTTCTTCTGTAAGCTCTTATGGTGCAGGTTATTACTGCAAAATTGATTCTTTTCTTTGTTTTTGTTGTAATTGTGGAAGTATTGGCTGTTTTGTTTTTAGATGGCTCGTACCAAGCAAACTGCTCGCAAGTCTACTGGAGGAAAGGCCCCTAGGAAGCAACTTGCTACCAAGGTTTCTTCTTTTTTACTTGGCTGTTCTTGTGTGAAATGTATGTTGTTTGATATCTGACATTGTGTGTTATTTGAATTAGGCTGCTCGTAAGTCTGCTCCTACTACAGGTGGTGTGAAGAAGCCTCACAGATACCGCCCTGGTACTGTTGCTCTTCGGTAAGTATTGGTTGGTATACGTTTTGGATGGAGATGTTGATTCTATAATTGTCATGTTCTCTTGATCATTAGTAGAATGGAGTAAATTACTTGGTTCTTGTTCATCAATTGTGTATTTACCTATTACAATTTCTGATATTATGCAGTGAAATCCGTAAGTACCAGAAGAGTACTGAGCTCTTGATCAGGAAGCTTCCCTTCCAGAGGCTTGTTCGTGAAATTGCCCAGGACTTCAAGGTAAATTTTGTGCTATATTGCGTCATTGGTACATTGTGTATGCATTTATAGTTTACGTGTTTGATTAATTGGTTGTGTGTGTCTTGTTTGGTTTCAGACTGATCTGCGTTTCCAGAGTCATGCTGTGTTGGCTCTTCAAGAGGCCGCTGAGGCCTACTTGGTTGGTCTGTTTGAGGACACCAATCTTTGTGCCATTCATGCCAAGCGTGTGACCATTATGCCCAAGGACATTCAGCTTGCTAGGCGTATCAGGGGCGAGCGTGCTTAAGTTGATCAACCATGGCAGTTTTATTGTTTTTAGAATTTTTTTTTTTTTTCGTGAAGACTTGAAAAGTTGGTAATGAAAATCTAATAGTAGGGATAATGTTCTATGATGATGCTTATTTTTGTAAGGTGGGATGGAGGTGTGGTGTAATTGTTGTTCTGTTGGGGGGTGGAAAGTCAATAGTATCTGTTTGGATCTCTCTTTGATGTTTTTGTTGTCACACTTCTGGTGTTGAACAATGATGTTTCAGAATTTGCATCTAATGGTTAGTTCAATTACTATTTGGTAATATCGTCTCTCTTAACTTGTATGTCCGCAATTTCATAGTCTTGCTATTAGCTTTGGGATTCAATTTTGTGGGTCAAATTTGAGTTTTGGTATTGAATGGTTGGTATCATTGTATGATGAATTCCAGTAGGATGATGCCTTTGTGCTTGCCATTGAATGGTTGGTATCATCGTATTTATCCTTGGTCAAGTTAAACAATGTTTAAGTATTCTTTGTGGGGTGCGATATATCAACTTGCGTATGCAATTCTTATAAAGAGTAATTGACTTGTCTCTTAGTAGTTGATTTGTTTCGACTCCTTGTGGAGTATTGCTCACATTATGTTCAGCAAAATTGAAACACAAAACACTTTGTATGTGGACATTACCCCTAACTGTAATTTACTCAAACGACTTCATCTGTTAGTTACTGACCCATGAAACTGTTTATTTCATTCATATCTTTAATGTTAGTCCGCCATTTTCCGAGCTCCAAGGTCAAAAAATTCCTCCCTTGCTTCCTTACCTTTGAACGTTATTCTTCCTGCCTTACCAGAATACCCCCAAAATCATCTCAACTTGTGTACGCTAGCAACATCAGGATCAACCAATTGGCACGACAAGGCAAACTTCAACATGCCCGGAAGGTGTTTGATGAAATGTTGGAGAGAGATGTAATTTCTTGGAATTCAATGATTACGGCTTATTGGCAAAATGGGTATCTCAATGAGTCAAAGAATCTCTTTGTATCAATGCCAGAGATGACTGTAGTTACTTGGAATTCAATGATTGCGGGTTGTGTGGAAAACGATTGCATTGATGATGCTACTATGTATTTTAGAACTATGCCTGAGCGGAATGTTGGGTCCTGGAATGCGATGATTTCAGGTTATGTTAAGTATGGTATGATGGAGGAAGCAGCGAGGTTGTTTGATGAGATTCCAAAAAAGAATGTCATTTCTTATACTGCAATGATTGATGGGTATATGAAGAAAGGTGAGATTGATAAGGCAAGGTTACTTTTTGAACGTATGCCGCAAAAAAATGAGGTTTCATGGACTGTGATGATTAGTGGGTATGTAGAGAACGATTGTTTCGATGAGGCAAAGGAACTGTTTCAAAACATGCCAGATAAGAATGAGAATGTGGTTGCAATGACAGCAATGGTTGTTGGGTACTGCAAGGAGGGACGGGTGGAGGAGGGAAGGATTCTGTTTGACGGAATACTATTTAAAGATAGTGTTGCTTATAATGCCATGATTTCAGGTATGCATATCTAGACACCTCAACTCGTCTCCATTGTGGTCAGTTGCACACTCAACTTACAAATGATCATCTAGGTAACTCCAAAATTATGTGTCAAGTTAACGTCATGTATCCTTGAGACACAGTGGGAACGAGTTGGAATATTTAGTTGCAAGTTAAGGTGTCTAGATGTTAACTCTCAAAGTTGGAATGCTTACTTGCTAGTGGAGCCAAGTTTGAGTATCTGTATATCAGCATATTGTATATATGACGACTTCTTAATGTAATTTGTTTATCCGGTGTGAATCCACTATATTCTCTGTATTGATTCAATTGGTATCTCACAGGTTATGCACAAAATGGACACAGCGAAGAGGCACTCAAGTTACTGGTCGAGATGCTTAGGGTGTCTCTTCGACCAGATCAATCTTCATGTGCTTCAGTTCTTTCTGCATGTGCTGCTCTCGCATCTCCTGTAGCTGGTAGACAAACTCACGCAGTTGTTATTAAACATGGGGCTGACTCCAATGTCTCTGCGTGTAATGCTCTGATTACGATGTACAGCAAATGTGGTAGCATTTTTGAGTGTGAGTTGGCTTTTGAACTAATCACGAGCCCAGACCTTGTTTCGTGGAACACTATAATTGCTGCATTTGCACAGCACGGGTTATACGAGAAAGCAGTTGCATTTTTGGAGCGAATGGTTCTCAGAGGATGTGAACCAGATGGAATAACATTCCTCAGCTTATTATCTGCTTGTGCTCATGCAGGGTTGGTTAATCAGAGCGTTTCATGGTTTGATTCAATGATGAAAAACTACAACATTACTCCGAGACCTGAGCATTACGCTTGTTTAATTGATATACTTGGACGAGCTGGTCAGCTGGACAAGGCTTACAACATTATCCAAGAATCGCCTTTTCAAGCTGATTTAGCAGCATGGGGTGCCCTTCTTGCTGGCTGTCGCGCTCATTCCAATGTAGAGCTTGGACAGGTTGCTGGAACGAGAGTAATGGAATTAGGTGGCGATAGTTCAGGGCCTTACATTATGTTATCTAACATATACGCTGAAGCAGGTATGTGGGGCGAGGTCACGAGAGTGAGAGGCTTGATGAAAGAACATGGAATCAGAAAGCAACCAGCGTATAGTTGGACAGAGATTGAAAATAACGTGCATTGTTTTCTCGGAGGGGATATCTCTCATCCAAGAATTCGCGAAATCCATTCAACACTCAAGCAGATGAACTTGCAGATGAAATTCCAGAAAAAAGTATTAGAACTTGAAGTTGTGAAGTTTCAAACTTGAAATTGTGTATGGACATGTGTTTTGCTTGAAAAAATTTAAAGTTTTGTTTTTTAATATGGTTCGAACTTGTGGAATAAAGATACAAATCGAATAACTAGGATATTTTTCACATAGCTTTTACTTTAATTGATTAATTTTCTAATGAATTAATTAATCTAATTTTTTTCCAGGATGCGAATGGAAGAGTGTTTGAAAAAACAGTATTGGATATACAATTTAAATAACTAGGATATTTAAATAATGGTAGAAGGGTAAAGTTGCATCATTTTATTAATACAAGTGTAAAGTAAAAATGTGACATATAAAATAGAACAGTAATTGAGTGACCATATGAAAATATATATTACACAATATTGATATCAAACGCCTAATTGAAAACGAAAAAAGAGTTTTAGACCCAGTATCATAAAAGGGAACATGTCCATAGACGTGACGCCACAAATTTCTTCAAAATTGATATTTTCTCTAACTTTTTAAAAATATAATTTTCCTATTAAGTAGGTAGCATAACGCCAATTATATTGTCAAAGAACACAAAATTTATTAATTACAATACTTATTAAAGATTATAATTAATTAATTTTATAATAATCCATTATTAAACTATTACTTAATTAAAACAAACTCCAACGTCATGTTTGCCGGCCCCTAGACAAAGTCAGACTTCACTCAATTTCTAAGCATTCTCCATGTCTCTTTTTATTAATAAAAAATAAAATAATAAACTCAAAAATTTATAATTAATTACACAATTTTTTTTTTAAAAAAATCATCTAGATGTAGATGTGTCTCAAATTGTAATATTATAAGTACTCTGCGTCTCAAATTATTTGTTGTGTTTTTATCTTTTTACACCCCCCTTTTAAAAATTAAAACATAGGGTTTAGTGAATACTTTATTCTTATTTATGTCTTAAAATATAATATCTCTTCATTAAATATTTACTCTCAAAAATAATTACTACAAAGAGTAAAATGAGAAAAAATAAGTAAGTTTATCTTTAATTTCTAATAAAACAATAATTTAATCAATTACTATTTTTAAAAATTACGACAGATAATTTGACAAGAAAGAAATAATATATACGACTTTAGGGGTTAATGAAAGCTTATAATTAAATACTTGGCTTTTGCATCTTTCATGAGGCTTATCATAAACTATTATAATCAATCCTCTATTACCCTCATTGAGTATGTCCATCTCATATATTTTTCATCGATACAAAGTAAGAAAATTAATAAAAACTTTTTTATATAGTTTCTATGTTTGAAATTCTATTTTAAGAGATTCTTAATCGATATTTGAATTAATTTCAAATATCGACTATTCACTCTATACGTCACATGAAATAATTTTAAATTGATTGAATTACCCGTTCCATATATCATTACTATTATGTAATAAACTTGAAACTTTTTTCTTTTTTTTTTTCTTGATAGGGATATTCGAGGACAATATTATAAGGTGAAAAATCAAACTTCTTATCAATATAGTTACTCTATTTTGTACATTACTTTTTTATAGGTTTATCTTTCAAATTGTTGATATGAGATAGTTACGTATCGACATAAAATAATATAATTTATTTAAATATTCTATCCACCATAATAATATTATATAATACAATATTAATATGATGTAAAAATTATCTAAATACACAACTTATTTTATCATATTTTCTAAAATTCTTTACCATCTGAAAAAATTACAAAAATCCCTACTATTTCCTATTCTTGGATACATAACTTTACGCGATGTATCGATCTTTTCGTGGTGTATCGATCGAATATAGCACTTTACGTGATGTATCAGGATGTACGCAATATATCAGGACGTACGAGATGTATCGAAACGTTGAGTGATGTATCCAAAACCGAGATGTGATGTATCTGAATTCCATTAAATTTAAGGAATTTTTTAAATTTAATAAGAATAGAAATTAATTAGCTCTTAACACTATAAAATTTATTTAAAATTTTCTAATATGATATACCATGAAACAATTTGTAATAATCATCCATACAAAGTGTTGAAATTCACATAGTACATCCACTAGTAACTCAAAATTTTATTTCCACACTTCAACTTGCTAAATAATGACCTCAGTATTTGCAAATGAAAACGTAAACTCCTTTGAAACTTCATGTAATTAATTATAAAAAATTTTTGGTGGAGGTTGTGTTAATTAATTAACTCATAAATTTCATAGGTTGATCTTAACCAAGGACAATTTTGTCAATTCACACGGTACCCCAACCATGTGTGCAAAAATCTTCTACCCACCGGTCCACCTTATAAAATGAAATATGTTGTCGCTTAAGACATACACAACATACATTATAAGACTTCTATTCTTCTTTGGAGATCCTCTATCAACGACTTAGTAAATGGCATACCTCATATATTTACTAATGAGAAGTAATCGATATCTCATAAAATCAATCAAGATACGTTTAAACTATCCCCAAACACCACAGTCATCATAACAAAAACAATAAACTTCAATATTTGCAAGTGAAATATTTTCTTAATTCACTTTTACTTATCCACTTTAAACCTTGCACGCCCTAAACCAACAACGACGATTGACATAAAGATTTGACCATAATACAGATATTAATTTGAAGAATAAATAATTAATGCCAATTGCTAAGGAGAAAATAAGGGGAAAAATAATTGTTACTTTATGATATGTTAAAAGTGACACGTAAAAATAAATGGACAGAGTATAAACATTTGAAAACTTCATGTAATTAACTATTATCTCTAATTAATTAACTCATTAAATTTTCAAAAGTTGACCTTAATCAAGGGCAATTTAGTCAATTCACATAGATCTTCTACCATTTCAACCAAAATCTTCTAATTCTTCTTCTTCTAACCTTTTATAGGTCCCTTTCACTCGGTCTCATTCTTACAAAACCTTTTTCCGTTACATTATATTTACCAAACAAAACCCCCCGCCAACTTCGGACTTTGTCATCAAACTCCAAAAACAAACTTTTTTTTCTCAGAAAATACACAAAAAAATAAAAAAAAGTTAGATTTTTTCTAATTTTTTGTGCTGATTTTTCCAAGAGAAAAAAAGAGATTCAAACACGTAACCAAGAAAAAAATGTTACGTTCAAAATCAAGGTAACCCCATTTTAATATTTTTTTTAAATTTTTTTTCCTTGTTATTATCATTATATAAATGTTTAATTTTTTTGGGGGTGTCGATAGTTTCTAAATTGATGTATGTATATTGTGTGTATATAATTCATTTGAAGTTGAGAGATTTTCTCGGATTTGTTTGTTAAGGTTTTTTCATTCTTGGGTTTTTTTTTCTTGAAAAAAATAATTTAATTTAATTTTTTTGAATTTTTCAAATTAAAGATTGAATCTTTTTGATGTTTTTGAGGAATTTGTAGATCTGGGTCCATTGATTTTGGACAAAAAAGTCATTCTTCAAGATTTTCAAGAACATTTTCTGCATCAAAGCTTTGTAGAGGTGATGCTTTGGGTTGTCAAATTGATTCAAACGCTGTCGTTTCTATTGATAGAAAAAAACCCTCCAAGATTGACAATTTAATTGAGGTAATTATTTATTTTTTGTGATTTTTATTTGATTTTTTGAGTTGGGTTTTGTGTAAAAAGATTAAAATTTTGACCCAAAGGTTGGCCAAGTGGTTTGGGCTTGTGACTTTTATGTTGGAGGTCTCAAGTTCGAAACCTCTTGCCAGCGAAAGCAAGAGGTTTCCCTTCTGGGGTCGAGCTCGTCGCACCGGGCTTGCCTAGTGTGGGTTACCTCTCATTCTATGTGGTTTGCGAGCTGTTGCATAGGAGTGACGGTTTTACCCTATGTGCACCCGGGCTTGCTTAGTGCGAGTTACCTCTCCTGTGTGGTTTGCGAGCTATTGCATAGGAATAGAGATTTTACCTTGTGTGCACCCAATGGGTAGCGATTGCGAGTTTCCCTTCTCATAAAAGAAGGATTAAGTTTTTGTTTTGACTTTTTTTCTTTTTTGGTGTTTGTAGAATCAAGTGAATAATAGAGTTTTGGTTATGAAAGAGCAAATGGGACTTGTTGAAGAGGAGTTAAGGGAAACAAAAGAGCAATTAGATTTTGTTGAAGGTGAAAAAAATAGAGCAATTCTTGAAATTAGAGAAATGAAAAAGTTGGCTAATGAAGGGTTATCACCTAAAAAGGCAGGGGAACTAATTGCAGAACTTAAAGTTTTGAGGGAATTTCATTCTAAAACACAAGAAGATTTGAAGATTAAAGATAAGAATATCGAGTCGTTGAAGGTGGAACTCGAAAGGGTGAAGAAATATGAGGTTAAATTAGCTGAAAAAGATGTTGTGTTAGGAGGATTGACAGAGGAGATTGGTCGAGTTAAAGCGTCTGAAGTTAAAGCAACGGAACAATTGTTTGTGTTTAAGAAAAAAGTTGAAGAAATGGAAGTTGAATTGGAGAATAGGAAGTTGTCTGAGTCGAAAATGTATGATTCGTTTGAGTTACAGACGAGGCAGTTTGAACGTGCTAAGATTGAACTTGAAGAAGCTAAGGTTGAGATGGCATCACTTCGCAAGAAGATTGAGTCGTTAGAGGCTGCTTCTGCTTCTTTATCGAAGAGAAGTAATAGTGGGCGTCTGAATGGTTATAATAGCAATGGGGAGATTGCGAATTCTGTGAAGAAGGAACTTGAAAGCCTTAACTCTGAACTTGCATTGGGAAAGGAGGATGTGGCTAATGCACAAGAGCGGGAGAAAATTGCATTGTCGAAGGTTAAGAATTTGAACGATGAGATAAATTTGCTTAAAAATGAACTTAAGTTTGCTAGCGAAGCAGAGGAGAAAAGCAGAAAGGCGATGGATGATTTAGCATTAGCGTTGAAGGAAGTTGCTACTGAAGCCTCCGAGGCTAAGGAGAAACTTGGTGCTACTCAATTAGAGTTGGAACAAGTGAAAGAGGAGGAGGGGAAATTGAAAGAGATGATCAGAAACACCGAGGCTAGGTATCAAAAGCTCTTGGATGAGGCGAAAAAGGAAGCAGACCTATACAGAAATACAGCAGAGAGATTGAGATTAGAGAACGAGGAGTCACTTTTGGCGTGGAACGGGAAAGAAATGGGGTTCATCACTTGTATAAAAAGAGCTGACGAGGAAAGAAGTTTGGCTCAACGCGAGACAGAAAGGCTTGCAGAGTCACTTAAAGCAGCCGAGGATACGAGTAAAGCAGCCAAGGATGAAAAGTTCAAATTGAGGGACATATTGAAACAGGCTATAAATGAAGCCAATGCTGCAAAAGCTGCAGCTGGCTTAGCTAGAGATGAAAACTCTCAACTCAAAGATCGTCTGTCCGAGAAAGAAGAAGCCCTGCATTTCATCACTAAAGAAAACGAACGCCTTAGAATCAACGGGCATGCAGCTTCTCATGACAATGTATCTAGTGAAATGGTCGAGGAACGTGAAGATGATCATAAAGGCAGGAAAGCTTTCAGGGCTGATCTTACAGAGCTGAAACTTGAAAAAAACAAGGATGATGAAAAGGACGAGACACTTAAGGGATCGATATTTGATCCAACTTCAGTCACGCCAAAGTCAGAGCCTCGTACACCACATTCCTTATCTCATTGTAGAAGAGCGTCTTCACCTGCCTTAGCAGACGAGGAAGGAAAACCAAATGCAAATCTTTTCGAGGATTCAGATAGCGATAGAAATGTTAGTAGTAGAAGAAAAGCTTTGTTTCGCAAAGTTGGTGACCTCATAATGAGGAAAAGTTTCCATGTTTAAGAGAGAACCAATTTCTAAATAGGAAAACCTTTTGTAATATATATATATATAAATACAGCTTGAATAGTACAGTTACTGAACAATCTTACTATACTGTACAAATGTGTTTTCAGTTATACAAGAAATTGCATCCTCAAAAATTTCGTTCTCTTGTTTGTATATTATCCTATAATATAGCTCCAGTTTGGCCATAAATTTTTGACGTTAGAAACTTGAAAATTTTAGTTTTTGAAGTTATGATGTTTCAAACTTGACATTGTGTTTAGACATGTATTTTACTTGGAAAAATTCGAAGTTTTGTGGTTACAATCCCTTTATTCTTGACTGAGGTCTGTTCGTGCCCTATAGTACCTTTTCAATAGGGCTCGAGTCTCTGGGACAAAGTGACTTTCAAGAGGGAGCATGTTACTCTACAAGTGATCCTTCCTAATGCGAATTCAAATTAATCGAGATAGAGAATTTCAAATATTAAATGATTAATTAATTTAAATTTCATTGATTTTAAAGAAATATGGATTTTCAGAATTGTAAGATCTTAGGATAGAGTAGATAGTATTTACTAAAGTGGTGTGGTGGATGGTTGTAATCCCTTTATTATCCTCGTTCGAGGACAAGGAACTAGAGTACCTTTTGATCGGACTCAAACATCGGAAACATAGTATATTTTACTCCCGCTGTAGTCCTTTCCATTGCGAATTGAAATTAGTCGGATCAATGAATTATATACAATCAAACTGCACGATCTTTTGACTTTTGTCAAATAGAACTTTTTATAAGAATTTTTTCTTACGAATTCTTCATTTTGGTACTTCTTTTGCTTCACTTTACTTAATACTCCCTCGGTCCCTAATTATTTGTCCACTTTTCCTTTTTTAGTTGTCCCTAATTACTTATCTATTTTAACAAATCAAGAAAGGACAATTTTTTTTTACCTATTATATCCTCAATTAATTACTTTGAAAAATGTAGAACTTCTTGAAAACCTTAAATTTTTAATTCATCTACTTCATAATTAATAGGGGTAAAATGATAAACTCACCATGTCAATAATTATTTTCTTAATAAGTGTGTCAATTCAAAAATGGACAAGTAACTAGGGACAGAGTGAATATTTATAGAGAAAAAAACACCATTTTAAGCAGATCAACAATCCGTCATTTATTAACTCAACTTGTTTATAAACCTCTTTTGGGGAATATTACAAAGTCTTTTCATATTTTTTTAAATTTCATGTCAACGAAAGAAATACATGATTCTCTATACTCAGCCGCACCGTCCCATTTTTTTAATTTTCATTTCTGCTTCTTTTCTACTTTCAATAATTTGGTGAATCTTTGACAGCAAATCAAAATTGTGCATGATAACAATGAAAATCTACTCAGACCTACCCCACTTTTACAATTTCAAAGGAACATGCAGCCAACCAAACCATTCAATTAACGACCCTTTGAACCACCAAATGACATATTAGATTCCAATTAGTCTACTAATTTCTACAAGTCTATCTATCACATTAGATGGCATTTCAAATACTTTATGTCCTACGTGGATACATCGTGGAAAAAACCATCCACATCACACACGACAAAATTGAAAAGTTGTCATCAGTTAGGCACAGACTACAACATGTTATATTACATTACATCACATCCATTCGACCCATATGATTAAATACCCCAATATTATATTGCCAACAACATATGTATCTAGTGTAACTGGGACGGGTAAGAAGTTATGTAACCTTACCTCTATCTTTCTGAGATAGAGGAGTTGTTTTCGATAGACTCTCAGCTCAGTACTACGATGTCAAATTGGAAAATGACACCAATTGATTTCACCAATAAACAACAACCAACAAATTTGATTTAGATCATGCACCTCATAAAGACCAAGAATTCAAAAGCAGCAATAGGGTAAAGTGCCAATTAAATTTAACTACAGAAAAGTGCCTCCATAAATCCAACTGTAAAGTTTGAAAAAAGCAGAGCAAAAAGTGTCTAGTGCCAACTATACTCATTAAGAAGAATGCTTTAAAGCACAGTAGTTGAGGTAATGAATGGGTACCAGGCAATGTTATTGCCTTTTTACAGTCAAGGTTTGAACAAGTGATGTTGAAAAGAGGAACAGACAAAACTAAAGAAAGGGCCTTATCCAAATCTGAGTAATTTATACTATAGCTTCTTCACTAAGGAGCAATATCTAAAGGCTAAAGCACTAGATAGGTTTCAAATTTCAAACCAAGACATCATAAGAGAATCGACAAGAAAGTAGACAGCTAGTTAATGATATGAATGAGTTACCCCACCCCTTCTAAAAATTTAATACAATTAAAAGAAAAGAGTAGGTCCCTCGTTGTGAGAAAAATGAACAAAGTGAGTGGCACCTTGCTGGCATAATTAAAAGTGAGTAATATTTAGCAGAACAAACACTTTATGACTAAGTTAATAGCCATAGGCAAGTCATTTTCAGATGGGACAAACAAAAGTAGAAAGCAGGGGGACTCTTGTTTACTGCTCCTTCCGTCTCAAAATACTTGTTATTTTTCCCTTCTCGAAATTCAAACTATATATTCTTCACAACCAATATAAACATAGCAACTTATAGTTAACCTAATCCAGTTTAACTCGCGAGAAGGGAAACATGACTAGTATTTTGGAATGGAAAGAGTACAACAAACAAACATATAACAACCCAGAAACAGAGCAGAGCGTTTTTTCACAAGGGCTGTTACGTAAATATAATGCTTAGCTTAATTATCATACCTACCTACAAATTAAAGAAAGATGAAGGTTTGAGGTCAATGTTCAGATGCAAGAGTAGAAACGAGTTTCTAAGAAACTTCAAGCTTGACCAAATGCCTAGTTTGGCACAAAGTCTTTGAACATATATCCATGTAAATATGAAATGGAGAAGCTCAGAAACTTCAATCTTGACCCAATGCCTAGTTTGGCACAAAGTTTTTGAACATATATCCATGTAAATATGAAATGGAGAAGCTCAGAAACTTCAATCTTGACCCAATGCCTAGTTTGGCACAAAGTTTTTGAACATATATCTATGTAAATATGAAATGGAGAAGCTCGGAAACTTCAATATTCACCCAAAGCCTAGTTAGGCACAAAGTATTTGAACATATATCCATGTAAATATGAAATGGAGAAGCTCAGAAACTTCAATCTAGACACAATGCCTAGTTTGGCACAGAGTTTTTGAATTTATATCCATGTAATATGAAATGGAGAAGCTAACAAATTTGTGGATTAAAGGTAGATCCAACTTCCCAATAAGTCATTCCTTTGAGAAAAAGGAAATAATCCAAATACAAGAGAAATCAACATAGAAACAAACAAGAACAACAATTAACAAGAAACGGTTGATTTTAGGTATTACAAATCACAAGATCTAGAACTAACAAAGAGCTGAATCCAGACAAATGAAAAAGAAGCTACAACATAGCATATTTCAATCCTAAAGAAATTTCACCAGTTTTTACTGCTGCTCATTCATTATTATCTGGTTTAGGTGCAGCTTCTTTGATCTCATCAGTTCCATCGTCCTGAACAAGAATAAAGCATGATGCAAAGATCAATAAAATTGTTTTACAAATGAAACAAGAAAAAACCATATTAACAATAGAAAGAAATATATATGTACCTGCATATCAGATGTCCATAAAGTGAGGTTATCACGAAGAAGCTGCATGATCAGAGTGCTATCCTTGTAGGACTCTTCGCCCAATGTGTCCAACTCCGCAATTGCCTCATCAAAGGCCTTTCATATGATCAAATCAACAATATAAATCATCATTTAATAAGATTGACTATCATTATATCAAATGCAACTGATTCAATTTCATCAGAACTGTATCTAATAGTACTAATTACAACTAATTATGGTAACATTCATTAAGATAACTCGGCACATTCATGTAATTAGCAGCCATTCCTACTATAATCAAAGGCATTGTGATAAAAGGTTAATCAAACACATACCTGTTTGGCGAGATTACAGGCACGATCAGGAGAATTCAAAATCTCGTAGTAAAACACAGAGAAATTGAGAGCAAGTCCCAATCGGATTGGATGTGTAGGAGCAAGCTCCGCATTAGCAATATCCTGAAAGCACGAGATCAAACATGACACTTAAGCGAATTTTTTCTCAGAATCCGAATAATTTGTCTATGAATAAGCAAAAATGATAACTCTAACCTGAGCAGCTTTGTAAGCCGAGAGAGTATTCTCAGCAGCTTCTTTTCGCTCAGCACCAGTCTTAAACTCAGCCAAATAACGATGATAATCTCCCTTCATTTTCAAGTAAAACACCTTAGAGTCACCGGTAGCAGCAGAGCCAATGAGCTTAGAATCAAGAAGCTTAAGAATTCCATTACAGATCGAGGTAAGTTCAGACTCGATCTTAGATCTGTATTCCTTAATGGAAGCAACATGGTCTTCGTTACCACGGCTCTCCTCTTTCTGCTCAATGGAAGAAATGATCCTCCATGAAGCTCTCCGTGCTCCGATCACATTCTTATAGGCGACGGAGAGGAGGTTTCGTTCTTCAACGGTTAACTCCTCGGCACCATCGGCAGCAGCGACAACTTTCTCCATGAACTCTACCATCTCCTCGTAACGCTCAGCTTGCTCGGCAAGCTTCGCCATGTACACGTTTTCCTCGCGTGGCGATGCCATTGATGTTAGAGAGAGAAAGAGAGAGAGTTTTTTGTTTTTCTAGAGAGAGAAAGTGAGAGCGGTTTTTAGAATTCTCTTCCTTTCTCCCACAATTTGATTTTTGTGCGTGCGAAATGGGTAGTGGGCCGTTTCCTTTATAGATTGGTTATTTAGGTGGGCCTAGTAGTGGTCCAATAAGACACAGCAATTTCTTGCACTTTTCATACTACTTTTTTTTTCCCTTTAATAATTGCTCCTTCAGTATAAAAAGTTTTTTTTTTTTCGAAAACAATCTCTCTACACCCTTCTCCGTAAGATAGGGTAAGACTATGTACAAATGTTGATTTGTTGAATAGAAAGATTAAGAGAGTCGCGTGAGAAAAATATTTAAGGTAGATAACTACAACATGAGATAAACTAAAAAATTGCATATAAAAGGTGGTCTTCAAATTTTGACCTTGGTTATTTTTATTGTCTATCAGGCATAATTTTCAATTGTAGTGTGTTCAATGATACGATTGAGTCATGAGGTCTCTAGTACAAATTTTTTAGCGGTGATGAACCACAATATATTAAAGTATCCCAAATATCGCTTCATAAGCAAACTTAATTTATATTTGATGGACGACAAATGTCAGTTTCAAAAATATTTATTAAGTAGGCCAAATATTCAAAATGAGCCCTTCCCTTCTGCAGGTCATTCTTGCAAAAACTCCGGCTTCTAATTGGTGTATCGAGGAGAAACAACTTTTTGGCAAGTCTTTGAACTATGCTTCAATTGTTTTAATCGTTACAATATGTACGATCATTTACAAATTGAATAGAAAAGACTAACATACCTTTCCAAATCTCTTACGTGTAAAAATAAAGATCCGATTCTCTCTTTCAATTTCTAGTTACCAGATGGGTTTATTCGAAAATTTTGATGATGATCATTATGACTTTGTTATAAGAACAAATTTGCAAGTACCATTGGTGTAAAACGCTGCAATGTGCTAGAACTAGACAGATAATTCATGAGATCCTCGCTTGGCTAGGAGACAAGCCAAGATTCTTGATCCACCTCAATTGAGATGTTCTTACCGCTAGACCAAAGCCAATCTATGGTTATCGGTGACGCCATAAATATCAAACTATGGCTCTGCCTTGAGAACCCAGCTCTCTGGGTTGTGACCGCTGAAATGGAGTTACTATCACTGCTACCATTGGAGTACTCTTAATGAAAGCATCAATTATAAGATAACGAAGGATCTTATAAACACCCAAATTGACACAGAAGAAGTTGAAATAACGATAAAGATAACAAAGGTATCTAACAACCACAATATCACTGAAGTTGCATTAGCAGTAAGACCACGTAGAAAGCTGATCTTTGAACTGAATCATATGCCAATGATCCTAGAAAGCACCTCAGACAAGTGCATAGCATAGTATAAGGGCGTATATGAAAGAAAAGCACGTAGCATACCCTGTTTCTGTAAGAGAGCTAAAGCTACTGATGTAGAAGGCATCAGCACAGAATTAGACCTAGCCTAAAGCTAAAACGAACAATACCATGGATGAAATTAACTATATTATCATCCAAAGCGAAGTGACATCAGTGTGAAATTATATTTTTTACCCCAAAGCCATTACCTTCAGTCAGTAGAGCAAAGGAAGGTAACCGCTTCCGCTTATGCAAAGATCTGAATCATCGCAAAGCTAAAATGAGCTAGTAGTTATAGTAAGTAAAACATATAAAAGCTATCAGTCTATCTCAAAACAAATGAGTCACTTCCCCAGACTGTACCATGATATCGTGCATCCTAATTCCCATGCTAGCCATTACGATGGTCTTACTAACACATGATCTAGCCTACTTAACCAAAGTTGATCAATATGACAACCATTAATAACCAATTATTTACTCATACCTTCGTATTACAATACTCTCTCACACTGTTATAGATCATCTCATTCATTCTCATTCTACAAGGAAAAAGAATGGCAATTCTTCCCTAAAGGCCTTGAAGATTTGACTATGAAGCTCTTAGTTACATCGGCATTTAGACTCCTTCCTTGACAGTGCCCTAGCTCCAATCTTAAACAAGATGAATACATTAAGCTGGCCTTCCTCAGACTGTCTAACCTATAAACATTGCAGTTCTACTTTATCAGAAACTTGGCTATATCCAAACAAGCTTTATTTATCAATATGTAAAAGCACCGACCCACCAAGTTACTTACTCGACAGAAGTAGTAGAGCTGGGGATACATCAAAAGAAACAAAGACATCTAAAATTTTAAGCTTTCCCAAAATAAAACTTATCAAATAAAACCTCAGAATCAGAACAAAAACGAAAGTTATCCAAACATTACGATACAATTGATGAAACATAAGGCACAGCAGCTTTTCTGAACTCGTCAAAAGATACAACCTCAGAATCTGAACTCAAACGAAAATTATCCAAACATTACCATACAATTAATGAAACAAAAGGCACAGTTTGGCAGCTTTTCTGAACTTATCAAAAGATACAACCTGAGAATCTGAACTCAAACGAAGATTATCCAAAGATTACCATACAAGGCACAATTTGGTAGCTTTCCGAAAGAGAAATGTCCTTAATTTATTCCTCCTGATTCTCTAACTTTATATTCCATTGTTTCTTGATCCCATTCAGCACATTTCATAGTAACTATTGAAGCAAATTAAATAGTACATGATCATTTTCAAAAAACACTCAACATAGTAAACCTAATTACCTACTCAACGTGTGGGGCTGAGAGCGAGAAGCATGTTGCCTTGCTTAGGCAAGTAAGCCACATTGGGAGTCTTAGCCAAGGTTGAAGCAACCTCCCTCGACGCCTCGATTCTCCTGAGCTCAATCAACCCCATCCCAGCAGCTGCAGTAGCATCCGAAATCAACTTAGCTGACTCACTTTCTCCTTCAGCTCTAATAATAGCTGCTCTCCTCTCTTGCTCAGCCTTCATCACCACGAACTTAGACCGCTCCGCTTCCTGCTGAGCTACCTGCTTCTGTTCCACAGCCTTAGAGAACTCCGCACCATACGACAAGTGCGTAATCGCCACATCATCAAGCACAATATTGAAATCCTTAGCACGACGGATCAAACTCTCACGAACTAAAGCTGAGACTTGTGGACGCTCAGTGAGCAACTGATCAGCGTTGAATTGAGCTACGACGGCTTTCATTACCTCGTTACCGATCGACGGGAGAACCTTCTCGTCATACTCGAGACCTAGGTTTTTGAAAATATAGGGAAGACGTGAAACTTCCGGGCGCGAGAGGACACGGAGGGTGAGGTGGACCATCTGGAGATCCTTCGTGCCGGAGACGGAGGAGAATGTGTGGGGCCTAGTACGGATATCAAAGATGAAAGGCTTTTGAAGCCATGGGACGAGGAAATGAGTACCTTCGCCGACGGTATCATCGATGACTCCTCGGAATCGGTCGAAGAGGACGGCGCGTTCACCACCGTCGACGGTGTAGAGGGAGGAGTTGAGAACTGTGGCGCCGACACCGAGACCGAAGGCGGCGCGTGCAATGTTCGTGAGGAATGATACTGCTACTTGGTTGCTACCCATTTTTTTTGCTTTCACAGAAAGTTTGGGTTTTTGGAAACTGAAGGAATGATATTGAGGGTTTCTGATGAGACGCCCTAAAACCCTAACTGATTAAACGGGTATGACCCAGAACAAATGGGTCAGAGGTTATAGAGCTAACATGACAAAATCCGCAACTTATCAAGTATAATGACCTTAGATGGATAGGATACGGAGGTTAAAGATAACGGTAGAAGATTAGTAGATAGTCAAAAGTCATTCAATTTTCCTTATTAATTGCAATTATTACTCTCTTACGAATCTTATTCTTTGATTTTACTTCTTTTGATTCGATTACGATATCTCTTCTTCTTTACTTTTGCATGGCTTCTTTATTAATGTTTCCTTCTCACACTTGTTTTTAGTATACTCTACTTGAGTCGAGAGTCTACTGGATTCTCCACCTTCACAAGGTAGGGGGCGAGACTACATATATACCACCCTTTTCAAACCCTACTTATGATATTACACTAGATATATTATTGTTGTTATATACCTTAACTTCAACTATGCTTGATTTAGCATGATTCGTTAGAAATGTATTCCTATTTTTGTGAAAAATATTGTGAATGTCAAACGAAATCACTTTTACTAAGTAGAAAACACTCACCCATACTACTAGACTATTAAAGTACTCGCGATAAGTAAAAAAAAAAAACTTAATGGGCCCTATTGATGGAATATATTTGGACCTTGATTCCCAAACTGAGCCCAAACCTACTGCAGTCGGGTCTTTTTTGTTTAGCCCAATTTCAAACAATCTTCCAATCTCCTTCGTCGGAAGTGCCAAATTTTTCTCTTTTCCATTTCTTCCGGCGGCGAAACAAAAATCCGGTGGTAAGTTTTCCTGTTCATCTTTTTAATTAATCAAAACTCAATTTACTTTCTGGATTTAACGGTTAATTAAACAAATTATGAATTGGGTTGTGATGTTCTGTGTGCTTCAATGAACCTTGAGCTCCGGGATTCGACACTACTTTATGAATTTTGCATATGATGTGCTGTGTTGTTTTCTCCATGTGATAATGGCTGCAAAGTAGTAATCTTTTCTGCATATATTTTCTCTTACAGCGTGTTTGGATGGTTATTATCTATTATATTGTATTGTGTTGTTAGTTTAAACAAAATGTTTGTTTTGATTGTTAAATCAATGTTAGGGAACAACAAAAAGGTAACGACCAATTTGGTGCGATTCGTTACCTTATTTTTTTTTCTCTCATTTTGTCTTCACGGCTTATTTTATCCTTTACCACTTTTTTACCGTAGCTCTACCTCATACCCTACTTTTTCTATAGGTTTATCATTCAAATTTTGATACATAACATTATGTAATGAAGGAAAATGATGCAATCTATGCAAATGTTATATTCATATATAACAATACAGAACGATACATAATGAAATAATACTAAAATATCCAAATAGAGTGTTAAAAGAAGGCCATAAAACATGTTTTTTTTATATAATGGTGGTGTCCAGCCACCTTGACTATTCCGATGGTTCCTGTTACCTCCCACAAGAATAGGTACGGATAAGATATGAATTTTTTATAATAGTATTGTGAGTTTTCAGCACTCTTGTTTGAACCACCATAGGTTCTAAGTCAGTTAGTGAGTCGTTCTGGTTATCCTAGCAATTAATGGTTCCAAGTCACTGCCGGATCCACAGTGTAACTAAAGGTTCATGGGAGCCCAACAGCTTTTACCAAGACTTCGTATATGTATTAAAATATCTATAATATTTGAACGTGAACCTAAATGTTGTTGTATATTAACCTGGCCCTAGGAATACATAAACTTCAAAGCTTGGATTATCCTCTAATATATCCTTAGGAATTCATAAACTTCAAATCCTGGATCGGCCTCTAACTCCCAATTGGCAAACATCTAAATATCCAGGCATTTAGCAAAAATTTAAGGTACCCATTAACTTATATCAATCCATCCAAACAGGACCTTCTTTCATGTTTAGTGTTTAGAGAACTTGATAGTTAGTGTTATATTTAACAACTAGATACCGTGCGTGATATGCATCTTTTGTGTGCAAAATTTTGGTTTAGGTTATTCTTTGAAAGTGGGGCTTAGCATGTTTCTATGTAGTGGGGTGGTTAATGGGTATTTAGGAAGATATATGTAATTGGCGTCAAAACTTAATGACACCGGGCTCCGAGCTCTCCTTGTTTTATTAGAGTAATTATTGAGCTACAAAGATTATTTGTTACTATATTTTATTGATGGGTATCCAATAGGGGTGTCCGTACTTTTCATTTTGCTCATTTGGGGTACTTCGAAGAATCTAAATTAAGTACCTATGCATGTCTTTTGACACGGTAAATGTCCTTGTATATAGGTAGTTACTGGAGTGTAATTGGACAGTATATCCAGTTCTTTAAGGGATAAATGTGCCATTGTATAATATCATCCTATTTCCATTACTCAATTAAGTTAAATGGGGTATTGCATCTGAATCTAATAATTTACTGGAGAATGCCTCTAGTTTGCTCTTCATAGACTTGATTTTCGGAGAACCAGAAATATTTGGATCATATTTTGAAGAGTAAGTAATCCTTATATGTGCCAATGTCAATTAAAAACCTGGTTCATCTGTCAATTGCTTCTCAATTAAGGGAATATAGTTTCAAGACATAATTGTGCAAGTTAATTTATTTCCTGAATTTTGAACCTATATTTGCTACATGATACTTTATATTCACATGTGGTTCCTCTGTGAAGAGCTCATTGGATCTGGTGTCAATGCCAAGAACTATAGAAACACAAATTTTCAGTTCTGGAAACTTTAAGAAAAAGGGATGTGTATGAATTGATCCAAGACTAGATGCTGTTAAAGTGAGCTCTGTATGATTATTTTGTCTTTGTTTTTTTCCTATTATTTTGGAAATGACTCGGTAGCATACAAAAACATATACATACAAAAGAGAAGATAGTGGAGACACAGAAAGGAAGTCGGTGTTGCAGTGACTCTATCATTAAGACTGGATCTTGCAAACGATGTTCCTCCTAGAAATCTATAGCATATATCTTTCTTATGTATGCATTTTTAATTTTCTTATTAACTTCAATATAAGAAAAGATTGCCCTTATTTTCTAGTTATCTTGCTTCATGAAGTCTAAGCTTAAGGTCTTGTTGACTACTATATTCCTCTCTGTTCAAAATATGCCTCCCTTTTTGCTTTTCTTTTTTCTTCTATACAAACAAATATCAAGCTCTTGTCATCAATGCAGCACTAAATCTCTCAGATGCTCGGTCTTTGTATGTTTATGCTGTAGTTCAGCAAGAGAGATGGAGTTGCTACTATTATTTGGTGTTCAGTTTGCATCAACTTTTATGGTGTAATATCTTATTACACATAAGTTTGTGATGATAGAAGCTTCTCAAATTGAAGATTGAATTTAACTGATAATTTTCTTTTTGAAGATTGAGTTCCAGCAGGAGAATCTTACTGTTTGTTAACACTGGGTAACAGAAAAGATGGTCTGGAAGTATGCCTAATATTTTCTTGAAAAATGCAGCCCCTGTTAACTTTCCATCACTATTGTTTGGAAAGATTAAGTTTTAGTTAAGTTGGTACATGTTTACTGGTTGTCCAATACAAGTGTTTTGGTCTTGTTAGATATTTGTGTCATTGAAAACTTCTAATAGTAGGGAACCTAACCTTCAAATATTGGATTGAGACGGGTTTAAATGGAGCATAAATGTGAGAATTCCATAATCGAGCCTAACTAGACGGGGATTGAGGCGTAGTTATTCTATTCTCACGAGATTCCAAGTGGGGTGTTTACTTCAGCTTTTGCTTTTCCCTCTCTTCTTTATGTAGGTGAAGATATAAACACCAAGTGGGGTGTTTACTTCAGCTTTTGCTTTTCCCTCTCTTCTTTATGTAGGTGAAGATATAAACACGAGAACAGAAGATCTTTGCAAGCAAATAGAACCTAAGGTTACTCTGAGATGTTTGTTGTTGTTGTTGTCGTCATCGTTGTACTCTTGCATTTGGTCCAATATATGCTAAGAGTCTTTTAGGTTGTTAGAAATTTATATGTCAGTAACATGTGTAGAACTTCTCATGCTACAGAACTTAAATTTTCAAATGTTGGATTGAGACAGGTTTAAATGGAGCGACATGAAAAGTGAGAACTCATATAGTCTAGCTCACCAAGATTAGAATTAAGGCATAGTTGTATTCTCAAGAGGGATTCCAAGTAGGGCTTTTACTTTTCCCTCTCTTTTTGTGGTGAAAACATAAATATGAGAACCGAAAGATCTTTGCAACCAAACAGAACCTAAGGTTTCTGTGAAGAAAAACACTAGTGTTTTACATGGTCTTTGATACATGAGCAATTTACTCCTAACAGCTCTTTCAGTCAAGGTCCTCATGAACGCCTTATAAGTTATAACACGTGAGGCTACAACTAGTGCATTTAGTGCAACAGTGTATATAGTCTTTATGGTCAAGAAATTGCATAGCGCTATGGACTAAATCTGGACATTGTTGAGTATTGGATTAGGTAAAATTTTCCATGGAAGACACTGAGGATTTTGTAGGAGCAAGCAAGGATCAGCAGCGTCTTGAGAGGTCTACTGTGCTTATTATCGTATATTCTTTCTCTGTACTGACTCAGATATATTTAAATATCAATAAATTCCTCTGGCTGTGTTTTTGGTTGCATTAAACTGTTAAGTGGTCAATCTTGTCAGTGTTTTGGCCCCTTCTAACATGTAAGCGTTCTCTTGAGCTATTATTGAGTTTGTTTTGGTCCTTCCCTATATTATTAGGGCATTTTGTTGAATTTGATAAATGTTGAGTTAGTAACGCTGCACAAGAAATTACGTTTTGACATGACTTATACTGGATGATGCCACAGGGATAAGGACTATGGCATTAACTTATATCAGATCATTGAGAAACGTTAACTTTCACGAGGTTATTCAAATAGGAGGCTGTAGAACATTTGCTGTTGGAGGTGGTAAAAAGAAAGGTGGAAAAGGTGGTGCAGCTGGAGATGGTCCAAAGGCATCAACAATTAGCAAGGAAGTCAAGGCCAGTACAGTAGTCGGGGCAAACATTCTCAAGGATGGAGCCGATCCAAAAGTGTTGCCCGACTCAGAATACCCTGATTGGCTGTGGCACCTGCTGGATAAACGCCCGGCACTTAGTGAACTGAGAAGGAAAAACCTCGAGTCTCTCCCTTATGATGACCTCAAACGTTTTGTCAAGCTGGATACCCGAGCTCGGATCAAGGAAAACAACTCTGTTAGGGCCAAGAACTGAAATTTCTGCCAGAAGTGGTATGTGTTCTGGAGAATATTTTTACCTGGAACTATAATTTGTTCTGTTGTGATAGAATACATTATTTAGAATTTAGCAGCTGTTTTTTATCTGCTTTACTCTTGATTTCCTTAAGTTCCTGTTACTATTTTGAACATGATTGAGCCTCTTGGTTAACAGAATTTTGATATTTTTTGTCGTCCGCTCACTTTTACTTGCCATGTTTTGATTTACGAGATTCAATTTGACTAATTTCGGAGATAAATTGAATTAGATTAGTTCATTATTTAGATTTTTATTGATATTTGAAAGCTATATGAAAAATATTATAAGTTGTAATCCTTCTCATATTAATATAATGAACAATATCTTAAAATATTGGTCATAGTCTATACCCTTTGATTTCCGAGAAGCTAAATGTGACAAGTAAATGTGAATGAAGAGAATAGTAGGTTTTATAAGAATAGACACAGTTTCTAAGAATATAATATAGATATATTTTAAGGTAAAGATATAAGAACAAACTTTATGTCCAAGGTTCTGATAAGAACAAACTTATGTCGATACCAACAAGGCTCTGATTGATAGAATAGTAAGTACTTTTTCATGTTTAATTAAAAAATTTAAAATTGAATTATGTGTATGTCGATATAAATTAAGATTTAATCGGATTCAATGTGAATACCAAACGAGTGTGTGAAAATAAAAGAAAAACGTTTGCCCATATGTGTGAATTACCAACTTGGTTCTTTTGTTAATCTAATACAATTTTTTCAAACTAATAATATATTAAAGATAACAAGAAACACGTTGAGATTATTGATCTTAACCATAGTTAGAATAAATAATTATAATAAATTGCAGTAACCTCAACATTGTATCGTTCAACGCATGGAAAACTTTTTTTTGTATAAATTAAACCATATATGTATAATTAGGTAAAAAAAAAAAAAGCAATGTTTAATTCAAAGTTTAGAGATTTCAACACGTGATATATATATATATATATAACGAGTAACGATATGGTAGGTACAAAATTCTAAATGCACCAATAATTCCTTTCAAAACACTTTATTATATATTTTATTATATGTTCAACTTCATCGTATGTTTTCACCTTCAAATCATTATCCAAAATTATTTTTATTATACAAAATATATAAATATCGTATTTTAGCTTTTCAATTTAATCACGTGAAACAGGGGCGGCTCTACAGCTTTAAAAAAAAAGCAATTGCCTTAGGCCCCAAAATTTGAGGGGCCTTATTTTTTAAAAAAATAATAGATTATAAGTATTTTTTTAAAAAAAATATCGAGTATTACTTGTAGAAAATAAAAACTTTTCATAAAAGAGCAAAAAAGTAATAGAAGTTCGATAAATTATGAATACCATGTCTCAAGAACGATTAAATAATTGGCTATAATAAACTTTATAAAAAATATATATTCGAATTTAAAGCCTCCATTTGGATTTGGCTTTAGGCCATCAATTTATTAGAACCGCCCCTGACGTGAAATTCATGATGTACCCCACCATAAAAACATAATCCAAACAGAATCAGTTTTTGCATTAATAGCCACAAAATAAAATATCCCACCCACCCTTACTTTTCTCACATGCCTAATTTCAGAATTGTACCCTCAAATTGGCATTTACGAAATAGCCCCCTCAACTTTATCATTATGTACTTGGCTATTCAGTTTTAAACGTGAGCACAATAATAAATAAGTGTTTCTTTTCGACCTTTTCGTACAAAGGAAAAATCTTCTTAATGCTCTAATACTCTATTTTACTATTATTTATAGTCATATAATCTATCACATAAATTAAAATGAATAAACGATCACGTTTAAACTTTATTTCTTATCCCATGAGGTTTCTTATTGATGTTACACAGGTGGCGTAGTGTCATCCTTACCTTCTATCTGTCACTCACAAAGACGGTGCAGGAGTGGAGAAATAGAAATAGGAGTATTATTTCCACCTTTTCGAAAAATTATATTATATATTTAAAATAAAATATTAATTATTATTGTTATTATAGAAATTAGCACAATACATAAATATCTTTTTTAATTTGGTATATATGCCTTTTAAATTTGAGAATGTATAAGTAAGTACTTAAATTTATATAAATTAAACAAGTAAATATGCGTATTCTATAAGCATAATATACGTAGATGCCACATAGGATAAGAAATTGTCATGTAGGATAAATGTACTTATTTATTTAATTTTATACTAGTTTAAATGTCGACTTATGCACATCTGAAGTTAGAGTGTATAGATGTCAGTTGAGGTCAAGTTAAAAAACATATTTACGTATTTGGTTCCGTCATTATTGATGGGACCCACTGCCAACTCTTCTACCCCTTAAAACTCTCTCAATAATCTGATTACTCATTATTATCCCTCTGATAACGTGGCACGTGTCCACCGCATCACCGTGTACCCCTTTTCTCTCCTACAATCGCATATATTCCGCTTTTCACCACTATAAAAGGGCATCCACGTAATAGAAAATAATTTGAAGAACAATAATAACAATTTTCAGTTCCATTTTCAGAAATATGTCTTCTTCAGTAGTGCAATTAACTGCTTCACAGAAAAACAACAGCGATGATGGAAATGAACGGCTTGAATCTGATCAACTTCATCATCCTACGGCTCACAATGTCTCTCACACTTCTGAAACTTTTCTGCAAGCTGCAATCTCTCTCAAAGATCAGGTCAGTTATTATTGCTTGAAAATTGTGGTTGCTTATATGAATCTCGTATTGATCAAGTAATTGATTGAATGTTTTGATAATTTGTTGCGCATTGATCAAGTTTTTGTAATATCACTACAAGAAAAAACTAGATTTAGTTAAGGATTTTGTAGCTAACTAGAGTAATTAGTAGGATTTTTTTGCTAATTTGTTGCTGATTATTCAAGTTTTTGCAATATATCCGTACAAGGAAAAAAACTATATTCCGAATTTTGTTCCTAATGTGTTACTAGATAGAGTAATTAATAGAGGTTTTTTTGGATAGTTTGTTGATAATTGAAGGATTTATAGTTTACTGGTAACTGTGTTTTTTGATCATTTGAGCTAATTGTTGGTAAAATATACTGTAGTAATGTGTTTGAGTTTGAGATCGGCTGTATTTTGCTAAATTCGTATAGCGGATTTTTTTTCTCAACTATAAAAATTGAGAAATTCTAATTTCGTGGAAACTGAACTAAAATCAACGAGATCGGAGATTTTCTCTTTTTTTGACGGAAAATCCGCCGGAAATTGTCATAGTACGGAAAAGTTCGTGAGAACTACTGTATATATCCATTTTCCTGTCGAAAAAACGCCGGGAAACAGTTATTTTCCGGTGTAATTTTGTGTAGTGCGCAACGATTTTGGCAACTGAATGTTATATTTTGTGTGAATCTGTGATGAATTCAGGTAGTAGAAATGACATGGAAAGAAAAAGTACGGAGTGCCGGCAGCGTCACAGATCCGACGATGTATACAGGTTTGCTAGGGACGGCGTTTACCTGTTTGAGGTCGTACGAGGCCACCGGTGATCGGAAGGACTTGGAATTGTGCTCGGAGATAGTTGACGCGTGTGCCGACCTTGCACGCACAGTCACGAGGTTCTTACTTTTTCCTCTTTTAACTTTTTTAAATCAACTTAATCCTAATATGAGTAATTAATTGGACTTAAGAATGTTCATTTGGTGCTCTGGAATAAAGAAATATCTTTTTAAACTGTAAGGGATCGTTTGGTTTGAATATGAGTTATAATGGAATAAGTTATGTTGGGATAAGTTATATTGGGATTAGTTATGATGAGATAAATTGTCTTGGAATTATTTGTTATTGAGTGTTTGGTTTGTTACATTCAAAATAATATATATTGATAAATTTTAAGAACATGTTGTTTGTTTACAAAATTATCCTTCACTTTATTTAAACTTTTTAAATTCTTCTTTGTGAGCTTTAGTTATTCATTTTTTAAAATAAAATTTTTATTTTATTTAACTTAAATATTTTTGTTTATGTATTCCCATAATAAGTACCATGTGTATTTAAAAATATAACTTTTTTCTTATTTAGCTTAAAAATAGAACTTTTCTCTTAAGTTTATTAAAAAGAAGAAAATTTATGAGAAATCAAACTAAAATAAACATAAGAATTAGTCAAATAAAGTCATAAATAAAAATTATATTTATATAATATAATTTTTAATAGAAAAATATGTATAATTATCATAAAAATAAGGAGTAGTAACTATTATTATACATGATATTAAAAAAAATGTAAATATACATAAATGTGAAAAATGATGTATAAAAAGAATTTAAATGGAAATATTTGTCATTTACCCATTTTTCCGGGATAAATTATCTCGGGATTACTATACCGTCCATGGGGAGGGATAACTTATCCCGGTACTAATTATTAATCCTGGAATAAGTTATCCTGGACTTGCCAACCAAACAACATAATTTTTTTTTTATCCCATCACTATTTTCTTATTCCATCACTATTATTTCTAATCCCTCACATCAAACATATCCTAAGACTACGTCAAGAGTTGGTGTAGGGCCGATTCGAGAATATAATAGGGGAAGTGAACAGATACCCATTAAAGTTATGCCTTAGGTTGTATATTAAAAAAAATGTACGTTTAATCACTCTGGAACAACTTTAGATATGCAGTGTCTAAAGTGAGTCTGGCTGAAAATTCAAGCATTTCTAGCTAAAATTCCAACTAAAATGGTTTAAGCGAATAGTACTATGACATGTATGGGAAGGCGGAATACAAAGTTTCTTCTGAGTTTTCAGACTTAATTAATGGTGACTGGATAGTGACAAAGCATGCTAGGAAAAAATGTACTCTAATTCCTTGTTTTTTTAGCTTTATATTTTAGTGTGTTTCTCTGTGCTGGTCCAAACATGTATTAATGAAATGAGAAAGTGCTACTACTTTCTTTGTCAAAAATTGAATATTGACGACTGATTTTTTGATGAGTAAAGTCTATTTTTGTGGTCACGGAGGATAATTGTAAAAGGGAACAACTGGGTTAAGATATAATCTTGTACAGACAAAAGAATCACATCTTGGATAATATCATGCTAGTTTGGTCTTTGCAAGAACTGTCGCCGTCACTCCCTAGAACTTGAGAATCAGATGCCATATACCTTAAGATATATCCAAAAGACACATGCTAAAATATTGAAGTATGAGATGTGTAACGTGGAGCAATCAAGTCTACACCTTTGTGGAACTCTCCCTCCGGCCCCCTACTGGTCGTGAAGTTTAAGAAGAAAGAAAAACATTTTTAACTTGTGGTCTAAAATAAATCTAGATATTTGTGTCACTATTAAATGAGATGTGTAGTGTGGAACAATCAAGTCTACACCTTTGTGGAACTCTCCCTCTGTCCCCGTCTCAATTCATGCTACTGGTCGCGAAGTTTAAGAAGAAAGAAAAACGTTTTGAACTTGTGGTCTTAAATAAATCTGGATATTTGTGTGACTTAAAATCATCTTATTAAAGATAAAATGGAAGAACAAAAGTTGATTTGTTTTTAATATTAGTTAAGTCATTCTTTTGCGACGAACTAAACTGAAAATTGTATCACATAAATTGGGACAAAGAAAATAGTATAGTACTTATAACGGAATACAGAACAATATGGTAAATGTATCATACGCGGGCTTGATCTTTTGATCTTTGGGAGCCCACTAGTGATTGGAATCAAATCTAAGTTTAAAGCTATGATTTTAGTGTGTAGAATTCTTTTACTAAGTCTTTATTTTTGGGTCATTAAATTCGAATAGTTCAAATGTTTCTTATCTATGTACTTTTTTGGGACCAGACATGTGACTTTTCTGTGTGGAAGAGGAGGGGTCTATTCTCTTGGTGCTGTTGCTGCCAACTATTGTGGGGACCAACACAAACGTGACTTGTATTTGAACCATTTCCTTGAGGTACCAAACACAATCCTATTATGGTATTAATTGACTTCACATGAGTTGCTTCACTAGATATGGGGAGACAGGAAGAGTAAATGGCATGTTACTGTAAATTTTGGGAAGCTAATGCTCAGGGCAGCTCAACATAATTAGAGGCATAAATCTAAATAAACTTTATCTGTATTTCTTTATTTTTCTAAACTTTTAGATGTAAATTATTACTTAATATCAGCAATAGATCATTTTTGCTCAACTTTGGGATGCCATGTTCATCAGAGAATGCTCTACGTCCTTTAGATAGTTGGGACCATGTAGATGGGATATTTGGGCCACTCCTGAAGGTTTCCCTTGCCATAGAGGGATAAACTGAAAATGACAATGTGAAGAGTTATAAATCTGTTGCACTGCAAATTTTATCCTAGTTGGGATGAATAATTTGTCAAGTAAACCTGAATGGTAGGAGAGACTTCTTTATTTATGTTTATTGGATTTGTAATTTCCAATTGGAGATGATTGGAATTAGCATAGTCTGCTCATAACTGGTTGTTCTCTGCAGCCATTCATATTATTTTGAGAGGGGTTAGAAACTGTTAACTTAGAAGATCGTTTCATACAAATGACTTGTACTAGGTAAAGGCCAACATGACCAAATCGTACTTGTAAAGGATTTCACAAATTCTAAGGATGGCATATAATGGATAATAGTTGTTCTTGATAATTGCTTAGGGAAAACATTTGACCTGGTGAGGAAGAAAATATTTTCTAGAGACATGCTTGTGTGGTTAGTTATACGCTTGCAAATCAAATGCACTGGAGAATCCACAGCATTAGCACTGGTTTGTTCTTCCATGTGGAACCACATAATGTAATGGTGATTGCTTCAGCATCTAATGCAAAAATATATCTCATTATGTTGTTTGTCATTGCTTTTGCCTCTACATCATCTACGTCCAGATGCCTCTCCGCTACTGTAGTAAGTAGCTTGGCTCAGCCCCGACTCCAAGCTCCATTTAAATCTGTCTTATTCATTACTTTCAGGTAGCACAAGAGAGAGCCCTTCCTGTTGGACCTGAAGATGGAGGTTTTGGAATGTCATATGACCTCCTTTATGGACGAGCTGGCTTCTTATGGGCAGCATTGTTTATCAGGAAGTACTTGGGAGTGGAGTCAGTACCAGATGATTATCTTATACCTGTGGTTGAAGCAATACTAGCAGGAGGGAGAGCAGGGGCATCTGATAACCCCGCCTGCCCTCTGATGTATAGATGGCACGGGACAAGGTATTGGGGTGCAGCTCACGGCCTTGCTGGTATTCTGCACGTATTACTTCATTTTCCGCTCTCTCAAGAAGATATTGAAGATGTTAAGGAAACCTTAAGGTACATGATGAGCAATAGGTTTCCCCACAGTGGTAATTATCCTGTCAGTGAAGGGAATCCAAGAGACAAGCTGGTCCAGTGGTCCCATGGTGCCACGGGCATTACCATTACTATGTGCAAAGTATCTGAGGTTAGTACCTGTTAGATTGAGGCAATGAGCTTTCTAGTTATACCCTGTACTTATAATCAGTGACATATTCAAAGAAAATGGGAAATTAACTACAAAAATGTTCAATCATGTTCTTATTCCCTGTTCCTGTGTTCAATCTGGAATTTTTCAGCCTTCTCCAAACCAATATTGGTTTTCTATTAAGGTTCTTATTTGAAAAGCCGGAGTAGCATCCCATCTCTTGGGCTGCTCGAGCCAGGGACAGAGCTGGATGGATGCAATGGGGGTCTTAATTAAATTTCCTTGTCAGAAAATTATGCTGTGGACAATATGTGCACATATAACTGTTAAATTCCTTGCATAAAGGGCAGAATGAGCCATATGAAGGCGATTAAAAATTGTTTTAGGTTGCAAGTTTGAATTTTAAGCGTGGTACTCTTGCATTTTTTTGAATCCTCTTGCTAAAATTTCTGATTCTACTACTATGACCACACTGAAGGCCGGGAAAAGGAGAACAAGAAAGAGTATCATATTGTTACAATTTGGTGAATAAAGTAGTGAGGAATGAGGATGAACAATGACTTATGTTTTTTTCTCTTGTGCTGCAGGTACTGTCTGATGATAGGGAGTTTCGTGGTGCTGCAATAGAAGGTGGAGAGGTAGTGTGGAAAAGTGGGTTGGTCGAGAAAGTGGGACTTGCGGATGGTGCATCTGGAAATGCTTACACGTTCCTTTCCCTGTATCGGCTAACTGGGGAGAGTATATACGAAGAAAGAGCAAAAGCATTTGCAAGCTGCTTGTATCAAAATGCAAGAACGATCATGAACGAAAGGCATCACAATGAAGCAGATCATTCCTACTCCCTTTTCCAAGGATTAGGTGGTGTTGCTTGTTTCTTGTTCGACTTACTTGCACCGAAGAATTCCAGGTTCCCAGGCTATGAACTTTGAACTGATCTTGTTTTGAGTTTAGAGAGTTTGGCTAACATAAGGGAAAAAAAGAAGGCAAAGTAGTAGTTTCATATACTGCAAGTTTATATAAGGTCAATCAAAAGGGTGGAAAGTGGAGTACTCTCTTGATTCCTGGTGTGACAAAATACTAGTACGCTATGCAAACACGAATCTTGTATATATTTGATGTTTATGTACCACTTTTTTAAGATCTGTTAACGACTCCTTTTGCCTGCTCCCATGCATTCTGCTACATGTTTTGTGTTCTTCTGAATAGCAAGAGTAATATTACTTCTGAATTCTTCGAATATTAAAGAGAAAACGTGGTGAACTCAGATTATTACATGGTAAATACATATGTTGAACTACAAATAGGCTTAGAAAATATGGTACTTGATCAATAGGACACTGTTTCTCTTATGTTGCATATCTTATTAGCCCTCCATCTTTTCTACTAGTCTTCTACATAAACTCTGGGAACATGAGCAATTTTCCAGTAATCCCCACTTTGACTGCTCTTAAGCTGCACAGTTACTAACAACTTTTTAGAAATTTCTTCAAGTGAAAGATACTGAAGCTTGCTCAAATGCTCAATCCCAAAGGGCAACTCCTCCATCAATCTGCAGTTGCGCAGTTGAAGCTCTTCAAGAAAAGGCATTGCACCCTCTTCCACTTTCGTTTGTCTCAGTTTTGTGGAGTGCCAAATACATAGTTTCTTCAGTTTCTTGAATCCACCTGCCCTGAACCTCAATTCTTCGCCTTCATAGGCCCGGTCTAGCATGAGGTTCATAAGGTTGGGCAAATCTTGAAGAATGTCCAGTGCATTGTCCATTAACTTGCTCCATTTTAGAGTAACAGTGGTTAAGGCTTGAAGAGTGGTCATCCATTGTGGAAACCTCTCTAAACGACCTTTGAAGGTTAATGTTCGAAGGGATGAGTGTGTAGAAGAAAGGGGATAGTGTAAATCAATAATATCACTCACACCATAAGATGAGATAGTTAGTTGCTGAAGATTTATCAACTTGTCAAGGGAAGAACAAAGATCCCTCCCATGTTTTCTTCTCAGCCTCGCGATGAATAACATTCTTAGTCTTGTTAACTTTCCCAATTCGATCACTGTGGTTGTAGTGGCATTGATAAGATTCACAGCTTCTAAGGAGACCAGGGTCCCTATCTTCTTAGGAGCTTTGAAACCATGAAAAAACCCAGCACCACGTCGATAAACGAAGAGATGGCAAAGGTACTGAAGGTTGAGTATCTCAACAGGTAATTTTTCTACCAATGTGTCCCTTAGGTCCAAAAACTCAAGGCTCTCTAGCTTCCCTATTGATCCTGGCAGATGTTTTATCTTAGTACTCCTCAAGTTTAGAAACTTGAGATGAAACCATTCAAAGACTTCTTCAGGGATTTTCACCAACGGGGCTTCTGTCAAGTCTAATACCTTGAGTAGCTTGAAACTGCCTGATAACAGCTTCGGCAAGAATGAATTAGAGACAGAATCCGATGACCCGAGGGTTATTAGAGAGTGAAGATGCTTAAACTGATCAATGTCTTGTATATCAGTAGCCAACTGATCATGGATTACAAGATGTCGGATTTTGTGAGGCTTCCTTGTAGTTTCTTCACCATTAGCTATAGTTGTTGTGACCCTTTCTGGTGATTTAGAAAGAATGATTTCATACCACAAGTTATGGATGGTGAAGGAGTCTAATCTTCCATCGGAGTACCTTTCAGCAACTTGGATCAAGCTTCTGTTTGCGAGTTCGTTGAGATAGCTATCAGCAACTTGTGCTATTGCTTTATCTTCTCTTTCAAGGACAAATCCTTGTGCTGCCAACAGTCGAATCAGTCTCATCTTATCGATGACATAATATTTTGGAATTATGCTCAGATAAGTGAAACAAGACTTGAGATAGAAAGGCAGATCTTGATAACATAGATTGAGTAGCCTTTCGATATGCTCGTCTTTGCTATAACTACCTTGTAGCTTGTCAACAAGGCTGTTATAAAACATCTCCCACGCCTCTTTTCTGTTCCGTTTAGTAGCCAGTGCACCAGCAATGACCAAGATCGCCATTGGCAAACCGTTGCATTTTTCTATGATATCTTTGGAGACTTGAACCAACGATGGAGGACAGAGTAGGCAGCCTGAGAATGCCTTTCTGCAGAAAAGAATCCAAGATTCTTCTTCAGACAAAGGGTTCATTTTATAGAAATGACTATGATCACCAGGTTCTAAACAGATGGTATGTATATCAGCATTACGCGACGTGATGATGACCCTACTGCCACAGTTTTCAATAGGAAACATGCCTTTGAGAGCCCTCCACGAGCGAACACCAGGGACATCATCAAGGACAACAAAGTACCTTGATGATTCAAGGACATCTTGAATGAACTCCGCCAACATGTCAGCATCCATGGCATCAATTGCTCGACGAGATTGATCATTTTCTGGAGTAATTATACTCCTTAATAGCTCTTTAACAGTAGAAAACCTTGAAACCTCAATCCACATTATACAATTGAAATGCTTCTTCACTGAAGCATCATCATAGACTTTCTTGACCAGGGTGGTTTTCCCTATTCCTCTTGTTCCAATTACACAATATAATTTCCACTCCGGATCATCGGAAAGTAACCAATCAAGAAGAACTGATTTATAACCTTCAACGGCAACAAGATCAACATCATCGTCAAGAGGTACGTCTTCATGACTGCTATTACACAATGTATCACTTGTTATAACACCATATTTCTGAAGAAATGTTTTATGTCCTGCAGAAATGACGATGACTCGGGCCTTGATACCTTCCAACAACATCGAAAGGTTATCATTTTGAACTTCAAACTTGTTCTCATACATTAAAGAATGATGATGAGGTTTCTTCCATGGCCATGATCCTTTTTCTTGAAAATTGTTACATGTGACAACATGTGTTTCAAGAATGTCTTGGACATCATGTGCAAGATCTTGTACTTGCTTGATCCATAATTGTAACTCATCATCTTCTTCGTCTTCGTTTGCATCGGCTACTCTTGAAAAAGCCTTCATTTTTTCAAATGCATCTCTGATATACACTATTTCTACTTGAAAATTTTGAAGAAACTTTTGTCCAGGATGGAGCAAAGCTGAAAGTTTATATACCAGAAAGGTAACAGCACTCTCTGCCATTTTTCTTTTTTTGCACAAGTATATACTATACTAGTTTCTTTAGCAAATTTATGCAAGATTATGGTATGATTAATGGACTTTGGTGATCAATTTATGTAGATTAAACTTTGAACTTGTGTTTTGATTATTGCAATTTGCAAGGTTAAGAAATATTTTACTACAAGTTACTATTTTTTATATTCATTGAGCTATAATACTAGCTGACTTTTTGAGCCATTTATGGTTTTTAACGTGGCCAGCAATTTGACAATTGATTCGATTGACTACAGGCTGTATAATTCAGAATGGATATTATATGCTGCTTTTGTCAGAATGTATATTATATGCTGCTTTTGTTAAATGTGAACTAATATGAGTGAGATAATTAAATCAATCCTTGTATTGACATTTTATATTTATCTTTGAGCTTGTGTAGTAATATTTGATCTATATATGCAGTATAATTTTTCAGTATACTTTCACATTGAAGTCATTTATCGACTCTATACCTTCTATAACCCACTCTGCTCCTATAGGTCCCATCCCTACCTCCTCCGCCTTGATTTTGGGATAATATCTCTTTGCTTACTTATTAAATTTTTTAAAAAAGAAATCAAGAAAAAAATATCTTTAGAGAAAAACATTTTCCTTCCACCCAAAATACACCTTTTATTATCTCAAAATAGACATACATGCGTGTGACAAACGTCAAAATGCTTCAATAAATACATTAATGGTGTATTGTCTTTGTCCTTTTGACATTTGGTTCCTTTTCTTCTTTTTTTTGGGGTTTACTCATTTGGATTCGGAGTCTACATTGGAGCTCTGATTAAATTTGGATTCAAAGTCCATGTTAGAATTCTGACTAAATTCGAATCGTGCACTATAGGACCCATTAGAGATGGTGCCTTCAATAGGATTTTCTTTATATCAGGGCTCGAACCGAGACCTCTACAGTCTCACCCCGCAAAACAATCCATATTGGTTTGACATTTGGTTCCTATAACGTGACAGAAGCTAATTGTCAATCTAATGATTTCATTATCAGTGTATCATGCCAGTTGTCAATGATAATTAATGCATATTTAGCTTTATCTTTTCTCGTTAGTTAACGTCTAATCTTCACTACCTTGCTTGTTTTGATGAGTGTGTGTGTATATATACCGCTTCATAATATTTCATGCTCTACATATGTATATGATATTAATTTTAATAAATATAAAATATGAATGAATGATTTTATTTTTTGTCATTTTATAGTGTGATACTTTAGAGTTTTGAAGAATAAGCTAATACTATTATAAAGAAAAAATAGGGTATGGAGTGAATTATTATAAAATAAAAAGAAAGAAGATAACAAAAGAGGCAAAATAATAAATAAGGATAAGTTGAGAAAATAATTATAAGGTAATGATGTGATTATATTAAATTATATTTGAAAAAAAAAGTAGAAAATATCGTTTTAAAAATATTTACATATAATCTAGCAAGCACACCATGGGGTGGGATATATAGGATTGGGAGTGGGGTTGGAAATAATGGGATGGTCAAGGAGTGGGGACATTGAATAGGTGAGAAGAGATAATAAACTTGAAATATTACTTATGAAATTTGTTTTTAAAATTTCTGTTAGAAAAATTATTTTTCTCATTTTAATTAATCAGCTTAATTTTTATTTATTTTTTACAAGTATTCTAACCAAACAAACATAGAAAATTTTTAAAATAAATTTTGAAAAGGAGGGAATACTCCAAGGTGACAAAGGAAGGAATAAATTGCAAGGATATGTTACTCTTATCTTACCAACTTTCTTGCACTTTACATGGTTGACAACTTACTCGTGATTTGTCTAAGCTTTATAAAGGGGGATGGGATGGGGGGTGAAGTTGCAAGGCTATCGGGTTTACAAGTTCGATTAATTCAAATTTGCGCAGAGTATAAAATTTGAGTTTTCTAATTAAGAGTGGAGAAATTTCATTCAATCCATGATTTTAGTCATTTTCTCAATTTTAAACTTATCTTCCTTCCCTTGGTAGAGTTAATGGTGAAGGTCAATTTGTTAGGGAAGAAGAAAAAATCAAATTGATTAAGACAATTTGTTAAATACTCCATATAAACTAAGTAAAAACATTACCTATATATTAAGATAAGCTTAGAAAGAGTATGTTGAGTTAGAATTTCAAGATTTTTGTTCACATTGCAAAGAATTTAGCATGTTTGTACCCCTAATTATGTAGCTCCCAATTTAGACGACGTCTTTGACTTGAAACAAACTTATAACTAAGAAAAATAAAAAATTGAAACTTATATCGAAAACAAGTTATAATCAATAAATTTGTTGAATGACTATAAATTATCTCATTAAAGATAAAATAAAAACATAAAATTAAATCACTTTTAAACAAAGAAGTATTATATAATTTTGTTAGGAACAATTATAAAAAGTATGACACATACAACATTGAAAGTAATATTAGAGGAATATACCGAGTCGCTATCTTTATCATGTTTTCTTTGTCCGTTTTTTCTACTTAACCATTTTTTTAAAAGTAAAAGAAATCTCAATTGTTTCATCAGATACTGTTATTTTCTTTATGTTGTTTTCTCTTTTTAGTTTCAGGCACTTAAATACGCCACGTTTGGTACAGTGCCACGTGTCCAAATGTCAAACCATTGGTACAGTGCCACGTGTCCACCATTTTCTGTTCCTTTCAAGTAGGACTCATGTAGTCATGTTCTTTGAAGAGTAGCTCCAAACACTTGAACAATTCACTTAGCTATGGAGGCGGGTTGGATGGAATATAAACGGGTCAAAATAGACTAGATAGAAATGAATAAAATTTGCGATGCAATTCGATTATATGTAATAAAGATACAAAATGGTTAATCGAGATGAATGATCTAGATAGCCATATTATTTATGGTTTCAAGAATAGTCAAAGTGATAAGAACACAAGCTAAAAGTTAAAATAAGCTTCGACTTAAAAAAAAAAAACGAGTCTCATGAAAAATAACAAGCATACAACTGAGAATATTGGTAACATGAATATCCAATTTGTATTTAGTCCATTTTTAAATAATCAGTTAACCAACTCATATTTAATGAATTGGATTGGATGGTTTACTTATTTTTTTAACCATTTTGTCAACCCTAATTTAAGGTCTAGTTGAGTCCTTTATGAAAGAAAAAAAATTCAAATTGATTAAGTCTATTTGCTAAATAATCCATATAAACTAAGTAAAACCATATAATATAAGCTTAGAAAAAATCATGTTGGCTTTAGAATTTCAAGATTTTCATTCACAATTTTGCAAAGAATTTACAATATTTGTATCACTAATGAAGCTCCCCGGTCACACGAAGGCTGAATAGAGGATTTAAAATTTGTAGAGTTGGCTTTTAAGATTCCTAGTATTGAATTCATATTTTAAAATTATGGGTTCAGACTAATTCTTTATTGCAATATTAATGATTATATATTGATTTTCCGCTAAACCATTAATATTAAAGTTGCTAAAGAAGAATCTCATTTGTTCCATCACATCACTTTTTTTGTATGGGCGGAATTAAAGGCGGAACGGGTTCATCATGATAAATGGAAAGTCTCACATACGTGAATGAATGGAATTTTCGGATCCTTATAACGCTTTGGACATATCTTTCCTTTGGGCTAATTTTTGGGATTTGCGATGTGAGTTAGATCTAAAATTTAATTTAACATGGTATCAGATTCAGACTCGATATAGACTAAAAAATCAGACTATAAGTGGAATGTCCCACATTGGAATCATGACCTCTTTATAAAACTTGGACAATCTGACCTTCTACGTCAGAAAATTACATTCCTTTTACTAAAAATTCTGAGTCATCATTGATCTTTTGTCATTTTTTTAATGTTAGTTTTCTCTTTTTAGTTTCAGGCATTTAAATATACCACGTTGGTAGGTTCAACATATCTTAATTATACTAAAAATTCAATCCATTGGAACAGTACCACGTGTCTTCCATTCTCTAGTGTATGTTCTTGTCAAGGACTTGATCAACAGTTCACTTTAGTTATTATAAATAGTGCCTTTCATGTATTATGTTTTGTTGGTTTCAAATACTCAAATTATACATTTTTTATTAATATAATGGAAAGGTATGAAATCCTGAAAAATATTGGTTCTGGTAATTTTGGTGTAGCAAAGTTAGTGAAAGATAAGTGGACAAATGAGCTTTATGCTGTCAAGTATATTGAGAGAGGCAAAAAGGTTTGTGTTGCTTCATCTTTTTCCTTTTCGGAGTTCGGTATCTATTTGGAGGTCGAGGATTAGGATAGAAGGTTAGTAAGTTGTTGAATGTTGTCGCTCGTTGTGTGGGAGAAGTAGAGTGTTTGCCTCCTCTTATCTCCTTCCAGTAGTATTATTTAGTTATCGTGTAGTTTCTTATTCTTTAATGTGTATTACTACTTGTTGCTTCGGTCGTTTTGTGTTTTATATTTTGCCGTCTTATTTTCTTACAATCCCGCATTAGAATACTTTTATTTTGAGCTAACGGTCTATCAAAAATAGCTCCGCTCCATAAAAGGTAGGGTAAAGGTCTGGGTGTATTCTACCTTCCACATACCTCACTTGTGGATTAGACTGGATATGTTGTTGTTGTTGGAGTCCGGTATCCACTTTGGAGCTATAACTAAGCCTGATTTGTGTTGTGTACGGCCTATTGAAAGGGAAAGCGCTTTTTACCAAGATCTTTTTCATTTCGAGAAATTCATGTGGTAGTTATGGAGTATGTAATGTTGTTCTTGTTAATTGACAAGATTAATTTTTGCTATTTTTTCTTGATTTACTTTGGTGTTGTATATGTGCAGATTGATGAGCATGTTCAGAGAGAAATCATGAATCATAGGTCTTTGAGGCATCCCAATATCATTAGATTCAAGGAGGTAATTAATGATGTATTAATTACCCGTGTCAACGTCTCGTCTAAAAGATTAAACTAAAAAAGAGAGTGCACCACACATTTATTCACTTAATTATGTTTTCAACACGTTCTCTCACGTTTGATGGACCAAGTTTTAACTTTTAAAGCATATTGTTCATTTTTGTGTAGGTATTTCTTACCCCAACTCATCTTGCCATAGTGATGGAATATGCTGCTGGTGGAGAGCTTTTTGAAAGAATATGCAATGCTGGTAGATTCGGTGAAGATGAGGTAACACACACACACACAAAAAAAAAAAAAAAAAAAACTGTCACTCGGATTATCCAAAAATGTTACCCCACTTGTGTCGTAAAACTGCGCTACTTTTGGAAGATCTCACACGCACCTTGTAGCATTTTTGAAGAGTCTGAGCAAAACATAGATAAGCACTCAAATTAATGCCTCTTCTTCTTGGAAATTTGAGATACGCGCGTCTACTTTTAAATTTTTATCCATCTTTTAGAAGTTCGAATACATGTGTGATTATATCAGCACTAACGCATCGAATCTCATCAGACCTCTGAAGGTAAGCATGCTTGAGCGAGAGTAGTATTGGGATACGAGACTCCTTAGGAATTAAGTTCTCGTGTTACATCCCTCCTTTTATCGAAACTATGCTTAGTTTCGTCTATTTAATTATATTTTTTTTGCTTAAAAGGCCCAAATTGTTATATCAAATGTATAATTCAATTTTAGTGTCATTGTATTTTGAGCCTTTTTTAATGTTATCTGTCCTGTTTTTTGTTATATTTCTCAGGCAAGATTTTTCTTTCAACAACTTATATCAGGAGTCGGTTACTGTCACTCAATGGTAAAATTTAGACCTATTACTTCATTTGAATTAATTTATTATATATTAACTCTTATATGATGCTTGGAGTGCCGTCCTTTTCTGAACTCTGCTAATGAGGGATGCTTCCATTGATGTCCAAATATTTTCTTGAATGCAGCAAATTTGTCATAGAGATCTCAAGCTTGAAAACACGCTCTTAGATGGTAGCTCAAAACCGCGTCTTAAAATATGCGATTTTGGCTACTCCAAGGCAATGATCTTGAACTCTACTCTTATGTTGAAATTGGATCATTTTTTCATCAAAATAATTTCTCATTATTGTATGTATAATTCATTGTGTAGTCATCAGTCTTGCATTCTCAACCTAAATCTACTGTTGGAACTCCAGCCTATGTCGCCCCAGAAGTGTTATCGAGAAAAGAGTACGATGGGAAGGTACAATTATAACGATATGAGTAATAGTTTGATCGTATATTGTCAGTGTATATAACTTAAATTCGTTCATCAATTATTTGTTTGACTTGAACTTCGTGGTTTAAATGTCATTATTTTGGATGTAAAAGCTAGCAGATGTTTGGTCTTGTGGGGTAACATTATATGTGATGCTTGTTGGTGCTTATCCTTTTGAAGATCCTAAAGATCCAAGAAATTTCATGAAAACATTAACAGTAAGTTATGATTCATATTTTTTTTTTAGAAAAAACACACATAGTATAACTGAAATTTTGGTTTATGACAGAGGATATTAAGCGTTCAGTATTCAATCCCTTATTACGTTCGAGTTTCAAAGGAGTGTAAGCTTCTTTTATCTCAAATATTTGTAGCTGACCCTAGCAAGGTTTGTAGTTGTATTTTCACTTCAAATTTGTACATTTTTTTTTTGTTGTTTTTGGATTAAAAAAAGTATTGAAAACACTCATAAACTAGGCATGAATTATTATTAGTTTCATCTCCGAACTATTGACAACCTTAAAAACACCCCTTTACTTGACTAATTGAACTTAAATACAACCCCGGTCTTGCAATATGAGTGAATTACATTCTTAAATTCTTGTCAAGTTTAGAGGTATTTTCAACAGTTCTGTCGGCATTCTTTTAAGATCTTCGTGCCCTTTACAAGGGTTTGAGATCACTTGCTATGTCATGTGGCAGAGCAAGGGGTGATTAAGGGTGTGTCTAAGTTTAGTTAGTCAAGTAGAGGGGTGTTTTTAAAGTTGTCAATAGCTCGGGATGAAACTAATAATTTGTATCAAGCTCAGGAGTATTTTCAACATTTCTCTCTATTTTTTTGTTTTTTGGTTGATAATCAACTAATTGTGTTGTATATTTTTTGTATATGTAGAGAATAACTATTGAAGAGATTAAAAAACATTCTTGGTTTCTAAAGGATTTGCCTATAGAATATATGGAAGGGGAGGATGCAAGTTTACAAATGAAAGAAGAAAATGAACCAACTCAAAGTATTGATGAAGTGTTAGCTATAATTCAAGAGGCAAAAAAACCAGGAGAAAGGCCCAAAGGTTGTGATTTATTGGTCAAGGGAATAAGTAGTAGCATTGATCTTGATGATGATGATGATTCAGATATTGATGATGATACTGATGATGAGATAGAGACAAGTGGGGAATTTATTTGTGATTTATGAGTGTTGCATGTGTATAATAGACTCGATATGATCATATTCTTTATCTAATTCTGCATATGGCAGGAGATTGATGTAGATTATAAGATAGAAATTAGTACATGTTTTTTTTTAAAAATTTTGTATTATGAGTGTTACATGTGTAGATTTGATGTGGTTCGATTGTTTCTTGAATTCTATTGCGTATAATGGAAGCTTTAGTGTGTTCATTAAGGTTCTTTATGATGAGTGTTACTTTGCATTGTGTCATGAAGGTCAAAGTCAAAACTATGATGAGGATCATTCTTTAGTTATGAAAATGATTTTTTCCCCTATGGTTGTTTAACCTTGATTAAGTGATATCAAATGTGTATTTTCACTTTACTTTGAAATTATTCATAAGATGAAACTTCTGAATTTGGTGAAAATGCATCGATAAATATTTACCCTTTTTTGCATACTGATTTACTCTAAATCTTATAGTAATTTTAGGAAATTCTCTAATTTTGACAAGAAGTTGAAGGTCTTTATAAGATTACTAGAAATATTCAATCATGTATGAACCTTTTGATTCTGTATAACATTCTTGTAATTGTATATAAACACTACAAGTTGTACTTATGTTATGAACCACAAGTACATTAGACCAAAAAATGCATAAAGATTTTGTTGTTAATAACTGACAATTCATATATCTAATCCTAACTTATATTCAACGAAGCACAATCGTTATTATTCAAATAAATCGATCAACTAAATCGAAAATTTTTAACCTTACAATAAGAGTATATACTATTATACCTACATGTCACTTGAATACAATTGCTTGCTCTATGTTCACATCCATTATCTAGTGATAATTTCGAATTACTAACTTTATTTTTTTTCATTGGTTACAAGATCTTCAGGGTATATATTTTTGGAAAAAAAAGGATAATGTTTTTGTGCTGCTTCTATTAATTCTTATGTGTCCTCCCAATAATTAATATGTGTGTCCCACATATAAGCTAGTAACAATTTTGTGTGTGCTATAATAGTTGTCTTTAATTATTGATTCATTGGCTTGCTAGATCATGAAGTTTCCATAATAATGTTATGGATAGGGTTGACAAAATAGAACAGGTAACCATCTAATCCAACCTATTAAATGTAAGATTGGATAACTAATCATATAATAGACCAAATATAGATATTATTTATAAATTTGTTTTTAAAAAAATAGATATTCAGATGAATATTATGATAAAAATTGTTTGTTCTTGCATATTTCTATTGTTTTTTCAAATTAATTCTACGGATACATATTATTCAAAAGAATATGTGAGTGATTCATACGCAACTGATATTCATATAACAATATTCACTTGTCATTTTGCATGGGTTCTTGGTTCTTACTTTATGAAAATCTTAACTTATTTTCACTTTTAGCTTGTTTTCATATATGATCATGTTATATCCATTGATTAACTTATTTTTTTAATCAATATTAGATACAGACAAATTAAGTATTACATTCATTTTTATTCAACTCATTTTTGATCCGCTTATATTCGATCCGGCCCCTATCTTTGCTACTCTTGTCATGGAAGACAATAGAAAATGGGGAAGTTTCACATCATTAATCATGCAGCACATCAGATAATTAAACATTAAACAACATTATGAATGTATGTTGAGCTTTATAACAACAATACAACATCCTCAACGCTTAGTGATAGGGACTTAAATTAATATTAATAAAGTAATTATATATAATAGAAGAGTTAATAATGAATTATTAACCACACGACACTAACAAAAACATTTCTCACATTGTGTCATTTCTTATCATATATGTCTATGTGTAAATACAATTATCATAATTTATATTTGTAGTTTATATCGATATGGATAAATGTAGGAGCGATATTTCCCTCTTATCAATACTTAATTACTATAAGGGGTGCGGTAAGGGTGACCTCATTTCACTTTATCAATCCAGCGAAATTTCGAATATATATCTTAATCATTTGTACAAATCAATTTCAGACTATTTTTTGCACACCTCAATTATTTTATTAACTACTACCAACTCTCACAATTGTCTATAACAAGTTAACTTTCAATAGTATTACCATACAGATTAATATTTTTTTAAAAAGGGGAGTTAATAACTAATCCCAGAAAAAATTTCTCAATTAGTTGATTTTATCTTGTTACATATATTTCTACAACTGAAGAAAAGAAATGTTTATATATTATTACAAATCCATAAAAAGCATGAAACAACTTGTAACTTTATGTTTTTATTTTCTTTTTCAAAGGTTACGCGTATAAGCAAATATATACTAGTTAATTAGTTAACATAGTTATAGTTTGCCTTAATTACAATTCATGACCTATTTTTAGCTATAATTATGCTACTCGGCTTTTTAGTTTTGTATAATTCGCATGTTTGTATAATTCAGAATGTGTATAATATAATTTGTATAACTTTTACATAACTCGGATTTTGTATAATATAATATGTATAATTATTTACATTTTTTATGTTTGTAATTGTATAAATTCATTATTTCGAGTTTCTACAAAAATGACTGAATTATGCAAATGTACCTGTGAATTATACAAACCTGCGAATTGTATAAATTTGTGAATTACACAAATGAGGCAACTTAAACTATAGCTACAGCCTGTAAATATGCAAACTGTAGTTATGGAGCATAATTAAGTTTATTAAATGGCTATTTGCGAAAGTTTCTCAATAAAAAATAGGGCTTTTTATTGAGGTCCAACCTATGAGGAGGCCAATTATGATCACTTGGCCCAAAAGGCCCAACCCAGTTCTAAGCCTTGTTAGCACAAATCATTCGCACAAATGTCTCTATTTGGGGCGGTGTTTAATACAACTTATGTCTCGTAACTTAACTCCTACAAAATTTATATCGAGTGTGGCAAAAATTCTTTAATCTTACGCCGAGTAAATTAGATCCCGATAAATAATAATAATTTGATCCACATATAGTTAGTGTTTGTACTGAATTTGGATTTTATATATCTTACGTTGGTCCAGAATCATAGTTGTGTGATTTATTAATGATACACTGGGTAATGTAGCTTATTACAAGCAAGTAATTGTTTAAACCTCTTTAATTAATTAAACAGGCACTCCATGATTCCAAGGGTATTGACGAAGAAATTTTAAGTGTGGAAACTGATTTTATAAATAAATAGTTACGTGTTTGAATAAACGTATATTTGTTGAGAATTGCTAAGCTCTTTTTTTTGTCGGTAATGACTTTTGTACCATTAGATATTCATATCCACTCTACGTCTCAATTCCAAACTCAAGTATGAAGTGTCTATATGAATTCTCACTTATCATGTTGTTTCATTTAGACTTCTGTTTTTAAGGCACCCCAATAGCCAACCATCAAACATACATCGAAACAAATCTACTTACTATACTATCCTTATCATTAAATAAAAAAAGCAACTTTTACTTTTACCCTTTTTTGTTTGAAGTTTCAAACAAGACTTCAACACGGGGTCGATTGCTATTAGCCACCCTACAATCGCGTCTTATCTCACTTATCATGCTATTTCATTTAGACTCCTTTTTTCCTTTGCATATTGTTAACATTGCAACAACAAAAAAAAATGTAACACATAAATAAGTGATTGGCCTATTTTTCTCATTTCTAATAATGTTTCTATTAAGTTACAATATATCTTTTAAGGCACCCCAATAGCCAATCATCAAACATACATAGAAACAAATCTACTTACTATACTATCCTTATCATTAAATAACAAAAGCGACTTTTACTTTTACCCTTTTTTGTTTGAAGTTTCAAACAAGACTTCAACACGGGGTCGATGGCTATTAACCACCCTACAATCACGTCTTATCTCACCAGGACGCCCCGATTGTAGATCACCCATCTTAACCATTCCTTCAACAAAATCCTTAAAAAACCTTTCTTGATCAACACTATACTCCTTAACATACTCCCTTGTTATAGAGTTAGTAAAAAGCGTTTCATCAGAATTCAGAAACCCTCTCCCATTCACCAAATCTTTGAAATATTGATTGTCAAACAGCTCAGGTGTTGCATCTAAATCTCCAGTAACATTCCCATCACCACCAAGTGGACAAAGTTTATCTAACTTTTCTCTGAAAGATGGTTCAATGGCAGGGTCAGGACGCCCCGAGCCGGACTGATTGTATAGCCTAAACACAATGGAGAAACATCTTCCTTTGCCAATGGAATGAGAGCCAGAGAGGGCTACAAGATCTTGGACTGAAAGATTGAATCTACTAAAAAGATCAATGAGATATGTTGCATTTGATCTTGGACTTGGCATGATTTGGTTTGAGTCTTCTTGGCTTGCTGTTAAACTGTCTAGTCTTCCCAACTTTACTTTCCAATATGGACCTCCACTCTGATGAGTACAAAGATAAAAACAAATAACACTAGTCGCTTTAGCTCATTTCACACTCATTAAAAAAAAAAAAGTAAATATAATGGATAGTTTGACTAAGTTGCGCTTATTTATTAGTAGATGTTTCTTGAGAATTGATGTAGGGGTATAATTGGAAACTATTACTAATTTCAGTCTTGAATTACTAAAGCGATACTTATTATAAAACAACTTATTTTGGGATGGAGGGGGTACTAATCAAGTATTATTTGTTTTCCTTATATTTGAGGGGCGGCGAAAAATACAAAGTGATTTCTTGTCGTTTATTGAAACAGAGTTGTTTGCTCATAAATAAATCGAATATTTGAAATATGTAATATTTAAAGATAATTTCAAATAAGTATTTGTTTATCAAGCTTGAAATACATAATTTTAACTATGAAAAATATATTTTAGGAGTATTTTGAAGTTTTCAAAAAAAAAGACACTTCTAACTTTAATACTATATCAAAAATACCCTTTTCCAATTTCACTTCAAAATAATTTTTATTTTTCGATTTCAACCAATTCATAACCAAACACCTATTAAAAATTTAATAGGAAAATATTTATATCGAACTTATAACCCTCCGCCTCCCCCCACCCACCCGCCACCAATCGATATCCTCGCTACTAGGGCAAAAACTCATAATTATAACGGCTCATAGATGCCGGATGTACCTTGTGGAGGCGGCGGCAGCACTCCCAAAGCAAGACTTACAAATGAACCCCCCTCCCCCTCCTCCTCTCCCCTGCCTCCCCTACCCTCACCCCACCAACACACAACCCCACACACACACAAGTACTAAAAAAACAATCATCTTTTTCCTTTTTTAGGAAATGTAAGTTAAAAGATAAGACTTGAAAAATTTACCAGAACAACAGCATCTCTAGCAGCAATGATTAAAAGATCAGCACAAGAAACAACACCAGGACAAGCTTTCTCCAAAGCCTCTTTAACATCATCAACAACTTCATAAGACCTCAATGAATCTATATTAGATAAAGCTAACTTTTCACCAAGCATGTTTGGTGTATCATCCAACAACAAAGAAGCATCACATCCCTAAAAGAAAACAAAAATCAACAACACAAAACATTAGCCAAAAAGAACCAATCTTTATGGGAAAAAAAATCAAGAACTCAAAACATTAACCAAGAAGAACCAATTTTTATGGCAAAAAAATCAAGAACACAAAACATTAGCCAAAAAGAACCAATCTTTATGGGAAAAAAAATCAAGAACTCAAAACATTAACCAAGAAGAACCAATTTTTATGGCAAAAAAATCAAGAACACAAAACATTAACCAAAAAGAACCAATCTTTATGGGAAAAAAAAAATCAAGAACATAAAACATTAACCAAAAAGAACCAATCTTTATGGGAAAAAAAAATCAAGAACACAAAACATTAACCAAAAAGAATCAATTTTGATGGGAAAAAAATCAAGAACACACAACATTAACCAAAAAGAATCATTTTTTATGAAAAAAAAAAAGGGGGTGGGGGGTGGGGTTAAATGGGGTTCTTGAAATTCTTACATTAACAAAACAATCATGAAATTGCAATCTCATAACAGAAGCTATGCTTCTTGTTTCTCTTTTCATAGCTTTTTTCATAACTTCTTTGACTATAAATTCAGCTTTTGGGCAAGTGTGAGAGTAAAAATTTGGCATTAATGTTGTAGAAATAGCAAAAAGATTCAAACTTTGGAGAAGAATGAAGAAGAACAAAAGGGTATAACCCATTCTTGATTCTTGGGGGTTTATTTTTTTCAAGAAAAAACTAGTTTATTTATTTGTTCTTGAGAGAGATGGGTTGGGTTCTTAAGGAAGAAATTCCTAATTTGCATGTGTCGTCAGCATTATATAGAGGATTTTTTGGTTGAGACAAAGTGGCCAATTGTGAAGAGTTTGTTTTGGGTTGGGTGGGCGTGGGGAGTGGGGTAGGGTCATGGTCTTCTGTATTTTTGTCATTTATTTTCTGATTTTTCAACCAATTGGACCTACAAGTTGCATTGGTAGTAGAATAGGTGATGTATTTTTCTTTTTACTTTGGATTATTAGAATCGAAATCTATTGACTAGATTAATTTAAATTTATTGACTATGATTGAATACACTTAGAGTCAAGAAGGTTTTTTATTTCTGAGGATTCTAGACGGTTCTAGGGTAAAATTCAGTATTTTCTTATCTCCAATTTATCTATTGCTTTTGAAAAAAGTTACATCAAGATTAGTAATTAGTATCATGATATATTACTTTGTGAGAAGGTGAAAAACTAAAAATAATAGTATCAAGATTAAATTTATTGAATTGGATTGAATACACTCCTTGTCAAGAAGTTTTTTATTCCCGAGGACTGAATCTAGACTATTCTAGAGTAAAAATTCAGTATCCTTTTATCTCCTGCTCATTTATTGATTTTGGAAATAGTTATACCAAGATAGTGATTAGTATCTGGATAAATTACTTTGCGAGAAGGTGAAAATAATACAGATTGATTATTTTGAGATAAAATGATGAAAATGACAAAAATATCCATGAGGTTCTCAAATCGTTTTTCTACTAAATATGATGGATGAAGGATCTTTTTTTTTTTTTTTTGGTAAAACAAACAACTTCTTCTTAAAAGTTATGCAATACATGTTATTTTAAATATAATTAATCAAGTGATCAATAAAATATAATATCTCCATAATGAATTTCAGCATTAGTAATTTCCGATTTCCAGCATCACTTGTCTTCAGACAAAACAAACCCTAGTCTAGGAAGAAAAACAATTAAACACTTTTTGCACACATGCCTTATCTCGCTATATGATTAACAAAATTTTGCAAAGTTTCAATTTGAGTCATTTGATATAAATGTAATTAGCATAATGGTAAGAATTATTAGATGTGACTTAACATTGATAGTTAGGTGTATAATATGATGACACGTAAAAATTAAAACGGATTAGATGTGATTTAATATTGATATTTGGACATATCATGGGATAATAGATGAAAATTAAAGACAAATTAGATGTGACTCAACATTGACAATTAAATGTAAATTGAAGACAAATAGGATGTGACTCAACAAAAGTGCATGGTAGATATCGATCACGAGAAAAGATTTCACACAAGGCATTTCTTAAGGCGTAGCTTTAAATATACAAATCTATGTATACTTATTTTGGGACAAAGGGGTACTAATCAAGTACTATTTGCTTTCCTTATATTTTAGGGAGTCAAAAAAACACAAAGTAATTTCTTATTATTTATCTAAATAGAGTTGTTCGTTAATAAATCGATTATTTGAGATACTTAATATTTTGGGAGTATTTCAAATAAATATTTGTTTAGCAAGTTTGAAATACATAATTTTAAGTATGAAAAATATATTTTAAGAGTATTTTCAAGTTTCCACTCAAAAAAAAAAAAAAACTTCTAACTTTAAAACTTTTAATCTCAAAAATATCCTTAAAAAATAATTTTTATTTTTCAAATCTCAACCAAATCGTAACCAAACACCTACTAAAATTTTAACAAGAAAATATTTTTATCGAACTTATAACCCTCCGTCGCTCACCCAACCCTCAATCGATATTCTCGCTACTAGGGAAAAAACTCATATAGTTATTGCGGCTCATAGATGCGAAATGTACCTCGTGGAGGCAGCGGCAGCACTCCCAAAGCAAGACTTACAAATGATGTGAGTCATCATTTTTACTTGTATAACTAGTTTATAGACACGTATTTTGCACGTGTGTCCCATGTATTTTTTGATAGATCCGTAAAATGATGAAACACACGTGCAAAACATATAAATCTATGTATAGTTATTTTGGGACAAAGGGGTACTAATCAAGTACTATTTGTTTTCCTTAAATTTTAGGGGCGGCGAAAAAAACACAAAGTAATTTCTTGTCATTTATCTAAATAGAGTTGTTTGTTAATAAATTGAATATTTGAGATACTTAATATTTTGAGAGTATTTCAAATAAGTATTTGTTTGTCAAGTTTGAAATACATAATTTTAAGTATGAAAAATATATTTTAGGAGTATTTTCAAGTTTTCACTTAGAAAAAAAATTTAACTTTAAAACTTTTAATCTCAAAAATACCCTTCAAAATAATTTTTATTTTTCGAATCTCAACCAAATCGTAACCAAACACCTACAAAAATTTTAACAAGAAAATATTTTTATCGAACTTATAACCCTCCGCCGCCCACCCAACCCCCAATTGATATTCTTGCTACTAGGGCAAAAACTCATATAGTTATAGCGGCTCATAGATGCGAGATGTACCTTGTACAGGTAGCGGCGGCACTCCCAAAGCAAGACTTACAAATGATGTGAGTCATCATTTTGATAGGAAAAATACATCATTTTTTCTTCGCTTGTATAGATGGTAACCAGTTTACGAATACGTGTGTCCCATGTAATTTTTTATAGATCCGTAAAATGATGAAACACACGTGCAAAACATACAAATCTATGTATACTTATTTTGGGACAAAGGGGTACTAATCAAGTACTATTTGTTTTCCTTATATTTGATGAAGCGAAAAAAACACAAAGTAATTTCTTGTCATTTATCTAAATAGAGTTGTTTGTTAATAAATCGAATATTTGAGATACTTAATATTTTGAGAGTATTTCAAATAAGTATTTGTTTATCAAGTTTGAAATACATAATTTTAAGTATGAAAAATATATTTTAGGAGTATTTTCAAGTTTTCACTCAAAAAAAAAAAAAACTTCTAACTTTAAAACTTTTAATCTCAAAAATACCCTTAAAAAATAATTTTTATTTTTCGAATCTCAACCAAATCGTAACCAAACACCTACTAAAATTTTAACCGGAAAATATTTTTATCGAACTTATAACCCTCTGCCGCCCACCCAACCCCCAATTGATATTCTTGCTACTAGGGCAAAAGCTCATATAGTTATAGCAGCTCATAGATGCGAGATGTGCCTTGTGGAGGTAGCAGCGGCACTCCCCAAGCAACACTTACAAATGATATGAGTCATCATTTGGATAGGAACAATACATCCTTTTTTCTTTGCTTGTATAGATGGCAACTAGTTTACAGACACGTGTTTTGCACGTGTGTTCCATGTAATGCTTTATAGATTCGTAAAATGATTTAAATTTATGAAAACATGCATCTAATTAGTAATAAAATGCAACAATCACTGTATACTTTAAATTTACTAATCAGAGTAATTTAAATTTATTGAACACGCTCCTTGTCAAGAAGCTTTTTATTCTCGAGGATTGAATCTAGACAGTTCTAAGGTAAAAAGTCATTATTCTTTTATCTCCATTTTATTTATTGATTCTGAGAAAAAATTATATTAGGACTAGTAATTAGTATCATGATATATTACTTTGTGAGAAGGTGGAAATAATAGTATCGAGATTGATTGTTTTGAGATAAAATTATGAAAATAACAAAAATATTCATGAGGTCTTCAAATCATTTTCTACTAAATAAGGTGACGAAGGATATTTTTGTAAAATAAACAACTTTTTCTTAAAAATTATGCAATTCAGTTATTATTAATACAGTGAATCAAACAATTAATAAAATATAATATCACCATAATGATTTTCAGAATCAGTAATTCAATTTTCATCATAACTTGTCTTCAAACCAAATCGAATATGACTCAACAAAAGTGGTAGATATCAATCATCATGATGGAAGATTTCACACAAGGTATTTGTTAAGGCTTAGCTTTAAATATAGATGGTAACTAGTTTATGGACACGTGTTTTGTATGTGTGTCTCGTGCAACTTTTTATAAATTCGTAAATTGATTAAAATTCTATCAAAACATGCATCTGATGAGTAATAAAATGCAATAGTTATAAATAAATTATTAAAAGTGCGACAAGAAACACCAAATGAGGATGGTATTTTAATGTTATAATTAATTCCTTTTACGCTAATAACTATAAATTTAAACTTCAGTTAGTAGTTAACAAACTTCAAATAAAGCCATACATAACTAATTTTAACATACATAATTACGACATTTGAGAATTCATAAAAAATCAAATTAAAGAAGTCTAATAGAGGGAAAAACAGATAAAAACATAAAATAAAAATACAACATACACAACTTTCTTAAAACTTTAATCATAACAATATATATGAAATAGAAATACCAAATGACTACATAATTTTTCGAGTTCTTATCAACACATTTCTTCCACGATCAATCAAAATTCAGGTAGTATCTCTTAATAATGGAAAGTTACAAATGTGAAATGAATGAGAGTCATAGTTATTAGATATAGTCATGAATATGAATTAAAATGAACAAAGGCTTAGCTTTAAGTGCATATGGTGATGCGTAAAAATTGAAGACAGATCTAATGTGATTCGATATTGATATTTGGACGTATCGTAGGACGAAATATGAAAATTGATGACACATTAGATGTGACTCAACATTAATGGGTGGACGTATAAGATTGAAGTGACACATGAAAATTCAAGTCAAATAGGATGTGACTCAACAAAAAATGCATGGTAGATATCCATCGTTGCGAGGAAAGATTTCACACAAGACATTTCTTAAGGCTTAGCTTTAAATATACATTCTTTTCCTCGCTTGTATAGATGGTAACTAGTTTACGGACACATAGCATATGTGCCCCTTCTTTTACTAGATCCGTAAAATGATTAAAATCTATAAAAACATGCATCTAATGAGTGATAAAATACAATAGTTATAAATAAATTCTTAAAAGTGTGACAAAAAACATCAAATGAGGATGATATTTTGATGTAATAGAGGGAAAAAACAAATAAAAACATAAAAGGAAAAAATACAACATAGACATTCTTCTTAAGACTTTAATCATATCAAGATAGATGGAAAAAGAAATACAAAATAAATACATAATTTTTCAAGTTCTTAACAACACCTTCCTAACACAATCAATCAAAATTCAGATAGCATCTCTTAATATTTGAAAGTTATAAATATGAAAAAGAATGAAAGTCATAGATATTAAGAGTAACAATTAAATATGAGTCATGAACATAAATTTAAAATAAATAAGGAGAAAAATAATAAATAAATTAGTGCATATGATATTTAAGCGCAATGAAACTAAAAGAAAAAAAAAGAAAAAGGAAAAGATAAAAAATTATGTAATTAATTAATTTTTAAAAAAGTAAAAATGTCTAACATCTTTGTATGGATATTTTCATCTTTCTTTTTTTGACTTAATATTTTCCATTTTTAATATTTAATCATAATATGCTAATTAGATATTTTAAATATACTAATTTAATATAAGAGGAAATCGTAATTCAACTTTATACTTTAAATGTTACTGCTTTAATTTTCTCGTAACTAATTCCACTTATATATTATTATAGGTAGTTTCATACAAATATTTTTCAAATAATTTGATAACATGATATTATTTATATTGTCAATGAATAATTACCATTAAGCTTTTATCCATATGTCTTTCTCACCCCTACAAAAAAAAAAAAAGTTCTTCCACCACCGCCCAAATAAACATGAACTTTGGATAATTGTTATTTTTCTTAGTCTTTTTTTTTTTTCCTCGTTTGATGTTTGATATTTACAAAACATTAATTAATTTGAATTTGTATTACATAAAATTTATTAAAAGAGAAGTGCTTCATATATGTTAGACACTTTTTAATCTCATAATTCAAATTTGAGATCTCTGATTCAATATATAATGATCCAAATTGAAGGGTCTTTGTTGCCCTATATATGTGTCACGACCCAAAACGAGTCATAAGTGGCACCCACACTTAACCTCCTAGGTGGGTGAACCAATGAATCCAAACTCCAACATATATTACTTGTTGAGCTTAGAAATACAAACCATAATGCGGAAGCTCAATCTTATTAAGGTAAGAAAAACAAATCCACTAAAGTCTACTCTATGTCATTTCCAAAACCTGAAAGTCATCGCATTAAGGACATATAATCTTCAAATACTAAGTCTAAGAGTATCAAAGACACCAAAATAAATGAAATAAATGGCTTATGTCCGAACACTAAGGACATCATGTCATGACTGAGAGAATCCAATACGAGCTTGAATGAATAGCTCACCCTGGAACCTGATATGCTGGAGACTAGCCAGAGATGAGGGCGAGTCGAAGTCACCGGTACATTCACTGCACTCCACAAAAAGAAAACAAAGAAAAACACAAGTAGGGCTCAGTACAGGGCAACATGTACTGAGTAGGTGTCATCGACCAACCCAAAATAGAAACTAATATGCAATGAATAATAGTACAAAATCAACTATGACACTTAGCAGGTGACAAGCAACAAACATCATGAAAAAGTGACAACAGGAGCCAGTACACAATCAATCACAATATCCAGCACACATATGAGGACTCATGCCTCCACACCACACTCATTTGGGAAATGAGTTCGTTGAGATTGAGTACATTAAGTTAATTCAATATCTTTTTCCTTTAATGTTACCGTGTCAGAACGTGACACTCTGATTCAATTATACTGTGTCGGAATGTGACATTCTGATCCAAGAATACCGTGTCGAAACGTGACATTCCGATCCAATAATACCATGTTAGAACGTGACACTCCGATCCAATAATATCATTAATTTATCATTTATTATCAACAATTTTCAATTCATTAACAATATTTCATCAAGACTTCTTTATTCAAGGCATCACTTCGATAGAGAGGGTTCAAAATTATAAATTTCACGGTCTTAGGATTTCAGACCAATCACAAACCACACAACCAAGCTACACAATCACACCATCAAGTACTTAGAGAACTTCACAACTTCATTCAATGCATATCAATCCTTATTAAGAGTCTATCTATCAAATAGAATAAACCATAACCTACCTCCACCGAAGAGCCGAAGTCAAGTAAGCTACTTTTTCAATACTTTTCCTTTCTTCAATGCCTCCGAACCTTTTCAATCTATCTAGTATATATAATTTGTAAATTAACGAGTATATTAATACCCAAAACTATAATCAATTTCCTAAAGTTCAATCCCAAGTATTTTCTAAATTCTTCCAATTAGAATAACTTTAATGAAGTTTAAATAATACGAGACACCTAATACTTAATTATCTATCTCAATACATCAAAATATAATTTATAATAAGATAAAAACATTTTAATGTTTAATAGTTCAAGCCACCAGTGGCAATGAACACCTCCACCTATACACCTACACTTTAATACTCCAATTCTTTACATCATTAATGTTCTGGCATAACTTTTCTCTCAGCATTCATCTAACATCAAATACTATACATATGCACACTTCCACTTTATAATATAATATAATAATAATAGTAAATAGTTAAAGTTGAGGCCACTGGTTACGAAATCACGTACAAATCCTACCACTGAAGAAAGCCACTCACATACAGATAAAATTAAAACTACCTCACTAATTTCATATTGTAGTTATAAATAGTTTAAAATATTCATTTAGAATTTATCGAAAAAATCTTTTATGATATAAAAAATTTTAGTACTCAAAACAATTAAATGAGTTATTACAATATGTCAATAAAATTAATGTTACGTAAGAAGAAAATAGCCAAACAACAGCAAGAGGTCCCCCTCTCTGTCATTTTACACAAGTTTGTGAATTGTGACACATCCTTGTGTTGTATAAATAAATAAATAATTGACCAAACATTACCCCTTTACGTACAAAATTCGTTTAACACAACATTGGCAAAATAAAATAAAAATGCAATTTTTAAATCATAATTCGAAGTACATCAAACTTTTAAAATTTGGCAGTATATATTATTTAGATGTTTGAATTATGACATGTTTCAGTGGTTAATTAATTATTTGAGCATATGATTAAGTGTTTATATTAGATATTTTTGGCACAAAATTTGAAAAAAAAACTTCTCCACGTGTTCTTAAGCATCTATTTTATATATATATATATATATATATATATATATAGATGATTCAATCACCAAAAATATGTCATTTTATTCAATTACACGCTATCTCAATAAGCCATACGCAATCTTATTCCAGTTGAGTCTTATGTGTACAATCAAAAGAGATGGCATATTCTATGTGGTTATCTTATTTATATAAAGGACACTTGATATCATGTAGACACTTTTCCAAAATTTGTGTTGAAAGTGTTTAATAGAAATACTTTATCATATATAGTTCACGTGTTTAATTAAAACGCGTCCTTTTTTCCTACCTGATGTTTGGAATCCGCATTAAAATTCGATTAAATTCAGATTGCGCATTATAAGGCTCATTCTATATTCAGAGCTCGAATCTAAGACCTCTGATTAAAGATCAAACAGTCCACCAATTAAAACATGTCATATTTAAACATTTTAAACTTGTCATCCCATCATTTTCTTTCATGGGAGCCCCCACCATTATACTTAAAATAATGAAAACATAAGAAATCAACATATATATAAATTCTACTCAATATAACCGTATACTTGACACAAATTGGATCACACATGTCTATCTATCACTAGTACTTTATGGGCAGCGGAGAATTTTGTGGAAATGTAAACACCTATTGAGTGACACGTTTCCCCAAAATTAAGTTTATGTAAGGATTGATAATTCACCCTATGTAGGGGACTCTATATATATATATATATATATATATATATATATATATATATATATATATATATATATATATATATAATTGGACCATATTGTAAGGAAAATGGGGAACAAACAAGTCTATATAATTGGATCTACAAAATTGTCTTTGGAAAGGATGATAGACTTTGTTTCTATTTGGAATGTCAAAAGAGATTTTTGCCCCCACCAAAAAATGGTCCAATGTATGGATTAAAAGTTTATTTGTATCTGATGTTTTTGCGTATTATAATAATTTATTATAATTAATCGATAAATTAAGATAATCATAAATAGTCAGTTTTAGTTATGTAATTGAAAAATAATTATTGTTATGAAATTTTGAATTTGAGACTTGAAACTTTACAATATAGTAATTATTTTTTAAAGTCTTGAAATTTCAGTTGTTAAGTTTTAACCTTTGTGACAATATCTATATTTCAATTACATGACTGAAAAATGACAATTTTTGAATTTTGTCTCTTATAACTTAGATGTATCAAAATGAGTCTCTTAAATTTTCACGGAAAGACATTTTAAAAGGTTGATGTTTAATGTTTAATTTCATTTAAAAAGTTGTACAAATATATATAAATAGACAAAATTTCTCTTTCTTACCATTTCCCTCCTCATTCTTCTCCTTATGCACAATTAAAAAGATATTGAAGACTTATTGCTTAATTGTGATTATTTTGATTGAAAGAATAATATGATTAGGTTAATTGAGCTTGTTTGTGTAGAAGAAGACAAAGAGGATCTATTGATTTATGAAGATTGGAGTTGAATCTAATTAAAAATTGTTGTTATTGGGTATAACAAGATTGAATACTAAATTTAAAGTCATTTGGAGTTGATATGGAACCATTTGGATCAATAATTAGAAGCAAAAGTGTGATGTTACTTTAAATGTGTTGCTAAAATTTATAATGACTCAAACTATCCTAGTAATCCAAACAATTATTATTATACTATTTTTTAATGAGGTCAAAAATTAGATGGTAATAGTCGAAAGTTCTATTTGTGTGTGAATCTAAATCTCAATATTAATCTTTCTTTCTATGTTTCTTATGTAAAAATAATTAAAATAGACTAATAAAGGGAGGAAGTAAAGAGAGAAGACCCTAAATTTCTCTCCTAAATTCCCTTTTTTCTCAATCTTCATGTATTATAAAAGAGAAAATTTCAAAAATAGCCAAGACTAGGACAAAATAGCTATAATTTGCCTTATATCTTAGAAGGGGAGCAATGCCAGCGATATTGAGAGAGAGGAAAGCGAGAAAGATGGCAGAGAGAGCAGAAAGGCGAGTGAGAGATGACAGAGGCATGAGAGAGGAGAGAAACGAATTGTATTTATATACCTGCTGGATAATTGTATATATGTAACTAGTGTGTGTGTATATATGCTATATAATTATATATATGTATATGCATCAATTAATACAATTGTATTAAAAAATATAGTTTGTATCGGAATACAATTTGTATTAATGAATAAATTGTATCAATGGTGTATCAAGTTCAGCATTTGTATTTGTATAACTATTTGTTATCATTTGTATCAACGAGTACATATGCATTTATATTTTGTATCACAAGAAAGAATCTGTATAGTTGACACTTATTATTTGCATTTATATAATTAACTATTAACAATTGCATTTGTATAATTGATTGTTTATCATTGTATTGAGAGAGAGGAGGCAGAGAGAAAGAAATAGGGCATGTAGAGGAGAGAGGCGTGGGATAGATGACAAAGAGAGGAGAGAGAAAATAGTTACGATACTCTAACTATAACTACAAATTGTAATTCTTTCAAATTATAATGACGTATTATAAATACATATCACATACTTGCCTAATTACGTAAAAAAATAATAATTTTGGCCCAAGTACACATTGGACTGAGAGTCCAAAAGCCTAGTAATTTTAGGAGCCCAAGTTTTCTTCAGTTCTGCTAAAACAAACCTCCCACGAAAAACATCTTCAGTTTCCCTCTTTCTCTTCGAATTTGCAGCGGCCTGAAGAAGAAGAAGAAAAATGGGTGGCAGAGGAAGATCTCGAACTCAAAGAAAACACTTTAGACAGAACAGAGAAAATGTCTGGAAACGCAGCAAACATGATGATTCAGGGGAGAAACAAGAGACTGTTACTACTACTAATGATGGCAACAAAGAACATCGCCATTGGGAACCTTTTGCCACCCAAAATCTTGCCTTTGATGAGTATTACAAGGTAAAAGCTAAAAAAGGTTGTCTTTTTTGGGTATTTGGGATGTGGGTATTTGATTATATGTTTGGTTGAGTGATGTGGTTTGAGTAATTTTGAAAAAAAGAATGTCTTTTGAGCTATTTGGGATGTGTGTATTTGCTTATATGTTTAGTTGAATGATGGAGTTTGAGTAATTTTGAAAAAAGAATGTCTTTTGAGCTATTTGGGATGTTGGTATTTGCTTATATGTTTAGTTGAGTGATGGGGTTTGAGTAACTTTTTGTTTGTAGGAGCAAGGAATAGTGCCAACTGAAGAATGGGATACTTTTATTGGTTTTCTTAGAACTCCATTGCCTGCTGCATTCAGGATCAATTCCAGGTTTATGTTTATCCTGTTTTGAGTTTTAATTTGCCCCATTTGAATCGTAGCTCCCGTTTGGTCGTAAATTTTGAAGTTGAAACATGAATATTTGAGTTGTTGAAGTTGTGGTTTTTGGAATTTGAAGTTGTGTTTGAACATGTAATTTACTTAAAGTTTTGTGAGTGGAAGTCTCGCAAATCCGAAAACTGGTCTGAGCCAGTTTTTGGGAACTTGAAATATTTGAAGAACAAATTTTTAAAATTTACTCCCAAAGTCTATTGCGAAACGCTAGCTTAATTTGCTTCTAGATGGTAATGTAAGGACTATAGTTGAATTATAGCTTAATGAATGTTTGTTATTTCCTTTTGTTTGTCTTTATGGCTTTAGAAATGATTTGATTTGAACACCATTGACTATAGTTGAAGTATAGCTTAATGAATGTTTGTTATTTCCTTTTGTTTGTCTTTATGGCTTTAGAATTGATTGGAATTGAACATGATTGGATTGCTGTGTTTTTTTGCTCGAAGAGAAGCTAAGTATGCTAAATGTTACAAAAATTGTGAGAAAAATGTTGATAAAGTTTTGAACTTTGAGCATTTCTCTTTCATATGCAAAATTTTTGCAAGATCTAATTGCACAATGTGTGAAGCTTCAATTCTTGTGCTTCTGATGGTACAGTGGCTTTTCAGAATATAATACAAATTTGGTGGTGGGTGTACATGTTCCTCTTATCATGATTGCATGACAAGTGCACCTTGTTCAGAATGGCTATGTGCTGCTATTAGCATGTACCTGTAATAATCTAATGTCATTTTTTCTAAATACTATGTGAGGTTCTTCTTTTGAAATCTTAAAACATAACACATCGATTTAAAATAAAGGGTTAATGTAGCAAATCCTCCTGCTTCAAGTTTCAAGTAGTATGTAAAGACTAAGTAAACTTGTTTGTTGTAGCCTAACCCTATCAGAAGATCTTATAACTCTAAGAAGAAAGCAATTTCTGATAAAATTAAATTATTTTGAACTTCTCATTTTGTTAATATTGCAGTGCCCAGTGCTATGTGGATATTCGGACCAAGTTGGAGAACGATTTTATGAAATCTCTTCAGGCAGAGGTTGATCAACTGAATTATGTTTTCCTTTCATATATGAGCTTCCTGCATTACATATGCAGTATTTAGAGTATAATCATTCAATGCCTTACTGTTTCTATATTTCAAGAATGATTCAGGGTGTAGATGGGAGTGAGATCGAGGGAATAAAACCATTACCTTGGTATCCAGAGAATCTTGCTTGGCAATCGAATTTTTCACGCAACCAGTTGAGGAAAAACCAAATACTTGAGAGGTTAGTGATGCACTTTCTGTTAATGTGTTTTAACTTTCTGCAGACTCGATTAACTATTGTTTAGTGAGAGATTCATTTATAGGTATGTGACAGAGTAGCTCATGGCTTTCTCAAAATGATTGTTGTGAAGTGCTAATTGCTAAACTTGGTGCTTAGCTCTCTACTTCCATACACTTTGTTGTCTTGCTAAATGGATTTGAAAATGCTTGTTGTTCCCCTTAGTCATTGAAGTTTCTGTACTGTTTATTCTTCAACCAAGTCACTTATTTACTGCTTTTCTGCCTATTATTTTTGCATGAGCTTACAGGTTCGAACCCTGTTTCAGAAAGAACCTTGTATTTTAGTGGAAAAGGGTAGAGGGGTGTGCTCATCATCCACTGATTTACAAATGGGGCACCATTGGCCCTCTGAGATTTCTCAGTTATAAAATAACATAAAATAAAGAGGTCAATATTGGCCTTTTAGTATTCATGAGCTTACAGGTTCGAACCCTGTTTCAGAAAGAGCCTTGTATTTAAGTGGAAAAGGGTAGAGGGGAGTGCTCATCATCCATTGATTTACGAATGGGGCACCATTGGCCCTCTGAGATTTCTCAGTTATAAAATAAAATAAAATAAAGCAGTCATTATTTTGGGATGGACTTAAACAGAAAGTAGCTCAAAGAAAATAGGATGGAGGGACTGGAGTATAGAATTTTCATAACTCATTGTTCACAGCACCTATGTTATCTTACATTGCCATCAAGATAAATTTTGCTTATTATTTCATAGATATAGTTGAAGAAGAACCACATGGAAATTAATAAAGCTTGCACATTTTGCTTTTATGTTTTGAACTGCATTGTGCATACTGACCTGATTGTTTCTGATAAAAAACCACTGGACCTATAATTGAGGACAACTTCTGATTGTTTCTTATAAATAATTGAGGTTATTTTTATAAATTTTCAGGTTCCATGAGTTCTTGAAGCTACAAAATGAAATTGGAAACATTACGAGACAGGAGGCTGTTAGCATGGTTTGTCAAGTTGACCTTCATCTCTCTATGTTCCCTGTTGGACTATACCATCACAGATTTGTTTGATAGTTCTCCTTTTATTGACTTCATCTTGCAACTGTTTTGATTTAGGTTCCTCCGCTATTCCTGGATGTACGTCCCGATCATTTTGCCCTTGACAGTAAGTTATTTTCTACGGATTCTAAATTACAATTGCATGTTATCTTCTAATTGGGTTATTTTCACATATTCATTCTGAATGCTTTCTGTATCTTGACTGTTCCTATAACCATGCAGTGTGTGCCGCTCCCGGTTCAAAAACATTTCAGTTGCTTGAGATGATACACCACTTGGCTGAACCAGGGACATTACCTAGTGGAATGGTTTTCTTCCTTCCTTAGCTCTCTCTTCAAGTCATGGATGCCTATGCAGCTTCTTTGTTTTCATATGAACTATCTGCACTTTTGTGACTTCGTCTTGGTTCTTTTTGGAATAACTCTTTATATAGGTCTTAGCAAATGATGTTGATGTCCAAAGGTGTAACCTTCTTATTCACCAAACAAAGAGGATGTCTACTGCCAACTTGATTGTCACAAACCATGAAGCGCAGCACTTCCCGAGCTGTCGTTTAGATAGAAATTTTGCAAATGGTTCTGAAGTGCAAACAGTGAGGGAATTAGATATTAATCAACTTCAATTTGATCGTGTGTTGTGTGATGTTCCATGCAGTGGTGATGGCACTCTGCGCAAGGCTCCTGATATATGGAGGAAATGGTAGTTATTACATACTATTGTAGTCCGTATCACGCTCATTTTAGTGCGTATGATGGTTTCTGATGTTCACCTTCCCCCTCTTCCTGTATTTGCATCATACAGGAATGCTGGAAATGGTAATGGTCTCCATGGGCTACAGATTCAGATAGCAATGCGAGGTTCCTTGCTCTCTCTCTCTCTCTCTCTTTCAGAGACAATTTTTCTTAGTTCTAAGTAACAACTTTATCAATTATTCATTTCTGTCTATACTTCTAGCACTTCTATTTTTAGTACTTCTAATACTTGCCGCTATTTACCATTATTTTGTATAATGTTGGCCTGACATGAATTTAATGGAGAAACATGGTCAGTGAGGTTTCATATAACCAACTGACCTTAATTTGTTTGGGACTGAGGCATAGTTATAATTTCTCTATATAAGCCTTATACAATGCTATGCAATGTTTTTTACCGTTCTGAGTTGTCTTCTGTAGATACATGATTGTTTTGAAACATATATTGCAGGATTGTCTTTGCTTAAAGTAGGTGGAAGGATGGTTTATTCGACTTGCTCAATGAATCCCATTGAGAATGAGGCGGTGGTTGCTGAGGTAACTCATTAGGAAAAATGCTGGCATATTTGCTCTTCCCTTATTTTTTTTTTTTAAAAAAGGATAAAATTGCTGGCATATTTGCTCTTCCCTTATTTTTTTTTAAAAAGGATAAAATTGCCGGCATATCAATTGGCATTCCGTTGCTTAATTCAACAACAACTATGCTGCAATTCCAAGCTAGTGAGAGTATGCTCTATAATCCTGATTAATGTCGTTCCATCGAAGCACTTCTCAGTCCAATAATCAGTAATTAATTTTCTCCAGCACTAGTTCTCCACATTTTCTACTGGCATACAAATTTCTAACACGATTAAAAGACTGCAGCAAAACTTCTGAACATGGTATTTGAATTTTTTTCCCAAGTATTGCAACCAATGCAACATGTTTTCTTGCTTCTTGTGACACTATGGATGGCTGACGATTAATCAGTATAATTTTTCCTGAGAAACAGAGCTTAGACATACATTACATACATGCACACACAAATATATGTAATTATGTATGTGTATTGCCTTCTAATTTTGCAAGCACTTTAAATCTTGTTGTGCCTCCTCCCAAACTGTCTTTTGATATTGCAGATCTTACGGAGATGTGGGGAGTCCGTTGAACTTGTTGATGTCTCCAGTGAGGTTCCACAACTTGTTCGCAGGCCAGGTCTTAAAAAATGGAAGGTGTGGTAAAAAAAGTTCATCCTTAACCTTCATCTTTTTTTTCCATGTTATGTCGCGGACCAAAGGGCCATGTCCATTATAATCCATTATGTACGAAAGGAGATATAGTGGTGTTTGAAGATACATTGTATATCCATAACATGATCTCTTTTTCAGCTTTATGTCACATGATTGTGGGATTTTGTGTTTATCTAGTTCATGATGCTATCAGTCTCAAATAATAGTCTATATCTTGCGAGAAAATTTGGGGAGTAATCAATATGACCTCAGGAACTTTGATATCTTGTGAAATTTGTTTTAAGAACATAAGAATATTTTGTGTGTGTTTCACACAGCTCTGTGTTATTTTTTTCTTCTGTGGGTGGAATATAAAATTTAATAATCCTGCCATTTCAATTTGCTTGATGGTGTTTGACTGGACATGGTGTTTAAAAAAATACAAAGACTGATGACAGTCTTATAGTACATAAAATACCAAAAGTGTTCCTTGTACCAAGCTATTTGCCAGTGGACCCTAGAACAGGCCATGTCAATGTGACAGTGGGAATATCAAAATTACGGAATTAGTTTTTAAATATAGAAATATGTCATCTTTTGGAAGGACAAAAAAGAAAGAGTGTCAAACAGATTGAGACAATGAGAATTCTGCTGTATGATGTTGTACTGATTCCAAGAATGCTAGGAGGTGATCACAACATTTAGTCGTCTCTACAGCTTTTCAATGATCTTGTCTGTATTTATAAGTTCTATTGATCTTTTATTAGTGTGGGCGGGAGCATAACAATGATTAAAATGAGTTCTAAAGACAATTCAATTCCAGTTGTGCTAGACAGGTTCCATTGCTTTATACTGCATGATTTGATTTGTTATTTGCTCATCTGTACGCACAGGTTCGAGATAAAGGAGCGTGGTGGACTTCTTATAAAGATGTTCCTGAGGGTCGTAGAAATGCAATTGTTCCAGGGATGTTCCCCTCTGGCAAAACCTATTTGGATGCATCTGAGGAAAATGATGATGCAACTAGAGACCAATTGTCTGATAATGGAAATAATGCTAATGTCATTGAGGTGTTGGTAGATCCAGCAACTGCAGCTACGATCTCGAATGAGGAAGTTTCAACTCTACCTCTGGAACGCTGTATGAGGATAGTGCCGCATGATCAGAATAGTGGAGCCTTCTTTGTTTCCGTATTTCAAAAGCTCTCTCCTTTGCCGGGTGAGTTTAAAGTTTTACTGTCTGTTCATTAGTACATTACTCAGAAAATTGAATCATTTGACATTTGATTGTTTCTGCAGCTGCAGCCTTTCAGCAGAAGAAACCTGTGTCTTCGCGAGGGAACCCAAATTCCAGTGATGTTATTCAAGCGGAAAGTTTAACAACTAAGGTCAAAGAAGATGTGAATGTAGAGGATGTCAAGCCAGTGGATTCTGTTGGTACCCAAGAAGTGACTATGGATGATGCTGATATTCAAGCTGAAAGTGTAACAACTAAGGTCAAAGAATATGAAAATACCGAGGATGTTAAGCCAGTGGATTCCGTTGGTAGCGAAGATTTGACTATGGATGAGGCTGGCAATGGAACAGATCAAACTGCTTTGGATACTGAGCCCAGTGAAATATTGGAGAAAACCGAGAAAGAGGATACTCAACCTTCAACTGATACAAGAGCTGAGCCAGAGACTGTGAGAGGGAAAAGAAAGTTACAAATGCAAGGCAAGTGGAGAGGGGTTGACCCGGTTATATTTTACAAGGAGGAGGTAGTTGTGAGTAAGATAAAGGATTTCTACGGTATCAAGGAATCCTTTCAATTCGAAGGACATTTGATTACCAGGAATAGTGATATGAACCATGTGAAGAGAATTTATTATGTCTCAAAGTCTGTGAAGGAAGTTTTGCATCTCAATTTTCTAGCTGGTCAGCAGCTTAAAATAGCTTCAGTTGGGCTCAAGATGTTTGTAAGTCTATCTGAATTTGACACTTCATTTCTCTTCGTGCGACTTCTCTCCAATTTGACACGTAACTTCTCTTTGTGGGGATTTTATCACATTTGACTCTTCTTTGGATTTTTTTGTCAAATTTGACACGAAATTTCTCTTCGTAGAGCTTGTATCATAAAAGTAAAAATTGCACCAATAATAACTATGTCTCAGTCCCAAACTAGTTGGGATAGGTGAAATAGCAAAAGTGGCAACTCCCACCCACCTTGTGTTTTTTTTCTTCATAAAAAGATGAAGATAAGGAGCGAGAAGATAGAGGCAAGGTCTTTCTTTTCTCGTATCCTCCTGCCTATTGCACCATTTAGGTGACCTTTTTGCTTTGGTTATTTCCACATTGCAGGAGCGCCAAACATCAAAAGATGGTGCGTCTGCACCATGTATATTCCGCATATCATCTGAAGGATTGCCGTTAATGCTGCCACATATAACAAAACAAATATTATACGCATCTCCTGCAGACTTCAAGCATCTTCTGCAGTACAAGAGCATTAAATTGGGTGATTTTGTGGATGCTGAATTTGGTGAAAAGGCCTCACAGCTGTTGATGGGTTGTTGTGTGGTAGTTCTGAACAAAGGTTAGTTCTAGTGTTTGGTCATATCCTCACAAATACTAAATTTCAGTATTTCAAGTGAAATCATGGTTTTTATGCAAAAATATCGAACTTTTTTCAAATATAATTTTCATATCCAAACATTAACTTTCAAATGCTCTCAATGAACTTCAATTTCAAGTTCTCTTTTTCCAACTTCAATCAAATACTGGCCAAACGCCTCCACATTTCCTATAAAGAATGCTCGTTGCTTTGCTTCTATTTAAGTTTTGGTTGATCGTTTCTTGCAGAAAATAAGATGCTGTCTGAGGCTCAAGCGGATCCATCAACTATCGCCATAGGATGCTGGAGAGGCAGGTCTAATATCTCAGTAATGGTCACTGCACTAGATTGCCAAGAACTTCTTGAAAGGATGTCAATGGGTGTGGAGGAAACAAAAGCGACCTCGCCAAAAATCAAGCCATCAACTAACAAGGCAGATGAAATAGTTGAAGCAGTAGAAGATGAAGTTAAAGAAGACACAGAACAACCATGAGAACACTCATATTATAACACTTTTTGGAGGTTGTTGTAGGTGTACCATGATAGTGAATTTAGTAATTGCTAGTTTGTAGGTTACTCAAGTTATTCAGCACATCTACAATGATAATTCTTATTTTGTGTATTTTAATTTTTCTTTTATCAATATGTTGAATTAAGTACACCATTGTTAATGACCATTGAGCCTAAATTTCATTTCCACTTTTTGGCGAGGGTATATCAGAAACAACCTCTCTACCTAAGATTTGCGTATGCTTTATCTTTTTTAGATTTCACTTTGTGAGATTATATCGACTATGTTGTTGTATGATCATTTGATATGGGGAACATATTGGTCCCACTGATTCAATCAATTTTCATGTCTTCATATATGCACCTTTATGGACGATCTTTCACATGTATGGATCTGAAGTCTTTGCTGTCCTTTTTGTCATTGCTGTATATAGGTTCTCTGTTAGGTACCCCATAGATCTTGTATATTCTGTCCTCTATTTTTTTAAAAAAGACGAAATTATATCAATAGACAGTGTGTCTAATGGTCTTTTTATTTATAAAATTTGAGAACTTTCTAATTGAAACCAATCCCTTACATTTAAAAAGTGACTATATAGATGTATGTAAACACTATGTTAGAGAATTTTTGCCTTTTACAAGAATTTGTGTACACAATTTGATTTAATAGTCGATAAGTAGGTAATACTTGGCCTTTTGTTATGTAACTTAATCTGAACTAATCAGCTTTTGTGATAAATACCAGTGAAATCTCACAAGTGAGGTTCGAATAGAAACCAAGTGAAATTCCGCAAGTGAGGTCGGGAGAGAATGGTGTATACACAACCTTACCGCTGTCTTCTTATGAAGTAGAGAGATTGTTTCCAATAAATCCTCGACTCAAGTAGAACCACTAGATATAATATTATCAGTAAAAAAGATTATGAATTCAGCTGCAACTGTCTCCAATGAAAACCATATAACTATTTCCTTTCATTAAAACAGTACAAAAATAACATCATACATATATAAACAAAGACTTTCAAGAATCACTATGAGATGAATTTTGAAATCTAACAACACCCAAAGAATGAAAAAGGAACTCCAAATCCCAATATCTCAAAATCCTCTTCTTTTTTTTCTGGCTACTGAGAAAAATTCCAATATCTTAAGAACTACAGCATGCCTTCTTTTCTGGGATAACTTGTGCAGGACCAGGTAAAAGAATTTTCTTTCCAGTTAATGAAGCAGGATTACCATTTGCTTGATCATCATCCGCGGTGAGATTCTTCTTGTTCACAATGTTGAATATCTCTGTCAAAACAGTTAAGAAGGCATCCTCGACGTTTGTGGCCTCCATTGCAGATGTCTCTAAGAAGAACAATCCTTCTTTTTGTGCAAATTCTTTAGCATCCTCGGAGGGAACAGCTCGTTGATCTTCAAGATCGGTTTTGTTTCCGATCAGCATAATCACGATGTTCTTGTCAGCATGTGCACGTAACTCTTCAAGCCAGCGTGGGATGTGATCAAAGGTTTGACGTTTTGTTATGTCGTAAACCAACAGAGCTCCAACAGCTCCCCTGTAGTACGCGCTCGTGACAGCTCTATATCTGTGCATGACAACAAAGCAATGATTGAGTGACATATAAGCTGTTAAGACTCGGTTCTGAAAGGGATTTTCGGAATGTCTTAGGTAAACCAAGGAACACAGAATAGCGGAAAAAGAAGATTAGACATGACCAACTCCCACTCCACCCCACCCCAACCCACCCCCAAAAGAATAAAAGGAAAGAAAGAAATGTCTAAGCAGGAGCTGAAGTAACTGGAAGCAAACAAATTTACACAAATTGTTGCCCACAGGGCTTTGGTTTAGTGGTAAGAACGGAACAAAAATGTGTGGGTTAGAGCACATCATGGCTTCAAACCTGACCATAGAAAAAAGCTAGGTATTTAAGTGGAAGCTTGTTAAACCGAGTTCCAAACTGTGCACCAATGCACTCGGTTATCCAAAGACCAAAAGAATTTAACAGGAACTGCTTGGAACCTCTATTTCAGCTTAAGTAATGTAACAGTGATAGACATCACTGGTTTCTCCTCCAATACAAGATTGTTTCATTGTTTGGTTGAAAGCAACAACGATGGTGAATATTGAAACTCATAGTGGTATAAATCTTTAGTATGGAGTGGGGAAATTGATGCAGTCCTACAGTAAGAGAAACAATTCTGAATCTCTGAGCAGCATGTATATGAGTTCAAACTTACAAATTCACCAATATCAAGCTTTTCCTCAGATGATTCAACGAAAATTCACAGCAAACGCAAAGTTCACTACACGGTTTGCTAATATGGAAATACATTACTAAATATCTTTTATGATATCAGCAGCTTCAAACACAAAGCAAAAGACCAAGAAAAGCCAGATCAAAGTGAAGTAAACAGCATAATATAACAACACACACACAATTCATTAGACTTCTCAACTTAAAACTACCCCCAAAAAATGTACTTCCTCTCTCTCTCTCTTTTGCACTAATATTTGCAGATCAAAAGTTGTGATTTTAACAATGCTTCAAAGCAAGAGAACTAAAAAGAACCAATTCTTTAGCCAAAAAGAACCATTACAAGTGAAAAAGAAATGTATTCCCTTTCTTGCACTTTATATGGCACAATATTTGCAGATTAAAACAACTTCTTTTCATTGACACCCATCTTCTCATTCTTCTCTGATCATCAAAAAGTTGTAAACTTTAACAACACTTGCAGCAAAACAAGAAAACTAAAAAGATTCATTTTTTTTAGCAAAGAACCATCACAACTTTTTTCTTTAAACACCCATTTCCTCAATCATTTCCAACATCAAAAAGTTGTAAACTTTAACAATACTTACATCAAAACAATCAAAACTAAAAAAGATTCAATCTTTAGCCAAAAAGAAAAAGAAAAAGAAAACCCCATTTACCTTTCTTGGCCAGCAGTATCCCAGATCTGAGCTTTAACAGACTTATGCTGAATAACAAGTGTTCTTGTCTGAAATTCAACACCAATTGTAGCTTTAGAATCAAGACTAAACTCATTTCTAGCAAAACGAGCTAGTATTTGAGATTTTCCCACAGCTGAATCACCTATCAAAACAACCTTAAAAACATAGTCTATTTTCTGACTTGCATCACCATACCCACCCCCACTTGCCATCTTTTTTTTTTTTTTTTCCCTTTTCAAAGAAAATTTTCTGTGTAAAAATCAGCAGAAAATGGAAGAAGAAAAGTGAGCAGAGACTAGCAAGAGAGAGAGCGCAACAGGGGAACAAATGTTGGCTGTGTCTTAACTAGGCTCTTGCTGTCAGAGTGTTACCCCGGAATGGTAGAAGAGTGGTAAGTGCTCATTCACGTTTAATTAGATGTTGGGATTAAGTCGTTTGAGTATAGAATTATTTTTATTAGGTTTTGCTATTAATATGAAAATTTTCAAACGTAAACTTAAATTTCGTCAAACTTTAATAATATAGATATCGAATTCAAAAACAAAAACTAGGCTCTTGCTGTCACTTTGTACTTGTATGAACAAAATCTCCAATTATTATCATTTAAGTATAGACTAAGGGATCACAATTATTATCATTTATTAAGTATAGACTAAGGGATCATTAGTATGGGGGTGTGATGCACTCGTGGGAGTGTTTCATCTTTAATCAGAGATTTCGAATTTGAGCTTTAAGTATGAAATTTTTTTTGATGGAAGCACCACCCTCGAATGGGCCATATAGTGCGTGACTCGGATTTAATCGAAGCTCTAATATGAGCTCCAAACATTGGGTGGGAAACAAAAAAAAAATTGAATTATTCGATAATGAATTTAATGAGACTAACTTAAAATTATTCAACCTTAGATGAAAATTAGGGTGAAGGCTGGGACAATTTCTATCTTCTTTACACTTGACACACTAACTTAAAATCTTATATGAATTTTTCTTCTCTACCTTCACAAAATTTTTAAGACGCTTCTCATTGTTTTAACTAGCTTTACCATTGACCTATTCCGCGAGATCATTTCAATCTACATGCACAGGGCGAAGCTTATTTCTAAATTTTGATTAATAATTATGAATTATAAGCTCATCCAAACATGTTCTAGGTGAGTTGATTCGAGCATATATAAGAAAAATCAATATAAATAGTTGTACACCCAATTTTTTAAATATCTTATATGCATAAGTAGTTATGTATATTTAGGCTTGTATATCGATTAAGAAAAAATAAAGAATTTGATTGGCTATTTGTATAAAGATATTTTGTTTAACCTTTTTTGATTTATGTCATCGTAACAGTTAAAATTGATAGTCTAAAAAATAAATAAAATTTTATAATTTTACCCTTTGCTTCCAATTAGTTAGTAGCCTTCTGGAATAGAGCAAAAATTCAATAAAATAGTATAATAATCGAAACACAATTAACAACATATCAGAATAGAAATAGTACAATAATTGAAACACAATTAACAACATATCAGAATAGATTATTGAAAACAATAGTAAACAACGATAAGTATAAAAGGCTTCAAAATAAATAGATAAAAGTCTACTATAACAAAAAAAAACTGGGAAACTATTGCAGCTCAAGTTTTTATACTTATGTAGCTAGGAGATGATAACGACAAACAGGACAAGCAATGTTCATGAAACAAAGGTAAAAACCTTAAAAAATACCCTTCTACTTGATTAACTAACCTTAAATACACAGTATGATGCTTCTTATTAAGAGTCACATACTCCTAAAAGAGTTTGAGATGACTTGTTATTCGATATTAACTCTGTCAATAGTTCAAAATGAAACTAATACTTATTACAAGTCACACACTCCTAAAAGAGTTTGAGATAACTTGTTATATGATATTAACTTCGTCAATGGTTCAGAATGAAACTAATAATCACGTCAAATTTAAGAGTGTTTTCAATACTTACGTATTGATTTTGCAAAAGGAAAATCTCAGATGAATGACTTTTGGGTATTAGGGTTTGAACGAAGATTTTAAGGGAAGCAGGGGACTTTTTTTTTTTCTTTTTGGGGGGATAAAAAAGAACCTAAATTAATAGAAGATAGTTTTAGTTATTTTTTATTGGATAATGAAAGACTGCTAAATATTATAATTATAATCTAATATTATATTAAAACATGAAGGTGCTTATAATTTTTTTTGCCCTTAATCTACTATAGATAAAATTGTCATTAATAAGTTTTCTAATATTTATTTAGGACTTAAAAATCAACTAATTATTAAATCTTTCCTTATTCATAATTTTTTTTAGAATATTTAAGAATCTAAAACTAACTAAGATTCTACGCTATGTTTATAATTTATTATTATATGAAATTACATTAAGTAAAAATTGAGATTAAGAAGTAAATGGTTCATTAAAAAATTAAGACAAAACCTTACTGATAGTTGATATCTTATTTGGGTAGAATTTAATTTTGGGTCATTCGCACAAATAATGCTTAATTATATTTTGAGTCGATTTTTAATTTTTATTCTTTAAATATTTTTTATGCGACATAACTTTAGACTTCGCTAGGCAAAGTTTTACCTTTAGCTAGGCATATGTATCACAACATCAACACAAGTTATGCAAGACGCAATAAATTTTCATTACTCAATATAAAAATAATATACAATTTATCTCGCTTTCAGCTTCCGAAAATAAAAACATTATAGAACTTATGTCAATCAAAATATGTCTGAATATTTTGTGTGGTACAACAATATTTAAAACCGCTTACTAATAACAAGTCCATATATAAACTAAATATCTATTTTATGTGGTACAACAATATTTAAAACCTCTTACCATAGGTCTAAACTTTTCTTTACCCTTAATAATACTAAGAAAAATTAACCTATATAAAATCACCATCCCAAAAATAATAACAACATCTCCCCACTTAGAATAATTTAATTGTACTTGAAAAATATCTCTCAATATTTCATCACGAGTAACTATTATAGCCAATCCACTATTTGTAAAATATGTAAAAGTTTCATATTCATTTTTATAAAAACCTTGAATTGCATATTTGTGGAAGGCTAAATAGTACATTGGATATTTCCAAATTGGCATTGGAAGTTCATTTGGCAATCGAAAAAAACCTCCATTTAGCATCATTATTCCTTGAATTCCCGCACCTACAAATTTAGAGATGACAAAATCAGCTCATTTTTTAAAATAGTTCGTCTAATATATATGCACGAGTTTAATAGGATTGGTTATGACCTATATTGCTCGAATTGAGTTCTTAAAAAGACATTATATTTGAAGGATCAAGTTGATATATATGAATGTGGTGGTATTTTGGAGAATATATACGAGCAGTATATGTTATGACTTGTTTATTATTTGATTTTGTTCAAGGGAATGAACTAGAAACGACTCAGTAAAGTATTGATGAATCGAAACATGTCAAAATAGTGTAAACAATTGGGTCAAGACACAAACAATAACCACATACACAACCAAAAAAAAAAAAAGAAAACAAATTTAAAAAAAATACATTAGCTTTCGTGTTTTTTTTTAATATAAAAAGTTGGATCTTATTGAAAAAATTGAATTATGACACATTATTTTTTCAAGTAAAATTCACAAATAGTCATTTTCATAGAGTTTTAATTTTTCACAGGTAAAACTCTTAGATACTATTATAGAGTTTCACCTGTGGAATTTGAAATTAATGAAAACTACTATATCGATCTACTCAATTATTTCATTTGGACCCAATCCATATGACTTGCCCAAACAAGTTTAATGAGGATTATATTATGTTTATTGATGATATTTACTATAAAAAAATCACTAATTTCTTATGATATCTATCAAAATTTGACTCATCTACAATATTAATTGACGAGCCAAATTTTGATGAGACGTCTGTCTAAAATTAGGGATTTTCTGATAGTAACTTGTGACTCATTCAAATTTGACTTGACTCACTCATTTACCTGTTATAATTCCCATGAGGAAGTCAGGGACAATACTTGCAACAATCATCATTAGGCTCTCAACTAGCATCATGCAAGCAAATAACATTAGGCAAAAATAGGCAAATTTATCAATCCCTTTTTGAACATCAGCAAGATAATAAGCCACAGCTCCAGGAACCAAAGAGATCAATAACAAGAATGGTGTTGACGATAATGTGTTGCCAATCACAAATGCACCCACACCATAGTGTCCATTTAGCCTTTCTCGCGTAAAAAGCTGAAATTTACACGATCAGATCACTATGTACGTATAATTAATAATAATCAAATATAAATACTAACATAACGAACACGTTATAATAATATAAAAAAATAATGGATAAAATGGCAAAAGAATATTACTTTCATTTCCTCTACAAAAGAAGGGAATCCACCAATTGCCATGAATGTTAAGAAGCCAACCACAAATACAAGCATTGAGCTTCTAGCCTGCAAAGGGGAAAAATATAATGTATTATAAATTCATCAAATCTTAAAAAAAGTGTTTTTTTTTTTCTCGATCACTCAATGTCTCATATCTGTTTTGAGATATCGATTAATTAATTCAAGTTCATCTCACGTAAGTCACATTAAAAAGGTACATCAGACACACTCCCTATCAGAATTTTTTCTCATTTTAATGCTCGAACCTGAAAAATCTAGTTAAGGCATTAGGGATCATATACATTAGTTCCACCATGATCCTTGGTCCACAATTCTTGGTTACTTTAAAACTCTAGTTAAGATGCACCGTCTTAGTTACTTTCTCCATCCCAAAATAGTTTTCACGTTTCACTTCTCGAGAGTTGACTAATTTTTTAATCTAAATTAGATTGGATTAATTTAATAGTTTAAAATTATAATTTAGATATTTAAAAATTGTATGAAAAGTACTATAAGTTATAGTTTTTCTCATATCAATATGATGAAAAAAAATGTCTTAAAGTATCAATCAAAATTAATATAGATTGACTCTCGAATAACAAATTTTGGGACGGATGAAGTAGCTCATTAATTTACCTAATGAAATCAACTTCTATAAATCGATAGCGTAAATGTAATTATGTATATAGTAATTGTCCATATATAGATTAAATGAATGTCGTATTCTGAAAAAAATTAAGTATATCGATAACGTAAATAAATATTTACCTGAATTGAACCATAATCTGAGCCAATTTCATGAAAGATAGTGCCAATGCACAAGCAAAGTGCAAGATAAATAAGTAATCGAAGCCAATAATAGCCTAAATCACGATACATATTGACAAAAGATCTTTGCGTTAGAACCCTGCATTGTGTGATAAACCCTGCTTGACTTCCCTTTTTTTCGAGCAACCGTCCATTCTACTACATAGACACATGAAAACAAGTTAAAAATAAACAATTAATTGTGTTGCTTGCTATTTGCTAGGAGCTATTTAGCGATGAATTTCGAAGACATTTTTACCTTTTGACAAATGGTGAGTACCTTTTGCCTAACATTGAGGCAAGCTTCTGATGATTCATATGACATAACAAGAGTGTCAATTGCTTTGCTTGAGCTAATTATATTTTTGCCAAATCCTTCCTCAATATTCTAAATTAAATCAAATAAACAATATTATAGTTTAAAGATTAAGAGATAGAAATTGTAATAATTTAACTAAAAATACATAATTGATTGTAATAATTAGATCTATTTAACTTACATCAAAATCCTTGTTAATTGTTCTAAGATAGTGATCAGAAGGGTTCCTCATATATGGGCAAGGAAATCCATTGATAGCAAAAAACTAAGCGCAAACATAAGATGTGAAGATCCATTAGTAAATCCTTCAATATTGTACCATTAGATTACAATTGAACAACTATGTTTGGTATGATAAAATTCATTTTTCATGAAAATAATTTGATGATTGACGAATAGCATTAATTTGAAAGAATTTTGATGAAACCTTTGAGTAAAAAAAAAAATTAATAAGGGCGGTCATCAGTGCACGCTGCATCCTGCCTACAAACAGGATCTACAGAAAGAACGCACTCCCTACATAGTGTGATACAAACAATATAACCTAACACAAGCATCAATGACCGATTCTACAACTCAAACTGTCATATGGTAACAATTTTACTGTTGTGGAAAATAATGAAAAATTACATGTTAAGATAGTTGTAAGGAAAATGACTGTCGTCCCCAGGCCATAAGTGAAGAAAGTTATTTTCCCCTTATGACGAAATGTTTCTACTAAAAAACACTGAAATTAGATACGAACTTCATCGTTGGTCCATCACTAATTTGCTTGTAGCTAATGAAAATTTTTCGTTAATTCATCACTAAGTAGGATTAGCAACAACTTTTACTGTTTAGCCACAAAATTTGTCCGTCATTAGATCCATTTTTTTTAATAGTAAACACTAGAATTGATAAATAACTTTCCAATTAAAAACATTTTTCTTAAAAATGATTTCTATCGTACCAAACACGCATCAAAGATTAAAGTTCTCTAAACTTCACATACCTCATTTGCTTTGGAACTTGAGCCAAAATAAATGGTTTTGCCATAAGATAGAAGGCAAAGGTTATCAAATAGCTCAAAAACTTCACTACTAGGTTGATGAATTGATGCCACAATAGTCCTCATATCTTGTTGTGCAATCTTGATAATTCTATTCATCACATGATAAGATGCAGCACTATCCAAACCACTTGTTGGTTCATCAAGAAACAATAATTTTGGTCTTGTTAAAATCTCAATACAAATACTAACTCTTCTTTTTTGTCCACCACTTAATCCTTTTAAACTCCATCCACCAATTCTTGTGTTCATTGCTTCTTGTAATCCCATTTCTTTTATTGTTTCTTCTGCTCTTTCTTTCTTTTCATGTAATGGCATTGATTGAGGGAGTTGTAATTGAGCTGAATAATATACTGTTTCTTTTACTGTCAATGTTGTCATTAGTGTGTCATCTTGTGTCACATAGGCCTATGGGAAGGAGAAAAACAAAAAAAAAAAGTTTTGAATTCAATGCATCGACGATGTAAATAATGTATTTGCTAGAATTGAGATTCAGGTCATTTAAAAGATAATTGCATGTAACTTTGTACGATAGCTTTGAGGAATTAGTAAGTTTAGTCCCTCAAATATGAGGATATTGCTATTTTGGTCCGTGTGATTTCTGGTTATATTAAGCACATTTGACCTTAGTTGATAAAGAGTCTTGAGTTCTATGCATCGACAATGTAAAAAATATATTTACTAGAATTGGGATTTAGGTCATTTAAAAAATACTTACATGTAACTATGCACGATAGCTTTGGGGAATTAGCAAGTTTAGTCCCTCAAATATCAAGATATTGTTATTTTGGTCCTTGTGATTTCTGGTTATATTAAGCACATTTAACCTTCAATTGATTGATATATATGTGCATTATTAATCCATTTCTGACTTTAAGTTCCTCTTAAGGTATATTTCTTGTATAAAGGGTTCAAAACACACTATTTAGTAAATTGAAGGTTGAATATGCTTAATCAAATTTTATAAGGATCAAATCTAAAATTTATCAATAATTGAGGGACCAAAAATACAATTATCCCAATATAGCTTTAACTTATAATCTAGATTAAATGGTTATAGGTCGGTAACCTGCTATGAACTATAATCGATTAAATTATGTTGATAATGTAAATAAAGATCTTTATACTATAAGCATATATAACTTAAATTATATTCGTAAGAAGTAAATTTAAATTTTATATATGTACCGATAATTTAGACAAACAATTACAAAATCATGTTAATTATTAAAGTATAATAGATTAAACTACACTGATAGTTTAATATATATAATTAATAATATTCATACCGAAGTTCCAAAAGCTAGTGCTTGTTTGCGTCCATTGACAAGTATATCTCCACTTTGTCTTGTGTTTGAAGCTAATCTACCTGCAATCAAATATAAACAGCTCGTAGCTAATATAATTCGATATAATCTATCACTAATCCATCATTAAGTATGACTTAATAGTGACGAAACTAGGAATTTTGCTTAAAATGTTCAAAATTTTAGTATATATACCTCAAAAGAGTTGTTTTTGACCAATGTACGCACTAGTATTATTTTCTATTGATGAAAGATGTTCGAGTGACTATCCTTGGATCGGTGTAACTCACGATTAATGATAGCTAGTGAGAAATTATTGTTTGACTATATAATTTATCCGTCCTTAATTCGATATTGATCAATAATCCAATCACTATATATTATAATTACTTAATTAAGTAATGACTAATTAGCTTAGGAGATAAGCAGCTAACCTACTTGTATACTAAGTACTAACAACATATACTTGTAATTAATTAAATTAAATTTTCGAATGTGATATCACCCGCAAATTATTATAATATATAGTTTTTCACCTCATCGATACTAGGAAATTTGTCAACTGATTTTATATACTATAGTACACTTAAATATTTTTGTAAAACATTAAAGTACGACACCTTGGTCACCAACCATATAATCAGCTGCTTAATTTTGTTGGATTAGCTCACCAATTCACCAAATATTATTTCTACCGTTACACTAAAAAATAATTAAAATAAAAAAGTAAATCTTTTCTTAATTAAGATTTAAAATAAAAATGCTTAATACTAGGGAGAGAAAACTAATTCAAATTTCACTTATATACATATATGGTGGGAAAATAAAAACTTTTTTTTGGAAATGGACATAATGGTGGAGCCATTATTTTAACTAGACGGATTGTCAAATTGATACATTTTAAGGAGATTAAAATATATACATTTCAACTAAGCATATTGTTTAATTTGTTCGATAAAAGGGTGTTAATTGACTTTCTTTCTATAAGAATAACCCCGTTACTGAATACATAACTTAAAACATCATAGTAAAGAGTATTTTACTTGTTAGTTGGACCTACTCAATCGGTGAGAGTTCATATTAGTAGGACCATTGAGTATTTGCCAATCAAGAATTTGGACTACAACAATAACGTAATTACTACTACTACTACACACAACTATCTCGAGCTTACTGATTATATAACTCCATTTAAGCTCATTTTAGATCAATAAAAAAAGATAGTTTGATGCACAAAATATTTCACATTTTAAAATCATATTTAAAATTTAAATTTAATAGGTTCAACTTTTAAAATTCATATCAACAAACTCATTATACTTTTAAAGTTATGAATTCACATCTATTATTTGTTAAGATTTTAATAGATTTATATAAATACTTAAATTAGAGAATAAAAACATTCATCCCTTAAAATGTGTTGTTTTAGTTAGTTGGTTATTTTGTGCCAATTTAAATAGCCCTTCCACTAAAAAAGAAAATACACAATATAATTTGTTTGTCTTTTTATAGAAAATACCATGTTAGAACTTCTTCTTCTTTTTTTGTCTAGACCTTATCTTAATTTGGCTAAATTTAAAAAGTTCCAACTAAAATTCATAAATTTGGATTCAGAAAAAGAAAAGAAACGTAATATTGTTGTAACAAATAACAAAACACATTATGAATAAAATATGCAATGTATATTAAGAACTAATTTGGCCAAAATAAAAAACACATTATGAAAATATCCATTTTCCTTTCCTCTTATGCGCTTAAAAGAGTGTATATTCACGCTCTTTTATCACATCAACATTTCAAAAGATCGATCAAGACCATCAAATTACCAAATTCAAAATGATTAATTTGACCAACATAAAATTTAAATATGCACTAAATAAAACTCGACAAGTTTAGAAAAGTCCCAATATATTCTGTCAATATAAAGTAGTACTCTCCTGTTCCTAATTACTTGTCTACTTTTGAATTAACACACATATTAAGAAAACAATGATTGACATAGTAAGTTTACCATTTTACTCCTATTAATTATGAAGTTGATGAATTAAAAACTTAAAGTTTTCAAAAAGTTATAATTTTTTTTAAAATAATTAATTGAGAATATAATAGATAAAAAAAAATTATTCTTTCGAGACGGAGTATTACCTGCCAATGCATCAAGAAGTGTAGATTTGCCACAACCAGAAGGCCCCATAATAGCCAAAACTTCACCAGGTTGAGCATATCCACTTATCCCTTCAAGTATTGGCCTTCTTCCAACTTTTTTATCTGGCACACTTACCCATAAATCCTTCCAACTTAAATAAATTCCATCATTATTATCATCTTTAGATGAAATATTAATTTTTGTGGCCATAATTAATGGATCACTTTCTTTCTTTTTTGACATATTGTTTGGAACTTCATCAATAGAAGAATCCATGTTATAAGTTTTTTTTTTTGTTTTGTGTGTGTGTGTTGGCACTATAATTAAGTATGTGTGTTGTGTATATATATATATATATAATATTTTTTGGTGATTATATGTGTGGGGGGGTTGAGAGGTAGGAAAGAAAATTAAAAAATGGGAATAGTAGTTAGAGAAAGGAGGAAGTTGTGTCTAAGATATTTTATGATATACTTAAATATTATACAAAATATTAGATGTGTTTATGCAAAGGTTTATTTTAAGTTAGTACTAGTTTGTGTTGAAAAAAAAAAATGCAATGCAATGGATGGGTTGCTCTTTCGGTCTCGATTCGAGCCTTGTGTACAGAAAAACCTTGGTAAGGAGTGTTTTTTTTTTAATGGAGTCCTACCTGGTGCTAATTCAAAATAGTCAGGGTTCAATATAGGTACCGAACACCGAAAAAAAAAAGCTTCTTGTTACAACTCTTTTTGTAGTTATATTCTTCCATTTCAAGAATTTTGAAGGCTTATGAGGTGTATTCTAAGGAAGAGGGAGAGTGATGGAATTTGGTTTAACATAATGTATGGTGAAGGCAAAAATTATTTATCAAAATTTATATAACATTTTTCTTTTTAGTCAGTTTCAAAGAATGATACATTTCTATATGTAATAAAATGATTTATAGTTACATAAATATCTATGACTTATATTAGACCACAAATTTTAAATTTTATTTTTATAGTTAAACTATGTCATATAAACTGATAGTGAGAAAATAGTTAAATATTGGCAAATTGGCAATAGTATAGTTTATTAAGAGCGTGGGGACAATTAAGACGTAAGAATAATAATTGTGATTACTAATAAGCCATGAAATTTTTACAACTTTATTTTATGTCAAGTTGGACAATTTATGATATTAAAAAGAAAAAAAGAAGAAGATAAATTCAACTAAAAGAAGGATTTATAAAAGTAAAGCGGATCTCATAATTTAAAAAAAATTATACACTAATTATATTAAAGTAAAATAGAAGAAATAATTTTTTATTTTTTTAAAAATGTTTGTGGTAAAGCAGATACGTCAACGAAGACGTGCTTGCTTCAACTTCAAACTCTCTCTTATATAGTAAGAGAATATGCATGTAAAGAAAATTATAGTTTGCGAACACTTTCAATTTTAAACTCTCATCTTTTTTAGAAAAGCAAAACTCAAACACGTCAAACACATGATTCAACTATATGTGTTCATCACACTATTGTACAAACAAAATAAAACAGAAAAAAACTTAGAAATATATTGTTATATATATGTTCGAAATTTTGAATAATAACTGCACGTAAAGGTAGTTTACCTAAAAATAACCACCTATGGGATAACTTGTATGTATATGCCTTATTTTCAACTTAAAAATTACAATAACAAAACTTGGTTATTGTCACAACACCAACAACCATCTGTCATCGAGAAAGATAAAATGTACGTAAATTATAGTTTTACTATTAAAGATAGAGAAGTTATTTTCAATAGACACTCGATTCAAAATAAAACTAAATTTATTTAGTGAGGATTGATACCATTTTTTTTTTCTGTCGATTGTGGAAGCACTCTTTGAAAGAAAATACTATTTATGTTTTTCCCCTTCTTGTCCAAACAATCAATGAACATAATTTTTTATTATTAAATTTATTGTACTTTAAAATTCCACACTAGCTTAATAATTTTAATTGATCATATATAAAATCAATTCTTCATTGTTGTTATCCTTCTATTCGAAAAAAATCATTGCCTATCATTTGGACAATATCGAGGGGATCGCTCAGATAGTAAACACACTATACCTCCAACCTGAACGTTGCAAGTTAAAATCAGCAAAGAAACAAAAAATTGTAGAAGCTCGTAGAGAAGAGTTGAAAAAGAAAGCATTTATAGAAATATGAAATCAGTATCGAATCAATCCTTAATTTTGTCTTTTCACTTCAACAATCATAAAAAGATATATCTAATCCTATTAATTTGATTCCATTTCCTTTAACTTCATTCGTATTCAGTAACTATTGTAATTTCACCTTTAGTAACTCTTCAGTAACAATTTCATTCATTGAGTCAAAACAAATCTTAGTTAGTTCTATCTAACTTAGATCGATTACAATGCCAATTAATTTGACTATTGTTCCAAGTCAATTTACCATCAAATAATCCCAACGAAAAAAAAATATATCGTCAAAGTTTATCACTTCAATAAAGGCATCGAAGTCGATTTATCGAAAAATAGTGACAAAAACTTACATAGTGCACTTAATTGGCCCAACAAGGTCCAATTGTAAAAAGTAAGCCCATTGGAGGGATTTGGGACAAACCATATAAAACGGCGTCGTATACTCTGAACTGCCGGAATTCACAGAGGGATGGATGAAGAAGAGCATGAAGTTTATGGAGGTGAAATCCCCATTGAAGGTGACATGGAACCTGACGGTGCTGACGTGGACATGGCCACCGCCGATGATGACGCTGTTAAGGTTGTTCTGTGACAGTTCTTGTTTTTGTATTTTCTTGATTTTGTTGATAAAAATGACGTGTAGATATAAGCATTTGATATGAATTTTGGGATGTTATTGATGATGGGGTTTTTGTTTTATTGTGTGGGGTATTGAAGGAATTGGATGAGATGAAGAAGAGATTGAAGGAGATGGAAGATGAAGCTGCAGCTCTTAGGGAGATGCAGGCTAAGGTTGAGAAGGAGATGGGTTCTGTTCAAGGTTGTCTTTTTTTGAAATTTTTTTTTCTTTTTATTAGTATTTGATCATTATGTTTTTGGGTTTTTGATAAGCAGTGATGTTATGTTTATTGGGTTCTCAAGTGTTGGATTTTGTTTTGCTAAAGTTGTGATCTTTGAGGTATTTGTGTTTCTGTTATAGTGGTATTTGAACTTTAAATGAGTCTTTCAACAATTGGATATTGTGTTATGTGCTATCCAAGGTCTTCTGTTTTGAAATTTCTTTCTATTTGATTAGTATGTATGTTAAGTTTATTGGGTTCTCAAGTGTTGGATATTGTTTTTGCTTTTGTTGATAAAAGTTGTGATCTTTGAGGTATTATGCAATTGTAATTGAGGTATTTGTGTTGCTGGTATAGTGGTATTTGAACTTTATGAGTTTTTCAATAATTGGATATTGTTTTGCTGTTTTTGACGAAGTTCTTATCTTTGTGTTATTGTCATCATAATTGATCATAAATCTTTTGTCGTTCTTGGCTTGTCTGGAGAACTTGTGTTTCTGGTATAGTGGTATTTGAACTTTTATTGGGTTCTTAACAGTTGGATATTGTTTTGCTGTTTTTGGCGAAGTTGTTATCTTTGGGTTTTTGCCAATTGCCATCTTAATTGATCTAAAAAATTTGTTTTTCTTTTTTTGGTAGGAGTAGTTGTGTTTCTCTAATCTAAATGTTTATTGGATTTTTAAGCTATGGATGTTATTTTGTTCTTGTAGACGAAAGTTTTGATCTTTGGAGTATTTGACATCATAATTGATCAAATGATCTTTCGTCTTTGCTTCGAGGAGTTCTTGTATTCTTGCTATCTGAAATTTCATTGGGTTTTCAGAAATTGAACATTGTTTTGCTCTTTTTAACCAAAGTTGTGATCTTGTAGGTATTGTTATCTTAATTGATCAGGGAGCTTTTGTCTTTCTTGGTTTCAGAGGAGAACTTGTGTTTCTGCTGTTTGAACATTTATTGGATTTTCAAGGCCTTTTGGCACATACCATAAGTTACCTTAGAACTTATGGTCTTAAACATGCTATGACATTTCTATGGTTATAAGAGAGTATATCATTATGTAAAAAATAAAAAGTTTAAATCTAAAGAGCTTCCAAATTTAGAAACATGACTGAAAATTTTAAGTTTCATATAAAATGAAGCAGACGATACTATAAGTGACTATTGTTGTCGCTTATTGATGATACTTGTTAAATCTAGAGGATCAGCTGATCCTTGAATGTGGATTTGGAGTGTGTGGGGTTTATATATAGAGTGTTAAAAAATTCCTGTGGCTGCGGTAGCATCCACCGCCTCTGCCTCTGAAGATTCTTTGTCTATTCTTGCTATATGTTTGGATGTGCTTCTTCCTTGACCTAATAACTTGTTAAAGTATCAATGTTTAACATATAAGTGCTTAACATGCAGGTCTCTGTAGGATATTTATTGGTTATCGATTCAATTTATCTTGATGGGACTTTTTAAAATCTTACTATTAGTGAGAAAACTAGTAGCATGGACAAGAGGGTACTTCAATTTCTTAAAGTTTTCTTCAGGCAGGGTCACATTGGAGCTATGTTGACACCCTCTAAATTGACCACCCTACCCAGGGGCGGAGGGAGAATATTAGTCACGAGTTCGGACTTCAGACGAACCCAATAGTTTTTGTTAAACTATGCATTTGTATTAGGAAATCCATTTTATATATATATATATATATATACATATATATAAAATTGCGAACCCGGTAACTATGACGGCTATGGTGTCAGTGACAACTCCGCCTCTACCCACAAATGAACTGTGGGGGAGGGTGGAACTCCTAGATCCATGAAGAACATGGGCATCTGTGGTCAGTAGGCATTTACTGAAAATTATGGCTTGATTTATTCGACTTCTAGCCGAATTTCAGCATATCAATTGTGTTTCTATGTAAATAGCATTAAATGGATTCTTCCATTTGTAAATTTTTTGTTTAACTAATTTTATGCATGCAATATAAATCGACCTATTTCATTCTGTCCTTTTTTAACCTATGATTCGTTGGCTAGTCTGTCAATAATGTTCTTAGTCATCACTGTATTATTTTTAGAAAAAATTGAAAGGTGTATTTTACTTTGTCCTATTCTAATTGGATCCTTTTTTGCCAATCATTGGATTAGCAGATCCTGCAAGTACAGCTGCTTCACAGGAAAACCGGGAGGATATTGATTCAAGATCAATATTTGTTGGCAATGTAAGAACCAGAAATCCGTAATGTTCAACTGCTGATTGATTTTTCAGGCATGCTATGCTGAACATGTTTCTGTAGAACTTGATCTATGCTTGTTAGTTATTTATCTGTTTGATTTTCTAATGGAGCGAGTTCATTATTGCGTGAAATTACTGTATATTAACTGTGTGGTTCAACACCATAATTGCATGAAATTATGAATTATCTTAACTTCATCTGGACCTATTTTCATGCACCTCTTATCCTTTTCATTGATATATCTTAGACTAACCGAAGGGGTCGTCTTGTTGGTGTATCTATGCAGAAATCTCTATATTATGTTATGTTGGATAAAATGTGGAATAACAAAACATATAGTAGCAATTACAGGATTAAGCTATTTAAAGATAAAAAGGCCCCTTTAAAAGTATAAGTCATATATAACAATCTCCTCAGTATTAATCCTTCATAACAATCATTTCATTATTAATCAACACATAAATACTTCCGACACTATAAGCTCTGCACAGCTAGTATGTGAACTCAACGACCCTTTAGTTGTTGGGATTCTGCCGGATACAAGAGAAATTTGTTGTGCGCAATAACGGTATCATTATCTTTATATGTTTTATTTTTCCTGCTCTTTTTATTTTCTTGTTATTGGGAAGTTCAGTTCATCTCTTAATGTTGTCTTCATCTTGGTTTGGTTTTGATACTTCTGAGAGCCAGCTTTGACTTTCTCTCACTATGTCGCAGGGACATTCACTGTTCTGAATGCAGTGGCATTCTTACCAAGTTTTTTGATGGTGGACAAGAGTAGTTCTGATCTTACATATGTTTCACTTAGGCAGCACTTGTAACTGCATGTTTGACTTGTGGAAAAGTTTTAATTGAAAAAAAAAATGAAAAAAAAGAAAGACGAAAATAGATTGCCAAAAAAAAACAAGAAAAAAAAGAAAAAAGAAAAGTCCCCATTGAAAAAAGATAGAATTGGAAAATCCCTTCGGGGCATATAAAAAAAAGACAGAACATGGAAAAAAATATATGGGGTTGTAATATGAAAGAATTCTGAAAATCACTTCTGTTCCGGAGTATTTGTACATTAGATTCAACTCTAGCGAGAAGACCATAATTTTCTATAAGTCGCAGAGCCTATTCACTGCCATGCAAATTCTAGTTGCTGAGTCTGATTGCTGCTGGCAGCTGGTGGACATGGTTTTCAGGTTTGACGGCTGATTAAGCCTGTTTTGGTGAGGCCTTACTCTATTGATTCTCCTTTGGCTACCCAAATTGATATAATCAATCATATGGGATGTATTTCTTGTCCTTTCCTTCTGTGGTGATGTGGCAATGAGTTTTGATTGGACCTGCACTATGTTTGGTTGGGGTGAAGAACAGGGAATCAAGGGAGAAAGTAAAAGAGGTGTAATATAAGGAGGTAAATGTGGATGCTTAGTATTTTGAGCCTTTCCAAAGTTAGGAAGAGGAAATATAAATCATTTCCAATTATACCAAACACGAGGGGGAGGAAATAATCTTCTAAGTAAATCAGTAAGTACTTTTACCTTCCCTCTCCCTACTTGAACCAAACATAGTGCTGAATACATTTACAAATGCATAATTGGGCTTTATCGGGTTTAGATGTTGCTATGACAGATAGTTTTTTTGGATAGTGTCCCATAGATAGCTTGAAGCATAAGAGTTGTTGCACAGCCAAGATAGAGGGTTTATTGTGCTGGATGGACATCCTCTTTGTAGTTAGAACTTAGAAGGTCCTATAGCTCAAAACTATTATTTTCTTCCTTGAAGGATTTCACTGATCCAATATTTGTGTGCTGCTGCTTAAAGATTAGAGAATTTGTTTTTACAATATTCAAACCTTGCAAAAAAAATTAGCTTTCTATTGCTTAAGTTGTCAAGTCCCTACTCAACAATGTCAGATGCAATTACGAATTATGTTTCCAACCAGCTTGTACTTTGTGTTGATTTGACAGGTAGACTATGCATGCACTCCAGAGGAAGTTCAGCAGCATTTCCAGGCATGTGGTACTGTCAATCGGGTTACCATTCTTACTGATAAATTTGGCCAACCCAAAGGTTTTGCATATGTTGAATTCATTGAACAAGAAGCTATCCAGGAGGCACTCCAGCTGAATGAGTCTGAACTGCATGGACGTCAGTTGAAGGTAAAATTCATTTCTTTTACCTGGATAGAATTTCTTCATCCGATCAAAATGGGAAAAGAAACCAGTGAAATCATACAAAAACAGGAAAAGCTCTCAGGAGCAACGATTTGCAAGAAACTTGAACTGGCCTATCAGTTTATTAGGTGCAATGTTAATCAATTTAAAAAGATCTTGCTGTTATTTGTTGGTTTGTCTTGCTGATGTTTGCATTATGTTGTTTATGTCTTGAAATGATAATCTTCAAAAATTCTTTTGAAATACTTCAAGAAGAGGAGCATGAGACTTCTATAAGAAATTCAAAGATAAGTTGGCTCCAATCCTAAGCAAAATCATGTTGACTTCTTTATATTGTGGTAGATTTAAACTCCCTTCCAAAAAAAAAAAAAAAAAAAATTGAGACTCTGATGTACATAGTTATGATATTTTTAGATATTCAAGTCATCTTTTCCTTGAGTTACATTTATGGCTTATAAAATTTGAGGTAATGAAATGGGACGAGAACTCTGGGAGACTAGGGTTCATATTCCAGCCGGCTACAAGAAACATAAGGTGATTTTTTCCCTTTCTGCATAAGCCTAGGCAGCAGAGTTACCTAGTATATCTGTTGGTGGGAGGTAGCATATACATATTGCAACAGTCGAGATGCATGAGGGAGTACATTATTGGCATATTTTTGGTCATATAGTAAAATGATCCTGTTGTATGGTGTATGCCCCCCTCCCAATTAAAAAAAAATTTGTCTTTATCCCCAGTTCCTCATAATACCTCTGGTATTTGTGTTTTTGGTGCATAGCTTCTAATGCTACTGCTCTTACAAATTTACAGGTAATGCCCAAGAGGACTAATGTTCCAGGGATGAAGCAGTTCCGTCCAGGGCGCTTCAATCCATACTTAGGAGGTTACAGGTCTAGAAGGCCTTATGCAGCCCCCATTTTCTACTCTCCATACGGATATGGGTGAGAATTTTGATTCACTTTGATTATCTCAAAACCTTTCACAGCCTTGTTATACAACATTTTTTTTTTTTTTTTACTATTTCGCGTGTTTGCAGAAAAGTTCCAAGGTTCAGGAGGCCTGGGAGATTCATGCCTTACTATTAAAAGATGCCAAAATCTGATGAATGCAAACACTAGAATCATAATTAAATACTGATACTGTCATCTGGAGACCACCCATTTCATTTTTTTTTTCTAATGTATCATTTAGGTTTTGGTTGAGACATTATAGTAGCTATCTAGCATAAGTTTATGCTTTTCTATTTGCATTTGAACTTGTTCAAATATCTCTTGTAGAACACTAAAATGATCCTGTTGGATGTTGAGAGGTTATTCAGTTTACCATATTAACAAAAAAAGATATTCACAGCATAACATTTCACGCATGTTATGGTTCAATGTTCGGTTGGTTGTACACACAACAACAAAAAACAGTGCAATCTCACGTGTAGTGGTGGCAAATGGACGGTTTGGGTCAAATTTAGGCAGGTTGAAAATGGATCAACGTAAAATAGGTAATAATTCAACCCACCCATAATTGATATGGGTAAAAATTGATTGGGTAACAAATGAGTTGGGTAAAATATTGGTTTACTCATATTTTCATGATTAAATAGTACTCTATTTAAGAATTCAACATGGAGAAATATTTTAATTTTTTTTTTAGATAAAAAATGCTGCAAATGTCTTATTTAGTTTTATTGTATCATAAAAGTAAAAAGAAATCCTAATTTTTCAATATAAAATAAATTTATGTAATAACAAGGGGAAAATATTTTTAATTTCAAAGTAAATGTATAGTTGCATTTTAACACTAAAACATGCTTAGTGCACTATAAGCAATGTCAATACTAATACATGATTTGCTTATTTTACACTATTATTTATCATCCAATATAAAAGTAAACAAATAAAAAAATATAATTACAATTAATAAAAGAAATGTACATTTAAAATATATAATTTTGGAGGGCCAAAGACTTCACCGTTTCAATTATAGAGAAAAATAATTAGTTCTATAGAAGAATATAAAAAGGAAGAGAAGTTACAATTTTTTTTAGTAATATCATGAATTTTGAGTAAATAAAATTTAGAAGTTTAACCCATTTGGCTAATTCATATTTTACCCATAGTTTACCCATATTTTACCCATGTAAAAAGTCACTCACCCAACCCATTAATATGGGCGGGTTACCAAAATATGAGCTCATTTTGCCGGCACTACTCACGTGTGAGGTTTGAGGAAGGTAAAGTGTACACACATGCCAACGTTTGGTTGGTTGTACATGAAAGATAACTCGTGAAACTAATTGTACAAGAAGGAAAATCAGCAACATTAAAATTACCTTCTAAAGAGTTGGTGATTAATACATTTATGGATTATGGTAATATAGGACTAAGGTGTACGTACACACTACCCTCTCCAAATCCAATCCACGTATGAGATTGTATTGAGTTTGTTGTTGTATTCGTAATTTATATTCATATAGTATCTATATTGCTGTGTAGCAAATTTAATTGCACCACGGACAATTAGGGAAGAAATTGTGAAGTAGAATCTAATCACAGTAAGATGAGAAAAACTTGACAAGGTAGGCAAACACATTAGACTAAAACAGCAAAACCAGTATCTCAAAGTATCATTCATACATCAAGGAAAGAAAAATTGAACACCCTTATACCCTAGACTTACAGTCCAAACTAAAATAAACAGAACAGATACCGGATAAATCGACTAATTTTACTTGATGTTCATTTCCCCTTTGATTTCTGCAGGAAACGTATTTACCTCATCAGGCAAGTTGCTCTGCCATGCTTATTAGTAACATGTTTAGCATTGGATGGTCAGAGGCCACATATATAAGTTATTGGATACCAAGTGAACAAGACTCCATACTCAAAAAGTACTGGTAAATTAGATAAGCCTACAGACGTTGAGTGGACATTCTTCGTCTTCTTAGTCGCTCAGCTACGATGAAGGAAAGTTCAAGAGACTGAGAAGCATTCAATCTTGGGTCACAATGAGTGTGGTAGCGAGAGCCCAAATCGTCATAGGTTACTGTTCGTGATCCACCAATGCATTCAGTCACATTTTGCCCTGTCATTTCTAGGTGAATACCACCAGGGTGGCTTCCTTCTTGCTCATGCACATCGAAGAAAGCTCGGACCTCAGCCTGCCATTTTAGCACAACATGACATTCAGATACACGCTTTTTTAAACTTTCAGATCAAAAAATAGAAACTGTTGAAATCTCAGGCAGTCTAAAAAATGTACAACACACTTTCAACCACATAATATAATCTACCTCCAGGTAAGCAAATATATGAAAACTTTCTACTAAGAGTCGCTGAGCAAAAGCATCTCTCATTTCATGAGGAAGCAGCCACCTCAGTCCATTCAACTTCTAAGAATAATCATAAAAAGGACGCACATATGAAACATACCAGAATTGAATCGAAAGCACGGGTTTTGAGTCCACACGGTGCCTTGATGGTATTCCCGTGCATTGGATCACAAACCCATGTCACAATCTGACCAGCTCCTCGTACTGCCCTGACCAAGTGGGAAAGCTTCACTCTCATGTTCTCAGCACCCATTCTAACAATTACAGTTATTCTTCCAGGCTTATTGGCAGGGTTCAGGATGTCAATGAGCTTAATTAGCTCTTTTGGATCCATTTTTTGACTCACCTGCAACAAAACTTCCATCTTTAGGCAACTAACATAAACAGCATTGGCTAAGGAAACTGGGTAAGATCTCAAAATTAGCACAACTGAGCTAAAAGGAGCTGAAAATGCATATATAATGGTAAATCATTTTGATTAATATTACGAGAGGTAAACATAATATGGTGCTTAGATAGATACATCAGGCATAAAATGAAGAAATCATAGCCATAGCTTATATTTCTCAGTCACCATAGATGTCCAACTCCAAGGCACAATTAAGAATTTTATAAAACATAAATGTGGGTGTGCTTTAGAAGGTTACGCATGAAAATGGGTCTCACATTCTTGTTTGGTAAGATTCTTGCTTAAGAGTGAAAATTGGTCAGTTCAACTCTAGGGATGCCCCAAGTAAATAAGGGGAAATCAGAAAGTAAACAGAATGATTAGAGATACATAAATTCTAAATTCTGTTTTCCTCTACTAAGATTTTCCTTCATTGTTAGATAAGTCGAACAGCCTACTGCGCTGAGCAATGAATAAGCTGATTAGTAATAATCCTGTTAGCATATCACACTAAAACTGCTTTAAGCTATCCATACCTTTATGCCAAGAGGGTTTGCAACTCCTCTCAAAAACTCGACATGAGCACCATCTAGTTGCCTGGTTCGCTCCCCAACCCAAACCATGTGAGCAGAACAATCATAGAATAGACCAGAAGTTGAATCCTCCCTTGTAAGTGCTTGTTCATAAGGAAGAAGCAAGCACTCATGGGATGTCCAGAAATCAGTTGTTGACATGATAGGGTGTTCAACTGTGAGTCCAGCAGCAGCCATGAATCCTAAGGCTTCATCAACCCTGTAAGCTAGTTCCTGATACCTGCAAATCATTCCCCAATATAAAACATATTAGACTTAAAATTGTCTGATTAATCCAATCTGCATGGCCGAATATGCAACTGAAATTGACACTCGATGTCGTCACGACAAAGCCGGACACTTCAGGCGAAGTCTTTAAAATGATACACCAAGCATAACCATGGAACTCATTCCAATTTTTCATCTCCTAAAAGACATTTGGCAGCAACATAAAACAAACTTGACAGCTGAAGCAAAGAATCTGCAGTAAAACTTAATTAAAGATTGTGATTTGTCATACCTATCTCCCTGCTCACTGTTCTCTACAAAATCAAGATTCCATTCGGTGACCCGCTGCATTGCAGCATAACCTCCAGTAGCAAAAGCTCTAAGAAGATTAAGAGTCGCAGCAGATTGCATGTATGCCCTAATAAGCCTATGAGGATCTGGAATTCTTGACTTCTCATCAAACGTATCACCATTGATATTGTCACCCTTGTAACTTGGTAACTTCACTCCATTTATCTCCTCAAACGGATCTGATCTTGGTTTTGCAAACTGACCCGCCATTCTTCCAACCTACAATTAACCATGCAACAATTTAAGCTCAAAGCCGTGATCTTTTTTCAATCAAGAAGCTCATTATAATGATCTGTGTTTTATCTATTCAAGATCCTAAATAATCTACAACTCAATCCACTTGAGTAAAGCAAATATATGCACATTCAGATCAAAACTGTATGAGTTTTCTTCAGTTTATGAACCAAGTTATGTAGGAACAACTATAGTTATACAATCTCTAGATATCAAACAGAACTCTAGCTCGACAGAAAATATATAGCATAACTCTATGACAGTAACAATAAGAGCACAATTTTCCCACAGATACATAAAAATAAGAATCAATAATCAGCAGACCACACATATTAGCACATCAAAACACAAAATTTGGAAATGGGGTTCATAAAAACCAAATCTTTATTACCTTAATCACAGGAACAATCAGCAGAACACACATATTAGCACATCAAAACACAAAATTTGGAAATGGGGTCATAAAAATCAAATCTTTATCACCTTAATCACAGGAACAATCAGCAAAACACGCATATTAGCACATCAAAACACAGAATTTGAAAATGGGGTCATAAAAATCAAATCTTTATCACCTTAATCACAGGAACAATCAGCAAAACACACATTAGCACATCAAAACACAGAATTTGTAAATGGGGTTCATAAAAATCAAATATTTATTACCTTAATCACAGGAACTTGTCCACCAAACATAAGAACAACACTCATCTGAAGCAAAATCCTAAAAGTATCACGAATATTATTGGCATTGAACTCCTTAAAACTCTCAGCACAATCTCCACCTTGTAACAAAAAAGCTTTCCCCAATGCAGCCTCACCAAGCTTCTCTTCCAAACTCCTTGCCTCACCAGCAAACACAAGGGGTGGATTCATTTCAAGTGTTTTAAGCACAGATTCAAGTTCTTTCTCATCTGGGTATTCAGGAAGTTGCAAAGCTTTCTTGATTTTCCAGCTATCAAGACTCCATTTTCCTTGCTTAACTGCAGTCTTGGATGGCTCCGCCGCGTGTACGGCGGAGATGGGGTGGCGCCGCCCATGTTGGGTGGTCGGAAAAAGGGAAAAACCAGGTTGGGGTAAAGGGTTACGGAGAAGATGAGATTGAACAAGGGATTTTGATGATGACAATGATAAGGTGTTTGATAAAGCCATGATTTTTTTTTTTTGCTTTTGATGATTCTTGAATCCTCTTTTTCTCTCACTATACTTTTTTTTTAGAGAGAGAAAGGGGAAGAGGTATCAATGGAGGAGGAGATCTAAAGGGGCATTTTAGGATTATTTATATTCCTAAATTTTTGGGCAATTTGAGTGAGTACATACCCAAGTTTGACGTAATTAATAAAGTTAATGTCATATAATTATAAATATATATATATTTGAGTTGTGAAAATAAGTTTTTTCATTAATTAAGTAAGATTAGGTACAAATTAGGATGTTTCGATCATTTTCTAAATTTTATGCATACCGAAAGTTTATATTTATATATACTAACTTTTTAGGCAATGGGTGAGTATAGTTTTTCGGGAGTCTTGATGTAATTGATTAGAATATTGTGAGTTTTAAGTTGTGAAAACAATCTCTTCAGAAATATAAGTAAGATTAGATACAAAATATTTTAGATACTTATATTACAACTATTTTCTAAACGACATGTATAATGAAAGTTTAATATATCGAACGGTATTTTTTTCATTTTGCACGTGAGATTATAGTGAGTAGGTGTAGAATTGGTAGTTGAGAGAGGCATTTTGGTAAATAAGTTGTAAACTTGGGGTGAAGGTTATTTAGAGAGACAAAAAAAGAGAGGAGAGGCGGTTTAATATTTCTGTTAAACTCATTTGTGATAATTGCACTTTTGGTACCTAAATTATTGACAAATATTAGTTTTGATTCTAATAATATTTTATCAAGTCATTAATTATTGATTGCGTATTAGATAAATTCGCTCTTAAGCAATAGCTTGCAAGTCATACAAGAAATATAAATCTCAATATGCAAGTCTAGTACGATAAGTTTGAGCGAAAAGACGTTAGCAGAGGAAATTATTCTCTAAGGTTTTCTTTATGAAATACCATTTATTACACCAATTCAATAGATTTTATGAATATGTTCCGTTAGGTATAGTCAGTCTTAAATCAGTTCAATATAATATTTAGATTGATTGTAAGTTATGAGTTATTATAGAAATACCAAAAGATTATAATGAAGTGATAAATATGTCCTCTTTCATCTTAATTAAAGATTTTGAATTCAAGTTTTATAAAATTACAGTTATCTTTGATAAAGAATGTTTTATTCTTTAAAATAAAATTTTACGAAATAAATTTAAATTTATCAAATCTCGAAACAAATACGAAAAAGGAAGTGTGTTTAATGTCCAAATTTTCTTGTCCTTTTTGTGTCTTCTAACATTTTCATGGCCGGAGAAGACAAGAATCGTGTTCTCCATTTTGAGCTAAACATTTGATTGATTAAATATATTGCAACGTTGTAATAATTAGTTCCATAGATTTTGTGGACAAGTAGGTATGAGTGTGAATTTTTGAAAACTCAATAATTTTTGTTCAAATTTTATGTTTATATAATTATTATATAAAATAATTTTTGAGACAATATATAGGGAATGTGATTGGAGAATATAAGTTGGTCATTAAATTTTTTTACTTGCAACAAAAAATTACTCAAATTTAACATCTATACCAATTACGTAAAATTGTGTATTAATTAATTATAATTATATGAATTTTTTATGTAATGACATGCTACACTCGTGGAGTTTGTAAAAAATAGGACGAAAATTATAATTATTTTTTGTTTGTGTTTAAGTCGTCTATTATTCCTTAAGAATTGTTTGATTTTAGATTATTTATTCTCCATCGATGTTGATTGTAATAGAATAATAAGTATGTATTCATTCTTAATAAGAGGTAGAGCTGTCAATATGAGTTGACCCATTTCATTTGAGCTAACCCATACAGGCTTTGCAATTTGATGGGTCAGACCCATTTTTTGTGTGGGCCAAAAAATGATCGGCTCAATCCACAAGTACGTGGGCTATGGACTTTGCCGGGTTATCCTCTTTTCTTAAAAGTTTTTTTTTATAATTTTTTAAATTAAATTATAATTTAAGAATATGATCATAAATATCAACAAGACAATATTACATGGGTTAGTGTTGCTATTTGTTAATCAAATACACAAATAAAATTATCAATATAATATTTATTAAGTTTGATTTCAAGTAAAAACATAAATAGCTAAATAGAAATATTAACCTAATTGTTTTTCAATGATCATAATAAAACACAAAAATTATGACAATATTCCATAGGCTATGGCCTATGTAGTGATTCCCTAGCAATTTTAGGAATTTTTATTTTATGTAGTACATATGTTATAAACATAATTTGTATTTAAATTATAATATTGTAAACTTTAAACAGATTTTGATTGTAGACTCTTGTTATTTTTATTACTCTATTTTATTTTTATTTTTTAATTAGTTTTTATTTGGCCCACGGGCCAGCTCTATCCATATTTTTCAAGCCCCGCAAATCGACAAATTTATTCAGGTAGGACTAAAAAGTTCTTTTCTTAAATGGGCTTCAAAAATCGTAGTACAATCCTATCAAATTATGGGTTAGGTCAGATCGGTCAAACGAGCCTAACCCATATTGACAGCTCTAATCAAAGGTTTAAATTCAAGTTTTAAATAATACTTATGTCTTTTTTCAAAGAGTGTTTCGTCCTTGAATATGAAAAAATAAATTTAAATTTAGGTGAAACCCAAAAAAATCTTCCGTTAATATAGTACTGACAAAACTTCACATCCCAATGGGTCATAATTAGCATGTTTTTGGCATGAAATTTTGCAAGTCCTATAAAGAAGATTTCTCCAATGCTGAATTATTATTATTGTTATTATTAGTAATCATAACAAAAATCTTTGCTTAAAACCAAGAAAGTTGCATTCATAATTCACTTAGAAAAATTATATGGTTAAACAAGTATATATTAGTTAATTAGTCTTCATAGAAATAGTTTTTGTTAATTACCACTCACAACCAACATTCAGTGATGGGATGAAGTTTCGAATTTGTATAATTCAGAATTTGTATAGTATATTTTGTATAATGTAGTTTCACTAATTTGTATAACTGTTTTAAAGTTCAGTTGTTTGTGTTTGTATAAATTCTTTATTTCGAGTTTATACAAAAATAACTCAATTATATAAATTCACCCACGAATTATACAATTAAGACTGCTTAAACTGTAGCTACAACTCATAAATATGCAAATTATAGCTATAAAGCATAATCAAATTTATTATAAGGACAATTTGCGAATATTCTCCTAATTCATATTTATATATATATATATATATATATATATATATATATATATATATATATATATATATATAAAATCATAAAGATTGATAAGGTATCTTTGTGGTTGATAGGTCTTTTGGACCAGTTGAGTCATGGTCCTCATATCTGGAATAATCCCAACAATCTATCATCCAACTACCTTTTTAAATTATTTGGCTTTTCAATCATTGAAAAGGTTTCAATATATATGTGCCAACTCGTGGATATGTCGATTAATTTTACAGGATAAATGTTATCTATCACAAGCAACACGTATCAAATAAAGTTATTTCCTAGTGTTTTTCTTTGTTAGAATTTAATTTTGAAACTTCATAATTCTCAATCTGCTTCATTGATCGGTGCACCCTCAAGTGCTTATCCATAAAACATATTACTCTATTTGTTTCAATTTACATATCAAAGTTTGAATTTTAAAAATAAAATGAGTTATTTTTTCCCGTAATTATCTCGTGTGTCTTTAAAATTGTTAATTATTGTGATTTATGATAATTTTTAAATATATCAATTTTTATTTAAAAACTTATATTTAAATTCACAATCAAGATTTAAGAAATTTGATTCTCAAAATTTCACCTAGGCCTACACATTAATGGGGGAAAAGGGACATTGGTGGAAAAGAGACAGCACATCATTTTCTAGATTTGTTATTAGAAGGGTTTGTGTCTTCTTTTCTTTTTTTTTTTTTTTTAATCATTTGGTACCCTGGTAAAAACTAAAAAAAAAAATCCTAAGCAACATATATTTGATCATATGTTCCCAAAAAATGAAAATTTTGTTAGCTCAGCTAATTGATCATGGATACTTTCACTTTGTTAATTAGGGTTCGATTTTTCATATTATAGTATTTTTTGCCTTCTCTACTCCCATTAAATCAAACAGTTGTGTTCTCCAAACACAAGAAAATAGAAAATTGGCATTTGCAAATTAGTTAACACCTAAAAATACTTAGGTTAGTGATCAGGTGATTAGGACTTAGATAAGTAGATATTAGTCACATCATTAACCAATAATGTGACCATATACATGTGACTATGGAGATAATCATGTTTAACTAAATTAATTAGATATTTACATTTTTGTAATAAGTAATCACAAAATATTTGTTAAGCTAATTACTATCAACTACTAGTATTTTCAATACTTTACTTTTAGTGAGAAACCACATATACACAAAGAGGGGGAAGGTTGTAAGGCTTACTTCCTTATATACCCAGCACGTCTCTTGTATTCTGAATATGTGGGATTCACATAGGGTATATAAAACAGAGAATATAATAATTCTTCATTTTCTTTTTCAAGTTTCTAAGTCAAAAAGTTTAGTAAAAGTGTATAAAAACATTAATCAAAATCACTTATATTTATTCAGACTTAAGTAACAGTAACACTACTCAAACTACTATGAGGGGATGGATAGTAGCTCAGTTTATTGGATACCAGGGGATCAAGACTGCAGACTAAACGCCTAAACGCCTAAACGCGTTGAGTGGCCATTCTTCGTCTTCTTAGTCGTTCAGCTACATTGAAGGAACGTTCAAGAGATTGAGAAGCATTCAGTCTCGGATCACAATGTGTGTGGTAGCGTGAGCCCAAATCATCATAGGTTACTGTTCTTGATCCGCCTATGCATTCAGTCACATTTTGCCCTGTCATTTCTAGATGAATACCACCAGGATGGCTCCCTTCTTGCTCATGCACATCGAAGAAAGCTAGGACCTCAGCCTGCCAGTTTAGTACAATATAACATTCAGATACAAGCTTTGAACTTTGAGATCGAAAAACAGTAACTACTGAAATTGCAGTCTGCCTGAAAAATACATTACACTTTCAAGTTTCAACCTCATAAAACCATTTTCAGTTAAGCCTCAAACTATACGGAATCAAATATCTATACTTTCTACTAAACGTCGTTGAACAAATTAATATCTAGCAAAAGCATCTCTCATTTTCATGGGAAGCAGCAATTTCTATCTGTTTCACTATGAATGGAGACCCCAAGTCTTGAGAAAACTTTCATTGTCCAAAGTGATTTTACCCAAGAATCATAGAGAGGATGCACCGGATGAAACATACCAGGATTGGATCGAAAGCACGAGTTTTGAGTCCACATGGTGCCTTGATGGTGTTCCCGTGCATTGGATCACGTCACAGTCTGACCAGCACCTCATACTGCCCAGACCAAGGGCGGAAGTTTCACTCTCGTGTTCTCAGCACCCATTCTTGCAATTACAGTTATTCTTCCAAGCTTATTGGCAGGGTTCAAGATGTCAATGAGCTTAATTAGTTCATTTGGATCCATCTTTTGGCTCACCTGCAATAAAACTTCCATCTTTAGGCAACTCATATAAACAGGCAAAACAGCATTGGCTGAGACAACTCGTAAGATCTCAAAATTAGCACAAATGAGTTAAAAGGAGCTGAAATTGCATTTATAATGGTAAATATACATATATAATAACCGATGGAATTATTGGAGATTCATAAGTTCCAAATTTCTGTTTTCCTTTACGACTTCTTACTTCATATTTAGATAAGTCAAACAGCTTACTGAGCAACGAATAAGCTAATCAGTAATACTTACTGCTTTAAGCTATCCATACCTTTATGCCAAGCGGATTTGCTACTCCTCTCAAAAACTCAACATGAGCACCGTCTAATTGTCTGGTTCGTTCCCCAACCCAAACCATGTGAGCAGAACAATCATAGAGATGACCAGAAGTTGAATCCTCCCTTGTAAGTGCTTGTTCGTAAGGAAGAAGCAAGCAGTCATGGGATGTCCAGAAATCAATCGTTGACATGATAGGGTGGTCGACTGTGAGTCCAGCAGCAGTCATGAATCCTAAGGCTTCATCAACCCTGTGAGCTAGTTCTTGGTACCTGCAAAACATTCCCCAATATCAACATATTAAACTCAAAACTACACGGCCGAATATTTGACATTTGAAGTTGTAACGACAAAAACTTGGCACTTCAGGCCCAAGTACAATTGAGAAGTCATTAAAATGATATAGAGTTAAAAGTACTTCAGATCAAGCATAACTGTGGAACTCTTTCCAAATTTTCATCTCCGAAAAAGACATAGGATCTGTTTGTCTGTGCAAAATGTTCACTTGTTTTTTTAAAAAAAAGAACTCAAAACAATGTTTGGTTATACAGTGAACTCATATTTTGAAAACCTTTTTGAACATAAGTTTCGAGTTTAAAAAGTGATTTCGACCAAATCTTCAAGTGAATTTTCTTTTTCTACCCATAAACTTTCAACTTTTTTCAAGTTGATTGCATGTCGAAACACACATCAATTTCCAAACACCTTTTTTCAACTTTTTTTCCGAATATCGCAGTTTTATGTCCAAAAGCCTACATAGAATCTGTTGTAGACCTTTATTAAAGATAACAATATTCATACCTATCGCCCTGCATACTGTTCTCCAAAAAATAAAGATTCCATTCAGTGACCCTCTGCATTGCAGCATAACCTCCAGTAGCAAAAGCTCTAAGATGATTAAGAGTCGCAGCAGATTGCATATAAGCCCGAATAGGCCTACGAGGATCTGGAATTCTTGACTTCTCATCAAATCTATCACCATTGATATTGTCACCCTTGTAACTTGGTAACTTCACTCCATTTATCTCCTTGAACGGATCTGATCTTGGTTTTGCAAACTGACCCGCCATTCTTCCAACCTACAATTAACCATATAACAATTTAATCTTAAAGTCATGATCTTTTTTCAATCAAGAAACTCATCATAATGACATGCATTCCACCTATTCAAGATCCTAGATATTCCACAACTCATACACTTAAAACACTTGAGTAAAGAAAATACATGTATATATCTACACAACTCACACATCTCATACACTCTTCTTCTTCTTTTAGGAATGTGGAGTCCGAGCCAGCTTTCACTCATATCCACTAATTCCAGGAGATGCCTGCCACCTTCCACAAGCAACATGTATCAGGTAACTCTGTCCACTAAGGGTAGGACAGATGGAAAGAATCACCTAGTATTTTTGAAACATAACCTCATAGCTCTCAACCACGTCATTGACCACTAAGCAACACTTAACTCAAAGACTCTCTCTCTCACACACACAACATATATATACACACACATACAAAACATACAATTTTCACACAAATACACAAACATGAGAACTAAGAAACATCATAACACACATATAAGTCCATCAAAACACAAATTTGAAAATGGGGTTCATAAAAATCAAATTTTTAGTACCTTAATCACAGGAATTTCTCCACTAAACATAAGAACAACACTCATCTGAAGCTTTCCCCAATGCAGCCTCACCAAGCTGCTTCTCCAAATTCCTTGCTTCACCAGCAAACACAAGGGATGGGTTTGATTCAAGAATCTTAAGCACAAATCCAAGATTTTATTTCATTTGGGTATTCAGGAAGTTGCAGAACCTTCTTGTTTTTCCAACTTCCAAGACTCCATTTTTCTTGCTCCGCCGCCACGTGTACGGCGGAGATGCGGTGGCGCCGCCCATATTGATGGTCGGGAAAAAGGGGGAAATGGGGCTGACATGAAGAAACGTTAACTAGGGATTTGGATGCTGACAATGAAAAGGAATTTGGTAAAGCCATTTTTTTAATTAAAAAAAAAATTACATGCATATTTTAAAATCTACATAATTTCTAAAACAGGAAATTAAAATATACTTCAAATAAAATATAAGAAATTTTATATTGTTGATTACATTATCCTAAATTAGAAAATTTCCTTCCTCTAGTGATTATTTGTAGTACTAGTAATATATGGTAATTATTACTCACCTTTACTTTTATTTGTTCATTATGTTAAATATAAATATTTATGTTTATTTATTCTATTTGAAAATTTACTTAATAGTTTATCTTTATTATTGACTATAGTTATAATACTTTCATACAATTCACATTAGTGATACTATGCTTGGCTACCTTGTGATACTTGCATAAATTTAGCAATACACAATGTATTGATTATATGGTTGTTACTTTTAGTGTCCACATAAATAATATTTGTATAAATTATACAGGAATACGCATTTAATCTTAGGCGAGACAAAAGGTGAAATACAAATAAATTAATACTAAATTTTATGTATTAAGTAATTAAAATGGCCAAATTACCTATCATGTATTAAACATTTTGAAAATAAGTAAACAAAACAATTCTTGTAATAATTGCATTTATATATTATTAATCTCAAACATTACAATTTTTACACCATCAATCTCTACAACACGCATGACTTTATGCACAATTTATCTTTAATCCAAATGATCCATGAAAGTGGTAATCTTCTAAATTGCATGAACTTGTTTGTAATCTCTATGTCCAATGTTCATTGGTTATAGATTTGGATTTGTTATATGTTAAAATATTTGCACTCGATCTTTATATCAAATTAGACAAAAATAATTATAAGAGTAATAAATATCAAATTTTAAGAGCAATATTAAAATTCAAATTAATATATTACCCTAACCCTAATCAATACATCTAGCTTACCTTGCTCGCATGTTCAAGTATGCATTTTATCATTTTATTATATTTTTCTATTCAGTAAAAAAACATTCATCGATAAAATAAAATTGTGTGATATTCAGGTATTTGGTGTTACAGATGTAAAACTTGTCATCAAAGTATTATGTCGAACCAAGGTCATATACTAGTGGAACCATTAGTACCTATAAGGCCTTAGTTCGATGTGAAAACTCAACAACAAGTCTTGCATATATAACACCAAAATTCGATTCACACAACTTTATTTATTAATGAATGTTTTCTTTAAGCACCATAAAGGGGGAAATAGTTGAAAATGAAGCTATTTTTCAATGTGATTTTGTCAAAAACTAAAACTATGTCAATCGAATTTATAGGAGAAAAAAACATGTTAAAAAGGTAAGTTGTTGTATGCGTAAAATCAAGCAAGGTAAGCAAGTTATATATATTAATTAAAGTCAAAGATATGGGCGTAACTGACAAAAATAAAGTCAAACCATAGATTAATTAACAATCATGATTAAATTTTTTTTTTTTTTTATATATATATATATATATATATTAAGGTTAAAGATATGAGCATAACCGACAAAAATAAACTCAAATCATAAATTAATTAATAATCATGTACATTAAACACGTGTATAGAATCTAGACAAATATGTAAAATACACGTGGAAGGAAAAAAATTCGTTAGAAAAAAATATAAAGTTAACAGAGGTATGTTTTTGATCAATACTAAGAAATTCAACAGACGGACAAAAAAGATCATGATTCAAATTTTTAGCTAGCGATTGAAAGGGAAGCAAGTGGACTAGACTAATTATCTTCATCAATAACCCTATTAAGTTAGTGGTATATATTTTTGGGACTTTTTTTTTTGTGCAAAAACCCAAAGTTTGGGGTTTAGATTGGCTCATTAAGAAAGTTAAAGGTATTATAATGTCTTTTGACTTTTAAAAATGGGATTTTTTAACTTGAATTTTATTTTTAAATATATCAATTTTGAATTGGATATTGAATTTAGCACTACGAATTTTTAGATATTCGAAATTTTAATATCTTTATACTTATATTCAATCTACCCATGTGTTAAATACTAATAAGTTAAATTTACAAAGATCCGATAGATTTATATCCTATGACCCTAGTTATTATAATATTAAGTCCAATAAGAAATTTCATGATATGAGCGTCATAGTGACCTCAATCGTTGTTAATTGTAGAAATTATAGATTTACATTTACTTGTGTCCGTCTGAAAAATTACAATATAATTTGTCTCTTAGTTTCTAATTCATTGTTCTTATTATTAACTATATTTATTTCTTAAAATACATTTTTTAAAACATTATATTTTTATATTCAAAGAGTGATACAATAAAAATTGTCATTTTATTTATTGTTCCTTAAGAATGTATTATATTAATACTACTGCAAAAGTAAAAATAAATAAGAAAATAATTTTGAATTTTCTAAATTTGTGCCTCGTACAATTGATAATAGGAGTATTCTTGACAACAATTGTGTGAGGCTTCTTTTTAACTCACAAGCATATGGAATCAAATCAACATTGGTTGTGGTGTAGTTGTGAGATTGTTCCACTCTTAATCAGAGATTTTAGATTTGAGCACTGGTATGGAAAAAATCTTGTTGGGAGCATCACCCCCAAATGAGCCCTGCAGTATGCGATTCAAATTTAATCAAAGAGGAAAAATAAAAGAAAATAATGTGAAATCCAAACCTCACACCTTTTCGTCTATAGACTCTCACCTTTTAACTTATCTAGTTTGGGTCCTAATCAACTTTTTTTAGCTATATCGTTATAGCAAAAGAGACATTTAGCGATACTAGATTTTTTTTTTTACTCAAATTATATTATTTTCAATAAAAATAATATATCATTGTAAAAGAATTGTTGCAAGATTTATTTAGCAAGATTTTTTATTTGTGGCAGTAATTAGTATTTGGGATAAAAATATAATGTCATACACCTAAGGACTTGTTTGATTAAGTATATAAAATGTCATATTACTTTCATATGCTTGGCTACCTTTTGACACTTGCATAAGTTTAGCAATACATAATATATTAATTATATATGGTTATTAATTTTAGTGTCCGCATAAATAATATTTATACAAGTTATATAAGAATACGCATTTTAGTCTTTAGGCGACACAAAAGGTGAAATACAAATACAAAAATTAATAAATTTTATGTACTAAGTAATTAAAATGGCCAAATTATCTCTCATGTATTAAACATTTTGAAAATAAGCAGACAAAACAATTCTTATAATAATTGCAATTTATATATTATTAATCTCAAACATTACAATTTTTACACTATCAATCTCTATAACACATATTAATTTTTACACAATTTATATTTACTCCAAATGATCCATGAAGGTGAGTAATCTCCTAAATTGCATGAACTTGTTTGCTACCTGCACTCGATCTTTATATCAAATTAGACAAAAATAATTATGAGAGTAATAGATATCAAATTATAAGAGCAATATTAAAATACAAATACAATATTTCCCTAACCCTAATCGATACATCTAGCTTACCTTGTTCGCACGTTCAAGTATACAAACATATTTGTCGTTTTATTATATTTTCTATTATGTAATTTTGATAATATTTTTTAAGTTTTGATTAAATCAATAAAGTAAAGAAGTTCTTACTATATAAATCTTCTATTGTTGTCCCTATAAAAAACATTCATTGATAAAATAAAATTGTGTTAAGATATTTGGCGTTATCGTTGCAAAACATGTCATCAAAGTATTATGTTGAACCAAGGCATATACTAGTGGAACCATCAATACCTATGTGCCTTAGTTCGATGTGAAAACTCGACAACATGTCTTGCAAATATAACGCTAAAAACTGATTCACACAACTTTATTTATTAAAGAATGTTTTCTTTAAGCACCATAAAGAGGGTAATAGTTGAAAATGAAGCTATTTTTCAATGTGATTTTGTGAGAAATTAAAAATATATCAATCGTATTTGTAGGGAAAAAAACATGTTAAAAGCAAGATAAACAAATAATATATATATATATTAATTAATTAATTAAGGTCAAAGATATGGGCGTAATCAATAAAAATAAAATCAAATCATAGATTAATTAATAATCATGTATGCTTAAACACGTGTATAGTATCTAGACAAATATGTAAAATACACGCGGGAGAAAAAAACTTCGTTAGAAAAAAAAATGAAAAAATTAACAGAGATATGTTTTTGGTTAATACTAAGAAACTTAACAAGATAGACAAAAACGAGTGCGATTCAAAATTTTAGCAAGCGATTGGAAAGGAAGCAACTCGACTAGAATAATTATCTCCATCAATAACCCTGTAAAGGTAGTGGTATATATTTTTGGGACATTTTTTTTGTGCAAAACCCCAAAGTTTGGGGATTATATTGGCACATTAAGAAAGTTAAAGGTACTATAATGTCTTTTGATTCTAAAAAATGGGATGACAATGTAACATTTCATATTTTAGGCGCATTTTAAACTCAAAACCACTAATAAAGACTAACGTACGCTGAGTGCGTAAATTAACATCCTCGTATTCTCAGAGCGAGTGTTCTCATCTACCTGAATTTGATTAATTTTCTCAATTGGGGTTCTTCCATAGCCATGAATTCATCAATCTTGAAAGTTAAAATACCAAAATATTGAAAAAAATTGAGTTTTTGGGAAGTTCTTGGAGCCCCAAATAATGTCAATCGTATCCCAGAACTTTTTCACGGCTCCACACACTCGTATCAATTTGTGTTGCTTGAAGAACCCAAAAATTTCAACCCCATTACATCTAAAACCTTTGAAAACCCCTTTAATTTTCCGTACACAAAAACCCCATTTGGACAAAATTGAGTTTTTGCAATGTCATCAATGGAAAGTTAAGAGCTTTGATTCAGAGGGAACTGTAAATGGTCAAGTTTCAGCTGAGTATGAGCTTAATTTTGATGGGTTTCTTTCGATTCTTGAGTTTTTGTGTTTGTTATCTTCAGCTGTGGTAGCTATTGGTTTTGCTGTGAATTCTTGGGTTTTGGGGTCTCAGAAGTGGTTGGGGAATAGGGTATTAGCTGCACAGTGTGTTGTGTTGGTTGGTGGAGTGATCATTGGGTCTGTGATTAGGAGAAGGCAATGGAGGAGGATTTGTATGAATAAGTTTTCCAGGTCTGGGAGTGATTTAAAAGGGATTAATTTGTTGGAAAGGATTGAGAAGGTAGAGGAAGATTTGAGGAGTTCAGCTACAATTATTCAGGTTCTGTCGAGACAGCTTGAGAAGCTGGGAATTCGATTTCGGGTTACTAGAAAAACTCTCAAAGATCCAATTACTGAGGTAATAATGTTGTTTTAAGCATATGAGGAGATGAAATGGATTTGGTGCAAGTTTTACTTATCTGTTAATCAGTAAAACGTTTTAATCTTGTGAATGCAGTTAGTGTTATCCTATAAATTGAGGATTGTGATGTTGTTTCCATGATGTCATTTCTAATAAGCATTGCGTGCGTGCTAGAAAGTTCTCTTATTTGAAGTTTGATTGATCAATAGATGATCGCTTCACGATTCATTGCTAATCGATTCTGAAGTGCAAAGAAGTTTGTGGATGCTTGAATTTAATGGTGGATGCTTTGGTTGGATCTATAAATGTTAGAAGTGACTATATACATATATGTAGAAAAATGAATCAAAAAACCATACTAGCAGATTGGAGATTATTTGCCAAAAAAAAAAAAAAAAAAAAACTTAGGGAACTTGTGTTTGCAATGTTCTTATTTAATATAATTCATAAAAATCTGAGTAAGTTAACCTGAAACTCATAAATCTTTTTGCTTTTATCTTGGATGATATGATTACCTTATCAAGAAAATGAAATCTGCATTATCTTTCTCCCAACGATCAAAAGTTGACCTCATCGTATGTCTGTCTGTTTGCTTATGAAACTTACTTGTAAACCATTTGTATTTCTGTTTGTTTGTTTACTGAACTTTCTTTAGAAAGGGTAATGCAATGCTTCTTGCTTACTGAACTTACTTGTAAACCATCAAATTATTAGGTGAAACAACCATTTGTAGTAGTGTGTCTCACTTCTATAAAGTAGGACCAACAACAACCTGAACATCAGAGTGGACTTAGAAAACATAGAACCTGAGAAAATAATTGACTCAGAGACTTGGCATATGCTAGTTGTAAAGTCGTAATAAGGATTCTGTGCTTTATCATGATAATAATTTATTTATTTTTACCTCTTTTTTTTTTAATCATGATAACAACTTAACCTTTTCTTTTTTTTCTTTCGCTAAGAGTTGCCTCATTTAACAACTTAACCTCTAAAGCACATACCCGACCCCATCAAAAGTGGGATTGAGGCATATTTTATTGATTACATATTCTATAACTTTGTCCAACACCCCCCCCCCCCCCCCCCACACACACACACACTCTAATTGACCATTGAATAGTTTATGGAAATATGAACCAAGTACAGACAACTTGTTGAGGGATCGTTCCCAAACAAGGTTACCTTGCATTTAAGAGAGAGATGAAGCTCCCTCAGAAGGGCATGTTTTGCCTACCTTGACGGGTGAAGTGATGTGCTTTAGAGATCCTCTCTTTAGACGATGAAGTGCAAAGGCGTAAAATCATCTATAAAGAAGCGGTCACTTTGTTTTCTAATCTAACTTTAAAAGGGGAAAAAAAGAGGAGGAAATATAGGGCCTTTTTGCTATTTAAGTATTAGTACTCCTTTCCATTTACATTTCAGCATTCTCTTGTCGTCAGTGTCTTCCTTTTCTTCTAGTATATGTCACGCCTTTTCATCAACTATTATTTTTGTTACAAGTAATTAGAGATTTTGTAGATGAACTTGCACTACGCCCGTGCATAATTACTTCTTCTACTATTATGTTTCTCTGCTACTTTTGATTTATTTCTTTCTTCTTATATTTTCTCTTTTAGCTACTGTTTCTTCTTCTAGTATATGAGTGCTCTCCTTTTTCTTTTGCCACTTCTGATTCTGAACTACAAATTTATTCTTTTCCCGATTAATTGAAATTAATGAATCTGGAATTTTTTTTTTTGAAATAGGTAACTTTAATCCGGAATTTTAATTGCAAGTTAACTTTATAAGTAACAAATTCACAAGTATTTTTGTTTTGTGTAAATTATACACTTCATCTTGGAAAAATATGGGTTTTGCCTCTCACTTTTCACTTAAAGCCTTGAGTGCCTTGTCGTTTCTGAGTCAGTTCTTGCAGATACTATCTTTGTGTAATACTATACTCTAGCCTTCCTTCTTGACATTCAATTTTCTTTCTATCCAGGCTGCAATGTTGGCCCAAAAGAACTCTGAGGCCACTCGAGCATTGGCATTGCAAGGCGAGCGTTTGGAGAAGGAGCTTGGTGAAATACAAAAGGTTCTGCTGGCAATGCAGGTAAACTGTTGTTTAACTACTATTCCAAGATTCACGTGCTTATTCCAATTTCCAAGGGGCATTGTTTATTACAGGAAAATTTTCTGTGGTGGATTTACATCTTCAAGATGATAAAAGAGTGCTTCCATCAGACAATTCTTTTTTTAGGTTGTGTCTAGCATAAGATGTGAGGGTTTACTTTTAGGTCCATTTTACATCTCCATTTTTGGCTGATTCTAAAGGTTAACCCATTTAGATGCAACTCATGATATGTTCAACACAGTATTGTGCATGATGATTGTTAAGTTGTCCCGCATCGGTTGTGAGATGTGGATTTTGGTCTTGGAAAATCCTCACCTTATGAGCTAGCTTTTGAGGTTGAATTAGGTCGAATATCAATTTCTTTACATGGTATCGAGGCGGACCCATCTCAACGCTTGGTTTACTCGATGTTGAGCCCCCATAATATGTTGTCCATGCTCTAGTTGGCAATCCTGGGCAGATGGGGGTGTTAAGTTGTTCCACATTGGTTGTGGGATGTAGATTTGGTCTATTTGGTCTTGGGAAGTCCTCACGTCATGAGCTAGCTTTTAGGATTGAGTTAGTCCAAGTTTCATTTCTTTACCTATTTAAGTTTGTGACGGTCTCATCTAAAAGTTGAAACTATTAGCAAGAGCACACTTTGAAAGCGCTCTTTTAATTACTTAATTAATATTATGTGTCAACAAGCCTTCTCACGCGTGGGCTTGATTCTTTTTCCTAAGCCAAGCACATGAAGCATTTTTCTTTTTGCTTTTTCTTTGGGGTGGCGTTGAGATTTGAAACCAGGACCTCTGTCTGCTCTAAACCATGTTGAAGTTTATGACCATCTTATCTAAAAGTTCAAGCTATTAGAGAGAGCACACTTTTAATTACTTAATAAATATTATATCTCAACCGTGGGTCTTAGTATAGTAGAACTCTAGAGAAGTTGGGTTGGTAACTATGATCTTGATTGAACTGATATATGGTGAAGGTGTGTTATTGACATAATAAACAGGAAAGATAAAGAAGAAAACTTGAGAAATAAAAGGGAAGTATAGTTACTCAAAGATCTTCCAGACACGCACCTAAGCAGGTGTAGATTCCATTGCACGCAGAATCTCAATCCAAACCAGAAAAGGTCATCTGTTCATAGTTTTGCTTAAAATATGGAATAATATGTTTCGAGTCTGGTAGGAAAATATTGGAATGGAAGGTTTTCTATTCATTGTTTGACTTGCTAAGTCTAATTAAACTTGCATCCTTTTTCTCTTATCTCCTTGTGCTATCCATCTTCCTTCTGTTCCTGCATACTTTTTCTGATAATTTTTTATCCAAGTCTTTTGTTTGAAACAAGAAAAGAAGAATGCAAGCGCTATTGAAGAAAGTTTTCATTTCTGCACCCCTTCTTTTAGATTATTAAGATATTATGAATTGAAAGCTACTATTAGTTAGGAATATCAAAGGTGCAAGGGAATATGTTCTAGCATAGCCAACCAATATGATATCTGTTCATTGCAGTTGTATAATTAGAAATGAAACAAGTTTTCAGATAGATCTTGCTTTTATTTCCTTCTCTCTTTGTTTTCTGTTTCATATTAGTCGTTATTATTAGTTTGTTTTATTGTTGTAGTTGCTGTCGGGAAAGTGAGTGAAATTGGAAAAGGAGAGTTGAGTCCCTAATTCAAATATGATACCAAACATGATGGAGAGTGTCAAAGCAATGAGCATGGTGTTAAGGACGATAATTTCAACAGTGTTCTTGATAGCTTTTTAAAATGACATCTTGAGCATGGACATGGCACAACTTCAGCTTCTTGAGGACATAACCTTAGATAGGAGGGTATGGAGGTCGCATATTAGGGTAGAAAGTTGGTAGGTAGTGGCACGTTGTCTTGCTTTTCAATGGGATTAGGCTTGGTGCTAGTCTGGAGCACCGTATCTATCGTAGTATTAGCCTTATTCATATAGTTTCTTGCTTTTGTTATCTGCTATCCTCTGTTGTTTATTAGGTTTCGGTGATCACACTATTTTGCTGATGTTACTGTTCCTTCCTGAATGCACTGCGTTCCTATTAGTCACCATGTTCACTATTGTTTTTCCTTTTCATCACTACTTTGATTTGCTAAACTTGATCCGAGGGCCCTTCTAAAATAGCCTCTCTACCTCCAAGAGGTTGGGATAATTCTACGTACACTCTACCCTCCCAGACCCTACTTGTGGGATTTCATTGGTTATGTCTTTTTTTTTGTTGTTTATTTGGTGTTAATCTAGCATATGCATACGCTTGCCAAATTTAAAATGGCATCTTGACAGTAAAAGTACTGTAATTAAAAATAGAGCTATTATGGATTTCTAAGCATCAATAATTTACTTAGAAGTTGTGTTAGTTGTCTTCACCTTACTCCTTTTTGTTATTTACTCATCTACAGGACCAGCAACACAAACAGCTTGAATTAATTCTTGCAATTGGGAAAACTGGAAAGTTATTTGAGAACAAGCGTGGGCCTAGTCAAGATCCAAATCAAAAAACAAATGACATGTCTAATACAGCCGCGGATGGATTTCCACAGTTGGGAGTGAATCAAATCCAACCTTTGAAGAGACAGCGGGAAACCAATAATGACAGAATCTAGTTTCTTTCAGTATAGACCAGTAAGATTACTTTAAACGACGAAAGGGTGATATGCATGATCTCACACTTAAATGGTTGAGGATTGACATATATTTGAGGGATCATATATCCTTGTGCAGATTCTTTTCTCCTGGTTTTTTGAGCAATATCTCTGTAGGGAGGGAGAGGAGAAAGGTGAAACTCGATGTTCTTGTTCACGTTTATTTGACAACGTAACGTTGTGTATTAAGAAAACACAATTGATCATTCTATCTCCTGCAATTCTGATGCTAAAGGGTCATTAGTTGTCAAATTTTGTTCTGGTATTGCAATGCCAAGAATGCTCTGGCATGTTTTCTTTAGCGTTTTGTCGCTTCTTCACTTCCTTTTTTTCCTCTCAAACTGCTTTGAAATGCTTTTACTTGAGGTAAGGTCTGTATGAACACTACCTTCTCCAGATCCCACTTGTTTCTTTAATCTTTGAAATAATGTGCTAAAAAAAGTATGCTGAACAATTTTTCAAGAACAAAGTACAACTTTTTCAAGAAACATAGTAAACATTTTGCTAGCATGATCAATGAGATCTTTTTTCTCATCACAAAAGAATAACTTAACACTTAAAAGTTATGAATATATATTATTAGATTCGACTCTTCACATATTGCATTGTATGGTAAATCATTTTTTTTTTTTTGGTTCTCCACCTTTAAGACCAATCGATAAACATTTGACGGAAATAAAGCAGTACTCAATTTTGACTTTTAACAAATTTAGAAAACTAAAAGTTGCTTAAATGATACTTAATACACGGTTTTGGGTTCAAGCCTAGGTATGAAAGTTCTTTCCCTGAATGGGGCCTAGACAACACGAATTCGGATTAATCAGCTTTCAATGCGGGTTTGAACACCGGATGAAAAATCAGAAGAAAAAAAATAGATCGAGTCTTTTCTTAAACGATAGCGACATAAATGAGTTTTTTCTCAAAATTTGATGACATATACGAAAGTGCTTCCCCAAATGGAGCCTAGGCGGCGCGAAGTCGGATTAATCAGGTTTTAAAACGAATATAGGTTTCAATGCAATTACGAACACAAGATGAAAAACCATAAAAAAATAAATACTATTTTTAACCTACTCTAGAGACGAGAGACCATTTTTGTGATTTTCTTTTTTCAAACAACAAATAAATACTCTATTCACACACGTTGCTGTGCTTCTGTGTGTTGGAGCTGCAGTAAACCAGAAGAGTGAAGAAGACGAACAGAGCAAAAGCTAAGAATGGATGGACTGAGGAAGCTAGAAAATGTACAGAAAATTATACAAATGATGGGGTCTCACGGTATCATTAGTTCTTCTAGCAACACCCATAATGCTAGCTCTCTTCGTTTTCTTGCTGATGTAGTCCTTGTTTTGGTAAAACTTCATTCTTTTTTGATTCTTGAATTGGTTTTTAGGCTCAATTTTCAGTATGTGTGTATATTTTTCTTGTATGGGGATGGAATTTGTTCAAATGAAGTGGAATGAGTATAGAGAATTGAAATAGTCGACCCCAATTTGTTCGGGATTGAGGCGTTTTTGTTGTTGTTAGGATCAAGATTGATGTGGGTTTTGATGTATGTTGAAAATTAGTCACAGTAATGACAAACTGAAACAGGAGTTTTTCATTGTGTATGTTCCTCCGTTTCAATTTGATTGTTTTAATTTCCTTTTTAGTACTTTCCAAAAAGAATGTATCTTTCTATTTTTAGTAACTCTTTACTTTCAACTTTACACTTGTTATGTTTAAGACCATAAGATTCATAAGTATTCTTTACTTTCTTAAACTTTGTGCCAAGTCAAAACTAGACAATCAAATTGGAATGGAGGGAGTATGTATTTTCTTGTATTAGCATGAAACTTGTCCAAATGAAGTGGAATGGATATAGAGAATTAAAACAACCTTTCCCAATTAGTTTGGGATTGAGGCGGTTGTTGTTAGGAGTAGGAACAAGATTGATGTGTTTTGAGACATGCTGACAATCAGTGACAGTAACAAAAACTGAAGAAGGGATTTGGGAGTTGCAAAGTGAATAAAGAAAGGAGCTTTGATGTGGTTACTTTGTACTAAGTTGAAAATTTGTACACCCTCTCAGAGTTCTCGTTAAAACCATTTTATTATTTTAGTTATGCAACACTTCCTTATAGGATCACCAAAGCAGGCTTCTTTAGCTAGGTGTGACTTTACTAATTTAATATCAAGTAAAGGGAACTAATGTCTAAAACCTCCTGTTTTCAGGGAGATCATTTCTTCTACAGCTAGATATTAAGTTATAGCAGGCCTACGTAACCTCCAATAGCTTCAGCCCTTCTAGTGATAATCTTTGTCACAATTTGAGTTCTTGCTTTCAATGAGACTTTCTTAGCTTGTTTAACTTTTTCTCCTTCACCAAGAAAGTTATCTAGTAAGCCAAGATCGTTGTATGTTGCTTACAGCCCATTTGAGGCCATTTCATAGAAGAGGTTATGGGTTCCATTTTAGCTGCACACAGAGTGACCCTATATATTCTTCCCCCGAATGTGGCTAACTCGGTAGCTATGTTTGATTATTATTGACTTTGTAACTCTTCAGCAGAAGAGTGCTTTTGTACGCGGTTTGTAAACTACCAAATCATTATGGAGCAAGGATAACTGATACATACTCAAATCAATTCAAGATGTAGATAGTGATAATTAGCGACCGCAGGAGGAATATGAAGACTCTGAAGGAGAGATAGTAATTACTTCTCGCCCTATAACCCTAAAGAACTAAAGAAGGCTTAAACAACGAGCCACCTTCATTTTAATGCCTTCAGATATATTTCAGGGCTGATTATTTGGCGGTACAGTCGACTGTTTGTGTTTCTCTTTTCTTTGATCCTTTGTACTGATTTTAAATTGGTTGGTATATATGGGTATTGCTACATCAAGATGTACACTAAGAGTTGTTCTCTACTTTCTAGTCACTTTCTAATATTATTCACATATCACTGAAGGTATCGCAATGCTGTGAACTTGACATTGGTGCCAAGTGCCAATTGATTATTGACCATGTGCCAAAGGTTTGCATCGAAATTGAGAAGCTCTTTCAATTGTTTGAGAGGCCGCAGTGAACATACATGTTGTTTCTTTGGCAGTTTTCACATGCTTTCCTCGAGGAAGCATTGCAGTGTGCTAATGAGCAAGGTGTGTTCTACAGAAGTGATGACAGAGTCATGCACAATACATTTTCTTTGGTTATTCTTCTCTTCGTTCGTCCCTTGAGATTTGGTTCCTTTTATTTGTGTAATTGATTCTCCTTGGAATTTTGATAAAAGGATTTTTATTGACTAGATCCTGAAACTTACTGATCCAAAAAGCAAAAAAAGAACAAAAAAAAAAAAGAAAGGGAGTTCAAAAGATCTGATCATTTTGTTTCCATCTTACTTGCTTATTGATGTACTTTTATAGAAATGTGTTGGGCTTTTGATGCCTTTTCCTTGGTGATCTCCCATACAACATGACGCATATCTTGTTCAAATACGGGATTCGTTTTTGCTTACAATTTCCAGGTGTTACTAGTACAAGTCAATCTTTGACCTTCCCCTTACATTTGTATCTATTGCTCTTTTTCTCCCCATAATTTCTCAAAAAGTTGGTCATGTCTTACAGAAGCATGAGGTTTCTATCTTGGTTGATTTATGATAAACCTACATTAATAACTCACTTATAAAACGAGCACAAATGAGAAAACGTAGTGGGAATTGGGAGACGGGGTTGTCAAATACTTTGAAATCTGATGAGCCAAAATACCACAAGCTTGTCATATCAGCTGGAGGCATTTCAGAAGTAATAAAAATATATGAGATTTTCCAGTTCCCCTATATTCATGTGAGAAGTGTATTGTCTTTCCTGGAATTAGCCTGCTTTTTCTTTTTACCCAAGCAGAGGGAATTAGCTTGTTTCCACCTTTAACTTTCTTGCAGGTGTTGAACAAATGGTAAATACCGGTCCACTTGATTGTGGTGATAAGATTATACCGGATTCATCTAAAATGGGATCCAAAGATATGCCAATGATTGGACTTGATGCTATGCAACGAGCTAATTCTACATTAGAAGATTTTGTGAGTATTTATTTTCCTTGTGGATCTTAAGGATTGCTGTTTATCATACCATTTTTGGTCTCTGGACATGTCTCTGTATATTGCTGGCAAACAACACAAGAGTCTGAAGATTAAATTCGCAAAGGTTTTTGCTGTCTTGTTTGTATGTTGGGGAAATCAGCATTATCAGCTTGTCGGCAAGTTGATATTCGATTATCGAGTGAACATCTCATCCCTAGGACTAAGTAGTTTGCATGTTTGAGCATCTTTTTTTTTTTGATTCACTTTACTCCACTACTTATGATGTCGTATCAATTGTAGTTCTCATCTCTGAACAAGTTATGCTGCTTAGAACTTGAGATAGGGTGATTTGGTAGTTTTCAAACTCATCTATGTTACTATCTTCATTTTAGTAATAAAAGGAGGACAAATGAAAAGATGGTGGCTTAAACTGTGGTGCATGTTGGGTTGATGAACAGGATAAAGCAAATGGATCTTCATCAAATAAATATTTGTCCTATTTGTGGTAAATGCCTGATGAGACTCTAAAGGATATCATCTTACTAATTATCCTACATTCATATTGGCTAAAATGGGACAAAGATTGATAAAGACAGATGACTAAAATATCCCAGGCATTAATGTTGAATTGGAGGAATTGTATGAAGCTTGCTGAAAAAAATGAGTGCTGATATATATATATCATTATCAAGGATAAGTACTCATTAATTCTTATTCTAATCAAGAATAACCTTTTACCAACATCTGATAAGAACTGTACAAAAAAGAAAATTAACTATGGAAATGAAGAATATATCATTCATCTGGTCCTGCACTTTTACATCCATAGGCAGGATGACTTCCATAAGTCATCATGATGCCTTCACATTCCTTAACCAAAGGAGCACTTGAACCTTACCCTGTAAGCTATTATTGATAATCCAACAAACTGGCTTCTTGCATTGGTGACTACCTTTTTAAGCATATATTGAAGGCAATTCTCTTCTTTCTTTGTGCTAGATTCTTCTAGCTTGGAATAACTTTGAATGATTTTATGTTCTTAACCTTAATAATACCTGCCGCAAGTCATTTACCCCCTTCTAGCTTGTAGAACTGAGAATGGTGTAATGTTTTAACCACTATAATTCTTAACTCCCACTCTTGAGTTAAACTCTTGTTTTCAGTCGTCCAATTTGGCTTAATTTCTCAAACATCTTGTTCTAAATTCATCCATTGCCCTTACTCTGAAATCATATTGGAAAAGTACGCATATTTGCTGACTTGCAAAACTGAATTATTCTCTCTCTAACACCATGCATCAAATTATTGATGTTGGCAGACCAAATTTTCTGTTTTTTTTATTGCTCTAGGACCTTGTAGAAATAATAAGCTGATGTTATTTTTGTGTGCCAGTGCAGGTCTTACTTTATGTTTCACAAAATGGATCCTCACCAACCTCAGTCTATGTTCAGATACCTACCAATACTTTCATTTACTGAAAGTTACATTTATCAGGTAAGGAGATTGACAGGCTGCTGATCATTTTGGGTTGAAGCATTTCAATAAAATCTTGTTGCACGTGACACATCATGAAATTTCAATAAAATACGCATCGCTTTCGACAGGAGATACTTTCCTTATTAACAACCGTGACTTCTTTCCTCTGCTGTTCACTCCTTTTTCTCCCCCTTTGCTTTGTTTGGGTAAAAAGGATACTACAGGGTAAAAGATCTATTTCTTTCCCCTTGGATAGGTAAGAAGGGAAACATCCCAACCTCTTTCTAATTTGTTTATCTTTCTTGATGCAGTTGGATAATTTAAATGAGAAACTGCTGCAGCCATCAGTGGAGAAGGATCAATCATCATATCGTGAATACAGTGTGGTAGTACTACAGGCACATAAGATTCTCATAAATAATATTTTAGGAACATTTGAGTTATTACTTGCTTATAGTTGAATCCAATTCCTTATTTCTGTGTGTTTTATTATGTGCAGGAAGAAAGTTGGGAGCTTACATGTGTGAGAATGATGACCAATGATCCATTTAGACCTCTTTCTATTTTACTTCAGCAGCATAGGCTTTTGACAGACAGGTCTAACTTTATAAAGCTATTTCCTTTTCCTCCTTTTCCATTCTGTTTGTGAAGCTCCAAACCATGCTAGAATTATTTATCTCCTCAGGAATATTTTAATAAGAGCTTTGCTTACTTCACTTTCACTGACAACTTCTCCAGAAAATCTTTTGAAGACCATTTCACTCATAGAATATATTTCTGAATTCTTTCTTGTACCGTTGTCTTTGTTACATCCATTGTACTTTTTACATTTCCTTTTTGTTCTTTTTTATCAGTTAGTAAGTCATTTGTCTACCTTGCTTACTCACCCGTGTAGTCCTCCCTATAGAAAGTTCAGAAGAAGGTGATTGCGCAGGAATGACAAAAGAAAGAGGGCAGAATCTGTCTACAACACAACTTCTTTTTCTCTCTTCTCCTTTTTCTTTGCCTTGTTTTGTCTATATGCTCTTTGAAGTTTGATTTCTGTTTTTGTGCTAAAGGTAGTTCTTTTCTAGGGTAAAATACTCTATAGAAACTTTGCTGGTCAACTTTCCATGGCGTGAGGTGGTTCTTATGCTGTGACCTTAAAGTGTTTATTCACTTGTTCAGGGTAAGAGAAGAGTTTAGTAGTGGAATAGAATATTGGTCTCTGGAGAGAAAATTGTGTCATGCACTTGGGAGTAAACAAGAGGTATTGATTCCTTATTCTGAACAAATTGATCAAATTCTCATAAGTTTCTTATCTACTATTCCTTTCTGATTAAGATTTATCGGGGTATAGTCTTCTTGAATCTAAGTATTCCAATGCCATGAACCTCTTACAGTCATTGATTGTGGTCTTTTCTTTACTTGATTTTCATTAGGTTGTGAATTAGAGTAATAATTCTAACCTATGAATGAATTAGGGCGTCTAACCTATGAAGATGTTTTGTACATAGATCCAATTCCATCCACAAAGTTAAATGGAATTGTATAGTATCTCCACTTTTTTGGTGTAAACAGCTTTGTAGAGATGATATAGACCAGATTATAGATTTGATAGGAAATCTGTAATTATCCCTTTTTGGAGGTAGCCAGAATACCCTTAATGCTGAAGAATTCCACCTTACCAGTTTCAAAAAAAAAAACAAAAGAATTAGGGCGTCAAAGCAATCCTTAGAACAACATATACAACATACAGACTCATTTGCTGGATCTATGCTGTATAAAATACCTTTGTGCATTCTAGCATATTGTCGGCGAAGTTCTATCTAGAATCTATGTGACCCAAAGCTGAAAATTTGTTGGATAGATTTTGTATTGATAAGTGTATTAAACAATGGAGTCATAATCTTTTCATGTGTTTTTGGAAGTTAAAAAAAGCAGTTTCAGACTTTCAGTTTCTAGATTACTTAAAACTGAAATCTTGTAGTGCCTGAAATGCGTATATTTGATTTTTATGTCGCAAGATTAGCTATGACTTATAATCTTTCCTTCAAACTGTGACTCATGTCCTATCTGAGCCCCTATCTTATTTCCATGGATTGTTTTGATCAATGATTCTGTGAGCAGATTTCAGTTGAAGATGTCATGAAGGCAATTCATCTGAAGTCCTTTGATTATCGGGTGCTGAATCTTCTGTTGTATCAACTGAGAGGTGAAAAGGTATACCTCATTAGGAAGTAGTGATCATTGGTTTCTTTAACATTTTACTTTGACTAGAAACTTTGTGATATCTTTATCTTTGAAATGTAACGTCGGTAGAATTTTCCTTCTCTATAATAGTTTATAATTTATCATTTTCATATCAAACTGTTCTTGAGATGACAACAACAACATACCCAGTGTAATTCCACAAGTTGATTTCATGCATATTATTTCCCAATATAATTTTCTCAACGATAAGTTGACAATGCTTTTAGTCATATGCATTAATTGTTTTATGTAGTGATTTTTTGTTCATGTGTTCCTTTTGAAACTGTTCTGTAGGTCAATGATATGCATATGGAGTTTTTGACAATATCGGAGTTCCTTGTGGAGATATCCGATGACTTGTAAGTATCCGTTAAATTATGTTAATTACTTCTATTCTGATAGAGAAAAGTTTTTGTGCTTCCCAATTAATGCGGGTTCTCTGGTTTTCTTGATGTGATAAATCTGGATGATCTTAAATGACTGGATGATGCCAGGTTTGACTATGAGGTGAATCATTTAATTTCAATGGTTTGTTTACCCTCTTAAGTCATTCATGCAGGAAGATGAATTATTCCTTTTTCTTTTTCATAGGACGATGTGTTAGAGAATAGTTTCAATATTCTGCGCATGTACAACGGAATTTATGGGGCTTCTGCAGCACCAACCATGCTGGTAAGTAACCGTGTTTGTTCTGATAAATGCTATGAACATGGGCCGGTTTGAGTCTTCAAACAAAAAAATCCATTTTGGAGCTTCTGTTCCTTTTATAGGGACTTTAATGTCCATGACTGGTTCGTGAAGAGTGCATTTGGGATGTTGTTATCGATCACATATTCTTGAATTTCCTTACATTAAAGCATCTACTTGTGAAGCATGTAGGAGAGTCAGGGACATTTGACCATTTTAGTTTTAGAAATGTCGGATTAAATCTTCCAAGGGGATGCTAACTGTTAAGATTTAACCATACTGCAACAAAATGTTGCAATAAGTACTTGAATCGTGAAAGAAAGAATGCTCGAGATTTGTTTTTTTCTCAATGTAGAAGCTAACTGAAGCGAATTCCAGGCAAAAGTTATAACTGAAGCTGAAGAGAAGTATGATAGTCTTTTGAAAGCTCTTGATCCCGAGCTCTCTCTGAAGTATCAGAAGAGATGTGAAGAAGCTACTAAAGAAGGTAATATTTTCGCCTATTAATTTTTTTTACGAATCCTTCAACTATTTGACCCTTCAACCTATGATCTTTATTATCAGGATTTTGCTCTATTCCTTTAGAATTTGTCCAAATTTTAACTAGCTTCCTTTGATTGTTAGGCGGGAAGACGTCAGGTCCATCTCTTGGAACATGGAGTATACCTCCTGTTATTGAAGATGAGGAATTGTATCGATCCGATGTTTTGAATTCAAAGCCATCACAGAATACTCGACAACAATCAAGCTCTACCAGCCAGAAACCACTAAAATAGCAGCTGAAACAATGTAAATCTGCATAAATGAAAACAAAAAAAGACGATCTGGAGGTTAGCATCTAATCCTCCCCATCTACCATCATAGAAGCCTCCCTATTTGTCTCTTGATCCCTCATTCCACTCAAAAGAGGGGCTCGCGTCTGATTAGCTAGTTGGGTAGTATTATTCAAGATTGTTACTTTATGTTCTACAACCTAACAACAACAAACCTAGTGTAATCCTACGAGTGAGGCTTTATGTTCTACAACTCTTTATCAAAAAAGAAACAAAACACTAGGTCATTTCTTCCTCCCTTCTGCCTAAGCCTTGGCGACGGAGTCACCAAGTACCTGTAACATGTACCCAGTAGAATAGTCAAGGTGCATGACAAGCTGACCTAGACACCACCATCCGAAGAAAAAAAGATTAGATTTAATTATCAAAAAAGGTGAAAAAAGATTGCTACTTCATGTTCTAAAACTAGGAGTTATGGTATTTTGAACATTTTTTCTTTTTAAGGGTTGTTTTCTTGCACTGTTGTACATTACTTATTTCGTTGTGGTGGACACAAATTATGGTAGAAGGTTAAAAATGCTGTGGCATGGTTTCTTCACTTCCATTATTTCTGACCTGCTTTGACATGCATTTTCTCTATCAGAAACAACCTCTCTACCTCCCAAGATAAGGTTAAAGTTTGTGCTCACTCTACCCTCACGAGACCCCCCTTACGGAACTACACTGGATATGTTATTGTCAGTGTACATTATTTATTTGAATTTGGGAACAAATGATAACAACCACTGGTGCTGGTGTGAAAATGAAGACACTCAACATGTGAGTGAAGATGTAAAATTTATGTTTTTATGCAAAATATTCTTTGAAGATCTGACATGAATTGGCATTTTATCAAAAAAGCATCTTCAGAGTCTTACCTACAGCTTCTGCTACACACACTGCAGCAGTAATAAGCCAAGAAAGAAAAACCAAATGTATTGAAACAAATCTTTTTTTAGGTGTGGGGCTTTTAATTATTGTCTTCTTCTTTAGTATGAGTCAATTAAAAGGAATCTTTTTTTCACCTTTTTCTAACATGGGGTGGCCACCCCATTTCTGTAAAATTCATGTTTTTTTCGTTTGACTTCTATGTGTGATGACAATAATTCATAGAAATTTTGACAATGGATTCACATTTACATTGGATTATTCACTTCTTCTAGATTGGTTTATTTTATTATTTTTGTTTCTATCTGGTGTTCGGTACTCACATTAAGGTCGATTTAGTTTAGGATTCGTGCTGAAAAGGTACATATTGAAGGTAAAACGTTTTTTAATAAAGGCAATATCATATTCATAATTCAAACATGAGATTTATGACTAAGGGCAATTTGTCATGTTCAGGCTTCATTCAAACTTAAGATTTTTTTATTAAAGAACTTTTCATAGAAATTTGGCGGGGTTTAGTTTTTAAAGTTTTTTCATATCTGGGGTTCGGTATTCACTTTGAGATCGATTATGTTCAGATTCGTGTTGGAAAGGTACACAATGGGGGTAAAATGTTTTTCAATGAAGGCGATGTCATATTCAATGTTCAAACTTAAGACTTATTTGTTTGGGGGGGGAGGGGGGGGAGGGAGTAAATCGACATCGATTCTTGAATAATTCACATCACTTTGTTTGTTTGGGAGGGGGGGTGGGGGTTTGTAATGACAATAATTCACACCAATATTGACTATGGTTTCATATTTACATTGGTTTATTCACTTCTTCTAGACTGGTTAATTTTATTTTTTTCCATCTGGTGTTTGCATTGAGGTCGGTTAAATTTGGATTAGAATTCATGATGAAAAGTTTCACAATGGATGTAAAACATTTTCTAATAAAGGCAATTTCATAATCAAGACTCAAAATCTCAAACTCAAGATCTCTGATTAAAGATGGAGTATTTACCCTGAGGGATTGGTTGGTTAGTTAATTTATATGCAACATTAGTGTTGAAATTAATAACTTTTCTTTTGATATTTCTTTTTTACGAACCAAATCGAACTCGATTATTCAATAATTCACGCCACTTTTATTGGACCACAAAGATTCCATTTTTCTATAGAAAAGACATGTTATCAATAATTCCTGATTTTAGGGTCGGACAATTCCTTAATGTCTAATAATTTATTATAAAACTTTTTTGTGTATGATGATTAAAAAAATAAATTATAAATACATGATGGAAATAAATAGTAAATGCATTTTTATAAAAGATTGTTTGTTTAAGAGATTTTCAAATTAAAATATGAAAAAAATAAAGTCATTGTTGGCCATTCATGTCAATTAATCATAAAGGGCATTTTACATTCTATATTTGCCAAAATTTATTAATAATTTAGAAATATGGTCAATTTCATGTAGTATTTGTTTCATTTTTGGCCCTAATCTTTATTTAGCAAAACAAAATCTCTCCCTCCATAAAATTATTGACCTATAGTTTCTGTTTTAATCTGTCCTATACATCTATCACATTAATTTTAAATTAAATTATTACTATAGTACAAAGGGAGTATTTCAAGATTCGTATAATTCGAGATAAAAAAAAGCATTAGGTGATTCTTTTCTAAGATGCTTAAGCCTTAATAGACAGACGTATCTGGTACTTGTGCTAGCGAAAGAAAGCATATACTCAACGAAACAAATAAAATATGCGTAAAATGATTCGAACGTGACCGGAATAAAAAATGACACCAAAGGAGGAGATAAGTGGCATAAATAAGAGAATAAAGTGAGTCCAAGAATCAATTGGGATAATATGATAGTTACATTCGATTCCCAAATGTAGAAATTCCTTTTTCCATCCAAAAAGAAAATCCAATTTGTTCTTTTATTCCCTTCCCATCAATCACTAATTATTATACGATGGAAAAAAAAATCATTTAATCAATCAATAATCAACCAAGGTCTTAATCCTAAATTAATCAAGATAGGTTATATAACTTCTTTCTATTCAATTTTCTCTAATAAGATAATATTTATGTTGATCGTCAACTTATACAAAGTTAAGTCACAAGTTCCAGCTTTATGTCAAAGTAGAGAAGGATAGAGGATCAGATTCATCGTTTCCAAGTTTCAAAGACTACGTTTAGCTCTAGACAAATTTCTCGATTATGGAAAAAAAAGTGTAATTAACATATAATAAAATGTTGAAAACAAAAGGCCAAGCTAACACTTCAATAAGATGTAAGATATTTTGTGGTCCATTACGTAAACATTAAAAAAAAAGTAGACGTACTTTTTTTAACACAAAGTCAATTGCATTATTTTTCATGTTTGTCCTTAGATGTCTCATTTGAGGGCCCATGAAAATAACTTTGAGATATCAAATATTTTGTGGGTATTTTTGGCTTTAAGTTCACTCTTTCACTTTGGTCAATTTTTGCTTTTTCTTGGTGGAATTGGGAGGAAAAATTCTATCTCAATTATATCTTTCTTTCACTATACCAAAGTTAGATTTTAACTTTCTCTATGTTTTCCTTTTGGTGTTGGGATTAGTTGAGAAACCACTTTTTTCCTTTGTTTTCTTTTTACCAACTCTAAATAGTCTTCTTTTAAGTGCTTTATTTCCTCATCAAGTGTCACTGAGATTTTTGGTTCCCAAAGCAAAGCTACCTTTGCTCGAACACTCCAAAAATGTTGCTGGACACATGGGTGAATTGTTAGCTAATTTCCCGTGCATGTCTGAATTGTTAGCTAATTTCCCGTGCATGTCCTTCGCCAGGAAGTTATGTGGTGTACGGAGTTTAATTATTAGCTACTATGATTGTATATTTAGTTTTGCATACCCTCTGCCAAATTCTTGACTATGCCACTAGCTGCACCAACGACCTATACTCAAAAAATGCACTAATTTTGGAGAATCTGACATGTCTGTCAACATTTTTGAAGAGTCTGACCAATATATATTTTGACCTAAGCTAATGAATGTTGAGAATCCCACATAAGAGACCAAAATTCAAGCTCTTTTTTCATCTTCTACTATTAGTAGTAGCCATTGATGAGGAATGGATTAACTTCAAACATAGGTAAAAAATGGACTTAAGACATTGAAATTGTGATATTCAATGTACACATAATAGAACAAGGAAGATCGATAGCAGAACACCTTAAGAATGTATGGAACAACTCGAGACGATCCTGATGAGTGTTCAACTCGATCAACCTGATAAGGCGTAAAGTTATGGATTCATCAAGGACACAACAAAGCGAAAGCTGAAAAGTATATAGTTGAACTCAATCAATTGATACAATGACAACTTTTTATTATATGATTCCAGGGAGTACATATAATCCGATGAACACAGAAATCACATTTACATCTTCGAAAGCAAGCAAACTTTCATCTAGATAGTAGTATAAGCAGAGTCATTAGCAGATGCAAGATATAGTATACGAAAAACTTCTGGAAATTGAATCAGAACTTAGTTCATCAAACCTCAAGGAGATTGGGGCCAATCATATCCAGCATCCACGGCATTTAAGTCATCGTAAAACCACATTTCCACATCCTCTACATGTTCCTCGTCTTCCCAGTAGCCATCAGACATCTCATCATCATCGAAGTCGTCATCAATGTCACCTGCCACGAAGTCCCATGGTATATAACCAGAAGAACCTGAATAGTCCGAGCAGTTGTCCCAGCCATTCTTATCATAGTAATCCACGACAAGGGGTCCGACAACCTTTAGCTTATTGAATTTCTTGACAAAGTTCTCATCAAGGTTCACATTCCAACAACCCCTTACGTCTAAGAGCTCGAGCTGCCTGCAGTTTTGAAGAACCTCTGATATGCTTAATGTACCAACCAGCATGTAAGCAATTTCCAGTTGTTTGAGCTTAGGCATCGATGTAGCAATTGCAAGGGCTTCATCGTCTTGTGAGAGCTTGTCGATAACCTCAAGTGGGTGCATAGTTCGACGCAAACCGGTCAGACATTTACAATGCTTCCCAATGGCTTCCAGGGCTCTTGCACCTATTTTTATGCAGTAGCTTACATCCAAAAACGTAATGTTGGAAAATGTTCCTGCAACCTGTTCCACTACGGAGTCGCTTAATTCACACTTTGGCAACCGCAATGTCTGCAGAGATTTGGCACTAGCAACCAAAACAGAGAAGTTTATGTTCACTTCAAGTAAATATTTACCGACACGGGAGGAGATAAGAAAGTAATGGCATGTTCTTTATTGCTATATGACAAGTCTACTGAATTCCAATTAGATCAGCAACAAACTCGAATGCAATAAAACTTCCATATTTCCTCTTTTTCTTAAAAAAATTCAAAATGTACTCTTTGTTATCATCCAAGGATTTATCTTTCCTTATAGAAACTCATATCCACTACATTGACTCGGTAAATTCATACACAATGAGTTGAAAGAAATTGAACTTCTACATAATGCATTATTACGATCTACGTGAGGCATAGCATCTTAAACTGATGTATATATAACTGCAATAAGATGATATACTAACTTGTTTACAATGAATTCGAAGCTTGATTTGTCCGAGAGACCAGAGACACAGAGTTTACGAAGGGAACCACAGCTTCTTGGAATAAGCAAGCGAAGCATTCGATCAAGGTTTTCAGGGCAGCGATTTTTGCTCCATTCCTCAATGTCAATCTCTTGCCAACAGTAAGGACCCTTCACTGCTTTTCCCCATGACTTGCAAACCCTTGGAACTACAGTTAGCACCTCTTGAAGAGAAAGGTTTCTAAATATTAGCCCGAGTGCATCAGGTAACAATTCATCCCACGGCCTAAACTCGAATCCTTCCTCCATTTCAATTCTTGATTCTCTCCTATAATAATGAATAACGTTGAGAACAGACGTTCCACAGCTCACAAAGTATGATACAATTCACCTATGTTATTCCAAATTTCCATATTTGAAACACATGACCAAAAACTAATAGAATTCAAGCAAGTTTAAGAATTTAGCTACTAAGCTAGCGTTTGACCATAGATTTTGAAATTTCTTCTTCAAATATTTGTTTGGCCGTGAAATTTGATCAGATTTTGAAAATCTGAATCTTCAAATATTTTCAAGTTCCCAAAAACTGGCAGACTTCCACTCACAAAACTTCAATTCAACTTCAAAAACTCAAATTTCTAGTTTCAACTTCGAAATATATGGCCGAACGGGAGCTAAAAGACTGGAGTAGTTATATCCACACAAAATCTTCCCAACATAGTAAAAAGGATGAAAAAGTAGTGAAAACATAGCAATCTAGTACAAAACCAAAGAAAAATCAACTCAATGAGCTAACAATAACCATAAAAATTGAATCTTGAAAAGATAAAAACACCCCCATACTCACAAAAGAAGAGATTTATCCATATAAATGAAATTGGAAACATAAACAACAGAAAGTCACAATCTTTACAAGAGAAACAGTAATTAACGAAAAATATCAAGTATCAATAACATACAAAGATAAAGAACATACCTTTACACAACCATATTGCCCCCAGCAAAACAATCTACAGATTCAAATGGCTACACAGATCAGCATCACTCAAAACTAACCAACACCCTGTTGAGGGAAATGCTCAAATCAGGATACAAACATCTAAATAAAACCAGAAAACCAAGAAAAGTCATTTCAAAATTTCTCAAAACAACCTTATATGAAAATTCTAAATTAACCCCATAAACAAGTAAATCTTGGAAATCTCAAAGAAAAGTTACACTAGCAATAATTACTTTCCCAAAAGTTTAAATTTTTTTTTCAAGAAAAGTCATTTCAAGAATTCCCAAACACCCTTGTGAAACCAAATACACTTTGGAAATCTCAATATACACAAATCAAGAAAGGAAAAAAAATTCTACAACAGTTTTAATTACTATACCAAAAGGTGAAATCTTTCAAGAAAAGTCATTTCAAAACTCCCAAAACACCCTTACAATTTTGAAAAATCCCAATACACAAATCAAGAAACGAGTAGTTTCTCAAAAGGTAAAACCTTTCAAGAAAAGTCATTTCTAAGCTTCCCAAACACCATTATGAAAATTCTTCCATCACTACATAAATCTCAATATACTAATCAAGAAAGGTAGGTTTTATACACCAACACAACAATTAGTTTCCCAATAGGTAAAACCTTTCAAGAAAAGTCATTTCTAATCTTCCCAAACATCCTTATGGAAAATTCTTTGCAGCAGTACATAAATCTCAATACATAAATCAAGAAAGGTAAGTCCTTTACACCAGCACAACAATTATAAGTTTCCCAAAAGTTAAAATCTTTCAACAAAACTCATTTCAAAACCATCCTCTTTGCAGCAGTACATAAATCTCAATACACAAATCAAGAAAGTTAAGTTCTTTACACCAGCACAACAACTATTAGTTTCCCAAAAGGTAAAATCTTTCAAGATAAGTCATTTCAAGAAATTTCCCAAACACCCTTGTTGAAAAAAACCAATAATCTTGCTGCAACTCAGCTGAAATGTAACATTCAGAACACAAACATTCAAGAAAATGTACAAATTAGAAACCCCATGTCAGTAAAAGAGATAAGACCTCAAAAAAGATGAGCTAAAGTTTGGATCTGTGAAAAAACCACCGGTTTATCCGCCTGAAATGAAGGGTAATATGAGGAGCTTCAGTTCAGTAGCTCAGTACCCTTTTTAGCTTTTGTGGGGTTGCAAGTTTTTGAGAGAAAGAAAAGAGAAGCTAAAGTATGTAAGAAAGAAACAAGAAGAGAAACAAAAAGGAAACAAGATTTTGATTACTCAGACAGAAATAATAAATTTATAAATAGATAAATAAACATGTGAAGTTTGAAAAAAGATTGAGCAAATGGATTTCTTCATCATGTTCGAGTTCGCATTGTCCAGAATATGAAATTATTTTTGATAGAAAATATTATATCCCTGATGAAAGAATTTAATATAAAATTAAAATTTAATCAGACTTCAATATAAATACAAAACATCAAATGGTAAAACAAAAAAAATAAGTTTGAGGAAATAGAAGTATCCATTTGGTAATTGATTTGAAGGTGAGTTACGTAAGTGTTGAATTTTACTTAACTAATAATATCATGTTTATTGATTTGATTAGGAGATAAGTTATTTATATATGAAATTAATATTGGTAATTTAGAAACTCGTATAACTATTATATGTCCTTCTTTGTACCTGAATTCGTTGTATCTGGACTGAGGGTCTTTCAAAATAATCTCTCTATCTCCAAGAAGTAGTGGTAAGGTTGCATACATTTTATCATCTTCAGATTTCACTTATGAAATTTCACTGAATCTGTATACTAATGGAGTATTATATATGTATAAGTTATAAGAAATAATTATTGTTTACGGAATAAAAAAATGAAATAACAATATATGTACAAGGTATTAAGAAATCTATATATTATTTTATATAGAATAAAACATTAACCATTAATAAATGAATAACGAAAGTTTATATAAAACAATACATAATTTTTTATTTTTTATAAAATAATTTTTAATACTAATATTTACGTTAATTGTATATCATTTCTTTTTGGTATATTTTGGAATTTGCTTGTGTACCTCCTTGAAAGTCGGTCATTTTCACTTTGATAAGATGCCAAATTAAATACTATGGACTAGTGCAACATCAATAATAAATGTAATAATTTAAAAAGTCAGTTGAGTAGAAAACTCTCAAATCAAATTTAAGTCTAAATATAAACATTATACAAAATATATTATAATAAGGGGGAATCCATCGGTAGTCCTCTAAACTTGACACTAATTTTCACTTAGACACCTCAAATAGGGTTCATTTTAAACACCTCAAGTAGGGGTCCGTTGTGTCATTTTGACACTTTTTTTATTTTCAAAATCACATATTAAGTGCGTACATCCAGACGCAATAAGAAGAAGAAAGAGGTGAGGGCATGGGGTTTGAGATCTGGAATAAAGAAAAAAAGAAAGTAAAATTGAGTTTTTAAAAAATAAAATAAAATTTTCACGTGTCACATATCAATTCGTTTATTTTTCCACATAAGAGCATCTGGATGTACGGACTTAATATGTGATTTTGAAAATAGAAAAAGTATCAAAATGACACAACGGACCCCTACTTGAGGTGTTTAAAATGAACAAAGCTTACTTAAGATGTCTAAGTGAAAATTGATGTCAAATTTAGGGGACTACCGATGGATTCTCCCTATAATAAAATCAATACTTTATGCATATAAACGGCAATCTTACTCGTGTAAAATAAAAAAAAATAAAATTACAACAAATTCTGAACTTACATAAAAAGTGTAAAAACAGCTTATTATTTTTTTCTTTCCAATTTATTTATTGATATAATTTTTTTGGTCCGTCTTTAAAAAAAAAAAGACACATTATCTAATTTGATGAATCTTAAAACATTATTAATATTTTACTCATGTTAGATCTATTTGTCAAAAAATATCCATAAAGATATATTCTTCTATTAAAGAAATTATTTATTTTGAAATATTATATATATATATATATAAATTTCATTCTTAGTTAAATTATATCAGATAAATTTAAAACGAAAAAAATATTTTAAGATGAAATTATTACAGCAGCTTGAATGTAAAAAGAGTATAGTACTAGTAAAGATATACTACTTTTTTCCCTCCTTTATTTTTGTCTTTTCTTGTATTTGGATAGATTTTATAAGTACTTCGATTATTTTACGGCAACTTGTATTAGTTAGTAAATAAATAAATGAGTTACTAATTTTTTGTATTTTAATTTGATTATAAATTATTTAATCGAATCAAATTAATTAGAATTTATCATACTAAGTTTGATTTATTATAATATTTATTGTCTATTTGAATTAGCTTTTGATTTTAGGTTTTAGCTTATTTATTATTTTGACTTAGAATTAAGTTTTAAAATTTTACTCAAAACTATAAAAATGCTTAAATATCTACCTTTAATAATGACTATCATACTTTAAAAATATCGAATCAAATATCAAATATTACCTTTAAAAAAATTTATCTTTTATTTATGATAACAATTATCATGTCATATATTTTATTTTTCATATATACTAATAATAATAATAACAACATTAACATATGACCGGATAACATTAATAAGTGATTTATCTTTAATAGCGACTGTCACACTTTAAAAATATTAAATCAAAAATCAAATGTTACCTTTAAAAAAGTTGTATTTTATTTATGATAACAATTGTCATATCATATATTTACTTGTCATATACAACAACAATAATAATAATAATAACAACAACATCAACAACATTAACATATGATCTAGTAACATTAATCAGTGATTTAAATTTTTTGGTTGCGACATCCAATTTATAATTGTTAGGAGCATGTGACTTTTTCAAAAGCTAACATGTCAAATGTTATACTCCCAATTATAAATATATTCTGTCAGGATATTTTTTTCCCTTCATTATACAATTATCGTATTAAAATTTTAGGGTTAATCCATCAATTGTCCCCTAAACTTGACACAAAATTTAACTTAGACACCTCAACTGGACGATATTCATTTTAGACACCTCATGTCATATCCTGCTGTGTCGTTTTGACACTTTTTCAACAATTTGCCACATTTGTAAGGTATGTGTAACACATTCGCTGACGACATGTCAAAATGACGAATTAAATAAAGACACGTGGCATATATAGAAAAAATAATTATTAAATAATGAATCTTGAGTAGGAAAAAAACTACCAATGACTCATTGACATGTGGCATTTCTTTAACTAAATAATTAAAAAAAAAACACTTTTAATAAAAAGAAAATTATACGCCCCACCCCAAATTGTCTTCTCTACTACCAACTCCCACCTCAAACCCCAACCCTCTCTCTCACCCAGATTTTTTTCTCCACCCACCACCACCCCCAACCCTCCCCCACTCAAAGTGTTGTGAATGTAGGATTTGATAATTGAAAATATGATTTCTTGCCATTTCTGAGTGTGTTTTTTTCTTGTTGAAATTTATGTTGATTTTCTCAAATTATTTTGAGAAGGAAGAAGGACAATAAAATAAGTGAAAGTATTTAAGCTTAAATTTATGGGTGCTAGAATTCACTTTTTGTTTGTGGCATCGTCAAATTTATTTCACCATGAAAAGAGTTTAAGCTTGGAAAATGATAGCCAAAAAATGGGGAAGAAGAAGAAAAAAAATTATAATTTGGTAAAATGAGGCTCTCACGCGCGTTCAGTGAGTGTATCATACTTGCTATGTCATATCAGCAGAAAGTATCAAAATGACACAACAGGATATGATATGAGGTATCTAAAATGAATATCGTTCAGTTGAGGTGTCTAGGTGAAATTTCGTGTTAAGTTTAGGGGGTCACCGATGAGTTAGACGAAAATTTTATTTACAATATCATATCAAACTTTCCAAATTTAAAATTTGATATTTATTTTTAATTATTTCATTCTTAAATTATTAAGATCAAACTTCATAAATATCAAATCGAACCTCCATTTCTAATATTTTTCCCTTCTCACTTCATTAATTATTAGATGGGCGTGTCTTCTTTTTTCTTTCTTTATCAATTCTATGTTTAGTTTGTGCATTGAGTGTGGAAGTGAGTAAAAGAAACTGTATGGAAAAAAGAGTAGTTATGTATACTGATAATAAAGCTGAACCATTGATTGTGACTCTAAAAAGTCATTGTCCGTTTGAATTGGCTTATTCTAGGTGTTTTTAAGTCAAAATAGTTTTTAAGCAGTTTTGAAGTGTTTGAATAAAATAAAAAAGTGCTTATAAGTACTTATTTTAAAATCAAAATTACAAAAATAAGCCAAAAGTCATAAGTTAGGAATTCTAACTTATGGCTTTTGGCTTATAAGTCATAAATCAAAAGTCAATCCAAATAGACCCTTGCTCTTTTTTGTTGTGGGGGTGTGGAAACCTTCCTCGAACACTGTATGTATATAGAACTTATCTTTATCGTGTGAAAATAGATAGAGAAATCGTTTTGATAGAATCCTTAGTTCAAGTAAAAGACTTTTAAAGCATATTTGAAAAGGAAATATAGTAGTTAAAAAGTTATGTTGAAAATAATTAAGAGACGCACACAAAAAGCATATTTGAAAAGGAAATATAGTAGTTAAAAAGTTTTGTTGAAAATCATTTAGAAATGCACACAAAAATAATAAAATAATCAAAATAAAAATAGCATTTAATAACAAAAACAAGATAGTAAAAAAGTAATAATAATACTAGTATGAAAAAGAAGGGACGTGTAAGGTATATTTCAAATTAAACTATGGGAGATAGGACAAATATATCCTGAACTATCGTAAATGGTATGCAAATTCCCTCCGTCATATTTTTGGGACATTGATGTCCTTGCCGTCCAAAAGTAGAGCATATATACCTTTCACTCTAACAGAAGACTAAATAGGAATACGTGTAACAATCTTATTCGTTGATTCAATATTTAATAAATGTCGGGTCGATGGATAAGATCATGACATGTATTTGTCCGTTAGTATAAAAGGTATATATGCTCTAGTTTTTTGACGGCAGGGGCACCAATGTCCCAAAAGAATGATAGAGGGTATCTACATACTATTTACGATAGTTCAAGGGTATATTTGTCATTTTTTCCTTAAACTATTATCATGTCTCTTCCACAAGAAAGGAAAAAAGTACTTGATTATCTACCTAATCTTTCATTATAATCTTTTATTCAAAATCATGTCATCAGTAAGCTTGATATTGCAAATATGTCGCATTCAATTTTCATTTCAAATTACTTTAATATGTAGAAGAGGCTAGAGCACACATGACACAATTAGTCGTCAACATGTCTGCTTCAGTTGTGTGCTCTTTGTCATCTTCAAATGCTTGACTCAGTGGTTATCGCACGACATTCAATTAATCAATGCTCATGGTCCCAAGATCAAATCCAAGCAACATCACTTTTTTATTCCTCTTTTTAATTCAGACAATTTATTTATTTATCCTTTTTGTGGACCCAGTTCAATGCTCTCTTGTTTTTTTTATTTATGTATTTTCATTAATTAAAACGTATATTTCATCGTTGCATCATTTATCTAATTTAGTGTTAATTAAAAAGTTCGTATTACGTAAATATATTTTATATTCATATTTTAGTTATTCCCTCTTCCATCTTATATAAAAAATAATAATTTTTAAATATCATCGAAAATATTTGTTCTATATAGTTAAATATATTATTATTATTTTTTAAGAAAACATTATTTATATATATATAGGTACTACTTAATCAGTAATACATTTAATTATTTTATTTCTGTATCTTTTATCTGTAAATCGCTTTTATATTTCTAATGTTAATATTAGATCATTAATATTATTATTAGAAAAAACATATGTCATTACATTTAAAAAATTAAAAACTACTACAATTAAGACGCTTTAAATTTTATTCGTGCCACATAAATTGGGACAGAGAAAATAACATATTATTTTAAAAACTAAGTGAATTTTATAAGTTATAATGATTTAAAACTTAATTTTTTTAGAAAATATATATTAAATAATTGAGTGACTCTCCAAATTTCATCCGTGCCACATAAATTACAACAAAGTAAGAAGAGTAAATTTTAGGTTTAGCAAACATAAAAATCATATTTGTATGTTATAGCTATATTTTATATAATTGCGCTCCATAACAAACTCTACATTTGCTATGACTATTAATATGTATATTTCGATATACATATATAAAAGAATCAATTGTATAATCTATTTCGGTGTACATATACAAAAAAAATTAATTGTATAATTTGTTTCGATATATATATACAAAAGAATCAATTGTATAATCTATGTTTGTATAAAGCGAGAAAGAGAGAGACAAAAGAAAACTGGGCAGGAAAATATCTGTATTTGTATAATTATAAATGTATAGGACGAAAATATATGTATTTGTATTTGTATATATAATTTTCTCTCGCTTTATACAAACACAAACACAATTTACACATTTGTGTTTGTATAAAGTGAGAGAGGCGAGTGAGAGTGGCAAGCGAGTTCTGGGAGAGTGACGAGCGAGATTTTCTGGGGAGAGGGTCAAACGAAAAGATATGTATATATACAGTTTTTTCTCGCTTTATACTAACACAAACGCATTTTATACATTTGTGTTTGTATAAAGGGAGAGAGGTGAGAGAGAGATTGACTACGAGAAATCAAGAGTGCCGAGCGAGAAATTCAAAGAGAGAGGCAAATGGCAACTGTTTGCTACGCATTACAATTAAATCAAACTGTGATTATAATATTTAATTTAAATTAATAGCATTTAATTTGAATTAAGTAATATATGTTGGGCTCGTGCTGACACGGACTCACGTATCTAGTATATAGTACATGATCCTATAAAAGATTACTTTCTTAATTATAATTAAGTAATCATCACTGTGAATTGAAACAGTTTGATATCAATATCAGGTGTAACAAAATATCTAAACACATTCTTAATTCTTATGATAAATACTTACCACGTTCAACATTTATATCGATAATACACATGATATATGTTTGCACATAAATTTATATTCATTTAATCATATAGTTAATACATATTATTCCCACCTTCTTAAAATCATTTAATCCCAACAAACTTTTTTTTTAATTAAGAGCGTACATGTTAAAATTAGGAGTGTAATGAGATGAATATAATTCTTCTATTTTAATTAATAAACGATACTATATATAAGTTCAGAATCTGAAATCAGATTATCAATAAAAATATCGAACATCGAATCAATAATTAAAAAAAAAAAAAAAACAGAACAGAACAGCTTAGTGTTACTAAAACACTACACATGATACATCAGAAATTTTTGTACTCCTTGTAGTGATCTTTTAGTAGGCTGTCATTTCTTGGTACAACCCTATTTCAATTAATTCATACCTATTTAACTTTGGCTCAATTAAAGTTTTATATTATTATTCACAAATAAATTTGGCATACTGTTTCAAATATATTAAAATTTAAAACTTTATTTAAATGTTAGTTTATTTGGATTTTTCATTTTTTCCATCCTTGGCAAGCGTTTGACCATAAATTTTCAAATATTTTTAGCAAATATTATTTGGATGAAAATTTGGATGAAATTTCATCATGTGATTGATCATAGTATTTGGAAAACATATTTCACTTTTTTAAGAAATATGATTTATACCCATAAGTTTTAAAAATTATCGGTACGTCCACAGCAAATCTATTGGATCTTCGTTGCAACAAATATCAAGTAGTATTCATGACAGTAGAGCAATGTTGTAGTTTGGAGTGAGTGCAACAAGCATCATTTCATATATCGTGAAGTAGACAAAGCAGATGACCAGTGGCAGAGCCATCTTATAGTTAAAGGGTTCATCCGAAACCTCCTTCAGCAAAAAATTATATTAATTTATACATGGTTAAAATAACTTTTTAGGTATATATAGTAGATGTCGAACCCCCTTCGGCTACTTCGTGTGTCTATTTTTTCAAATTTTAAACTCTCTTATTGAAAATTCTGGCTCCGTCACTACACATGCAAAAATTTGGTGTAGAATTTGAATTTTTAAAAATAATGAGATTTGGTCCAAATACTAATTTTTTCTAATATTTGAGAATTTGAGTTATTTGTCAAATAATGACAAGTTGTTGTTTCATATTATTCCAAAGACTTTTAAAAGTAGATTCTGCATTTTCTGCTAAAAGAATATGATTATTAAAAATTCTTAAGTTATTTATTAAATAAAATAAAATGTTTGAGGAGCAAATGAAAAAAATTATATATATGCAAGAATGGGCATCTAGTAGTTCTTTTAGACATCCACCAACCTATTAGGTACACGTCTTTTATTCGTGCCTAACGTCCACTCCTTCTAGTTGAATGTCTTGCATCGACTTTAATGATGAGAGAAGACGATATCAACGAGAATATCTCTAACAAAGGTTACAATATTTGTAAGTTTAGCAATTTAACTTTAGATTTGCGAGTCTAAAATTAAAGTTCTAATATATAGGTATGAGACAGGCATACTGTTTATGGTGGGCCAGATAATATTTTGGGCTTCCTTAAGTTATGGGCTGTTTTTTGGTACCTTTTGGCACCAAATGGGTCCACTTCTATATGGGCCTAACAAAATTTAAAGTCCAACCCATTTCACATATTATGAATGGGCCTATGATGTTCTTAAAGGGAATTTGTATTGAATATTCACAAAAAAGAAATAATTAATTTCAACCAACATGTTATAATCTTTGTTGTTTGAAAAATATTGTAATTTTATTACGAGTTAAATTTGAAGAAAAAAAAGAAACTATGAAAATTTTTTAGTAAGTGAAATCGATCTCGTGTTGCTTTAGTTGGTTCAATTATAACATGCTCATAGTTAGGGGTGGTTGGCTAGGCTTAAAAATAAGTCTTCGATCTTAGGCCCAGGGGCCCCATTTTTAGTTAATTAGAAAGGATTAAATTAAAAAATATATATTAAAACTAAGACAATAAATGCAAAGGCCCCATTTTTTAGTTAATTAGGAAGGATTAAATTTTTCTAAAAAAATATTATTAGACTAAGACAATAAATACAAACGGCTAAATGAAGTGATAGTACTATGACTTTTTAACTTTCCAATAAAAAGTTGTGTACTTCTTTTTTTAATGTACAAGTTATCTTTTTTTTTTTTATCTTTTTTTTTTTTTTGATTTTATTTTATATATTTTATCCTCCTCCCTTCTATTTCTTCTCACTTTCTCTTTTCTAATTTTACATCTCTCTCTTATTCAAAGCTTAAAAATTTACTTGTTCTATTGATATTTTATATTTTAAATTTGGAGAAGCTACATTGCAGTAGCTCTATTCATTTTCGGAAATCAAGTCTTCATAGCTTTTGAATTCGGTAATATCATTCTAATTTCTAATATTATTTTTGTTTTGTGTCTTATGTTTATTATATTTTTTATTTGATATTGTAAATAGTGTTTAAAATATTTGTTAGATTTTAATATGTCAACTAAAAAATATGAATTCGGTCATTCAAAACTTAAAAGAAAAAGAAAAGTCGATAAAATCTCAAAAAAGTGTTCTTGATAAATTTTTGGAAAACAATGTTAAAATTAAATCAAAAAAGGTAGGGGAATGCATTTTAGAAGAACAAGTTACTAGTTGAGTTAGATAATGATATAAACCAAAAAGAAGAAGGAGAGGAAATTAGTGAAAAGTCGGATGTAGATTTCCAAGAAAATCAAGAACGTGTAAATGAATTAAATAATCATACTCCTAAAAATATCTATGATCCTAGTTAATGGAATATTGTTGATACAAAGTCAAGAGACTTATTAGTAGAAAACGGACCAATTAGAATTACCGACACATGTTTTCCAAAGGATAAATTTTTAAGGCACTTTTCTACTATGTATTATTTTCAAAAGTTGGCTAATGGAGAAAGACATGAAAGAAGATGGTTAGTTTATTCCAAAGATTTGAATAAGGTATTCTGTTTTTGTTGTAAGTTATTTAGTACGACTTTTAATGCAAAGAATAATAAGTTAGCTAATGAATATAGTAGAGATTGAAAAATTTTTACTACTAAGCTTAGAACTCATGAAACAACTAACCAACATATTATTAATATGAGTTCATGGATTGATTTACAATTTAGATTGCGTAATAATAAATCAATCGATAAAAACATTCAAGACCAAATTAATAGAGATAGAGAACATTGAAAAAATGTATTGTCAAGAATTATTTCTGTCATAAAAACTCTTGGAAGAAATAATTTGGCGTTTAGAGGGAAAAATGAAAAAATCTATCAAGAAGTTTCCGTTATTTTCTTGATAGATTTTTTCATTTTTCCCTCTAAACGCCAAATTATTTCTTCCAAGAGTTTTTATGACGAAAATAATTCTTGACAATACATTTTTCCAATGTTTTCTATCTCTATTAATTTGGTCTTGAATGTTTTTATCGATTGATTTATTATTACGCAATCTAAATTCTAAATCAATCCATGAACGCATATTAATAATATGTTGGTTAGTTGTTTCATGAGTTCTAAGCTTAATAGTAAGATTTTTCCAATCTCTACTACCTTCATTAGCTAACTTATTATTCTTTGAATTAAAGGTCGTATTAAATAACTTACAACAAAAACATAATACCTTATTCAAATCTTTGGAATACACTAACCATCTTCTTTCATGTCTTTCTCCATTAGCCAACTTTTGAAAATAATACATAGTAGAAAAGAGCCTTAAAAATTTATCCTTTGAAAAACATGTGTCGGTAATTCTAATTGGTTCGTCTTCTACTAATAAGTCTCTTAATTTTGTGTCAACAATATTCCATTGACTAGGATCATAGATATTTTTAGGAGTATGATTATTTAATTCATTTATAAGTTCTTGATTTTCTTGGGAATCTACATCCGACTTTTCACTAATTTCCTCTTCTTCTTCTTCTTCTTTTTGGTTTATATCATTATCTAACTCAACTTCAACTTAGTAACTTGTTCTTCTAAAGAGCATTCCCCTACCTTTTTTTGATTTAATTTTAACATTGTTTTCTAAAAATTTATCAAGAGCACCTTTTTGAGATTTTATCAAGTTATCGACTTTTCTTTTTCTTTTAAGTTTTGAATGATCAGATTCATAGTTTCTAGTAAACATACTAAAATCTATCAAATATTTTAAACACTATTTACAATAATCAAATAAAAAATATAATAAATATAAGACACAAAACAAAGATAATATTAGAAATTAGAATGATATTACCGAATTCAAAAGCTATATAGACTTGATTTCGGAAAATGAATCGAGCTGCTGCAATGTAGTTTCTCCAAATTTTAAATATAAAATATCAATAGAACAAGTAAAATTTTAAGCTTTGAATAAGAGAGAGATGTAAGATTAGAAAAGAGAAAGTGAGAAGAAATAAAAAGAAGGATGATATAATATATAAAATAAAATTAGAAAAAAAAAATAAGATTAAAAAAAAAGAAGATAACCTGTACATTAAAAAAAAGTACACAACTTTTTATTGGAAAATTAAAAAGTCACAGTACTATCACTTCATTTAGCCGTTTGCATTTATTATCTTAGTTCTAATAATTTTTTTAAAAAAAATTTAATCCTTTCTAATTAACTAAAAAATGGGGCATTTGCATTTATTGTCTTAGTTCCAATATGTATTTTTTAATTTAATCATTTCTAATTAACTAAAAGTGGGACCCTCTAAAATTGAGAGCCTAAGACCAAAGACTTTTTTTTAAACCTAGCCAGCTGTCACTGAACCTAGAAGTTATTTTTTTCTCTTTTAACTCGCATTTATTGTTCACCCTTTAATAAAAACGTCACAGTGAAATGAATAATTTATACAACACAGCTGACCTAGAAATAATGAGTAGGAATATATGCATTATGACATGTACGTGAAATACATACAACATAACATAATTATCAATTTTTTTGGGCCAATGTCATGTCTTGTCCTTGATATTTGGCATATCTTTGGTTGTATCTTTGTGAAACTTTACTTCGGTGAATCCAACAATAAAAAATAAATCAAGATACTTGAAAATTGAGATATTATTTAATTAAGTTATAGTCTTTCTAAATAAAAAAAATCTGAAATATATTCGAATTTTGATCGAAATTATTGTAATAATATCGAACTTTGGAAAGGACCTTCCCCCTGCACTATTTAATAGTGTATTTTAACATGGACATCACTAAATATTGCATCATTATAAATAATAGTGTGTCCACGTGGACACATATATACTTTTAAAATACACTATTAAATAGTGCAGGGGAGTAAAAGATCCTCCATAAAATTTGGTATCGTAACAACAATTTCGTCCAAAGTTGAAGTATTTTTCATACATTTTTCCCTAAAGCACATTGATGTTAAAAACTATACCAGTTTAAGTTTTGTATTAAAAAATATATACTATAATAGTTAGTTTTCTTTTAAATTATATTAGACACAATGTTCGGTACGAAGGAAGATAAAAAAAAATTCCACAAAAAGTGTTTTTCTAGAAAATAAGTATTTTTTCAAGTTATTTTATTGTGTTCAGTAATAAAGGAAAAATACATAGTCCTAAGGGCATTTAGGTATATAATCTAAACAAACACCATAACTCTAGACCCTAACCCAACGTAGGACCTCACCCCTATAGTTTGATGCCAACCCCAAGACCGACCTAGGACACAATCCTAACCCTAACTTAAGATCCGACTTGAGACTTAAGACCAAACTCGACACCAAGATTGAGCTTGATATCCTAACCCCGACTTCGAGACCTAACCTTGACTTGACCTCCACCCGAGAGCCAACCCCGACACTAGACCCTACCCCAAGACATGAACTCGATCCAGAGACCCAGCTCCAAGACCTAAACCTAACACCAACCCTATCTTGATTCAAGATTGAGTCTCGAGTCGAGGTCAGGGCTTTGGCCTTGTTTCAATTCAGGGTCGAGACTTGTTTTGAGTCTCAGGTCGGGGTTCGGGTTGAAAAATTCAAGGTCAGGTCTTAGGTTTAGGAAGACTTGATGAGCGTTAGATCACATAGTTAGGTCACATATTGTGTCTCGAGTCAGGCGGGGGAGGGTTGGGTCATGTTATGAAGTCCGAGAATAGACAAACTGCAAGCAAAGAACACACTTCCTCTTTAATAAGTCATATACAACACCTATCTAATTAATCGAGTCAATAAACTTTAGGTAATAACCTACAACTACTAATATTTTTCTAAAAAGAGTCCAATAAGCAAACAAGATGAAACTTGAAAGGATAACCACTACTATAGCAAATTGTCCTTTCCAACACATGAAGTATTAACTCAAATTAGACACTACTCTAAAAAGCTACACCATTTACATAGACTCCTATTAAATTAGGGTTTAGGTTTTTCAGAAATAGGTTACTATAGCATGTCACAAATCATTCAATCATCTTAAATATATGTCAATTAATTATCTTTAATTAATTATATGGACCATTTTTTTTTTAAAATGGTAAGTACTATTCTCTGTATTTTTGCAGAAAGTGACCACATTTTTTTAAAAAAATAATAGTAGTAGCTACCTCCTTTATTGACTGATTAAAATCCCTTTTTAGGGAAGGGATGTTGACACTTCTCTTTGAACTGTCACTATTTTATGGTCACTCTTTGCAAATATTGGAACTATCAATATTTTTTTTTGTTACATGTTATGTGTCTTTTAATTAAGTGCTATTTTTTAAAACATTTGTTTGAAACCCTATATTCCATGTTTTTGTACTTCCTTTTTTGATGAAATTATAGACATTTGCATTTTAGTAATATATTGTTAAGTTTTCTTAGTTGAGAATTTATCAAAGTTGTCTTAGATAAGGGTAAAGTCTGTATATATATTTCATCATGTTCAGATCTTACTTGTAAAATCACATTCAGTATGTTATGTTGTTGTCATGCACTTTAATTGTAACTAGGAGATCTTCTTCAACACAAAATATTATTTGATTATAGTACTATATTAGATTAATTTTTTGATTTTTTTTTTTAATGAATCCGCTTACAAAATTTTGAGTTTTTCATGTAAAATACATGTTCAAACATGATATTTTAAATTTTCAAATTATAGTGGAGTATCATTTTTCAACTTCAAAAAATTCGAATCTATGAGATTTTTATTTTTTTTTAACAAATTAAGATAGGGAGAGAATTAGCTTCAGAAAAGCAAATATAGAAAAATGTATTGATTACACAAGTCTTTGTTCTCACGTCATATATTACAGTTTACTGACTAGCTATATATTCTACCAGAAATAAAAGAAAATTAAAAAAAAGGTGTTTAGTTTTAGATTTATTTCTATTTTTTTTTCATTTACTAATTTGTCTATCACTTAGAAACCTGTTTTTGAGTCGAATGTCTATAGAAAATAGTTTGTGTACCTTCTCGCGATAGAATTTGTGTACATTTCAGTCCTTTCAAACCTCACTCGTAAAACTTTTACCAAGTATATTGTTGTATCAATCTATTGGCTCAATCTATTTAAACAAAAACACAAATTTTATTAGTTTAGAGTCTAATTACGTGTTTTCATTATAGTTTTCGAATATTACCTTATGTATAACATTTATTTCAGTATCTGACACATTCAAATGCATGTATCTAATTAAGTATAATCTATTTCAGAAATATCCAAATATGATTCACATATATCAAGGATATACTGACTTTCTCGTTCACCTCTCTGCTATGTCACTTGCCGCTCTCCTCTCTCTTTCAATGTATTTGTATTTAAGAATACATTTGATATGAAAATATATATATCTATATATATCCTTAATATATGTATTTAACTTGAAATCCAAAAAAAGGGTGTATCGATTGATATCAAGTGAAGCCCTCAATAATGTAAAAAAGCTTTTTCCACCTTTTTTCTGCACCAATTCTCCCTCTATTTCTGTCTCTCCTTTTTCCTTGACTTGTTGTTTTCACTCTTTCTGTTTTTTCCCCAAACCACTCAAAAATAAATAAATAAATAAAAAATAATAATAATAAAGAAAAAAATATAATAAAATTCATATATTATATCACTAGTTTCTTCTTCCTTTCTTCCATCCCTCATTTCAATTCATTTCTTCCCATTTTTCTCTCTTCCTACTCATCCTTCTAATTCTAAAAATACAAAACTTTCATTTTTTTCCTTTTTTTATGTGAATTTATTTTTATATATAAAGTGAAAAAAAATGCTACCATGATTTTGAGTAACACTTCAATTTTCTCATTATATTTTTCTATCAAATCCACAATTATTTTTTTTTTCTTCCTTCTTATCCTTTTCTCTTTTTCTTATTGTTTATATCATCATAAACATAACCTCCAAGATTCTACTAAGGTAAATTCTCTTCTTTCCTATGAAATTCGTCGAAAATTGACTTATCGAAAATGCGCCTTACAAATTTCCTTAACAATGAGTCCATTTTTGTTAGAACGTCCGTTAGAATTTCGTGTTTTATATAGTAGTGTACCCATATTAGTTTTAAAAAAATTAGCATACATATAGTTTATTAGTAATAATAATACAAGTTGACTTTGCATGTAAATATACACTTTTATGTTATGGAGTTGAATTTTTAATTATTATTTTTTTGTTTTTTAGGATTTGTTAATGGAAGAGAAAACAAGGTTAGGGTCGATGCCACCAAGTTGTTATAACAAGTGTAACCAATGCCACCCATGCGTGGCGGCACAAGTACCAACGACACCGAGTCATCATCAAGTTGAGTTGAGTCCGAGTCGAGGTAAAAATATGCCTATGGAATATTTTGACTCATCATCATCATCAATCGGAGCTAATAGGTACTCGAATTATAAGCCACTTGAATGGAAATGTAGATGTGAAGACCACTTTTACAATCCTTAGGTAATAATCGTATCGTTCAGATCAACTTGTGAATTTTGATTTATTTTTTTTCTATTAGTCGTGTGATTTATATTTAACATGTGGATGGTATGTATGTATTTATGTATTTTTTAAATTTATATTTAAAGGAATTTTGGTATCAATAAATTTGGTCCCTTGTGGGATTTTTTTATTTTTTAGAGACAAGATATATTTAATGAGGCTGTTAGAAGCATTTAGTATGGTGTACAAATTTTGATGGTAATACATTGATGTTCTAAATAACCTTTTTCACAGTGTTGATTTAATGCGGTAGCTTTTGATATGATGATTGCATTTTTAATTTAAAATCATAAAATTATAAATTTTATATATTTTTAAAATTTTTGTGTTAAATCAAAATAGATCAAATAAATAAAAATAGAGGAAATACGTTAACGGCTTTCGGATTTTAATTTTTTAATTTTTTTTTTTTTTTTTTTTTAAAGTTTGAGCGAGAGAATCTTCAATAAAAGACCATAGCAAAAATGTTGAACTTTCCACTTTGCTACTACTATTGTTTTCTCTCTCTTTCTTAACCCGCACAACTAAGACTGTGTATCGATCAGTTTGGCTGTAAAGTTTATCAATTTAACTTATTGGGTATTTATTTGTACAAATATTAAATTATTATTGAATCATTAAAATATTAATTAATTGGTTATTGATCGTTATCGATTCAGTGATCGATTTAATCATTAAGATTTAACACACAAAAAATAATTAAAAAACATTTAAAAATAAGGTGACAAACCAAATGAATCATGCGCACGAGTTCACAAGTTCCATCTTTGCTCCAAAGCAAACACTTTTACATGATAGAATAGTCAAGAGTTTGAGACGACTCGAAATACAAGTAGAAAACCAAATTCTAAGTCAAGGACTTTATATACAAAATGACACAAATATAATTATTTAATTTACTATCAAGTTACTCCTTCCGTTTCAAAAAGAATAATCTCTTTTTCTTTTTAGACTGTTTAAAAAAGAATGACATCTTTCCTTTTTTGTTAATATTTTAATTTCAGCTTTCCACGTAACATGTTTAGAGCCACAAGATTGAAAGGCAATTTAGTACATTTGATATAACTTTAATTTAGGAACACAAGATTCAAACCGAGTCACTCTTTTTGAAATGGAGGGAGTATTAGTTAACCAATTAAAAAAAATCTTAATAACTATTAAGATCTGATAATCCGATATAAAAAAAATCAAAACTGCTAAACCAAATAATACATTATTGATAAAGCAATATTTTTTTTTTTAATTCAATTTTGAACAACCATCCTATGCACAACTTTCATCATTTTTATTTTCTTGGTGACTCGAAATCATAACTTTATAGTTAGAGATAAAGAACATTTATCGTCCGAATAACTCCCTCTTGACATTATTTGTTTTCTCTCCATATCTATCGGAAACAATTTCTTTATTCAATAAAGATTTACTCACGTTCTCCCTTTCTAAACCTTCCTCTTTAAACCTCAATTGTAAAAGTATAGCATTATTCGCTAACTAAAAAGTATGAAAAATAAACTTTACAAATCACAAATAATATTCTGCATTGATCACGTCCTTCCCCTCTCAAACAAACTCATCTTCACCCTTATTCCATAAAATAACCAAGGGCGGACCCACATAGTGTCGGGACTCGAGCATCCATTAACTTCGTATCGAAATATATATATCTATATAAAAATTTAGAGATATATGTATAAAATTAACATAGTGCAATGAACAAATGTTCTGACTGATCCAATGGCTCTTGACGGACACTTAACTCTAGCGTTGCTGAGCCTGAGTTTGAATACCCTCGGATACCCCTACCCTACTCCCGTCGTCCATCACACATAATATTTATCTAAATTATATACAAACAACTTTAATATAATATAATATTTTTTGCTTCCGTACCAAATATTTCTTGTATCCACCCACACAAGAAGAAGCTAAGCTAATTTTATGAATAGAGCAAAGGACACATCCATTTTCGAAGGAGCTGAAACTTACCCATAGCAACGAACAATCAAGATCTTTTCCACTTATCTAACTCTTGTGTAGTTGTTTTGATCAATTTCTTAGTATTCGTAACAATCTCATCAAGCAATTGACCTACTTCATCATGATTCGGAAAACTCACCGGCCGATTGAAAACGTTACCGGAGTTAGAGTATCTCCGATTATCATCATAAGCATATCCTCTTCCAACTGCATAACCAAAACCAACGCCAATTCCACAACCAGCACCTAATCCAAAACCCAGCTGCAAACCAGGAAGTCCCGGACCAAAACCAGTGCCTCCGATAAGGCCAATTCCGATACCGAAACCACAGCCAACGCCGATTCCAAAACCAGGTCCGATTTTCCCTAAATGCTTTGATTTAACTATTGGTAGCTTCCATATTAAACCCTTTTCTTCATCTCCGCCATTCATTTTCGCTCTTGAAGGTTTTGAATTTGAGTAATTTGAATACTGAGTCTGTATACCTAGATGGAGAAGAATTGGGGGAAAATGAATTGGTTTTGTTGTGTGGCTCAAAATAAAGAGAGAAATTTTGGGCAAATGGAATCCGAGTCCAATGGGCTTTGTTTAATTCAACATAGGAACATTACGAGGTGGATAATCGAAATCTTTGTTAATAAAATAAAAGATTAGGTGACCAGTTAATTAAACTATTAAGATTATCGTATGTTTAAGCTCCTATTATCAAATATTAATTATTATTTTAAAGGACATTGTTGTTTTATTATTCTTTTGATACATGAAAGTAATTAAATAAAAGAATGTCTTTATTAAAATACAGAACGATATTGGAATTCAAAGAATTGATAAGTGAAATTCAAGCGATGATTCGATGTGTTTTGAATTGATATGAATTGATAACCCAAAATAATATTTATGGAGTTCAAATCTTTATAAGCTTTTTTGTGTTTTTAGTGATGGTATATTTTTTCCCCCTATTTTAGTGCGACTAAAAACTTATATCAGGCTTGAAAAATTAGCCATCCTACCTAATTTTCAAACGTATATAAAACCTTGAGGTATGTGCTCACGAGAACCTAGAGATCAAAGACTACTTTTGATTGATTTCACGATGGAGCTATTCACCACAAGTATTAACATCGTCTTAGATTAAACTTATTTTATTATCGTTCAATCTTTAAGATGAATTTTCATTGAATACAAAGTAGTGTTCGTCTAATTGTGTTTAAAAATGTACAAAACTCTTCATATCTTGTATTTATTTTAAGAAATCTACAATATATTTGTAAATTATAAAATCATAAACTCAATTACTCCCTCTGTCCCAATTTGTGTGATTTACTTTTCTTTTTAGTCAGCCCCCAAAAAAATGATGCATTTCTATGTTAAGTAACAATTTTATTATAAAATGTCTATTTTATCCTTAATGAAATGATTTACAGCCATACAAATATCTATCATTCATTTTGAACCATAAGTTTTAAAAGTCTTTCTTTCTTTCTTAAACTCCGTGCCGAATGAAACTACCTCACATAAAATGGGATGAAGGGAGTATTATTTTACGTTAACTTAAAATCATTGTAGCAACTCATACACTTCAAAACTTAAATCCGCCTTGGCTAATTTTTATGGACTAGGCTATTAAGTAAAAAGGCACAAAAATTGGCTACTTATGCAAGGATAGGCTATTTGTGCAAAAATCCCCATTTGCTTAACTACCACACAAATCAAATCCCCCGCCAATCGCCATAACCAAAAAAGCTTCACACAAAGCTCCAGTTGACTGCTACAACAATGGCGTCTTCCATTAACCTACTTATCTCTCCACCAAATTCACAATACTCATTCTGTTCTCGCAATTCACTTTTCTTCTTTCCTTCAATTACAACATTTCAACGAACTCTTCCTTCGAAATCGCTATCAATTTCAGCTTCTTCTTCTTCAACGAGAGCATTAGAAGCTTTGATATTCGATTGCGATGGCGTAATATTGGAGTCCGAGCATCTTCATCGCCAAGCATATAACGATGCTTTCTCTCATTTCAATGTGCGATGCCCTTCTGATGACGACGAACCGCTGAATTGGAGCCTTGAGTTCTACGATGTGCTGCAGAATCAAATTGGAGGTGGAAAACCCAAAATGCGATGGTATTATCTACTTTTCTTCTCAATATTTTTGATTGTTGAAGTCGTTGTAGATTATGAAGTTGAAACTTGAAAATTTGAGAAGATATATTATGAAATGATACGTAGCAACCATCCAAACAAGTTGTTATATGACGCAGAATAGGCTTTAATGGCAATATAGATAGATCAAATCATTACACAGGCTTTCTAGATGAGATTTTGTTCACATTTTTCTAACATTTATCATATACTGATGGAGTTTTTCGAGTGTTTTGATAGGTATTTTAAGGAGCATGGTTGGCCTACTTCAACAATCTTTCAGCATTCTCCGGAGGATGACAACGATAGAGCCAAGCTGATTGATACTCTTCAAGTACTATATCAGATTTTCTTCATCCTTTCCGCTATGTGAATTGATGTTTGACTTACATGCTTGTTAATATACATAAAAAAAAATCTTATAAAAGGTTATACCTCGAAAAAGAAAAAACTAGAAAGGACCAGAGAAATATAGTGTTCAGGGCAAGTGACGGGAGTTGAACACAAGTAGGATGGTAACTGGGGTAGGTGGAACTCTGAGGGCTGATTTGGAGGCTCGGGAGGCTAGGAATGAGACGGGAATTGTTTGATCATAACTTAAACAAAGTTTGACTGTGTAATATATGAAGCTAGGGGGTGGGGATGCAGCAGCTAGGAAGATTGGCTGATTGTTTTAAGCTCTAAACTTGCAAATGGAGATAATAAATGTGTTTTCCATGGGACAATATTGATTTTGGTTTTACACTATAGTCTAATCAACAAGCAGTCTTATAATTAGGTTTTCGAACGACAAGGTATGGATAGGAATCACTAATTCAAGGTTAAACTATGTGATTGTTTAATTTGCTTTGTTGTTCTTACTATTATTACTAGTATCTTTTCTTTCAAATGATTTCTTGTCGGTGACGATGCCCTTTGCATTCTTTCCATTTTTTTTTGTAGGATTGGAAGACTGAGAGGTACAAAGAGATAATCAAATCTGGAACTGTAAGATAGATTATCTGTATTCACCATTGTTCCTGCTTAAGTCGCTTGAATTTCATAGCATATCCAATTTTCATTTACGAAACAATTTGGTGTTGCTTTTGGCAGGTTGAGCCGAGACCAGGAGTTTTAAGATTGATGGATGAGGCTAAGGCTGCTGTAAGATATTTACCTTACCTTACACTACAGTTCTTATTCTACTGTGTAAGTTTCTGTCGAAGAGGGTTCGGATGAATTCCTTGGGCCTACCTAGCTCCGTTCGTGGCATTAATGTCTTTTCCATTGTATTCCAGGGCAAGATGCTTGCTGTCTGCTCTGCTGCAACCAAAAGTTCAGTTGTACTGTGTCTTGAGAATCTTATAGGACTTGTAAGTCTTGTGCTTTTGGAAGCATGTTTCCTTTTTGTTCTATTTCTTGTCGAAACATGGTTAATTATTTGTCCAAATTTCTTCTTTTAGGATCGGTTCCATGGTCTTGATTGCTTCCTTGCAGGTATCTTTATCCGGACTTCTTTTGATGACTTATGCTACCTATTTCTGTAAAAGAACATGATGCTACTTCATAACTACTTCACATATTTATGCTGTCGTAAATTGAAATGCTGTTTGATAGCACACGGTCCATTTCGTCTTGCAACTACTATTACTATCTCATAAGATTACATGATTTTAGTTAGTAGATGTGTATTAGCACAGGACTCTTTGAATATCGTAATTGTAATTTCCAGGTGATGATGTCAGAGAAAAAAAGCCTGATCCTTCAATATACATTACAGCTGCCAAGGTGATTAGTATTATACATATTTGCACTTTCATACCGCGTATTATAACATTTATCATACTTCTTTTGACATTTGGTTTGGTTTTCGTCAGAAACTTGGCGTCTCAAAAAGCAATTGTTTGGTGGTAGAGGACAGTGTCATCGGGCTACAGGTTCACCTCCCAATTTTCTGTAACTTACATTTTAAAGTTCTTTCGAGAGGTTGTTTGTAGCTCGAAGTAGTAGGACTTTGATCTTCATCATATGGAAATTTAACGCCAATTTGTAACTCGCCCTTAGAGTACATCTTTACCTTCTCGCGAAACTAATTTCATCTTCTTAGTAGGCTTATATATAGGTGATCAAAATGGCATTGTTAGGGTCTGGATATGTGAACTGCAGTATTCGTTATAACTGTTCTGTACTTAACCAATTTCTCAGGCTGCAACCGGAGCTGGAATGTCGTGTGTGATAACCTACACTTCATCTACTGCGGATCAGGTAACACATATCATTATGGTCTTCCTTCATCGGCTCTCATGCTTAACGTAAATTGACATCATTATTGGGACACATGATCATGCTTCACAGGATTTCAAAGAAGCCATAGCTATCTATCCTGACTTGAGTGATGTTAGGTATGGATACATACATATATATGCTGGTCATTGTAGTATAATACTTTAACAAACTTATGGGAATGATGATTTATGACTAGTTACGTTTACTTGTTGCGTTCGTGCAGGTTTAATGATTTAGAGTCACTTCTACAAGATGTGGTCGCGAAATAGGATAGAGGGACAGGTCCATTATACAAAGAGTTTCAAAGCTGAAACAACAGAGTCCTTGGTATCTGAAAAGTAGTTTTGGCAAGCTTGTATCATTTTTTGTTATAAAATAAACTGTTCATAATTATTCATTTTGTGTAAAATAACAGTTAATCACATCACATTCATAGTATATGTCAATATAAATGTAATCTTATATTTCAGTTCCAAGTACGTTTGCTTGTCATTCTCTCATTATTCCTTTATTTAGTCGAGTCTTAGTGCGTGCATTTGACATCGGATTGGAAATTGAAAAAAAAAAGAGATTTAAATGAAAAGCTGACAATTCTAACACTTGTTTTACTTTTGAAAGATCTTGTGTTATATCACCCGATCTAGAATTTTTCATATATAATTACAACTAAAGTAAGCCCATAAACAGTTGCTTTGGAGTTTGCCAAATAAAGCTTAGTTGATCGTACCACTATCGAGTCAACTTGAACAAGTGTAACTTGACCCGATTTGAGGGCCGATCCATTTCTTACTATACATACTTCACAATAATTATGATATAATAGTATATAATTTATTTTATCAAAATTATAACGCAACCGACCTTAGCTCAGTTGGTAGAGCGGAAGACTGTAGTGGGTGTAAGCCTGTCAGATAATCTTTAGGTCGCTGGTTCGAATCCGGCAGGTCGGATTTTTAAAAATTTTTTCCTGGTTTCGACTTATTCGGATTTGTGTCGGAATATTTCAATTTCATTTTCAAAGTTTGTACACAAACTCCGAGTTGATCCATTTTGATATATCCACCTATTCCATAGCCTAAACATTACCTAACACATAAAACGAATGTATTCTGAACTCATCGACGCTAAATCTTTGATATGTTTAATTGCGGGGTTGAGTGTCTTGCACTACCACCAAGTTTTGCACCATTGTCATGGTTATGGTTTGCAAGTCTCACCTAATAATTTTCTCAATTTGACATTACTTAATGTTCTTACAAACACAAATGAAGCAATATATGAGAATACAAAAAATATACATAAAACATACGTAGTATTATTTCATAATCACGGTCTGAGGAAGATGAGATGTATACAAATCTTACACTACTATTTTAGTTGAGCAGAGATGTTATTTTCCATAGACCCTAACTCTTTAAAATTGTTTTTCATAACAGTTAGAAAGAAATAAATCCAATGGAAAACTTGTTTAATTTCCATCTCACTTTTTGACCATTGCATTTTATTTTATTTTCAAATTTAAATATAATTTCTTGTATTTATTAAAACGCCCCCATTTTTAGAAAGAAAAAAAAAACATAATTACACAATACTTTAAAAGATTTTACAGAATCCTAGCAATATTAAGTAATTAACAAAATGTATTACAACCTGGAATAAGCTCATGACCATTTGAATTAGTGAAACAACAACTTTGGGTATTAAAAGAATATGAGATTCAATTTATGACGATATGTGACTATTTATTATGAGATATTACTCTTTTAAAGCAGATTTGATCATACGTTAAAATTGTATCTTGATAGAAAAAGTACATTTAATCAATCAAAAAATCTTTGTAAAAACTATAATCAAACACAACTCCAGCGTCAAAAATTCCAAATAAAGTGAAAAATATTTGATTTCTATGGTCAAACGCCTACTAAACAGGACTAGAAGGAAATGAGTATATTCTCTAGAATGATTTTTTCTAGTCATTTGCTTGGATCTCTTGGCTATCTAACTTCATTGCATTATTTCTCGCTTGATTCTTCCAATCTCTCAGGGTCTATTTTTGAATCTCTTTCGAATCTCACCCACACAGAGTATTTGTTCATTAAAGGGAACTCCCTGAACGGAACAATACCATCCTGGATATTCTCCCTTCCATCACTAAGTTATTTAGACTGAGTTTTAACCAATTGCACAGTCTACCCAAGATTGGGGTTTCGTAAATGTAACTTAAGATCAACTTGCGTTAGGTTCATAAAGTTTTGAATCGACTCAGGAAAAGGACCTTGCAACTTAAAACTTTGAGCCTAAATAAGTTAGTGATGGAAAGGAGAATATCCAGGATCGTATTGTTCCGTTCAGGGAACTACCTTCAAAGAACAAATACTCTGTGCAGGTGCTCATGAATAGGCACCGAGAGATTGCAAGAACCAAGTGACAAATAAATGCAATGAAGTTAGATAACCAAGAGATTCAGCCAATTACCAGGAAAGTCCTCCAATGTAATGTCGTCTTCACGCGTTTTAATCCAGCTTGTGGCTATTGCCATTACTGTTGTGCTTAGTATGAGGGCGCGAATCAAGAAGGAATGACTTCAACTGTTTGAAAAGCTCCTTCGGTTTCTCCATGTTAATTGCATGTCCTGCACCCTTTATTATAACAAGTTCCGCGTTCTCACTTAAATGCCTGCACCATCAAAGCAAGTTCAGACAAAAACGTGAAACTAGTCGTTTAGTTTTTGAGCTAGTCTAGTTTTGTAAGGCTGACCTTTTTAATCTGTGAGCCAATTCTAGTGGGAATATCTGATCATATTCTCCCCATATTATCAACGTAGGCTGCATAAAGGAGATGGATATCTGTAAGAGAACTAATAACATTCAATGATTGTTGAACTTTAAGCGCAGAGATAAGACCATAGTTTATACGAACCTGAGTAACCTTAGGAAGATCAGAGAGCTTTCTGTTATAGTGTAATGTTTCGATCAACTCCTTTCTTTCTTGATGATTGACTGTGCACATCACCTGCCACAACAAGGGGGGAAAACACATAAATACCAACTTTAGGTTGAACAATCGTGACATATATTCAAACTTCTCGTATTAATGAGAAGCCAAACATAGATGTAGATTAAAAGCTGGATCGAAGTTTAGTTGATCAATTTGCTAAATGTTGACAGCATTGTTATCTAGCATCTGAAAAAGTTCTACTAGCTGAAAGCCTCAGTGTTCATCTCACTGAAACTCCTCGCGCACAAAAGATAGAGGTGATCATTAATTAAACTAGTGGAGAAAGTGCATGCTATAGTAATTGCATAGAAGTCCATAGTATTTGCTTCGATTTATCACCTCCATAAGTCGATACTACGAGAAAACTTTTTTCTCACTACTAACATCCATGAGAAAACTCCATCTCCAAACAACTAACATATTGTAATTCCACAAAGTGGGTAGAGCGTATGCAAACCTTATCCCTACCTTGGAGTTGGAGAGGTTGTTTTTGAGAGCCAAAACTAAAATCCTTAAAAAGGTCATTGCATAACTCCATATCACTGGTGAACAACATTAAGCAGTAGCTTTGAGTGGAAACTCATTCTTGGAACAAAACAAGATAAGACATTCTTTTAACGTTTTCAAAACCATATCATTGGAAATAACCAACAGCAACCGACCTTAGCTCAGTTGGTAGAGCGGAGGACTGTAGTATGGTGTAAACCTTTCAGATATCCTTAGGTCGCTGGTTCGAATCCGGCAGGTCGGATTTATTCTTTTACCTTTTTTTTACATGTAAGGGCCTTACCATATAATATACTCCTACTCTGACAAGTGGTACATGAAAAGACTTTACTACCATTTTCTTTGGTAATAGCAGCTTATAAAATATATTTTTGTGTCAGTACTGTCAGGTTCCCTGTAATCTCCAATTTCTTAATCCAGACAGAGACTTAAGATTTCAGTAAAAAAACAAGACTCACAATAACTGGCTTCTCTAATACCAATATAAGAAAACAAGCACTCAACAGTCACAAATGTCTTGATATACCAACCGTATAACAAATTTCGAATATATACTACACATGATATTTGAGGAAGAGAAAAGGGGCACCAGGGCGGTGGAGGGGAGTGAGAGTTTATATAGACAAACAGACAGCAAGAACTTTAAACCAATACTTAGGCATGAAAATGCAGAAAGAATGCCTAGAGACCAAGTAGTGGTGCAAACGGAAAAATACAAGAGCAAATAACAAGGAGGACACAATGCACATAGATCATGATAATTTAGGCATGGTAGATAAAGTCACCAAACATCTTATAAACAGCTTTAAATGTTTCTTCCTCAACTTCAAATAAGCATTAGCATGAGTTTCCCCTTCTTTTACCTTTTTTGACAAGTAAAAAAATGCTCATGCAATAGGCATTCTTGATAACACTGATGGACAATATTCAGCAGTGCTTTGAGAGGGAATTCATTCTTGGAACAAAACAAGATAGACATTCTTTAATGTTTTCAAAACCATATCATTGGAAAGAACCAACAACAACCGACCTTAGCTCAGTTGGTAGAGCGGAGGACTGTAGTGGGGTGTAAACCTTTCAGATATCCTTAGGTCGCTGGTTCGAATCCGGCAGGTCGGATTGATTCTTTTGCCATGTTCTTTTTCTATTTATTTTCTTAAAATCATTGTTTTATTCTGGAGAAAAGGAGCTTGCCATATAATGTACTCCCACTCTGACAACAGTATTTAATATCATTTCTTCAGCAATAACAACCTATATAATATTATTGTTGTGACAGTAGTGTGAGATTCCCTGCAATCTCCAATTTTATAATCCAGGCAGAAAACAAGCACTCAACTCTCACAAATGTCTTGAAATACCAATCATTTATCAAATTTCAAGAATATATACAGACATATTAGATTTGATAAAGAAAGGGGAACCAGGGTGGTGGAGGGGAAGGAAAGAGTTAACATAGACAAACAGTACTATGCATGAAAATGCATAAGGAATACCTAGAGATAAAGTAGTGGTGCAAAAGGAACAACACGAGAACAAACAATTAGATGGATGCAATGCACACAGTTCATGGTAATTTGCGCTTATTTGGAGGATAACTGGTCTTCTATGCAGCAAAACTAGTAGAATAAATAATGTACACTTTAGTCCAAAAGGTAAATAAGTCACCAAACATCTTATAAACAACTTCAAAGTTTCTTCAACAACTTCATTTTCATTAAAAATGTAGACAGAAGACGAAATTCATTCTTGGGATTCACAAAGTAAGATCACCTTACTTATAATGTTATCAAGACTCCAAGTCAAGGTAAGCATTAGAATGAGTTCCCCCTTCTTTTACCTTTTCTCAATAAGAAAAAAAAAAAGTGATCATGCTCATGCAACTAATGGACAATGTTCAGCAGAAAATTCATTCTTCGAACAAAACAAGATAGACATTCTTTAATGTTAACCATAGCATTGGAAAGAACCAACAACAACCGACCTTAGCTCAGTTGGTAGAGCGGAGGACTGTAGTAGGTGTAAGCCTTTCGGATATCCTTAGGTCGCTGGTTCGAATCCGGCAGGTCGGATTGATTCTTTTTCTCTTTATTCAAAAAAATTATTTTATTCTGGAGAAGAGGGGTTGCCATATAATATAGTCCCACTCTGACAACAAGACAACAATATTTAATATCATTTCTTCAGCAATAGTAACCTATATAGTTTTAGTGTTGTGTCAGTAGTGTGAGATTCCCTGCACTCTCCAATTTTATAATCCAGGCAGAAAACAAGCACTCAACTCAAACAAATGTGTTGAAATACCAATCATTTATTGAATTTCAAGAATATATACAGACGTCACATTTGAAAAAGAAAGGGGAACCAGGGTGGTGGAGGGGAAGGAAAGAATTAAATAGACAAACAGACAATAACTAGAAACCAATACTATGCATGAAAATGCACAAGGAACACCTAGGGATAATTGGTGGTGCAAAAGGAACAACACGAGAACAAATAATTAGGAGGATGCAATGCACATAGTTCATGTTAATTTGCGCTTCTTTGTAGGAGAACTGGTGAAAGAAATATTGTAAATTTCAGGCCAAAAGGTAGACAAGTAACCAACAACAACAACATACCCATTGTATTCCCACAAGTGGGGTTTAAGGGAGAGAAGAATGTACGCAAACCTTACCCTTACCTCGTGGAGATAGATAGGTTGTTTCCAAAAGACCCACGGAACCAATCATTTTATAAACAATTTTAGAATTTTCTTCCTCAACTGCATATATTTGAAATTGGAGATGGAAGACAAAATTTATTCTTGGAACTCACGAAGATCACCTTACAATGTTTCAAGATTCTAAGGAACATGCAAGATAGGCATTTTATGTTTTCGAAACTACAACATAGGGAAGAATAAACAGAAACCGACCTTAGCTCAGTTGGTAGAGCGGAGGACTGTAGTGAGTGTAAAACCTATCAGATATCCTTAGGTCGCTGGTTCGAATCCGGCAGGTCGGATTGATTCTTTTTGCCATGTTCTTTCTCTTTTTTTTAACAACTATTTTAGTCTGGAAAAGAGGGGTTTGCCTTTTAATATACTCCCATTCTGACAAGAGGTGTATGAAAAGTTTTTACTACCATTATCATAGGCAATAGCAACTTATAAAAATATGTTCTTGTGTCTGTAGTGTGAGATTCCCTGCAATTTCCAAATTTTTTAATTCAGGCAGAGGATTGGAATTCCAGAGAGAAAGATAGACCCATAACAACTATTTCATTTACACAAATGTAAGAGAAAAGAGTATATACTACATATAATATTTGAGAAAGAGAAACGGGGCAACAGGGTGGTGGAGGGGAAGGAAAGAGTTGATGTAGACAAACAAACAACAAGAACTTTAAACTGATATTAGGTGTGAAAAGGCAGAAAGAATGCCTACTTGTTAAAAAATGCAGAAGGTATTATTGGTGCTAAAGGAACAAAATGAGAGCAAGTAATTAGAAGGATGTGCACCAAAGGGTGTGGACTAGTGGTCAATGAAGTGGTTGAGAGTCATGACGTCTTAGGTACATTCCCAGCGGAGACAAAAAAAACACTAGGTGATTCTACTCATTTGTACTTGCCTTGGTAGACAGATGGGCTTCTTTGAAGCAAAACTACGTAAGTCATTTTCTTGGAACAAGTCAAGTCAACAACATTGGAAAGAATCAATAACAACCGACCTTAGCTCAGTTGGTAGAGCGGAGGACTGTAGTGGGGGTAAAACCTATCAGATATCCTTAGGTCGCTGGTTCGAATCCGGCAGGTCGGATTTTTATTTTTGTTTTTTGTACTATACTTTTCTCCTTTTTTTTATAATTTCTATTCTAGAGAAGAGGGTATGAATTTTTTTATAATTTCTATTCTAGAGAAGAGGTTATTCATATAATATTCTCTCATCTGACAAGTGATGCATGAAAAGAAATTATTATCATTTTTCTTGGAAACATCACCTTATAAAAGTATTCTTGTCTCAGTAGTGTGAGATTCCCTGCAAACTCCAATTTCTTAATCCAAGCAGAGTTCAGTAAGAAACCCAGAGACACAACAACTAGCTTATAAATACCAATGTAGGAACCATCAAGAAACCAATTGTCTCTGATGTCTTATCATACCAATCATTTATCAAATTTCAAGCTAAGTTGCTCTGACTCTCCGAAAACGTTGCTGCACCCGTGTTGGATACTTCAAAAATACACTAATTTTGGAGGATCCGACACGCACCCATTGACATTTTTTGAAGAGTCCGAACAACATAGATTTCAAGATTATATACTACATAATAATTTTGAGAAAGAGAAAGGGGGCACATGTAGTGGTGCAAAAGGAACAACATGAGAGCAAATAATGAGAAGGATGTAATGCACATAGATCATGACAACTTGTACTTCTTTGAAGCCAGAACTGGTCGAAGAAACAATATACACTTCAGGACAAAAGGTAGACAAGTCAATAAACATCTTAGAAACAACTTTAAGAAGTTCCTTCCTCAACTTGATATATTTGAAGTTGTAGATGGAAGACAAAATTCATTCTTGGAACTCTCTAAGTAAGACCACCTTACAATATCATCCGGATTCCAATATACAGGCAAGATCAAACAACAAACAAACAAATCCTGATTTTCATACGTCAATATGAGAAAGAAAACAACTATCCAATTGTCACAAATATCTTCGAATACAGATATTCAGATTTTCATATAGCAATATAAGGAAGACAACCATGATCCAACAGTCACAAAATCTTCTAATACACATTGATCAAACTCTTGAGACTACATTGGCTGAGTATTTGGAAAAAAAAAAAGGGAAGAAAAGAGTTTGTAGCAAAGAGATAGATAGACATCAAATCTTGAACTGCAAACTTTAAGTGAATGAAATGCAGAGTCATACAGAAAAATTCATGGTGCAAAAGCACACCATGAGGGCAACAAGTATGGTTAACAGAACCAGTTGAAACAACTAATAACATTCTTCATGCCAAAATCTAGAATATACATTCTTGGAATCCAAAAGTTTATATCCCTCAAATTCATTTTTTGTGACATGGCGGATGGAGAATATACATTCTTGTAATTTAATAAGATAGATCACCTCATCATATTATCAACTAGGAAGGATTTATATGCAACCGACCTTAGCTCAGTTGGTAGAGCGGAGGACTGTAGTAGGTGTAAACCTTTCAGATATCCTTAGGTCGCTGGTTCGAATCCGGCAGGTCGGATAAAATTGTTTTTTTTCCGATAATTTTCTTTTGGCAGCTTTCTGGGGGAGGGTAGAGTGTGCCCAAACCTTACCCCTACTTTTGAGAAGGTAGAGAGGTTGTTACCCAAAGACTCGGCCAAACAAATAATGAAAAAGAAGCAATAGCAATAAACAAAAACAACAAGATAATCAAACATCAAGCCGAAACAACAAGTAGTGATAGAAATCTAAAAATAAGTAAAAGAAACGAATATCACTAAACTCTGGGAAAAGGGAACAACTTCTAACTAACCTTATACCCTAATCCTCGACCTCCTCATGAGGTACACATAAGCTTTTTTTTATAATAGTAAGCATGAGACTGATTTATAATCCTCAATTCTTCTATCTTGGTCAGTAGTTCTAATAATTCAATGAAAACATCAAAACCTTCAAGAATCCTACTTTCCCCTCCAAGCACAAAAAAATCACCAATAAATTCAAGACACAAACCATAAACTTCCTTTGCTCTAAAACAAAAAAGATTCAATCTTTATACCTAATACTCAACCTGCACAAACACTAGTTAGATAGTCATGAAAACAGAAACAAATTCCAACATAAAAAAAGTATATAGAAGTGGGAAATCAAGACTTACATCAATAAAATCATTGAGGAAACAAGAAGGAAGATTCTTGATAGGCTTGTAAAAAGACAATTTCACCAACTCTCTCAACTTTTCAGGACTCTGTGGCAACAAAATTGAAACAGCCTCATCAACACTCTTCACTTGAAACATCCCATTCTCCATATCTTTTTCCTCAAAAGAAACACCACAACACACAAGAACCAGTTTCTCCACTACCTCAGGAAACTGAACAGCCATACTATACCCCACAAAACCACCATAACTCAACCCTACAACATCCATTTTCTTAACCCCATAACCCTCCATAGTCCTCATAACACACTCAGCCTGAAAAGATTCAGTTCTTTCTGCCCTAGAAGTGTAAGATTCACCAAAAAACAACAAGTCAGGGACATAAAGATTGAATCTTGATGATAAGGGTTTGATGAATTCACTCCATTGCCACATAGCATTAGCTCCAATTCCATGCATGAGGACCAAAGAGGGCTTTTTTTCTTTATGGGTTTTGGGTATCCAGCAGTGGATTGTAGTACCATTGCCTAAATCTGTGGTGGAGGATTTTAAACCTGAGTTTGAAAAAGAGTATTTGAGGAACCAGTTTCTTGATGCAGTGAAGCTGAAACAGTTAGACTTGGCCATATACTATTGGAAACTATGACTTATGAGCACCATAAAGAATCAAAAAATCATGAGATTTTGCTGGATTCCAATAGCTTAATGGACAAAAGAAAGAATTGAGGGGAGACAAAAAGTGTTTTTTAAGGAATGTATAGTAGAATTTTGATGTTTTGTTCTTGTCAGAGTATGCTTTAGTAGAGTATTCTTTCTCCGTTTCAAAAAAATTGATTTAGTTTAATTTGATATTGTATTTAAGAAAATAAAAAAGAATTTTAAATTTTATGGTCCTAAATTAAAGTTATGTCAAATATACAAATTTATCCTTTAATCTTGTGGTCTTAAATATGCCACATGAAAAACTGAAACTAAAATATTACAAAAATAAAAAGAGGTCATCACTTTGATATGGATTAAAAAGAAAAGAAGATTATTCTTTTTTAAACGGAGAAAGTATATATTTACTTTACTCATTATATTCGTGTCACACACTATGCTTCAATTGATGTTTTTAAGGGTCCCAATAGGTTAAAAAATAAAATAAAAATTAATAGCCTTCTTTTGCTATATTCAGTGGTAGCTCGGTGATAGTGGATAAAATGATGATAAATATTAGAGAAAAGTATTGAAAATATTCTGAATTTGATGTAAATTATTAATTTCATCATCGATTTATTGATAGTTATAAAAATATCTTTACTTGACTAATTAAATATAAATGCACCCATATTTGCAGTGGCAGACCTATCCTTGGTGAAGGGGTGTCGTGCGACACCCCTTCGTCAGAAAATTATGTTGTATATAGTGATCAAACTTTAGTTTAATAAATATAAATACATAAATTGGCACATCTTGAAATAAGTTGAATATTTAGTCTATTAGTTAGGGGCTTGCAAACACTCTATGAGGTCGTGTGTTAATAATTTACGTCAAGTTTAGAAATATTTCAATACTTCTCTTTAAATATTATGCACATAAGAAGTAAGGTTTTTTTATTTTAAATTTTAATAATTAAGATCTATTCATACAAATTAATAAAAGTAAATGTATTTATAATGACAAAAAATTTGAACCATTCAAATTCAAACATCTATTAAGTGCAAACAAATAAAAATTCAATAAAATATAGGGTAATTTATATAGGGGGAAAAACTATTAAACTAGACCAGAGTAAATTAGGATAATTTGTTTAAATTATTTTTTTAGATAATATTTTCTTAAGGGACATGAAAAACTTATGATAAGTAAAATGGACATGAGAAAATACTTAGTTTTATTTAATACTCACTCCGTCCCTTTTTGATTGTTACTTTAGCTTAAAAGGATTATTCCAAAATAATTATCGCTTTATGAATTCAAGATTAAAATTAAAAGATATTTTCAATCATACTCTTAATATTAAAGACGCAATTCCTTTTAATACTACTTAATTATCAAAAAACCATATAATTAATAGAATAACTAATAACTAATACCTTGTAATTTTTTTTAATGGACATGAAAAGAGTTAAAAAGACAATTAAAATATAATGGAAGGAGAAACACTTAAATATGGACAAAAAGATAAATTCAAAAATTGAAATAATTGGTGGGGAAACCATTTTTTGTTTGGTGGGAAATAATTGCAATTTTTGTCACTTGTCCTTATTGAAAATGATATTTACCTAAACAATAAATGAAAAAACTTAAAGGTGGACATGGTATGATAGATATAATTATAAAACTACAACTAAAATTTTAATGAAAAACTTAAATATACAACTTCAACACCTAAATAACCTCTATCTAACAATAGTTTGACTTTACATCAACATAGCAATAGAATTTGTACAAAATAAAAATAAATTTTAAAAAAACGATAAAAAAAAATAACCAACTGATCATTCAATATTAAATAAGATATTAATTCCTTAATTTACTCCAATTCAGTTACCTTCCACAAATATTCATTACTTAATATTTCTCTCTCATATCTCAAAACAACGTAGTGTAATCAAAAACAATGTTTTTATCTCTTGTTTAAGGTCGTTTCAATGAAAGCAAGAACATGTCCGTTTTAATTCAACATGATAAATATGAGATATCACAGTCAGGTTTGTATCTTTTTTTTAAAAAAATTACTTCCGATTTATTTTTGTAAGATTATATAGTTTGGTTTTTCAAAAAAAAAAAAAAAAACGAAAAGGAAAATAAGTGGCTGAAAAAACCCTGTTTAGGGCTTTTTTGTTGTGGTTAACCATGAAAATTGTATTATTTGTAAATTGATTTTGATGAATCATTCATGGCAGTAATGTTATTTGTATAATTGTTAAAACGAACATTTCGTATGATTAATTTGTAGATTATGATATTATCAATTATGAATTGTAGGATTGCAAATATAATCAAAACCAAGATTAACACCTAATATAAGTCGAATTCTATAAATTTACCACTGTTTAATGACAATATTAATATGAAAATCAATGTTAAATAGTAATGTACTCACTTGTTAATTAATTTGATTATACAAAATAATTTGATAAAATTCTTGGTAAGATCATGGTGTAATATTGGTTTAAAATATGGATTATTTATCATATTAAATTATACACCATATTTTCACCATAATGTACATCATTCAAGTACACTGTAATTAATGTGTAAATGTTAAAAATAGATATTATATGACGGTGTTATGCATTAAGTTGATTGTTTAATTAAACTTATTATATAAATAATTAGTTACTTTTGGTTAGTTTGTGGTGTAAATGTTTGGTGTATATCATACATTATATATCAGATTGAAATGTACACCAAATTGTCACCATAATGTACATCTAAATTAAACTATAATTTTAATTTATTTCTTTTAATAAATAATTAATTATACTACGATTTTATATATATTGACATCGATTTGAATGTTTCTAACTATTTATGAAATTGTGTTGTAGAAATGTATGTGATTTGAAGATTGCATGAGTGATATATGACACAACCACCAAATATAATCTATTGTTTTCCAATTAGGAGTCGAAACAACAATGTTTGAGTTAATAATCAAATGTGCTAAGAAAAATTTGATACATAATTGATTAAATTATGGTGTAAGCCATTATAATGTTGGAATATATACAAAATATCAATTTTACAACGTACTGTAAATCATTTTAAATATCTAGTTGATCATTATAATGGTATAATATACACTAAACGTTAGTCTTATACCACAATGTATACCGTTTTAAAGAATCAAACTATATACTAGTAAAATTGTCTTTATAAATAAAAAATATATATTGAAATCATATTAATTAGGCAATAAATTCTCCCAAAAAAATCGGCACTAGAATTCAAAAAATCAACCAAAAAATGAGAGAAAGAAACGTGCATCCTAAAAAATAGAATCTTCAAGTAAAAAAAATCATATTCAAACTATAATTGTCATTGAGAATTCCAAAAGTAAACGCGGTATGTCAAAAATAATAGTGTACACCAAACTGTCACCACAATGTATACAATATTAAGTAAATTTATACCAAAAAAAACATGTTTATGTTTATACTATTCTATTTCATAATTTTACCACTATATATACCAATCTTGCACTTAAATAATATCAAGAAAAACAAGAGGTTTATACCATTCTATATCATATAGTTTTTATCATATATTTTTTCTAAAAGTAAACAAAGAAAAAGGTTATTGAAGAGAAAGAAAATATATTTTTAGAAGTGTAATTGTATTAAGTAAGAAAGAAAGAGAAAAAAAATGGCAAAAATAATGTAACCAATTAAAGTTGTGATTGAAAATTAAAAAAAAGGTAAAAATAATAAATTATGAATCACATAAAATCAGCCCACTAAGCTAAAAATAGGTAAAAATATAGTATAAATATATGTATATTTAATAAGTTGTCATATTTGTAATTAAAATGATTATGTTGTAAATAAAAAGAGTAAATTAATATTATGTAAATTAAAGTCATAAATTGAATATTCTAATAATTTTTACAATTTTAATACCACGATTATGTATTATTATATTTAATATGTTTTTTATTTATCCGATTTGATATGGTATTCAATTTTATAAAATAAACATCAAATATTATATTGAAGGTCCGAAGTATAGAGTTACATATACAATATATTATTATGATACTAATTAAATATAGTATGATTTAGTATTGGTAAGGAAAGATTTGTTTATACGATGTTGGAATTTTGACTATTTTGTCTTGATATAAATGTCGTTTTTATGTAATTACTTAACTAAAAAGAATGACTTTTACTTTCTTTTGAATATTTCTATATATGTGTAAGGTGTTAGTTTGATCTAATTGAAACGTTTCTTGAAAAATCAATTATATGAGTTTGTGTTTGTTGAAGTCAAAAAACCTATACAAATTATCAAAATTAACTTTAAAATATCAATTAATTTAAAATGATAATAATATAATATTTTTATAAATAAATTAAAATTTTCAATACAGTATCATACCAAAATTTCAATCAGTAGGTTTTAACTTTCACAATTTTGATTAATTTCATCTTAAGAAAAAAAAAAAAACTTTTACACTTTAAATAAAACCGGCCCAACATATAAATCCTTATAGAAATCAAATTTTACTTGTACAAGGACTTCATATTCTTAAATTCTTTTTTTGACAAAAAGATTATTTTTATTATAAATAGAATCACTACATTAATTAACAATAAACCCTAATTCAATTTTTTTTTGTTCTTCGTTAAAGCGATGGATATTCAAGAGGAAGTACTTACTAGATTGCCTGTAAAGTTTCTTCTTCGATTCAAATGTATTTCGAAATTTTGAAATTTATTAATCTCCGAACATAACTTTAAGAAAAAGCATCTCAATCTAATGAAATTCTCGTATTGAAAAGTGGTTCCTGGAAGAAAATCATCATTGAAACATCAGGGTCAATTTGTTGGCTATCTACGTCTAAGGACAGTATGTATGGTTTGGTATTTGTACATGGAGCACTTCATTGGTTCAGTTGGGAGGTCTGTTATTATTTGAGGTATATTTTAGTTTCATTTAATATTTCAAATGAGATGTACGAAGAGATACCCGTACCTCATGTAATACACTCATTCCATTGTAATCCAGGTGCATCAGTGTTAGGATATGCTATGTTGTTATTGTAACGAGAACGGAATTTTTAATTTATGGGTAATAAAAGAGTATGGTGTTAAAGAATCATGGATTAAATCGTTCACGATACCCAATGAAGGGATGTCAATATAAGTGTTACTAATTTGTTCCATCAAAAATAATGAAGGTATTGGAAGTATATTTAGGACATCTGATGGATCATTCAGATTAAGCAATCGAATGTGGCCGTTAGATAGTGATGTTATTAATTCATCTACTCTTGGTTTTGTTTATACAAAAAGTTTGATCTGTCCAAAATTAAATAATTAAATTTGGGTATATATTGTTCCATTTTGAATAATAAGTCTGTTTATAATTGTTTAAAAATTCCCCCTTTTTATGGTTTAGGATTAAAGGTGGACATGGTACGATAGATATGATCATAAAACTACGAAAAAAATTTTAATATCATGATTCTGTATTATAATATTTAATATGTATTTTGTATATTCGATTTGATATGGTGTTCAATTTTATAAAAAGAAACATTGAATATTATATCAAAGGTCCGATCACTCCGAAGTAGAGAGTTACATATACAATATATTATTATGATACTAATAAATATATGAATTTGTATTGGTACAAAAAAATTTGTTGATGCGAGTGCGACATTGAAACTTTCACTTTTTTTATCTTGATTTAAATGTCTATTTATGTAATTACTTAACTAAAAAGAGTTACTTTTACTTTCTATATGTGTAAGGTGTTAGTTTGATTACGTAGAAGTCAAATAACATATACAAATTATCGTAAAGAACTTTAAAATATCAAATTAATTTAAAATGATAATAATATAATATTTTTATAATCGAATTAAAATTTTCAATATAGTATCATACCAAAAATTCAAAGATTGCAAGGCAACTAAGTTCACAATTTTCAAATTAATTAGTATGTTTTAACTTTCCATAGTAGTAGGATTTTGAGGGGAATAATGAACCCTAGTATACTTAAGATGTGTAGCTGAAATTTAATTCGTAGTTCAGAATATACTTATGCTTTATCCGTAAGTTGTTATGTGATGAATAATAATAATAATAATAATTCCCTATAATGATTATACCTATGGACGGTTGATAGGCGTTTGCACTCAAAAAGGCATAAATTTGTGCAATGAACTAAAATTATCTAGACAGCTTAAGATGGATAAACTTAGAGAAAAATCTCAACTAGGAGACCTTTGTACTCAGTTTGGTTTACCTAATACTTCAGCTAATAGTAAGAAGACCAAACATAGAGATTCTAAAAGTTCTAATCCCGACAAACCTTATAGGAAAAGAAGGTCTAAACATAGATATAGATCTAAGGAAGACGGGCGGTAGTCCACGCGGTCATCTTCAATTTATCTTGTTAACATTCGAATTCAAGGAGTAAATCCGAATCAAAATATATACAAATTTTTATATAGTTTGATGACTATACAGAAGGATCTAATCCTTTTACCCAAGCAATGAGTCTGTCAAGATTCAAATACATATTGTTATTGAGCTCATGTGTTTAGCAGTCTAATCGGGTATAGAGTGCCCTTTTCAACTCATTAACCGGCTTTGGACCACTGCTGGCTAGACGGAGTCACTAAGACAAAGCCAATAACGTATTGCATCAAATCTGACTGTACCACCATCTCGGAACCAAGTCAAGAAATCATATATAAATTTATTTATACTTTGATAAAGTCTAGATCTTTCATGATAGATATAAAAGTGAAGTTAGTTATCCGACATAGATATGATACTTTAGCCGGACATAGTCACGGCTTGAATCAGAGATATAGTAATAAAAGATTTAAATAGAAAATAAAAGAAGGAAGTACCTTGTTACTATGGCCAATACCAAGGCCTATGACCGAACTATGCACAATTTATTAACTTTTGGCCGATCTTTAGTAAATTGTGCATAGTTCGGTGATAGGCCTTGGTATTACCCATAGTAACAAGGTACTTCCTTCTTTTATTTTCTGTTTAAATCTTTTATTACTATATCTTCGATTCAAGTCATGACTATGTTCGGCTAAAGTATCATATCTATGTCGGATAACTAACTTTGCTTTTATATCTACCATGAAAGATATAGACTTTATCAAAGTATAAATAAATTTATATATGATTTCTTAACTTGATTTCGAGATGGTGGTACAGTCAGATTTGATGCAATACGTTATTGGCTTTCTTAATGAATTAGTCTAGCCAACCGTGGTCCAAAGCTCGTTAATGAGTTGAAAATGGTGCTCTATACCAGGTTAGAACTGCTAGACAAATTGGGCTCAATAACAATACATATTTGAATCTTGACAGACCCCTTGCTTGAGTAAAATGATTAGATTCTTCCATACAGTCATCAAACTATATAAAAATTTGTATATATTTCGATTCAATTTACTCCTTGAATTCAAATGTTAACAAGCTAGATTGAAGATGACCGCGCGGACTATCGACCGTCTTCGGAGATCCTGTTTAGTTGGTATCAGAGCTTGGGAACTTTCATAGTACATATAAGATTGATGTGAAGTATACGACATAGATATGATCTTTGTCTTCATGGATCTTGGAGAAACAAGTACTAAGAGTAATAGATTGGAAGAGGTAGATATACCTCAAAACCTTGATTTGTTAAACAAATAGACTATTTCAAAAATTAATATTAGAACCATTTATGATTATGGTTGGTTTGATAAAATCTCTAATAAACAGTTGATTAAATCTACTAAAAAATCTTTGACGTTAAATTCGTCGGAACAGACTATTCATTTGTTAATAAACGAGATATCGACTTGTATAAACTTCAGTATAACTTCTTGCATATTGACATGATACAAATTGCTTTTAAGCCTTTGACTCTTAAAGGGTTACCTGAGACATTTTTAGCTGCTTTGCGTAATGCTAGAAATTTAAATTTTAGACAATCTTTGATGGGCGATTGAATCTATTGTGGCATATGGTCCAGTCTATTTTTATACTCAGCCAAATTTGCAGTTATCTTTAATTGACGCTAATATTCTTGATGCTTTAACTTTGAAGGTTAAAATGCATGGTTATAATTATACGCTTGGTTCGTAATTAATTTGGTTATCTTATAGAATCTTATTCAAATTACTTTCTACGTTAAATTCGAGATGTAAGTTATATAACACATTTGCTGAAACTATTTTAGTAGAAACTAATTTTGCTAGATCTAAGGTCACTACTAGACGACCTATAAAATGGAAAGAAATTAATTTTCTAACTACTTGGACTTTGAAATCAGTTATTCCTTTAAACTAGATGGCAGATGCAATCACTAATTCTGAGTATTCTCATATCACTCAAAATCCTGATGGACGGATTTGTATGCAGTTTAATGATATTTATTTTAGTAGACATTCATTTTCTTCTGCTAGAAGATTGTCTGTTATGCATCATATTTTCCCTATTGATCATGTTTATAGCCCGGCTCGCAATCGTGCCGTTTCTTTACATACTCTACTATCGGTTATATCTGCGGATCAAAGTGATAGACTTGTTAATAAAATAAAGATTAATCCTCGATTAAATATTGTTTATGCAAATGATATTGCTTCTGATATTTCTGATAAGGATATTCCTTCTCAGTTCGAAATGGATTTTGATCTCAATAATACTTGATGATGGATGTAAATCAAATAGATTTTAGCCCAAGTTCCCTGGCAAGAAAGTACATTCAGAATGAATTTTTAAGTGATAAATAGAATCAGTTTAAAATTTGGTTTTTTGACACTTATAATGCCGATGATTTGAATAATGTTTCTAAGAGTTTTAAGAAACTTGTGTCTTACATAATCAAATTATGTATTTTGTGCCTTGGTTTATAACCACTTATTTATCTCTGTTCATCAATGTTCTTGAACGATCTTATAAAGATGGAATTGGTAATATCATCAAGGTTGTTCATCCACCTAAGCATCATTTGTTTTGCCTAATAATACTAGTATAACCTTCACTGCCTTTCAAAAATTTATTGAAGATTATATTGCGACAGTCAGCATCAACGAAATTAATCATTTGATTTCTCAAAATAATTATTTGGGACTTTATGTTAAAGTTTTAGGTGAACATATCGGTTCTCTTGATAAAAAGTTAGATGAACTAACTGCTTTGATAATTCAAATAAAAAATGATTTAAAGACTTTTGATAAAGCTTCAACCTCTAAAACTAATTCAGAAGCTCTTACTATGTCTACTCTGTGCAGCGACCTCCGGAGATTTCAGAATTTAAATTCAAATCGATTTATGACTTTGAAGAACTTTTAGATCGTTGTTTTCATAGATCTGGGAGAAACAAGTACTAAGAGTACTAGATTGGAAGAGGTAGATATACCTCAAAACCACCTAGCAAAAATCAATTTTGATGCATCATGTTTAATAATAATAATAATAAAAATAATAAGAATAATAATTTATTATTATTATTAATAATAATAATAGAGAAAACCAATTTCAAAATAATGATCTACAATATCTCAAATGTTGTGAACTAGTAAATATTTTTTTAGAATTGTTTTAAGTTAAATAATAGTTCTTAAACAGTTTTTAAAAGTAAAATTCATATTAATTATTACCCCATTTCCTTTTTTTGCTTCAATTGGCTCATTGTACACTCTCTCCATGTTCAGAACTAAACTTCAAAATCTTCACCATAAAATCAACACATTCCTCTCCATTAATGGCTTTTCTTCAGACCTCAGATCCCTTCTTCAATCCCACGCCTTCATAATCACAACTGGCCACACACACAACGTGTACATAGCAGCAAAACTCATCTCTCTTTATGCTAGGAACAATAACCTCATTTCTTCAAGGAAACTGTTTGATTTCATCAATTTTAAAGACCCTTTTCTTTGGAATTCGATTATCAAAGCTTATTTCTCTAATGGGAAATACACAGAATCGCTTGAGTTTTACTCCAGGATGCGGGGTTCTAATGCTCTGCCTAACCAGTTTACGGTACCAATGGTTGTTTCTGCTTGTGCGGAACTTGGGTTGGTTGAAATTGGGATGGGGGTTCATGGGTTGGTGTTAAAATTGAATCTTTTTGATGGTAATAGTGCTGTTGGAGCTTCGTTGGTTTATATGTACTCGAAGTGTGGGGTTATGGAGTATGCGTCTGATGTGTTTGATGAAATTCCTGTGAGAGATGTGGTGTCTTGGACTGCGATTATAAAAGGGTATGTAGAGAATGGAGAGAGTGGTAAAGGGTTGGAGTATTTTTGTTTGATGTGTAAGAATGGAGTAGGTGAGGTGAGGCCGAATTTTCGGACTTTGGAGGGTGGATTTCAAGCTTGTGGGAATTTGGGTGCATTGGTAGAAGGTAAGTGTTTTCATGGGTTGGCAATGAAATCTGGTTTTGGTTGTTATCAAGTTGTTCAGTCTTCTGTTTTGTCAATGTACTCAAAATGTGGTTCAGTTGAAGAAACTTATAGTTCGTTTTGTGAGGTTGATGAGAAGGATTTGTTATCCTGGACGGTAGTAATTGGCGTTTATGCAAAATATGGGTGTATAGATGAATGCATTGATATGTTCTTGAAAATGCTGGCTAGTGGGATATCCCCGGATGGGATGGTGATTAGTTGTGTACTTTCTGGTCTAGGTAACGCCACGATGATTTCTGAAGCTAAGACTTTTCATGGATTCATCTTGAGAAGAAACTATGATGAGGATCACATGGTTAGTAACACATTACTGGCCATGTATTGTAAGCTTAGACTCTTGAAATTGGCAGAAAAGATATTTAATAGAGGGAATGGACAAAACACAGAGGCTTGGAACGTGATGGCGATTGGCTATTGGAAGGACGGATTAGAAGCCAAGTGCATTGATTTATTCAGAGATATGCAATACTTGGGAATTGAATCTGATGTCAACAGCTTGATATCTGTGATTTCTTCTTGCTCTCGGTTGGAAAAATTTCGTTTAGGTCAATCTCTGCATTGTCATGTTATAAAAAATCTGATGCTTGGAAATGTTTCTGTCGCCAATTCTCTAATAGATATGTATAGAAGAACCAAGAATCTAACTTTATCATGGAGAGTCTTTTGTATGATGACCGATAAGGATGTTGTTACGTGGAACACAATGATGACTTCCTATATTAGTTGTAGAAAAATTGCGGAGGCCTTTGTTCTTTTTGATGAAATGAGAGCAGAAAGTTACAAGCCTAATATTGCAACGCTGGTGATTTTGCTCTCTGCTTCTTCTCAAGTATCTTCCCTGGAGAAAGGAGAGAAAGTTCATCAATACATCAAGGAAGTTGAGTTCGGAAAGAATGCTTTGCTTGATACTGCATTGACTGATATGTATGCAAAATGTGGACAGCTAACAAAGTCCAGAGAAATATTTGATTCAATGGAAAAGAAAGACATTATTTCTTGGAATGTACTGATCTCAGGCTATGCTATGTATGGAGAAGCAAATTATGCTATAGAAATGTTCAAAAAAATGGAACAGACGAAAATTAAGCCAAATGAACTGACTTTTCTTGCTGTGCTCTCGGCGTGTGCTCATGCAGGGTTGGTTGAAGAAGGGAAGTCCATATTTAGAAGAATGAAAGATTCTTCCTTGGTGCCCACACTGAAGCACTATTCTTGTATGGTTGATCTTCTAGGTCGTTCTGGTAATTTGGATGACGCTGAAACTTTGGTTTTGTCCATGCCAATTGCTCGAGATGCAGCTATTTGGGGTTCTTTACTAAGTTCTTGTAAACTTCACAGTCAGGTTGAGAAGGGTATAAGAATTGCAAAACATGCTATTGAATCTGACCCGGAAAATGATGGGTACTATATAGCAATCTCAGACCTATATAGTTCTGTAGGAATGTGGGAAGAGGTAGAAATTGTGCGGAAAATAATGAAGGACAGGAAAGTGAGGAAAGAAGTTGGCTGGAGTACAGTATAAATAATTTACGCCACGCTATTTCTTGGGAGTCTTTAGCAACTCAAGTTATGGTAGTATTAATGTGATGAAGATTTGGCGCGACTAAAGGTTTTACACTTGCAAGAGTCGTTCAATTAGTGCCACATTTTCTGCTCCATAATTTGCTTCACTTGCTGAGAAACAATGGCTGATCTATGGTTGCAATTGCATTGAGATGGTTTTCAGGTTACGAGCCTATCATTTTTCTGGCTGATGATAGTAATCTGGTTTTGGTCTTGCATGATGAACAAATTGTAGTTTTCTCATCCTTTGAAGTTCAACCCTTCAACAATGTATCTTACAACAACAAAAACAACTTGACCCACAAGTGGGGTCTAAAGAGGGTAGAGTGTATGTAGTAGACTTTACCCTCCTATCTTGAAAGGTAGAAAGATTGTTTTCGATAAACCTGTGTATCTTGCATACGAGAAAGGAGAAACTTTATGTTCTCCTTCACTAGATACATTGGACACCACCAAATGTGAATATGATTGCACAGTCTAGGTCAGCAGTTCTGTACTTATACCAGACAATTTTGAGTTTTGAAGCTAGATTGTTTGACAGCGCAACTTATTCATGTGTTAATTTATTTATATACAAGTTATACAATCTTTGGTATCTAATGAAAAAATTAGTTATTCAAGCATAATATTAATTAATATAACATTTGGTTTGCAATTGAAAACCCCACATAACTAAATACATTTAGGAGTTCTTTGTGTGAGATATAAAGTATATTAATCCTGCTATCTATGTTTGGTTGAAGGAATTATGTAGTCTTTGAATTACTTATCCATCATTTATTTATACCATAGTGACGGGAAACCAAACTACCCTTTTATAAGTTATATGAGGAAATTGACGTATTTGTCTTATGAAATAAGTAAGTAATACCTGCATTATCCTAACCAACTTTAAAACGACCCCTTACTTCTCAAAGTGTTAAAACTTTACGAGCCCTTCAATTGCGTCCCATAATAAAACATCGCATCGACGATTCGATTTAAAATATCACACATAAAATTACAATTCCATGCAACAAAAACCTTCCTTTCATTACCAAAAAAAAAAAAGGAAATCACAAAACAACAACATATCAAAAAAAACTACATTTGCCTATTAGCAGCTTCAGTAACAAAAGGCAAATAAGGAGTTTTTCCAAGTATAGAAGAAACAAGCCCATAAACAAAACAGCCCACAACAAACACAAAAAGCCCATTATGCATCCAAACCGTAAATTTCAGCCCAATACCCGATTGACCCGGTGAGAAAATCCTCTGAATCAACATCGGAAGCACCAGTAGAACGTCGAGCACCACCGCTTGCAGGGCGTTGAACCGGGGGTACGTGTTCAGATTCTCATTCCGAACAATACCTAAGTAGAGAGCAAAGAAAGTGACGAAGCTAGCGTAAGGGAGAGAGCGGTAGAGTGATAGAAGTGGGAGAATTGGTTGAAATGGAAGAGCTAGGGTTGGGAATTGAGCGAAAAGGAAACGGCCGTATTGAAGGCCGTTGAAGAAGGGGAGAAAGTAAGCCACGGCGGAGATAAGGCGGTCGGTGGCGGGGATTGGGTTGTAAGAGGCGGAGATGGAAGCGGGTTTGGTGTGGATACGGGTTCGGGTTTGAATACGGGTTTGGAGGAAATTGAAGTTGAGAGGGTGGGGGAGAAGACGAGGGGTAGTGGGAGTAAAACGGAGAAGAGGAATGGAAGCCATTTTTAGGGGAAATATGAGGTTTTTGGTGTTTATAAAGATGGATTTTTGTTGTTTGAGGTACAAGTTGTAATGCGCAAGGTACGTCCATATAATGGAGTATTTTAAAATAAAAATTAAAAACGATAATTCCGTTGCCGGGACTTGAACCCGGGTCTCTCGGGTGAGAGCCGAGTATCCTAACCAACTAGACTACAACGGATTATTGTTTCATTTAATACTAATTTAGGTGTCAATAATTTTCAAGTCAATTGGTCGTTATGTGTTGCCACCTATCATCTATCATGTACATTCGATTAAAGTTGTCATTGTGAAGTTCAGGATTACTCAATTGGTTGTTGTGTGTTACCACCTCTCACTTATCGTACACATTTGATTAGCGTGTGAAGTTATAGTTGAGATACATAGGGTCTTGCCATCTATCTGTTTGGTACACCGCATTTTTACAGAGAATTCAATTTCACTCAATTAAAATGAGTCTATGTCGGAGATAGAGGGACAATTGTTACATTATTCCGAGCAGGTCGCTATTTATGAGACAAAAATAGGATTTGAGGAGGGTGGTGTATACACAACCTTGCCCCTACCTTGTGAAGAGATGTTTTTAATTGACTCTCGCTCACCGAAATCATAGAGTTTGAAGCATGTTGTGGAGAATAACATGTGAAAACACAGTTTCCACAAAATGAGAGCAAAACCAACATTGTGGAATTTCCAAATCTACAATGTAACTTTTAGTAACTATTCTCACATGAAAACATTTGGGTGGCAGTGTACAAAACTGAAGTCAGGACTAGCTTACACTATATTGCCATAATGTAGGTCAATAATTTGAAAGAAGATATATCAACATATCGCAATATACTTTTCCCAGTTTCACTTCCTATTTCGCTGGCCTTCATCGATGAGGCAACTTTTCGGAAAAGCCAAAAGCCACATTCTTTGAGTAACAAATGCCTATAGGAAGACGATTTGTAGTGTGAAAGATCGACTATGATCTCTAGAAGTCATTTGCCCGCCTCCTTAACTCGTTCAATTCTTTTTCAATCTCTGAATCTTGAAATTGTAATGGCGAGCTTGATCTGGCAACTGGTGTTCTCCCCGGTGGAAGATCTCCTTTCTGCTTAGTCAATAAAAGGAAAACATTAAACCAAAATACCTCAGCTCTAGTCTGGAGGTTTATAAGGAAATGCTACTTCAACAATGATGCAGATTATGTTTTTTTCCTGATAGATGAGAAAATCTCCCAAGGGCCAATTGGGGCACGGTTTGAAACTCATGACGTGCTCATAACCCACACATGCTACACTCTTACAACTAGACCAAAGTCTGGGGGCACAATAGAGCAAATTATGCATCCTCAAGTAACTCCCTCACCTTCCCAAGTCGCCCACATATGCACACTAGTTCTGCTTTTACGGATAATACAATTTCATGGCTAGACAATTAACTTAGCCAGAAGTGTGTATAATGGAGAGAAACAACTCATACTTTGTCTCATCTATTTACTTTATTTATGCTGATTGATTTATTAAAATTTGACATTACCCGATAACAATATCAGGGAGAAAAAGGGAAATAGCTTGCCAACATTCATGATTATTTTCTTATATCCTAGAAATCTTGCTGCTTGGTATGGTTAGCATACTTGGCCAAGCATAGCTCAATTTAGAAGGAAAGATTAGTCTGTACTCTAGGTGCCCATACTTCCATTAATTAGTGCTTTCAACAATGAAGACACATCTGAAACATTCATATCCATATATGGATAGATCGAGTACAAAATACCTTTGCACTTCCAGACAATTCCTTTTTTAAACTGGCAAGATCATCATCAACAGAAGAGGTCTCCAGCAACGCAAACTGTCAAAAGCAGAATGATCATTTAGGATTAAAAAAAAAATACAATCCCCTAAGAAGCACTAAATTCTCCCACAAAGGCTTTGCATAATGGAAGTTAAAACTTCGTTTGTAGCACAAGCATGTTGTCCTTTTGTGGTGTTTTGTGCTCACAAGAAATGAGCACCGAAACAAAAAATATTTTCACCAATTATGTATGTTGTGAATACACAAAGTGAGACTAGTTACATTTTGGATCACTTTCCATTTTCACAATAATAAGAAAAAGCACAAGAAGTTAGCCACATTTCCAAATAAAAATGATCAAGAAAGACAAAAGTAAGAACAAAATACAAATAAAGGAGAGACCGATGAAAAAGGAGACACCAAATATTACCATTGCTTCAGGTTTCAATAAACATTGGCAAAGAGGAAAATAAGAGGTAATGGATAGTAACAAAACCATGAAGTTTGAAGACTTGCATATTACAGTGTAAGATAGAGAGTTAGACACCAAAGAGGAGAGGGAAAAAAAGTTTTTTCAGGTCTACTCAAAGAAAGCAACTCTTGGACTAGTACAAAGAGAGAATTACCAAGAGCACATGACCTAAAAGAAGGCAATGCAATTGAGAAACACTAATTACCTTTCCTTCAAGCTCATCACTGGTTAACTGGTTAAGAGCATCAGCTTGAGACTCCATCGTCAAAACTATGGAAAATTGAGAAAAAGTAAGACAATCATTTTAATCAACCACAACTATTTTAGTGCGTGACTAGGGTAGATGATTCCATAATTTCAGCGGAACTATATCCAGGATAACCAATTCTTATTTTCGACATTAAAGGTGCATTCAAAGGTGGGAGGAGAATTATTCTATGACAAGAACATTGTCTAAATAGCTGCATAAAAATATGTTGGCTTTACAACAAAAGCGCTACTCTTGCCAATGTCCTTTTGCACATTCAATTAATTATTTTCAAAAAAAGGTGCTGACATTGAACATGTGTTTATCTTTCTTTTATAAGCAATGACAGCTGAACTCAACAAATTGTAATAAATAGCAGAGTTCATGCCCACAGCTGAGCTCCTCCTGGATTCTAGCCAACCTTGTGAGATTTTGTTGTCTCAGAAGACATCATTTCATATAATATACATCTAGAGTATCAAACATGAGAGACCAAGGTGAAGATGTTAAAAAAGAAATAAATCATTTGAATCAGTAATTTGACAGTTCTATAAAGGCAACATTTTTGTAGTTGATAGAAGGAAAATGCTGTGACAGGATAAGCATTCAGTCTTATTGTTTGTATATATATAGGCGGCCAAAAATTCAACCTCTTACAGATGTTACTACAAGAAAAGAAAATTTTGAAGTAGAAGCAAAGTAAGCATCTGAAATTGGAAGCAAAAGAAGAAAACATGGAAAGGTAAGGTGGAATGTCTGTCAGAACCTTTTTCTTCCATTCTTTCAAAGGCTGAGAGAGCGCTGCTTGTATTTACATTTCCCAACATCTCGCTTACTTTGGTTGCCGTCCTAGATGATAAACCTCATAGTCATTTTCTTGAAACGAGATTAATGAAGTGTGACAATTTTATGTGCCACATTTATTTTTATATTGATGCAATAATTTTATTGATAAGTTGGGGGAAATGCCCCTTACAAGAGGTATAACCAAAAGTGCGAGTCCTGGATATTTGTAATTCAGGATAAATATGAAATGATGAGAAGGCATGTAACTGACTTTGCTGACTGAGCACGTGCTTTCAGAGTATCCTTCTTTGATTTTGCTTCCTGTATCTTGCTCTCCAAAAGCTGCCAGATGAGAGATGACAATAGTCAAAGATAAAAGGTTCCAATTCATTTTTAACATAAAGTACAACACCCAGATTTTGGTAAAATTTGTTCCTAGATGGAACTTATAATAAATATCCCCAAAAATTACTCAGATTAAAGACCAAACTTCTCAATTTTGTTTATGACCGAGAAATCCATTTGGGGCCAACCCTTAGAACCAATTGCAGACCTCAAATCTCGGGGATATTGGCCTCCTCCCGCTCCCTTCTCACACAAATACTAGATTTAGTTCGCATGGCCCAAGTCTCAACCTGTGACCTAAGTCACAAGTCCCCCAACCTTTGCCACTTGAACTAAGCCATGGGACTTAAAGAACAAACTTTTATCAAGGGAAAAAACATGTCTACGTACTCGCAAATCATAAAATGAGCAATCAAAGCATAGAATAATAAGCAGATAAAAAAGAAAAGGTTAGGAACACACCCGTGTATTGCTGACTAGATTGTCAACCACAGCCTTCTGCTGATCGAGTTGAGTCTTTAAGGCATTTGCATTATCCTGCACAATTCAAACTTGAGTGGATGCAAACTCAACATATAATAGCCATGATGTTCATTTCACTTCATTATCCTCTTAAGCAGACACTCTGTAAACCAATCAAGAAAATGATAAGTGTGTGGCATTCTTTGTGCATTCTTGGTATAAAGATCCTCAAGTTCAAATTCTGGACGAGCTTTTTCAACCCACCCCACCCTTCTTCCCTTATTCAAATATTTCTTTCTTTTCTTGGGAAACATCAAAGGTGCTGCTAAAGCATACTAGTCTTTTACTAAGTCATCCACTTTGGCATATCAAGCTCAAAGAAGTAATCTACTGAGATATGGAGGAGATAAGGACACCATGAGACTCTTTAATATGTAAGTTAATCCATCGTCCGTGTTACATAATTAGATTAAGAAGTCGTGGAACCCAATTATAACTAAATTGTATCACTTCTCAAATTCCACTGAAGTCAGCAATACCTAGTTTTGTGGTTGTGTTCATATTGCAATTATACAATAGACACAAAACTCTTAAAATATTTTATGTCTGTTCTTGGTATTGCAATTATACACTTGAGAACAATTAATAAACCAAACAATATCAATCAAGAATCCTTATTTCTATTAAGAGTTTAAGACATGAAATTTTGCCACTTCAAGAAATAATAATGCAAAAAACTAGACGTACAAATGTGGCATATGTTTGGAGGTCACTAGACAATTACGATGTCACTGTTGCTCTTCTTTTCCGTTATGAAAAATTGAATAACTTTCTTTTTTTATTTATAGTAGTATTCGAGCCAACTTGCACACACCTCGACTATTCTAGCAAGTACTTGCTATCTCCCACCAGCACAATTACCGGTTAACTCTATGCACTAAGGCTTAAGAAAATAAGAAAAAACACCTAGTCTGTTGTCTTTACTGGGGTTTGAACCTTGGTTTCCAAAGTTTGCACCCACTTCACCGACCTCCACACCCTTGGGTGTTGACGGACTTTATATTATATGTGAAATTTTAAATGTTACATCCCCTAGACTATTCCACCATATCCAGCAAATTGATGTGCTATTACATCACAAATAAGCTAATGTTAGTTCTACCAGAGGTTAGTTAGATTGAGTTGTCTTATCTTAATTCCTGTTGTAGAGGAGCTTCCAATTTCTTGATGCACTTCACTATTTCTCAATCCAATCAGCTTCATAAGATTTATCTTCTGAGATTTTCATCCATGCAGCAATAACTTTCTCTCTGATTGATTGGGAGAAGGTCAGGTGATAGGTTCTTAGACTAGATTTAAGGGATAATAATGAAGTTCAAAAGTCCTTCCAAACCAGCAAATGCACAAGTCATGTCACTGAAGAATGTAACTCATTAAACTGAATCTAACTCCTTGGTCTTATCTGCTCTTTTCTTATAACAAATCGAGGACATCTAAATTTTTTTTATTTTTTTTTATTTTATTTTTTTTATGACAAGGGAACCCGCAACCGCTACCCTTTGGGTGTGCACAGAGTAAAACCCCCGCTCCTATTCAATAGCTTGCAAACCACATAGGAGAGGTAACCCGCACTAGGCAAGCCTGGTGCGACGAGCTCGACCCAGAAGGCAAACCCCTTGCTTTCCCTGGCAAGGGGTTTCGACCTTGAGACCTCCAACATGGAAGTCCCAAGCTCAAACCACTGGGCCACCCCGAAGGGTATAGGATATCTAAATACAACAATGAAACATCAAACGGAAGAGCTCAGTATAGAATTCCAGTAACTTGAATTATAAGATAACTTCCTATTCCACGACAACTCCATTTTAAACAGTATACATAAATAAATGAAATCTAGCAAATTTGCCAACAGAAAATTGCCTTACAGCATAAGATTTTCTTCTTTTGAGAGCTTCACGAGCAAGGTCCTCATCCCCCTTTCCAAGAGCAAGCTGGGCTCTACGATACCTAGGATTGAAGCAAAATTAAACCACAACTAATACATACAGAACCAATTAAGCTTCGTTAGCACTTACCAATCTTCAGAAGCTTGTTGTGCAGCTTTATACTTATTTTCCAATTGCTTTTGTGAAGCCAAGACCTTCAGAGAAAAGAAAAACATTAAACTTTTTTCCACTTCCTTAACTATGATATCTCAATCACCATAAAACGCAACTTGCTAAGGGCATACTTGTGCTGTAGCTTGTCGCAGCTTAATCAAATCATTATTCATTTCCAGGACAGTCTGTTCCAAGATCTTCTCTGGGTCTTCGAAGGTACTTATAAGTGCATTTGCATATGACTAAATAACACATAGAAGAGAAAATAACATCTGAGTTTAGAGCGAGCGATAGGAGACTGAATGTAGGGGTACATGATCGAATGACAAACAACAAAGACCAGATAACCTTGACAACTCTAGCAAACCGATCAAATAGATTCATACGAGCTCCAAGGGCACCCCCACCATGACTGTTACACCTGGATCTATTAGAATGAGTAAGCTGTAGCCCAGCAAGTTTTACAGCTCCCACTGCAAGTAAATAGAATTTGTCAGCAAATTAATGCTTGGGAAGAGGCGGGAAGAGAATGGGAAGACCGAGGAGAGAAAGATGGGAGGAGAGGTTTTTTTTTCCAGCAGAGTAATGAAAGAAGATTAAACTGAGGAGGAACCTGCTACTTTACTAGAAAACTTTGACTTACGACCCTGAACACTATGTAAACGAAAACCTGGTCTTGGTTATACACCAAAACAGTATACAATGAAAACCTTAAAATATCTAGTACTTCCCATTTATGTCTATTGGTCAAATATGTGAGTATAAATTTCCACCCGTTGTATACGTAGAGCTTTCTAGAGTTAACCTTACATAAAATAAATTTGATGTTTTTCATCAAACAGTAAAAGGATGAATAAAGCTTAAACACCAAGAGCAAGTACACGTCAAAGGTAAGACCAAATTTTTAGGCAGCATTGACCAACACATTAGTTACTCCTTTGAACTGATAAAATCATGCCAAAACAGTGGTTACATGCTAACTAATTTACCTCCGTGTACCAAAAAAATAATGGAGCTGTATCTATATATAGACAAAAGCAGAAGTTTCTTGAACAGAAGCTGAACCTTAGTATAGACAAGAAGAAACATGACAAAGAAAGGACTTTACCACTAGCCATTATGGCACACTTGAAGAATTCCAAAAGCGCAAAACTTTTTAAACCAACTTATTAGACTGGCCAAACGTGGTAAGAACATTGAGATCGACAGACTTAATGAGCATGCATGACAATGATGCATCATCAATGATAAATGTGGGTTGCGTTGAAATGGAATTTAATTCGTGTAGATTAATTTGCCGCTATCCCACCTTACTAGCCTAGGAACGATTGTTGATCAGTAATGCATGCTGAGGTATTGAGCAGGCCATAAAATCTATAGTTAAGTTAAGGAATATGTGTGAAATATTTGATACAGATGCAAGGATGTAAGCAAGGATGTAACCATATGATATTTGACTATTTAATATTTCATTTGTGTACTGAGTGATCACGCTTATTATGTAAAGCTAATTTCATCTATTCTAAAGGTTAATATATGGAGTGGAAGGTTGGGTTAGTAGGATGAGTTGGCATTGAGATAGCGCATCCCATAGTTCTGTCTTTAATGAAAACATTGTACCTGGGATGATTCATCTTGAGACCTTTTTTTTATAACCGTGGTGTTTGGATCAGCTCGTGCGCACCTCGACTTATTCCACAAGGTACCTGCTACCTCCCATCACCACAGATATTGGGTAACTTTGTTCACCAGGGCATGGGCATATGGGAATAAATCACTAGTGTAAAACACCCCAAACGCCATTGAGTAGTTGAAAGATTTCCTGTTAAGTCTCAAATTTATCAATGCCTAAACTTGCTATTACCATGGTCCTAAAACTTCATAAGCCCCCAGGGACCTATATCTCTATCTACACCATCCTTGTGAAAGATGAAAAATACATTCAGTCACATTCAAACACAAACGTTAACATTAATATTTCGTTGTACTATCCATTTGGGCGAAGTGAAAAACCAACCACAAGAAAGATCAATGCACAAGTCTTACCTACGAGAGAAAGTTTCAAGTATTTTGGATCCATAATTCAAGGAGATGGAAATATTGATGGTGATATCACACATCGTATTGCATGGGGTAGGTAAAACAGAGGCTCGCCTCCGGTACTGTGCTGTAAGAACATGTCGCCAAGGCTTGAAGTTATGTTCTAGAGAGCGGTGGTTAGACAAACTTTATCTACCACAAGTCATTATAATGGGTGTGTTGTTGTAACACATTATAAAACAGAACAATATTGAAGTGTTTCAAGAAGCTCCTAGACAGTCTACATCTTATAACTGGTTCACAAATACTAATCAAACCAAACATTAAAAAAAGTAAAGATACAAAACAAACTATAAAGGCTGCATCTTTACACTAACTGAATTGATAAATCCCACAGTTTGAGATCAGAAACTAAAAATCAGAAAAATCCACAGTAACCAAAAGCTTAACAACATAAAAGGGCATGACACAAACAATAAACACAAAAGATTAAGATAACCCCAGTCAAGAATTAAACAGAAAGCTCAGAAATTTTCAAAGATTAAATCACATACAAAGCAAATCAAGAAAACCCAATTTCAGTAATTTCAAAATAAACTGAAACATTACCTCCTTGACCAAAGAAAGAAGCTCTAAAAGGCATCACCTTTACAACAACAACCCTATTACAAGATGAAACTGAAGGTGCTGAAGCCATAGTTATCCCTGTTATAGGTGTTCTTACTGCCATTTCAGCCAAATGGGTTCCCAAAAATTCAACTTTTTGTATGTACAAAACCAAGAAAATCAATCACTTTGCTAAGTTTTCTTTTTTCTGATTTGGGTTTCTCTTCTTGTTTGTGGTTCCAGGAGAAAGTTCGCAAATCGCCCAAACACACCTCTTCAGTGTTTGGATAGTATTTTTTTTTTTTCATAATAATACATTTTTTTCTTAGGTTTATTTATTTAATTTAATTTTTAAAAAAATGATTAAATTTATTCCTTAACTATGTCTAAAATTATGGAACTTTACTCTTTGTTGGACTTATGATTTCATATTATCATGTTGTTAGGAAGAGCGAGCAAGGTATTAGTGCATTAAACTCTCGTTATATATGAAGTTTGAGAAAAAATTGGACTATAAGGCAATGTTGTAGGATAGTTTTATTTCGAAGTCGTTTGGTGTAAGGTATAAAATATAGTAATAATTTCAAAATTATTTTATGGTGTGTTTGATTGAAGGTATTAGGTAATTATGAGATTATTTATCTTATAATTATATCATAGTGATAAAATAAATTATCTTATAGATATGGTGAATAACTTATTTCGAAATAACTTCATAAACCATACTAGATATATTTTTATAAGAGGTGATTGTTAGAAAGAGATTTATTTTGTCATGGAATTCTAATTGAATTTTAGTACCAAAATGATATTGCATTTTCTAATTGAATGGTATGTGTTAAAGATATATATAATATTAAGTACTAAGTAGGGGTTTGATCATAAAATTTCAATTTTTAATTTAAAATTAATATTTATTTATAAATTCTGCATAATTATTCTTATTTAAATTTTAAATCTTCACTTTTTTTAAAAAAAGGATTTCAAATTATGATTTCAAAGTTTTCTCAATTGTAAAACTTGGCCCATATTAAATTTATAATAAAATAAAAAGATTCACCACTTTTAATTTAATTTTTGCAACAAAAAAAGGGACCCGTGTTGGACGTAAAGATTTTATATATTATATATATAGAAAAATATGCTAGTTATTCCTATTGCTATTTTTTAATCAACAGATCTTTATAGGATAATGTATAATTAAAAAATTGTAACAAAACGTAATCGCAAACATTCACTTATACGAAAAAAATATGGAGATGTGTATTTTATTAATTAATGTGGTCCGTAGAAATACATATCAATGTCTTATTTATGAATTATGATTTGCTCATTTGATAGAATGATATGAGAGTTGAGGAGGTTTTGATAAAATTCAAAAAATATGCATTTTTATATTTTTGAAAAAAATACAATTTAAAAAATTCAAATTATATTTCCAACTAAAATTTTATCTTCAAATCCACCTAATTTCAAGTAATGATTTCTAACTCGAAAATTAAAAACCTTTCAAAGACCTTTACCATGGTTTCAATACTTTGCTTGTTAGTCAGGTTTATTAAAAGCCAAGACATTGGTATTTTTCTTTGTTTAGTTTGTTTATATATTTTATAATTACAATATCCTTTTTGTGAATTAGTTTCTCGTGTGAAAATTTGCTCCAAAAATATTTTAATTATGGATCTTTGTTCGTTTTAACTTTTAAGTATGAATCATGAGAAAAACACATTCAATATGGCTTTTGATTCTCTTGATAATTGGGTGACAATCCCTACTCGATTTAATATTCCAATCCTTTTTAAGACTTAATTATATTTGATAAAATTGCACGACGTATGTATTGGACACGATTAATTAATAAGCTTATAGAGATATTTGAGATTATGAATATTGATATCTTGAACTACTTTATGGTTTAATATTTGATACTCTTGAAACAATTGTACCTTCATCAAGTACTTAATGATGATTTTAATAAGTTTATGATTTCTGGTATTTACATAGCTCACTTTTTTGATAATGAAAAAATTGCTAAATTGTTTGATTTAAATTTGGCTCAATTGGTTTGGAGGATGGTGGTCGTCCATGAGATCAATCTTCCTCAATGCCTTCTGAGTCAAGTTTGTCTCTTAGGGCTTGCCTAGTGCGATTCATATCCCATGTGTGGTTTGTAGACTATTACACAGGGTTTACTCAGCGCACACCACATAGTGCTCACCCAAAGGGCAGAGGTTGTAGCAGCGGGTTATCCTAGAATTTCCAAAAAAAAAAAAAAAAAAGTTTGATATGGGACCAACAAAATTTGTGGTGGAGTGGTAAATATTTATTCATCTTTAATCAGAGTCTTGGGTTCGGGTCGCATTTGTTAGAAAGCGTTTTAATCCCCTACACCCAGTGGAGGGTTTACCTAGTGTGCACCATAGAGTGCTCACCCAAAGGAAAGAGGTTGTAGCTGCAGATTATCTTTGAATTAAAAAAAAAATAAATTTAATATGGGACCAACAAGGTTTGTGGTGGAGTGGTAAATATTTCTTCATCTTTAATCAGAGTCTCGATCTATATGGTTTTGCCCTGATTTTCTTTCCTTAATTGAAGTTTTTTTTTTCTTTAAAGAAAAGTCAAAATATTACCATAAATGTTTGAACTTTTTCTGAAAAAAAAATATAATTTTCTTCCATATTTGGTTTATTCTTTCCTTAGAAGAAATGTTTGGAGATCAATAAATTGAAGATCCCTATTTTCATAGCATAACACAATAACTTCCACAATGTAGACGTTTAAAAGTTTAGTTTATAGTGAGATTTATTCTCTTAACAATTTATAATGTTTTTCTTTTATATTAATTTTCATATAATAATATTATGTTTTTAGTATAAATTTTTGTCATCTGATTTATCAATCATATGATTTACAATTGTAAGCTTTCGCATGACGCTCTAATCACCTCCATAACCCAACAAGTGGTATCAGAGCTAATGGTTCAATGACCCAGGTTCATCGAGGTTGAAGACAGGTTTAACACGGTTTCAAATCAATTTACAACTAATTTGATGATAAAGAAGATTTTTGTCCAGCTACATGTGGAGAAGAGATTAAAATCACATTTTCAACATTCATGTTGCTGCATCTTTGAAAATAAAAATAAAATATTTTAAAACCATTTTTAACCCATATATTTTAAACTTTATTTAAACCATGACAAGCAGTAGGGGTGAACAAAACCGAACCGCAAACCGAACCAAACCGCGAACCGAGTCAAACCGAAAAAAAAACCCGACTAGTGGTTTGGTTTGACTTGGTTTGGTATTGAAAAAAAAAACCCGACTATAATTGGTTTGGTTTGGTTTTCACTAAAAAAAAGTCAACCAGAGACCAAACCAACCCGACATTATATATATTTATTTTTAATTTTATTTTATACAAAAAAATGTTTATTAATATATAATTTATATATTTTTCTTAATCTTTCTCACAATTTTATGTTTAATATTAGTGGACTTGGGCTACATAGTTGACTTGAGCCCACTTGTTATTTTTACAAATAAACAAAAGCCCAAATAAATTATACAACCCTATATAATATTCTCTATCTCATTTAACAAAGGTCATGGGTCAGCAGCTCTTCACTTCAAAAGCAGTCACTGTTAGGTTTCACTCAGCTATTAGGGCATATATTGAGCTCGTCTTTTCGATTCTAGTTCAAATCATCATCAACTCATCTTAATCTAGGTAAGTAATTGCTACTAACTCGTTTTTATATATTTTTTTTGGATATTTTTCTTGTATTGCCATTGTCAACAACATCACAATTTTGGATAGTTGAATCATAGATATAAACCTAAAAATTATACATCTTGGTGTCCATATCTATGGTGTGTTAAGCTTAGCAACAAGATGATGATAATTTTTTTTGTATATAAGTTTCACTTTTCTCTCTTTACTTATGTTGTTTCAATGCAATGAAAAAGGGGCAAGTGTTCCACTCATTGCTTTTGGTTCCATTTGTATGGAGGTTTTTGTACTGTAAACATCGTGATGGTCCACAGAAATAAGGAAAAACAAGTGATAGAGATAAAAAATTAAGAGACTATTAGATTTTGATAGCAATAGCCAGTAATATACATCAAACTTTTCTAACCAAATATTTTGTACTCCTATATTTGTATTTGTTTTGGTTTTAAAGTGAAATATACTTCTAAGTCTTGTGAACAATACTTGAATGGAAGTTTTGTTGAAACACAATCTTGTATCAGAATACTAATAACTATTGTTATATATGTGCAGCAATTTTCTTTTTGGATGGAAACTACACCTTCTGTAACGGATGTAGAGATGATTATTAATATTCCTTCAACTATATCGACAATATCTCAACAACAAGGTAAAGTATCTCCACATTGACGCACACCTCCTAAGAAGCAAAAAAGAGCAGCTCCTCCGGTCGCTCCTAACTCTGGAACTACTGGTAGAGAAACATCTCAAATTTGGAATCATTTCTCCAAGTTTATTGTTAAAGGAGGTAAATGTAGGGCAAAATGTAATTATTGTACTAAAACATTTGCTGCCGACAGTGTCAATGGGACGACTGCATTATGGAATCATTTAAATGTGAAATGTCTCAAGTCTCCATTTAAGTCCGATAAGAGGCAAACAACATTAAAACCTATCAAAAGAGGTTGGCCAGAAAGTGGTTCCACTGAAAAAGGGGTGTTTTATATGGATGAAATTAAGAGAGCAATTGCCGAATTTATAATTATTGATGAACAACCATTTAGAGCTGTTGAGGGAGAAGGATTCAAAAAATTAATGGCTAAAGCATTTCCAAAATTTGAAGTACCTTCTCGTGTAACTGTTGCTCGACATTGTCTAAGGATTTATCAAGAAGAGAAAGAAAAGCTTAAGGAGCTTATAAAAAACCAACGTGTTTGTCTTACCAGAGATACATGGACGTCAATCCAAAATTATACTTATATGGTCGTCACTGCACATTGGATTGATGATTAATGAAATCTACAAAAGAGAATTCTTAATTTTTTTCAAACACCAGATCACAAAGGTGAGACTATTGCCAAGGGGATTGAGGATTTCTTATTAGGATGGGGCATTGAGAACTTGTTTACAGTGACCTTGGATAATGCAACCACAAATGATGCTGCCATTAAGAGTTTAAAGGGGCGTATTGAAGATTGGAAAGGGGTAATGTTTGAAAATCAGTTTTTGCATATTAGATGTAATGCTCATATTTTAAACTTGATTGTAAAAGAGGGGTTGGATGAACAAATTGAGCCTATTTCTCATATAAGAAGTGCTATAAAATATGTCAAGTCTTCTTCTTCAAGATTTGCTACTTTTAAGTCCATTGTTGAGAAAGTTAATATTGACACCCGTGATCTTGTAAGTCTGGATGTTGAGACTAGATGGAACTCAGCATACACAATGTTGGATAAAGCTTTTACAAGAATGTATGTGGATGACCAGAATTATCAAAAGCAATGTCGAGAAATAAATACAACAACAAAAAATCCATCAACAGATGATTGGAAGAATGTGAAAGCTTTTGTGAAGTTTCTTCATATTTTCTATCAGGCAACTTTAAAATTTTCGGGCAGCTTATATTCTACTTCTCACTCTTTCTTTCATGATTTTTTCAATCTCCGAAATGATATTATCAAGTATACTAAACATGATGATCTCATTTTGGTTGATATGGCAACAAGAATGAAATCCAAGATGGATAAATATTGGGGTAAGTTTGAGAGTATGAATATGTTACTGATGGTTGCTGTTGTGTTGGATCCTAGATACAAGATGCAATATGTAGAGTATATTCTTTCTATTGCATATGGCTCTTTGATGGGAAGATTAAAGTCTCAAGATGTGAGAGATGTTTTGAATCTCTTATATAATCACTACAATTGTTCTTGCTTTGAAGGTCCTAATAAAACTATTGAAAATGATAATTGTGTAGTGGGTGAATCTAGTGATTTGTTGCAATCTCAGTGGGAGAAACACATGAAAAAAGAGGAATTTGTTGTAAAAAAATCTGATCTGGAAATATACTTGAAAGATGATATAGTGAAGATCAATGATTTTAATATTTTGAGTTGGTGGAAAGTTTCGTCCTGTAGATACCCAATTGTTGCGAAAATTGCTAGGGATATCCTTTCTATTCCTATTTCTACTGTTGCATCTGAGTCAGCTTTTAGTATAGGTGGTCGAATTCTTGATAGTTATCGAAGTTCTTTATCTCCAAAAAGGGTAGAAGCACTTATTTTCACTCAACAATGGCTACGATCGCCTTCTAAAGAATGCAAGCTTGAAGATATATTAGAGGAAGTCCAGAAAATTGAGGAAATTGAAGAAGGTAACTTTATATATTCAAATTGTTATTAAAAATGATTCTGCTTTTGAATGCTATTTATTCAATTTGTTTCAATTCTTTCAGAATACCCCGACTCACCTTTGAGGATTGATTAGCCAGTTGATGTACTTTAATTTCACTACATGGAACAAAGGTATTAGTTCATTCTTTTGTGATTGTTAATTACCAAATTACTATTTGCTTTAAATAGCAATAAGAACTAAGGACTAAACATCAACTTAGTTAATCCATTGCTAATCAACTTAATTGATTTATATTGTCTACTTTGCAGATGCAGGATATGGTTTTTGGAAAATATGTATAGAAGATCTCACTTCAAAAATGCTTTGTTCCTTTAGGTACAAGGTCCTAGGTTGTAAGTGATGATGGTGTAGAATTTAAAGATTTGAATGTAAATAACTTGTATTAACTTTTGACGACAATATTTTGACTATGCAAATTGTTTAAGCCACTATGTTACTTTCATGAATTTCTCGAATGTTAATGAATCACTCTTGATTATTAAGACTATTTTATGATTTTTGTCCAAAATAGTAATAGTAGTAATTTTTTGAGAATTTGTGTTCCAAATAGAATGGAGAATTGCCTAATGAACTCATGGGCTTGCAATGCCAAAAGAAACTACCTAATGCTTTTCTAGGATGAAAAATCATGTTAGTGTTCAACGTTTTTTTTAAATCACTAAAAGAACACAAGCTCTTTAGTCTTTATCAAAAAACCCGAGAAAACCCGAATAACCCGAGAAAATTGAATAACCCGAACCAACCCGAAATTGAAAAAATCTGACTATTATTGGTTTGGTTTGGTTTATATATATTTTAACCCGATACAAATGGTTTGATTCGGTTTTTAAAAAATCCGAACCAACCCAGTGATGTACACCCCTAACAAGCAGCAGTGATGAAGAATATGTGAAGAACGAAAATTATCATGCATGTGAAGAAGGTGGATCAAGTTTTGTTAAGAAAATCCAGAGATTTGTTAGGGTTTTGCCCTGATTTTTTTTCCTTAACTGAAGTTTTTTTTTTTTCCTTAAAGAAAATCAAAGTATTATCATAAATGCTTGAACTTTTTCTGAAAGAAAAATATAATTTTCTTCCATATTTGGTTATCTATAAATTGAAGATCCCTATTCTCATAGCATAACACAATAACTTCTACAATGTAGACGTTTAAGAGTCAACAATTTATAATATTTTTCTTTTATATTAGTTTTCATATAATAATATTATGTTTTTTAGTATAAATTTTTGTCGTTTGTAATTTTCCGCATGACACCCTAATCACCTCCATAACCCAACAAATTCGAAATTAATCAAAAATTTGGATATACTCAAAATCTAATGTCGATACGAACCTGTCACGACCCGATTTCTCGAGCCATGATGGCACCTACTATAACCTACCAGTAGGTAAGCCGACCCGTAACCCGGAACAACAAGTAATGAGTCTGAGGGTAGAAGTAACCAAGAGTAGACAAAATTTAATATAATAATAAAACAATCAAGCGCAAACCAAAACATATATACAATAAAGATACCTCCCAAAACCTGGAAGTCACTAGTACAGAGCTACTAAGAAAAGAGTACAAGTCCCAAAAGTGGACTACAGAGACTCGACTGTCTCGAAAAGCGAAAGACAAGTCTATATATACAGATGGAGACTGAAATAGTACAGAACGTCGTGTGCTCACCCCCGTCTCCGGATCACATTACTCCAAGCTGGATCAACGCTGGCCACTGGTGCTCGGACCTGCATCACGAAACAGATGCAGAGCGTAACATGAGTACCAAAACAACAGGTACTCAGTAGGCATCATAGGCCGATTGAACTTGAAAAGTAAATACAATATGAAAAGAAGGAATAACACAAACAGAGGTCAAGAATGAAAATTAAGTAACAATGAAATGCACACGAGTGTAGAAATAACTAACTAAAGTAATCTAACTACATCTAACTGGACCCCCATAAGCCCAGAAGGTACACTCGTGCGCAAGTTAAATTAAAACCCGGACGGACCCCCATAAGCCCGACGAGTACACAGAAAAACTATAGCTAAAGAGAAGAATTACATAAGAGAAACCAAGAACCCATAACATCGAACATAACCTCAACCCCAAATAATAGAATCTGACAATACGGAGGCCGGAACTCGAACTGGATGCTCTGTATAAGTAACTAAGCGATAGAGGCCGGACCTCGAACCGGATGCTCTATATAAATATCTGAGCGATAGAGGCCGGACCTCGAACCGGATGCTCTATATAAGTATCTGAGGTCTAAACCGGAGCTCGAATCTGAAAATCTGACAAAGGTGTCAATGTAGCTGCTGAAAGAGTCTCAATCAATCCAGGTGCAAAACTGTTCGTGGAACACCGTCCACACTTAGCCAATTAATGTAATTTCTTGGAACCGACTGAAAACTAACTTCAAATCGCGAATCAGAACCAGTGTCGCCGACGTAACTCGTGAAGCCACAATATCGGGGGAAAAATAAAGATAACTATCGTCAAAGTAAGCGTATCGCCTAACTAAGGTCCAAACTATCAGACTCTAGTCTGCTACACCAGTCTACAGGGATCTACGCCGGCCGGGCGACGTCAGGGCAAAACTAAGGCCTAACTATTCCGAATCATGAAGTTCTAAGGCAAGCCCTAGTCAAACCTAAACTAAAGTCCAACATGCTTTAAATAAATAGTAATTAAGCATACAAGTACTCCACATAGCAAGGACGGTTAATTTGTAACACCAAGCATGCTCCCTACTAAACGATAATTTCCGAAAGAGACCGAAACATGAATTTTAAGCACCTATGCACTATTCAACAATTACCAACCCAAATTCCAACTAATCAACATGCATTCCCACTCTCAAGTTCAATCTAAGAGAGGGAAACCGTAGCCTACCTGTAGGCCGACCACGCGCGCTCTAAAAGTTACTTCTCCGAAGCTTTCCCCTTTCGAACAGCCTCGAAATGCTGACACGCTATCAAAAATAGAGTCACAACATTACTACGGTCGTTTAGACACTAAAATCGCAAGAAACAGAGACAAACCAATTTCGGGGTCAAAACGGGGAAAGTGGGGCCCGCACCGAAAATTCCGGAATTAACCCCAAAAATAGGTTCTAAAACACCTCCCCGAACTTGTGTTCCAAAATAGAACACAAATCGAGGCTCGGAACAGCCCAACACAACATATTAACAATGAACAGTAAAAACAGCAACTATTCACGAGAAAATACCAGAAACGAGAGGTCTAAAGCGAAATCCGACAACACCACAACGTTCTCCTCGAAAAACCACCCAAGATAGCCTCAAGAATCACTAAAATCGGACCTAAAACGAGTGAGAAATCAGCTTCCAAAACTGTCCAAAAACTGAGTCCGAAAATGACTGTGACAGCAGTTTAAACACAAATTTTTACCTCCAACGAAGCTTTGAATATGAAATCCAACCACACCGACGCGTTCCTTGCGAAAAACCACACAAGATGCACCTTTGGATCACTTGATTTGGACTAGAAATGAGAGAGTTTTGCCCTTTCAAAGATGGGAAAAAGTTGCAGATTTTTCTGCAATTCAGCTTTAAAAAGAACTCCGACGGGGTACTCGGAATTCGTTCGGAACCCGATAAAAATAAAACAGATATGCTACCCTACCAAATTCGATATTCCAGACTCAACGGTGCAGTCGAAATTTCCATCAGAGGTCGTCTCGATAAAAATTGGGTCCCACTTCCAAGAGCCATTTTAACCAAAATTCACCAAAGGGCTTGAAATGAGTTCAGAGACCTCGGGAGTCGAACAAAAGGTTGTTCTAGACCAAACTCAACATTCTAAAGCTAACTGCGCCGACGGAATTTTCATCCGAGCGCGTTTTCCAAGAATGTTGACCAAAGTCAACCTAAGGCCAAATTTCAAAGGCTAAAACGCCTAATCGCACCGACTCACACTGAAAGCCTCGGGAGTCATGCCGACCATGCTACAAGCCTAAAATGACCCTTCCGGAGCTGATGGAACTGTCAGAATTCTGAGGTGTTCTTCTTGAACTTTTGATCGAAAATGATCATTCAAGGTTCATAAGCTCCAAAACACTAAAACTCACACCAAAACCAAACGAACGACCAGGTGACCGAACTGTCAGTCCCAGCAAGTCATAAATGACTTGGGGTCGCTACAGGAACGCTCTAAACGACACACAGAAGGCAAGAAACAAAAATGACTAGGAGGGTCATTACAGAACCGAATACCGGGGTGGGAAAAAAAGATTTTATATGAGAACGGAGAATTCAACGGCACAAAATCAAAATTTATCAAAATTGTTTATATTATAATCGATAATAGGATTGCATGCAATTAATGAAACACATATACATGTTAAAGTTTCACAAAGTGAAGCATCGTAATATTAATTTCACAAAGAAAAATGCATGATACGTAGTAAGTAATTATAATTAATTATAAACAATTATAAACAGACTTATTAATCAAAATGGGACAAAATATGTACCCAAATTTAATTATTTAATTTTGGAGAGATCAAACTTTCAATATAAACAAAACCATCTTGAAGAAAAGATGAATTAATATCATCTAACGACCACACTCGATTGCTTAATCTGAATGGTCCATCAGATGTCCTAAATATACTTCCATTTATTACGATGTTACAAATTAGTAGCACTTCACCATTTGGAAACCTATATGTTGGCATTCCTTCATTGGGTATCGTGAAGGATTTAATCCACAATTTTAACACCATACTCTTTCATTATCCATAAATTAAAAATTCCGTTCTTGTTACAATGACAACTAAGCATTCCTCCTATGGAATGAGTGTATTTATGGATATCTCTTCGTACATCTCATTTGAAATATTAAAAATATTAAATGAAACTAAAATATACCTCAAATAATAACCTGCAAAATCGCAATCGAACCAATGAAGTGCTCCATGTACAAATACCAAACCATACATATTGTCCTTAGACGCAGATACCCAACAAAATGACCCTAATGTTTCACCGGTTTTTTTTTTCAGGAACCACTTTTCAGTACGAGAATTTCATCAGATGTATGATGAGGATACCTATCAATTCTAACAACTTTGTAGTCGTTAGTAGTAGAGTAGTATCCTAAACCATAAAGTGAAAGATCTATTGGCGGTATTCTGAATAGGAAAGTATTGTTGATTCTCTTGTGGCGGGATTCCATAGCAATAATATTGAAGGATGATCCTCATGAAGTTTACTCCAAATCCCAATGAGAAATAAACCATCGTAACAACAACAAACTCGTGCATGAGTTGTTTTAAGAGTTTAAAGGTCAATCGAGTAGTTGTATATCGTTAACAAGTTGAATTGAGGACAAAGATGGTGAATGGAAGGTAAAAGGATCATCTTTATCATAACCTATTTGGCAAATAAGCATTTTTCGGGAATCGTGATATTTGGCATGATTGAGCTGATTCTTCTTAAAGTACGGTTCGGAGATTAATGAATTTCAAGATTTCGAAACACACTTGAATCTAAGAAGAGACTTTACGCACAACCTACCAAGAATTTCCTCTTGAACGTCGTGAATATGCATAGCGTCTAAGGAAGAAACAAAAAAAAACTGAAATAGGGTTTATGGTTAATTAAGGCAGTGATTAATTTTATAATAAAATACTCTTTTTGTCAATTTTTTTTTTAAGAATATAAAGTCCTTGTACAAGTAAACTTCGATTTCTAAAAGGATTCATATTTATGTAACTTTGATCTCTAAAAGGATTCATATGTATGTTGGGCCCGTTTTATTTGACGTTGTAAATTTTTTATTTATTTTTTTTAAAGATGGAATTAATCAAAATTGTGAACCCATACAAAGTTAAAACCTACAGATTAATTTGAAAATTGTGAAATTAGTTGCCTTGGAATTAGTCGAGAGGCGCAAAAGTTGACCTTAATCCTAGTGTCGGTGGGCAAAGTTATATGGTATCTCTTGTTGAATATGGGAGGTACAGGTATCCCGTAAAATTCATCACGAAGGCTGATCCGAACTCCACGATCATCAAAAATAAATAAATATATATATATATATATATATATACACCTTAATATATATAATATAAATTTTTGAAAGAGAGCATATAATATGATTGTTCCTTATACGTGACAATGTATTGATTATTGAAGGCAACTAATTGTAATTGAGGGGAACATGTAAAATAAATTTGTTGTGATTCTATGTATCATATCTTAAAAAATAAATATTGTGGGTCGCATTTCTTATTTGTCCAAGTTGGATAGCCTATGGTCCATTTGGGTTCAAACTTAAACCGCAAAAAGCAAATTTTAACAGAGAGTATGGTAGCGCCTCTTTTTCTCCTTGGATCCAAGCTGCCATGTCCATGTAGCAACACAGTTTTAAGCATTCAAGCCAAAATCGAAAAATGAAGAATGCCCAAATACCCAAATTCAAATCATTGATCTCCTTAAAAGAAACAGAAGCAAATCCCCTATCATGGCCTCCACACTTTAAGATCAATCCGGTTTCATGCAAGCATCCTTAAGCCATACCATAGGACAAGGAAGACCCGAGCCGGAATCAGTCAAGACGGGCACCCATAACTATCACTGCCTCGCATGATCGAGAGATTGAATCTATCATAGACTATCAAGCAAAACGAAAGCGAGGTAAACAAGTCAACGCCATGTTCCTTGTTCATTGGAAGGGACAAACTTCGGAGGAGGCCACATGGGAGAAATATGAAGACTTGTGGCAGTTCAAGGACCAAATCCAGGAGTTCTTGCAACAACAACAATGTGTTGAGGTTGTCACATCAATAGGTGGGGGAGAGTGTCATGTCCCGCCACTTTGCTAGTCAGATTTTGCATCCGAATAGGGGAGGAAGAGTCTAGAGTCGTGGAGAGGCTTATGGAGAACTCTAGAACTTCCTAAACAACTTCAAGAAGGCTTTGTTAATCTAGAAAGAGACCAAAGTGTAATTATTAGAGAAATTTGTAAAATAAATATTATTTACACTTTAGCCCATAGATAGTAATATAAATAGAGGGGTCTTCATTTGCAAATCATCACTCACTTGTAAAGCATTCTCCAAGCAAATACAAATTCTTCTTCCCAAACGCTCTCTAAATCTTTTCAAGTCTTTCTTTAAATTTTCTTAGCGATTCAGCTTCAAAAGGCTTACTTGAACTTACAAGAGCGTGAAAGAGTCATGAAAAAGTTGTCAAGTACCGCACGAAACATTAGTAACTCTCTAAGTCCGTGACAACGACTGCTTGTTCTAAGACTTCTTCCACCATATTATAAGGGATTTTCAGGAAAGGATCAAAGAATGGAGCAAAGGGACAAAGTGTTAATGTCTAAAGTAAGATCAGAGTATAGAGAAATAGAGAATATTGCATGCAGTGATCAGTAGCTTTTAACGTGTCAGTAGTACACAGCTTTATAACTTTCTTGGGCCTTCAGATAGCTTGTGCGCAGCTTCATAATCTTTTATATCTGAGATATGCATACGGATGAAGCAGTTTTCAGTACAACTTTTTTTTCTTTGCTTACAACAAGGACAAGGAGCCATTGTTTTGAGGTGGGATAAAGAGAAGAGAGCCATAATTCACTTTATACTATGTTCAATCAAGCTTAAGTTGTTTTACACCATTTTATGTGTAGAAATAACATTCACTACCTAATTTTTTAATATTATCTTTAAAAAGTAGTTACTATATACCTATATCTTATAATTATAAAAAGCTATATTTGTTGAATGTGATAAACGAACGACTTTAAACTCTAATTAACTAGATGATAAAAAAGTGTCATAATTCTTATATTTGTTCTACTTTAATTTAATTGGTGTATAATATTTTCAAAATAGTGAAATTTGTTTTAGCTATGATTTTAAGTTTTTTTGTCGACGTGCCTACTGTGTGTTTAAAAAAAAAAAAAAACCTAAAAAGCTTTCTTTTGTTCTACTTTAATTTAATTACTGTATAATTTTTTCAAAATTAAGAAATTCGTTTTAGCTGTGACTTTTTAGTTTTAAATTTATATTCTTTAGTTATTGCTTTATTATTTTGAATGTCGGTAATATTTGTTTATATCTTGTAACTACTTTGAGTAAAAAATCAACGATTGACAACGAAAAATACTTTAATTATGGACATTTTAATGGACCTCTTCACATTAAATTTACGCAAACAAAAAGTTATTAACAACTTAAATATCTAAAAAATCATATTAAAATTTAATCAACTTCTAAATTCAACCTATCACATAAATTAAAATAAAAAATACTAAGATATCCCGTCCGTGCTAATACGGACACCTGTGTCTAGTGTCTAGTGTATATATATATTAGACTTTTCTGATATGACTTTTTTTACAAACCTCATGTTTACAAGTATGGCAACTCGATACATAGATACACTTTCAAGATTTCGATCCCTAAATCTTTGCTTTGATATCAAATTTGTCACAATACAATTTCATATTTAGTTGTGACCGATACTCAAATAATTACATTGGGAATTTTGATTTCCTTGATATTATAGGACCCTTAATTCACTTTGTAGACACTTTTAAATAATTTACATAAATAAGACTTTTTACAACATATATAGTTGAACCAAAATGGATATTTTCAAATTAAAGTTGCCAAAATTTGGTCCAAATATAATGGATTTATTTTAAGAAATTTATTAAATAGGTGTAAATTATTAGTTTAAAACTCAATTACTTAAACGGACTAAAATAGTAAACTCATAAGTTTTAAATTTTAACTTCACCCTCTATCCGAAACATTCTCCTACGTGCAATTTTTCATTCAATACTAGTCCTTTTATACCTACACTTTTAACTTCCCATATTTTGGATATGCAAAACATAGATACGTCATTCCTATTAATTCAACGTTTTACTAGACCCCAATATGACCTATGATTCTCGTGATTACTTGTCGTACAATTTGGGCAATTCCTTTTCAGTTGAGTTTGTCATATTAAGCTTGTCTAATACAATTTACATTTTTTATATGTGTGATTTACAAATTACAGGTTATTACCTAAGAACATGGTTATCGATAAAAAATTATGGACAACTCTAAGATACTTTCTTTTTTTGATAGGACACATTCAAATATCAACTTTCTCTATGTAAACTCGATCGACTATCTTATGATTTGAATTTTATGAGTTTTTTTGAGATTCGATCACGACTCATTTAATCTCTATACATTGTACATGTGATTCTTAAATTTATTTATTTTTTCCAAAAAGGTATGTACCGTTGCAACAAGGATAGCTTTGTTATAAGATTTATCATCATCACGAGAAATTTAATTTACTATTTCTTATTAAAAATTCAAACGTTTTTCTTCTCATCACACATGAATTACTACTACCTTTTTTAGTTTGAAACTTTCAAAAAGAAAATGTCAAAAAGGTTAATTTTTTCAAGAGTCAAAATCCAGCATTATTCTAAGTACCTATATATATGTCCTATCCTAAATTATGTTCTTTCATAAACAACTCTACAAAATTAAAGTTTTATGAGTTATATCTTTCTCCAAACTCAACGTGTTAGTTTTCCATCATATATATATACACACGAAGGAGTCAATTTGTTCAGAACTCAATCGATTGTATTTACACAAAGTCCTCGATTCTTGTATTCTATTTGATTATTTGCAAAAATAACCAAAAAAAATGTCGATTTCGCTTGATGCATTGGCTATGATGGGAGGTGACTATGTTAAAGATGGAATTAGCTTCGAAGAACATGAAAAATATGAAGAACAAGTGCCACCTTATTTGTTAGTTGATGATCAAGAAGATGAATATGAAAAATTCTTCTCAAAGAAGAAAAATATTTATCAAGAAAATCTTCCTACAAAAAAGTTATATGAACATCAAGAGTTTCTTCGTAAACGTGAAAATAATGATGAACTGTTGGCACTAGTCCTACATTTTGTCTCTGTAGAGCGAATAGAAAAGAGACTCAAAAAAGGGAAGCAAAAGAAGCCTTTAATTGAAAAGCATATTAATTTTTGGGAAGTCTTGAAAAAGAAGGATCTATCAAGTTTTCTTGAGACTAGTAGGAATAATCATTGCATAATGTCGTCGTAACTATTCTTTTTATTATGATTCATATCGTCAATCTCAACAATTTGAGATTGTGGTGTAGATGTGATTTTTGTATAGTAGTTCTAGAATTCCAAACTCGAACACATACTATTCAAACTCAATCTCCTCCACACAACTAGTGAAGAAGGTATGGGGGCACAAAGGTCCAACCCTAACTCGTTTGAGGCTGAGATGTAGCTATGATTGTTGTTGTTGTTGTAGTTTTAGAATCCCAAACTCGAACCTATAATATTCAAACTCAATCTCCTCCACACAACTAGTGAAAAAGGCACGGGTGGCATAAAGGTGCTCATCTCGGATTCCTTGTTCTTCGTTGCAAAATTAGTATTGTATATACAATCAAAATTATTTTTAATGTATATGTAGTAGATGTTGAATTTTTTTGACTTCTTGATCATGTACTTACTTTTTTTATATTTTGAATCGTCTTAATAAAAAATTTGATTGTCATTATATGAAACAAAATTTTATATATATATATATATATATAACCATTTGGCACAAAAATTGTACATGGAAGATTAATGAACTATACATTATGTTGTTATGTGCGAAGTATGTTTACACCATAAGTGAAGTTTTACCTTATTATAGTGTCTTAAAAGCCATGTTTTTATATATAATGATATATGTTACCTCACTTCTCAAGTATATACCTAATACCTAAAATATATTTATATTGTCCGTGTATATAAAACAATATTTCTATGTCATATTTATTCCCATCATTTTGAGTGATGCATCTTTAATCTATCGTATGAAAATCAATTACTATTCAACAAGATACATACCAACCTGCGTATGCACTGTGACTTTTTAACAATAAAACAATGATATCACAACATCAACGATGACCCTTTACGGTAGTGAACTGCTAGTGTAAAGATTCTTTTATGCTGTTAGAGTATAAAAGTTGAAAATTTTAACATATACCAACAAACAAATTGACAACAAATTTGGGCCAAATTACATGCACGCTTCTCAAAAATAAAAATTAGGAAAAATTACTGAAATACACGTCTTATGTTTTCCTTATTTCCAATATCCCTTTCTATTTCTAAAAACCTCTTAAAATTCCTTATTTTTTTAATGTATCCGAGCCAGTATTTAATGTATCCGAACTACATATTATGTATTCGGTTTATTTTACAATGTATCCAAGCTACATATTATGTATCCGAGCTAGTTTTTAATATATCCGAGATATATATTATGTATCCGATTTATGTTGTAATGTATCTGAGATACTCTTTAATGTATCTGACCTACATATTATGTATACGGTTTGTATTACTTTTTAAGGGATTAATGTAATTACAAACTAAAGAGGGATAGATTGTAATTTCATATTAAAACTATGTGATTCCTAAAATTTCTTATACATTTGTAGAAAGGCCCAATTCCAAATTTACTCCTTCCCTCTACTTCCTATTGGTCTATAAGGCCTGTTGGGCTAAACATATTCATCAAAAGGCCCATTTGTATTAATGTGTTAATCAAGTGAAAAATTTATAATTAACATATATAAGACTAACGGAAAATAATTATTACTAGTTATGACATTATGCTTTATGTTTCATGCTTTAACATTAAACAATTACGGGCTATAACATTTGTTGAATTAAAACACTTTTCTTGAATTGAGGATATATTGGAAATAACGCGTGGACAATTTTTTTTTTTTTTATTATTATTATAAGAGATTATCTATTTGAAAAAAATTAAATATTGATCAGTGAATTACTAAACTTGAAATGATAATTGGACTATCGTTTCTTTTTCTCTATTCAATAAAGACAAGAATAATCTTATTTTTAAAGACCACATAATTATACAACAATCCGTTGTAGTCTAGTTGGTTAGGACCACATAATTATACAACAATCCGTTGTAGTCTAGTTGGTTAGGATACTCGGCTCTCACCCGAGAGACCCGGGTTCAAGTCCCGGCAACGGAATTTTTTTTAAAAATTTTTACGAAGCTCCAATGTTGACTCATATTGCTAAAATTCTTGATCCGCCTTATGTGTACAACCACATGAAATATATAAAAATTAGTACAAACACTCTATACGGATAACCAAAACTTTTTTTATGAACCTTCAACGTTCACTCATATAGCTAAAATTCTTGATCTCGTTCACTTATATAGCTAAAATTCTTGATCCGCCTTATGTGTAAAACCACATGACATATATCTAAGGGAAAAAAATGAATTGTTTTTAATTTGATAAAAACAAGAATAAAACTAAATATAATTTCGAAATGGACAATACAAGAGTATTATATGAAAAAAGTAATTAAGTCATTAATAGATGATTATAACATATAAACAACTAATGTTACTAGAGCATCCAGGCTGTTACCATGTGATTAAAGATTCTAAAGTGATAATATTGTTAAGGATAATGTTCTCTCAAGGTTTGATTCATGGCTAATAGTTACTTGTTCCGTCAACTTTCACTTGTCCACTTTAAATTTTGTACATTTTTTATGAAATAATATCATCACGATATTCGTATTAATTGATATATATAGTCAGTCTTATATAATTAATGTTGAGTATAAAATAAAAATAGTTTAATAATAATTTAATTAATATTAAAACTACTTACCACTTCACTATAATTAATATTATACCGAATCATAGAACATAAAAAGCACAAATGGACCACAGAAAAACTAATCTACTTATAACTATACTAAAATTATAATTGGTCGGTCTGCATGCCATGTCCCTAATAATAATAATAATATAAAGATTTTTATAAAGTAAATATATTCCATCATGTTGTACTAAAGGTAATTTATGATTTTAGTCAAAAAATTTAATTATTTTATTTTTATTTATGTCTTAAGATATAATATCTCTTCATCGTGTATTTACTCTTAATCATAATTTTCAAGAACAATTATTAGTATTATGAGTAAATTGAAAATTTTTAAATAACAAAAAATAATTTGAGACATGTAATTGCAATTTTTATTTTGATTTTCAATAAAGAAATCTAACTATTGTGCACGTGTTAAGAACCGTTTTTCTGACTTTTAAATAATTAATTGTCTGAATATTGTCAGGAAAAAAAAAATGATAATATAAGTGAATGAGAAAACTTTGACTATTATTAGCTGAAGTGCATTAATTCCAGATCTAGTACAAAGGAAAAATGTCTTTGTTTTTTTTTTTTATTAAAAAAATGATTTAAAAAATATATGTGAGTTTTAATTTATTTATGATGTTTGATAAATATGTATATATATTATTTCAAGATTATTCACCCTTTTTTATGTTTAAATTTGGGAAAAACGTGTGAAATATATTTGAATTTTAATCGAAATTGTTGTAACAATATCGAACTTTGAAAATGACATTTTACTCCCTGCACTATTTTATAATGTATTTTTAAGGTATATATGTGCCCACATGGACATCATAAATATTGCATCATTATAAATAGTAACGTGTCCACGTGGGCACATATATACCTTTAAAATACACTATTAAATATTGTAGAGTGTAAAAGGTCCTCCATAAAATTTGGTATCGTAACAACAATTTCGGCCAAAGTTGGTGTATTTTTCGGGCCCTTTTCCCTTTATTTTTTTCAATATGCCTTTTGCATGCTATTTCCTACTTCTTAAGAAAAAATCTTTACTTGAATTCATGTCAAGTCTTGGTTTTTGTTTAAAATTTTTGTTTATGATGTTTAAACGAGGGAATTGATGCAATCTAAATTAACTAGCAGTAATGATATATAGTATAATACAATAACTTTCTGAAGGAATGAATAAAATCTTTAATTTCCAAATAAAAACAAAAAATTGAAATGAATTAGGTTCAATATACTTGCCCCATTATATTTTTGGAAAAAAATAATGAAATAAAGATTCAATATAGGAAAGCTAGAACACTTCTCATTCTTTGAAAATGACATAATACCAAATTTATTCAAAAGAAGATAATATAAATTGCAAGTCTTAAATATCCAACCATAAATTTTCTTCCTTTTTTTTTTTTGTCTTTTTATATGAATTTATAAAAACCTAATCATTCTATCACTTACTTCTTTTAATTTTTATGGTTTTTTAAACGATATTTGACACTCATATATATGAAACATAATTAAATTTAAATTTTTATATTACAGAACTCATTTATAAAAGCAATGTATCCTTTTTAGACCAGTTCATAAAATTACATCAAATATATTATTTGTGATGATGTTAAAGCACATCATTATCATATTTGGCAAGAAAACAATATCACTTACTAAAATAAAAGAAAAAACTAACAATTTTGACCTGCCCATGATGGCTTGCTCTTTGACAATTTGATTGGTTAGAAAATTGATGGAGAATTTTATGTCATAATTATATTTATTGCTTGAGTGTAGTGGATACTTATTTATCATGTTAAAAGTTATAATGATCCATTCTTTTGTTAGGTAGCATTTAAAAACAACATATTTTTATAATCAAGTTTTCTTTCTATTTGTTGACATGTTGGACCCATTTGCCTAACACTAACATTTTTTCAGAATTTGGTGGAGTGATAAGTATTTTTTTATTTTTAATCAGAGATTTCAAGTTTGAATCTCTTTGTTAGGGAGCATTTTATCCTTTCAATATGAGACTTTCCGACACAAATTCAATATAGATTACGGACACGAAATAAAAAAACATTTTCTAGAATTTTATTTTGATCTTCAGTAGAAATATTTATAGTTTATATAAAATATTTATTGGCATTGTGTTTATAATAAACCAAGTAAAATACATGTCTGGGATATAAATTTATCATTATCATTTTAGCTTATGACTCTTATAGCATGTTTGATCATATTAAATCTTTCAGATAATTATTTTTTCGTAATTTTAATAAATATGTTTAGCTTTTCGAAAGCGGTGTAAAATATCTATTTAAATTAAATTATTAATTTAATGAAAATATCAAATACAAATAAATATTATTATTTAAAAAAAATAAATGTGAGGATGATCTATACTTGAGTGATTTCTAAGTTATCTTGTGAAAGTTAATGAGATAATTATAGAATGTCAGATGAAGAATCAATAAACTATGATATGGTCCAAGTGGTCAAAGATTTAATTTATTCAATATTTTTGGAATTCTTTAGTTTGTTTTCTAGTCAAACTCACTCCTTTTTTTAAGTTACATAAAAGTTAAAGTGCCAAACTACATTTATTACTCTGCAATTTTTAAAAGTAGTTATCTTGAATTATTTACTAATTTTTAAAGTTCATGATATATATTTTTCATTTTATTACTATCCGTTGTTGTTCTTGAATACTACAAACACCTTGATTATTGTGTGATATTGTGACTATTTAAATAACCAATAAAGGGTAAAAGTGTTTTAAAAAGTCTTCCTAATAATATTTATTAAGAGACGTGTAAAAAAATCATGACAGATAATTTGAAACATGAGAATAATAGGTTTACATTCTTGTTTCCTTGGGAATATATTAATTACTTTAAATTTTTTGAAAATAGTTGTGATATTCTCTATAATGAGTTCATGTTATACATATAGTTTTTTGGAACATAAAATAAAATACTATTACCATCTAAATCAACATAAGTTTCTTGACCTAAAAATGTAAAAAATGCAATTGGATTGTGCAATTAATTGACTTTTTGCAAACTCCAAAAAGTCTTGATAAAGACATATCCAAATTTTAGTTTATTTACAACTTTGGAATTTGTAGTTCTAATAGTGAAGTTTTTGCCACTTTTACAACTAATTTGATACTCTTTTTTTGCTTTAATTCAACTTGGAATTCTATTTAGTGATGACTCAAATAGAATTTCATTCTAGATTTTATTTTATTTTGTTAATACAAAGAGTTTTATTCTTCGTTCCATAAGACATTAATTGACTAACAAAAACTTTGGATGCTCCTTTTTTTTAAAAAGTTCATATAACTTTTTTCCTTTTTTTTGAAGTCGAAGAATTTTTTTTAATAAAATAACTAAAAATTAGGGACCCTCCATTAAGAAAGATCTTTTTTGTTTTCACTATAACCCCACTAGTTTTATCTTGACCATTTATCTCATGGAAGATTTCTAATTCGTCCCTTGGATTATGAGCCTTTGATGGATCTTGGACCAACATATAGAGCGAAGAAGCTTGCTCTTGCTTTCCGCATGCCAGCCCGGTCGATGGCTTCTAGCGGCGAGACTACATGCTTCAATTTCATAAGTGGGTGAAGGAAGAATATCTGAGCTTCAAGCAAAGAACCTAAAAACAATCTACTAAATATTTTTTTATTTTTTGAACCTAAAAAAAATCTACTAAATATTTTTCGATTCTGTTATAAATATTTTTCTTTTCTTGAATATTATCGATCTATTGCGAAATAACCATAAAATCTAACAATGATTCTAGTTAACTTGGATGTTCCTCGGAGTAACAAAATCTCTTTCAAAAATAAAATCAAAATTAAGAGTAAAAAAAGAAATTTTAAAGTTAAATTATTTTCATTTGTAGAAATATAACACCTTTTTTTTTTTATACAAATTAAAAAGGAAAATATACCATATAAATTAAAATAAAAGAAGATAAATTTCATAGCATCCTTAAAACTCATTTATTTTTGGTGTTAAAATCGAAAATATCTCAACTATCCAACTAACACCTCGTGATTAATCCATTATTATTTTTTTGTTTGATTTCCCACTCGATGTTGTTCATAGTCCACATTGAAGCTCACTAAATTCAAATTACACACTACAAAACTCATTTAAAAGTGACAATTCCAACAACATTTTCTCCATACTCAAGACTTGATTAACCCCGATGTTTCACTAGGAAATACCAAAGATCTTTCCATTTACTAATATCCCTTTCTTCACATGTACCAGCAAAAAATGAAAGGAAAAAAGGATCAATGGGGTCCACTTCCAGTTAGCCACCAAGGGGGTGGGGTAATGGAGGATCCAGAATTTTTGTTTAGAGGATTCGAAAAATAAAAGTAGAAACATGTAAATAAGCTTTTAGAAATGAAAATCTTGAATTCTTTTGGGTTTAAAACCAAACTTTTAGCACATTTTTTAAAGAAAAAAAAAAAAACTTGAAAAACAAAATTGAAAATTAAAAAAAAAACTAAAAAAATTGAAACTGAATAAGAAAAAAATAAAACGCTTTCACTGAAATTCGAATCGATAACGTACAACTTAATTTTGGGTATTTGCCACTGCGCCTCAGTTTCTTTTTGTTATTGAGGAGTTCAAAATATATATATCTATATAAATATAAAAAATTTACTTATATATATCGTGTAATTTTTTGTCAGGGATTCGGGTGAACCCTGGATGCCACGTGGGTCCGCCTCTGGTTGGGGGTAACTAAGAAATACTGCTGTGAGTGACAGGAAGAGAAGACTTAAACGTAGTAATAATTGCAGAAAGCATATGCAAAAGATAGAAACTTTCTTGAACTTCTTCTCCAATGACAACTTTTTTTTTTACAGCACAACAAAGAACAGCTTTTCCTTGTGTTTTTTCTCCAAGATTTGCTGTGTAAAGCTTATTTTTTTAGCTTAATTCAAAGTAAAGTTTCAATCTTTGGTTCAAACTCTGCTCTTTCTTTCACAGCCTATAAAGATTGGTGCTTGCTTAAAGGTACTTAACTTACTCAGCTCTTGTTCTTGTTTTGTTCCGTTCTTGTTTTCAGATTCTGTCGTTTACTGTTATTTGTTTGGTGTATTGATAATGGTGTTTTGTCTTTAGATATGGTGGGTTTGTCTTTTCTGATTTGACTTGACATATGGAAGCAAAAAAATGAACTTTTTTCTTGGAAAAATTTGTTCTTGATGGATTTTGGGAATTTGAGGAGGTGGGGTTCTTTTCTTTTTGGGTGGAGAGGGGAGTTGCTAATTGTTAGTTTTTTTGTGGTGAATTAGAAGGAGTTGAAATTTAAATTGTTGACCATAGGCTAGGGGCATAGTTGATTTCGCTTATGGTCTTTCGACTAATAGTTATTGTGTTAGAAAGTTATTTTCTTTGTTGAAGAAAATTGGAATATAGAAGAAAGGCTACTTTATGAGATAACAACGGTTAGTTGAATGACCATGTGAGAAATCAAACCACAAGGGATAGTGGGAAAAAGAATAAACTTGGATTTTTGTGAGTTTAGTTAAGTTTTAGGAATTACAATGATTGAGAAGGAGATTTGAATATATACTCAGTCAGTGTTTTAGCTACAACAACCTTTGTTGTTTCATTTGTTGGCGTTTCTTTTGAAGAACTTGTGTCTTTCCCCTTAATAAGTGATTGAAAGTTTTTTGTTGTAGTTCATTACTCACTTGATGTATTTTGAGAAAATTGGGGGAATTATATAGCAGGTTTGTTATATCTTCATATCATGAATTTCTTGTGGTTATCTGATAGACATAACCAATACATATTCAAAGAATTGCTGGCGAAAATATCTGGTCTTTGTTAAAGAACAGGATAGGTTTGTCGATTGTTTGAACGTTGTGGATCAATTCTTCCTTTGGATGGTTGACATTATTGGTAGTAGCTGAAATATTATTTGGATGGAGAAGACGAGTGTTTAGTTGTTCTTTCAACTCTTAATAACTTTTACAATTCTGCAATACTGCTACAGTTGCTTATATGGGGTTTGCAGTTCGAAGTACGTGGTTACATGCTTTACATTAATAGAGGGCATTATGTAATGCCGTATTATGCTTTTCATGTGATTGATCTATATCATCAACCACTACCGTTTTCTTCTTGTTCTTTGTACTTCAATTATCGCACTTTCTTTGGTGTAGTTACTGGTCCTTTTTTTAGAATGCTTTGTCATGCTTTCTATAGTATTTTGCTAGGATCTCTTCACTTCAGATATTTCTTTTTCGATCTGCTTTGATATACTTTTAGCTAGGGTCTGCATACACTCTTGACTCTACCCTCTCATCAATTGTGGTATTACACTAGGTATGTTATTGTTGTTCTTGCATCAAATATCTCTTTTACATATTTAATTAGGCTTAGCTGTTCTCCTTGAGGTTATACTTATTTTGCTCGTAGTAATCTTTCTAATATATTATGCAGAACTGCCATTTGTCATTACCAAGGAAGATAGTGCTTTATGTTACAGTGATGAAGGGGAACAAGTTTACTTGATCTATAGAATTGAACAACTGCAATATGGAACTATTCCTTGCAATTCTGATATTAGCATGTCTCTACTCATCTGTCTCACCTGATCAGCAGGGTACACATTTCTCCCATTTTCTACTTTAGCAAACTAACAAAGAGATACCCTTTGCTGTCTTTACTCTTTTATCTATTCAAAGGTATAAATAAAAATTAGAGGGGTTAGATAATTTTGCTTGTGCTACTTAATGTTGTCTCTATTCTGCTTGTAAAGTAGTGTGACATTCGTCATTTGGTAATCTGTTGATTAGGAGATGCACTGTTTGCATTGAAGGGTTCACTAAATGCTTCGAATGATCAACTTTCCGATTGGAATCAGAATCAAGTTAATCCATGCACTTGGTCAAAGATAACTTGTGACGATAACAGCAATGTCTTGATGGTGTAAGTTGAAGTCACTTTGCGAGCCATATTGATCACCATGTACATGATAAAAATATGGTCCCAAGCAGTTGAGCTTTAGTTGGTCAACTACCATTCTGAAATCCTATATTTAATGTTGTCTGTGCTTTATTTGCAGGTCGTTGTCAAATATGGGGTTCACTGGCACTTTAACTCCAAGATTAGGTGTTCTAATGCATCTTAATACTCTGTACGTATAGAGAATTTGTGGAATTATTTTCGATTGAATGCTAATGTGCATCTATGATGTACTTATAGAGATTAAGTGTGCACTTAAATCATAACGCCAGTAGATAAATCACTCCACTTACGAAAACTAGGTAAATGTGATCAACTGAAACAAACAACAACATACCCAGTGTAATCCAACAAGTGGGGTCTGGGAGGGTAGGTTTGCTTGTGCTGACTTAATGTTGTCTCTATTCTGCTCTGCTCGTAAAGTAGTGTGACATTCGTTATTTTGTAATCTCTGACCTTTAAATAGGATGATAATTTTGAGTTTCTTGTTCTTAGGGGAGGAAATAACAGTGAACTTTCAATTTGAAACCATTGTGGAAAATGTGATGGTGAAATAAAAATATGGTCTGTTAGGTTATGTGCTACTCTAGAAGTCTATATTTATCGATTTCCTTCATCAAGCTGATATTAATCTACTCATGATATTGGCACATTGCTAACTGCTCTTATTTGGGGGACTGGTGATTGCTTGTATCTTTGCCCGTGCATGGTTTGGGATCTTAGCTTTTTCCGATTGTATTACTTTCCTACCCACACAAGCATGTGTAGAAATCTACTTGCAATTTTGGTTCTCAATTTTCCAATTAAAGATTAGTATTCTTTTAAGTTAATAATTAGGAAACGACATTCTTGAGTGTTTGGTCATGCTTTTGACAGAGTGTTTTGGATATTTCATCTTCATTTGCTGTCTGTTATCACATTATTCTCGTAGTGCCTCTGATAAGCATTCTAAGGTCATAACTGGTAACATTTGCTAAGAAGATCTCTTAAAATAAGTTTTTCATCCTTGTCAATAGGAAGTTCTACTGTAGTGAGATTTGTGAACTTATATCAATTTTCACGTCCTTCGTTGTGCTATGTATTGAACTGACTGGGCGGTCAACATCCTGGCAGTTCTTTGCAAGGAAATGGAATAACTGGTAAAATTCCTGAAGCATTAGGAAATTTAACCAGCTTGACCATGCTGGATCTGGAAAAAAACAGTTTGTCTGGAGAAATACCAGCTTCCCTAGGCAATCTAAAAAAGCTTCAATTTCTGTAAGTAATATTATTTCATTGATTATTGCTTTTTTAATAACTGAGTTTTACATTTGGTGGTTGACTTGGGAGTCTATTTTAATGGTTCTTTGAACAGGTTTTTGAGTCAAAACAATCTGTCTGGGACTATCCCTGAGTCACTTTCAGGCCTTCCCAACTTGATTAACCTGTAAGTGGTTCCTTTAGTCTGATCTTTGATGTGCTTACAACGTGTGCCAAGTGATATTGACCTGACCCGGTGATATATCTTTTCCAGTCAGCTTGCATTAAATGATCTTACTGGAAAAGTTCCCGACAGTTTGTTCCAAGTCCCGAAATACAAGTATGCAGATATCAATTCTTGCATTGTTTAATTTGATGATAGATTGAAGCTGCTTAATAATTTGAACATTTTAAAAAGGTATAATACATAAATAGACACTCAAACTTGGTCTCAACTGGCAAGTAAGCGCTCCAACTTTGAGAGAGCACATCTAGACACCTCAACTTGGTCTCAACTGACAACTAAACACTCTTAACTCGTCCCCACTGTGTCTAGTCTGACGCTGATGTGGCATATAAATTTTGGTGGTGTCTTGATGATCTTTCTGTAAGTTGGAGTGTTCAACTGACATAATGAAGCCTAGTTGAGGTATCTATACTCAAAGTTGGAGTGTTTAGTTTCCAGCTGAAATCAAGTTTGAGTGTATGTTTATGTATTATGCCCTTTTTATAATATCCCCTGCCTCTTTTGCATGAGTCAGAACTGTTGATATTAGTTTAACTCAGTTTGCCTACTAGTTTTTCAGAGAACCATTTGAATTGTGGCTTAAACTTCAGTCATCGTTGTGTATCTGACAGTGAAGGTAATTAATTGAAAGAGCAAATACCACATTTTTGAACTACTAGTATTTACTTTAGAAGTTAGATGTTGCCGGATATGTTTGGCAGTTGGATGATTTATGCACCCTGGTACAATTCTAAATTCTAAAGTTGATATTCTGGCAGGTTCTCCCAGTAAATCAAAGACTGGTCTCGTAATTGGTATCGTTGGTGGATTTCTTGGAATTATCCTTCTTGGGGGATTAATGTTATTTTTCTGGCGGGGGAGGCACAAAGGCTACAAACGTGAAATCTATGTTGATGTTCCAGGTCCTTATCACCTGTTTTACACAGTATTAACTTCAATATGTGTTTGTTAGCTCATCAAAAAAATACTCCCTCCATTTCAATTTGTTTGTCTTACTTGCTTTTTTAGCTCGTTTAAAAGGAATGCCCCTTTCCCTTTTTGGCAACTCTTCAATTTCAACTTTTCACGTGGCATGTTTAGGACCACAAGATTCAAAAGTCTTCTTTATTTTTTTAAACTCCATGCCAAGTCAAAATGAAACAAACAAATTAAAACGGTGCTCTCCTGAAAAAATAGAAGAAGGATGAAGTAGTTACCTATTGCTACATTTCTTAGTTCCATCTTACATTGGAGACTAGTTTTTTTTTATCAGCTTTACTAGTTCACTTGCAGTGTAAGATGGTATAGGTCCATTGAGTATGTTGTGACGTTTTTCTTGTGTCTGTTCGGTGTGCCCAGGTGAGGTTGACAGACGAATTCCATTTGGTCAATTGAGGAGATTCGCATGGAGGGAATTGCAACTCGCTACTGATAACTTTAGTGAAAAGAATGTTCTTGGACAGGGAGGTTTTGGCAAGGTTTATAAAGGAGTGCTCAGTGACAGCACTAAAGTTGCTGTAAAACGCTTAACTGACTATGAGAGTCCTGGGGGAGATGCTGCATTTCAGCGTGAAGTTGAGATGATTAGTGTTGCTGTTCATAGAAATCTTTTGCGGCTTATAGGATTTTGCACCACACCGACTGAACGCTTGCTAGTGTACCCGTATATGCAGAACCTAAGTGTTGCCTATCGTCTACGAGGTACCTATTTTTCCACAATAGTGCGTAGATCTTGGTTTGCAGTTTTCCCAAGGCTTTCCTTGCTTATGTCAATATCAAATTTTCCTGGGATCACTTATTTCTTTTGCTCCAAACTCAGCTGAATTTCTATAGAAGTCTGGAATTTTATGGTCGAATGCTTATGTCAATAGTCTAACTGTCTAATAGCCTATTTGGCCAAGCTTCTAAAATCCGCTTATTTTGATTTTAGGCTATTAGACTCCTATCAAAGGTCTAATCACCTACTTTTTCCCAGTGATCTTTAGTAGAGTTAGACAAGCTGAACAGATAATAAAGGAGGGTATTTGCGTAGGTACTTGTATTCCTAATATTCTTAGAAGTGTGTGAGGTCTTGAACATTTGGTTCTCTTCAGTCTTCAAGAGCCATAGTTGGATTGTACCTAGTCACGAGGGAACTTACATCACGTATGAATTGACTGATATCCATAATGAGAGCTTAAATGAGTTCATGAATTCATTCTTGCGCATTCATCATTTCCCCCGAGGTGACTTTTTTGAAAACCTTGCATGAATTGAAGATAACACATGCAGTAGTCGGTCAAACTTTAAAATTCAGCATTTATCTCCCAGAGATGATGAGATTTTGGTGGCTTCTTATTTGTAGTGTTTTGTTAAATGCAGAACTTAAACCTGGGGAGTCTGTTTTAGTTTGGCCAACCAGAAAGCGTGTGGCACTGGGCACTGCACGTGGACTTGAATACCTGCACGAACACTGTAATCCAAAAATTATTCATCGTGATGTTAAAGCAGCTAATGTTTTACTGGATGAAGATTTCGAGGCTGTAGTTGGTGATTTTGGCTTGGCAAAGTTAGTTGATGTTAGGAAAACGAACGTGACTACTCAGGTTCGCGGTACTATGGGCCATATAGCTCCTGAATACTTGTCCACTGGGAAATCATCAGAAAAAACTGATGTTTTTGGATATGGAATCATGCTTTTGGAGATTGTAACTGGTCAACGCGCTATAGACTTCTCACGCCTAGAAGAAGAAGATGATGTCTTGTTACTTGACCATGTGAGTGTACATAACTCAACGACTGATATTAACTTATGATTCTATTGGTCTGCATATTACTTTTAACGTGTCCTCTAAAATTATTCAGTTTCTTCTAAAGTTTATTTTATTTATCTTACTTATACTTTCACTCTTCTCTAAGCTGCATATTGGTGGATGGCTCATTGTCCATCACAAAACATTCTCATGAATTATATACGTAGTTCTTCTTTTTTATGTTGCTTTCTTGGTATATGTTGTAATTTTATATTCAACAGGAAGGAGGGACAAAAAAGAAGTTTCATTTTCCATATAGCACTCTTACGCAAATTCTTTTGCATGTCAAACATAGGTCTTAATACTCAAGCCTCTTTTGTCGGATGCCCTTTTTAGGAGTAAAGTAAATTAGTGAAAAAAGGTGAAATAACATTGCGAAGACGCAAAATTTCTTAATTAGGGTAGAAGGGTAGTGGATAGTGCGTTTTCTCGCTATCCGTCCTTACTAGTAGTTGTAGTAGTGCTCCTTTAGTTTCTTGTCCTATGTTTTTGTTTCTATCTGTTGTTTCTTGTATTTCGATTGTCGTATTATTTTGATGTAGTTATTGTTCAGCATGCTTTGTTATGCTTTCACATCCATTACTTTTTCTGGACTGCTTTTGTTTGTTTTTCCTTGAGCCGAGGGTCTATTGGAGACAACCTCTCTACTCTGACGTAGGGGTAAGGTCTATATGTAGACTCTACCCTCCTAGATTCCACTTTGTGGGAGTACACTGGGTATGTTGTTTGTTACTGAATGGCTGCATGTGTCATCTTGAAGGTCAAAAAACTGCAAAGGGAGAAAAGGCTGGATGCTATTGTCGACCGCAACCTACATAAGAACTATAACATGGATGAAGTAGAGATGATGATTCAAGTTGCGTTGTTGTGTACTCAAGGATCACCAGAGGACCGTCCAGCAATGTCAGAGGTAGTACGAATGCTTGAAGGAGAAGGACTTGCTGAGAGGTGGGAAGAATGGCAGCATGTCGAAGTTACACGTAGGCAAGAATACGAGAGACTACAACGACGATTTGATTGGGGCGAAGATTCAATCTATAATCAAGATGCAGTTGAGTTGTCTGGTGGAAGATAACAAAATCTGTATCTCCAAACAAGTACATAGTTTCGTGTAATAGTCCTCCTTGATACATAGAACTTGTCGCTAAGTGGCAATCATTCCGCGTTTTCATATTGCTTGTGTCATATCTTGATTGTATCGTTTTTCGTATGCTTCTCTTAATTAATCAATTTTTTCCTGTATGATTGGCCTGTGCAGCGACATAATATATATCGACTTTCTTTTTGTTTCAATTGTAACATCAATCTTTGTTATAGTGATTTGAGTTTTGCTCTATCTGGATTCTGGAGGTCTCTAGTATTCTTCGTATTCTACGACACATTAACACTATGAATGCATCATACACATGGAATTGCACAGTTAATTATTTGTTTTTTTCGTCTTTGTTGATATCTGCAGGGAAAAGGCTTCATTTTTGCCACGGTAAGTGACGATTTATATAACACGCAGTATTTATGTATTGCTTTCATACATTCATTGTTGAACGATTATGCTTTCCTGGAACAATTCACATCCTTTGGTAGTGTGATTACATCACAAGGAAAGCTAATCCTATTTGTGAAGGCTAATGTTCCTCGGACTGTCCAAAAATGCTAGCAGGTGTGTGTCGGATCCTCCAAAGTTAGTTCATTTCTGGAGGATCCAACACAGGTACAACATTATTTTTGGAGAGTCCGAGCAACATAGTATGAAGGTACTATTACTTTTAATGACATGTACGCCTGTCTTGTACAAGACTTGAATCTGGCTTTACATTTGCAGATGCTGTGGCCTCAGCTTGAACGTTGATATTTGCCCGTCTCCTTGCCTGTCCTCCTAACCATTGTCCGTGATCATGATTCCCTCCCTCACTTTCATCAGCAAGAAGGTACTGTGGTATCCTTTCCGAGCTCCTCTGATTCATATTAGTATCTTCAAAATGAACGGTGCACTTCATGTAATCTGCACCAGACATAGCAAGAGCATCAACTGACATAGCTTCAAACTCTCTTTTTTTCTCTCGTCAAGGTTCTAAAGTCTTCGAAATAAGGTAAGTTGTTTGACATTGATGAAAGCATATTTATACTCATTCCGCCCTTAACATATCTCGTGCATTGTTGTTCTTTCCATGTTCGATATAAAATTCTGACATGTGACAGAAGTTATAGCAGCCTAGACACTTTGCCTTACACATAGAACATATGAATTCGTTGATATATCCGTGATTCGAGTTGCTTTTTTCACTTTTCCACTGGGAATTTAATGGTTTTGTGGCACTTTTTCTACGTCTTAGAGAAGATATTTGTTCTCATGATACAGTTATGTCCATTGAATATATGAAGAGTTTATATTACCAGTTACTATAGGGAACTGGGAATTGACATTGATGATTCATAGAATATATATATGTGGTGATGAAGAGATTATAGTAAAAGGGAGATGAACAATATACTTTTTTGTAATTTTTGGATTGTGATAAAGTTCCAAAAAGTGCAAAAGGTACTTCCCTTTGAAATGTTTCGGTTTATGTGGCAGTGTTCGATTGGAGATAAAGTTTATGAAAGAAAGAAATATTTTTTTAAATATAGAAATGTATTATTTTTGGAACAGGCAAATTTATGCTGGAAGGGGCAAAATTTCAGTTTCAAAAATCTAAAAGTTATGTCGTAAAAGACAGCTTAATTCCTACAAAATTTATGTCAAACGAGGCAAAAGATTTCGAGCGAACTAAGTCATAGAAATACACAACTTATGTTGCGAGTGAGGTAATAGTTCTTTGCTGAGCTAATTACTTTGGTCCACAATTTTTATTAATATGAGCAGTAGAGACAAACCAGAAATAGGAGCAATTTGTACAAAACGGGTTATAGCTATAGTTTAAGCTGTCCCGTTTATATAATTCACGGGTGAGTTTGTATAATTCGTAGCTACATTTGTATAATTGAGTTATTTTTGTATAAATTTGAAATAACGAATTTATACATATACAAGCATATGAACTTTAAATAGTTACATAGACTATATTATACAAAGTTACATTATATTATACAAAAGTTATACAAATTATATTATATAAATTTCGAATTATACAAGCATACGAATTATAAAAACTTGAAATCCCAACCCACGTAATTATCATTGAATGTTGATCACGAATGGTAATTAACTAAAACTATAACTATGATGACTAATTGAGTAATATATGTTTGTTTAATCATGGAATTTCCCCTTTGATTAACACATTAATACAAATGGGCCTTTTGATGAATATGTTTAGCCCAATGGGCCTTATAGACCAATATGAAGTAGAGGGAAGGAGTAAAATTTGGAATTGGGCCTTTTTACAAATGTATAATAATTTTGATTTTTGAGAAGAGTGCATTGTAATTTGGCCCAAGTTTGTTGTCCATTTGCTAGTTGGTTTATGATAAATTTTTCAACTTTTATACTCTAATAGAGTAAAAGAATCTTTACACTATCAGTGCACTTGCGTTATCATCGTTTTATCCTTAAAAAGCCATGGTGTATACACGGATTGGTATATATCGTGTTGAATATCGTCACCAATAATTAATTATAATGCGTTGGATTAAAGATGTCGCACAAGAAGATGGGAATTAATTTGACATAGATTTTTTGATATACAAGGACGATATAAATATATTTCACGTAAATTCTTGAGAAGTAAGGTAACATATTATATTCTATATGACATGGCTTTTAAGACATTATATTAAGTTTTTAAACTTCACTTATTGCGTAAACATACTTTGCACATAACAACATAATTTATATTTCATGTACAATTTTGTGCCATTGGTTAGGTATGTACATACATAATTTTGTTGCGTATCATGACATAGTCAAAATTTTTACTAAGGCGATTCAAAATATTAAAAAAAATAGGAACATGATTAGGAAGTAAAAAATTCAACATCTACTACATATACATTAAAAACAATTTTGATTCTATATACAATACTAATTTTTCAACGAAGATTAATTCCGAGAGAAGCACCTTTCTGCCCCCCATACCTTCTTCACTAGTTGTGTGGAGAAGATTGAGTTTGAATACTATGGGTTCGAATTTGGGATTCTAGAACTACTACAACAACCATAGCTACGTCACAGCCTCAAACAAGTTGGGATTGGACCTTTGTGCCTCCGTACCTTCTTCACTAGTTGTGAGGAGGAGACTGAGTTTGAATACTATGGGTTCGAGTTCGGAATTCTAGAACTACTATACAACAACCATATCTACACCTCAGTCTCAAACAAGTTGAGATTGACGATATGGATCATAATAAAAATAGTTACGACGACATTATACAATGATTATTCCTACTAGTCTCAAGAAAACTTGATAGATCCTTCTTTTTCAAGACTTCCCAAAAATTAATATGCTTTTCAATTAAAGGCTTCTTTTGCTTTCCTTTTTCGAGCCTCTTTTCTCCTCGATCCACAGAGACAAAATGTAGGACTGGTGCCAACAGTTCATCATTATTTTCATGTTTACGAAGAAACTCTTGATGAGAAGAAAAAGAATGTTCATATATTTTTTTTGTAGGAAAATTTTCTTGAAAAACATTTTTCTTCCTTGAGAAGAATTTTTCATATTCATCTTCTTGATCATCAACTAACAAATAAGGAGGCACTTGTTCTTCATATTTTTCAAATTCTTCAAAGCTAATTCCATCTTTAACATAATCACCTCCCATCATAGCCAATGCTTCAAGTGAAATCGACATTTTTGTGGTTATTTTTGCAAATAATCAAATAGAATACAAGAATCAAGGACCTTGTAAACACAATCAACTGAGTTTTGAACGAATTGACTCCTTCGTTTATATATATGATGGAAAACTAACACGTTAAGTTTGGAGAGAGAGATATATAACTTATAAGACTTTAATTTTGTAGAGTTGTTTTTGCAATAACATAATTTAGGATATGACATATATATAGGTACTTAGAATAATGTTGAATTTTGACTCTTGAAAAAATGAACATTTTGACATTTTCTTTTTGAAAATTTCAAACTAAAAAAAAGTAGTAGTTCATTTGTGATGAGAAGAAAAACGTTTGAATTTTTAATAAGAAATAGTAAACTTCTCGTGATGATGATAAATCTTATAATAAAAGCTATCCTTGTTGCAACTGTAGATACTTTTTTTTTCAAGAATCACATGTATACAATGTATATAAATCAAATGATCGATGTAAATGAATTCTGAGAAAACTCATAAATTTCAAATCTTGAGATGGTCGAGCCTATGTAGTTACTTATGGTAGAGAAAGTTAATATTTGCATGAGTCCTACCAAAAAAGGAAGTATCTTAGAATTGTCCTCGAATTTTTATTGTTTTTGGAACCTCTACGGAAATCCTTAGTCATTATTTCTGTACTGAATAACCAGGCAAACCTTCAATCGCTATCCATTGGATGTATACTGACTATCGATGTTCTTAAGCAATAACTCACAAATCACGTGTATAAGAAATGTAAATCATATTAAACAAGCTCGATACGACGAACTCGGCTGAAAGATATTGTATTTAAGATTTACGACAAAGGAATCACAAGAATCATAGGTCATATATTGGGGTCTAGTAAAACGTTGAACCATAAGTACAATGAGCATACACATATATAAATAATATTATAATACATATAATACACATGTTTTGCATATTCAAAATATGGAAAGATAAAAACGTAGGTAATTATAAAAGGACTAATATAATATTGAATGAAAAATTGCACGTAGGAGAATGTTTCGGATAGAGGTGAAGTCAAAAATTAAAACTTTATGAATTTACGATTTTAATCCGGTTAAGTAACTGTGTTTTAAATTAATAAGTATTATAATTTTTTTTGAAAAAAAATATCATATATATTTTTTTCTTAATAATAAACTAATTGAAATATATAACCTTAATTAAAATAATAATACTCCATATTTATTTTTTCCAAACAAGAACATGAGGTACAATGACATTATTATACAATGACTATCCCTACTAGTCTCAAAAAACTAGCTACATCTTTATTTTTCAACAATTCCCTAAAAATATTATTTCTAATTAATAATAGCTTCTTTTCCTCCCCTTCATCTTTTTCACATCTATGAAACTCTTGATAACAAAAAGAATATTCACATAATTTTTTTGTGTAAATATGTTCTTTATGGATATTTTCATCTTCTTCTTCATCAACTAACAAATAAGGAGGCACTTGTTCTTCATATTTTTCATATTCTTCTAAGCTAATTCCATCTTTAACATAATCAACTCCCATCATGGCTAGTGCTTCAAGTGAAGTCGACATTTTTTTGGTTACAAGGCTCGAGGACAAGTATTATATTGTTGCGTTGAGGACGCTCCACCTTCTTTATATTATAAAAGCAGTCAACTGAGTTCTAAACGAATAACTTTTTGATATAACAATGGCTTGATCTATAGGTTTTACAGAGAGAGATGAGACTTTTGTTGAGTTGTTTTATGCAATTTCATTTAGACATGACATATATATAGAGAGGTGATGAAGAATTAAATTGAAGTTTAAATTGATATACTATGTACTTAAAAATGTTGAATTGACTCTTGAGATTAACTTTTTTGACATTTAGAGGAAGTTTCAAGGCAAAAAGGTATAGTAAATATACTTGTGAAGAATTTTTATTAAAAAAAATTGAATTTGAATTAAGTATTTGAATTCTAAAGAGGAATAGCAAGTCAATAAGAGATGCGTAAAATGAAATGCAAAGAGTAATTATTGAATTTTGATGTACATTTTAAGTATAATGTAACAATATATTTAGTGTAATTTCACAAGTTAAGTTTGAAAAAAATAATATACGTAGATCGAGACTATTGCCCGATATATTTTTCAAGTACAAGAGGTACTTTTACGTTGACTGAATTTATTTTCCGTATGTTTTTTTTTTCTTTTATTGATATTCATGAATAATGAGTTCAATGAATATTTTATAGTCAAGTATTTACAAACTCACGAGGGTTAAAACAAAATTTGATTGCATTAATTGTAAAGAGCATTCATATTCTAATGCATACGCAATGGGTATTAATTCATTACATACGCAATGACTCCAAAATTGAAACAATATATATTTCATCCGTTCACTTTTACTTCTCCTCTATTTCAAAAATAGTTCATAATACGTGACACTACAATGCCAAAAATGCCCTTTTCCAAGGCTTGGGTCGACCGAGTGTCAAATCTCGAGTCAGGATTAGGTTGGAGTTGAGTCTCGAGTGAGATCTTAGATTACGCGATCTTCAGCCGAGTCCTGAGTCGATTGGCCGGCAAGGTGGGTCGCGTTATGAGGTGGTAGGTTAAGGAGCTACGGGTCGGGGGTGTTTGGGTGGATTAGGTGATTGGGGTGGTGAAGTTGAACGAAAACTTAGAAAAATATTTTCCCTATTTTAATTTGGAAAATTCCTTGATCGATCACAAAGATATAGGGAGGTCTGCGTAGATATATACTACTCTTTCTAAACCTTACTTGTGAAATTACACCGAGTCCATTATTATAGATGTTTATTACTGTTGTTGTCGTAATTTCAAGTTCAGTAAATCAAATGAACTGTGGAGGATTTTCAAAAAAACGTTTAAATATCGAATGAATGATTTTACATCGTCGTAACTTATGATAATATTTGAATAAGTCCTACCAAATAAGAAGAGTTGTACTTGAGATTGTACCATAAGGAATCGCGAGAATCATAGGTTATAATATATGTACGATGAGCATAGACATGTACACATGTTCTGCAGATTCAAATATGGAAGTTTTGGTAAATCTTAAGAAGTTTCTCAGCATATATATATATATATATATATATATATATATATATATATATATATATGAGATAACTATTTTCATTTTATAGTACAAACGTAATCATCGATTCTACTCAATGTCATCTGAGTCGAGTCTGTAGCATAAATCTTATCTAGTGTGGTTTGCATTTTTTGTATGGGAGATTTATTCATTGCGTATAAAGTGTTCATTCGAAGAGTAGAGATTATGACAAAGAGGGTCAGGATTGCAGGTTATTCTAAGGTTCAAATTTTTTTTTAAAAATCACTAATAATATATATAGTGTAACGTCACAAGTTGGTGCATATAAAATAATTTTAAATTTAAGTAACACTCATAATTAAATGTGAAATAAAATAATTTTATATCTCGAAATTATTATTCTTATCTTACCAATCCAGGGACTTATAGTATAGTAAGGTTCAGCCAAGAACCTTGTTTGAATCAAAATGCTAAATTTAGTGGCAGTTGTATTGCATTTAGAGGTTGTTTGCAGCCGGGGCGACTTAATGTCTTTAAAATGAGGCATATGCTTTAGGCCTCAAATTCGAAGGGCTTAAGTTTTTAATAATAATAAAATTATTATAACCTTTTTTAATTAAAAAAATTATACTATATTTTATAATTTATTTGTCATTTTTTAGTTTGTTTCGAAACATTAAAGAATGTTTATTTTTTGGATCAATTTTTAAAATTAACTTCCACATGATATGTTTAAATTCACAAGATTAAAAAATATTTTGGTATATATATATATATATATATTTAGTTTAAAACCATAGACAAAATAAAGCTCTTGTTATTAAAAAGAAAAAAAAGTAAAGTTTGCATCTTTAGATGTCTGAAGAAGAAGAATAGAGATTCCACTTCATCTTCAGAAGATAGCACTTGAGAAATTGAAATGGGGCTACTTGAGCTTCAGGAGATAGCACTTGAGGAATAGAATTGGGGACTACTTGAGCTTCACAAGATAGCACTTCAGAAATCAAAATCGGGGCTTCTTGTCCATTCTTGGATGGAGATAGCACTTCATCAGGGAGAGAAATCAAAATCGCGGCTGCTTCAAAACATACCACTTCATCTTCAGAAGATAGCACTTGAGAAATCAAAATGGGGGCTACTTGAGTTTCAGAAAATAGCACTTGAGAAATCGAAATGGGGGCTACTTGAGCTTCAGAAGATAGCACTTCAGAAATCGAAATCGAGGCTTCTTGTCCATTCTTGGATGGAGATAACACTTCATCAGGGGAGAAATCGAAATCGCGGCTACTTCTCCATTGGATGGAGCTTTAGATTCACAATCCTGAAGAGGAAGCAGAGGGATTTAGAATTGAAATAAAGTCAAAAAGTAAAATCACAATGATATATTTACCCGCCACCATAGTTAATTCGTTTGCCGGAGAGATTTGGGGAAAATGATGATTCTTCCCTTTTTCTTCTTGGGAGACTCTGGAGGGTAGGAGATCACAAATCTTTCATGTTTTCCGGTGAATTGATGACGGCGGGGAAATAAGTGTTCCAATTTTTGCTTTTTCTTTGTTATTACCTTTTTGTTTCCTTATTTAAAGAAAAAGTTTCCCCGAACCCCCTCCCCAAAAAAGAAAATTTTTTTATAGTATTTTATTTTTAAAAAAATAAAAATTATACCCCATCATATTTAACCCGCCGCTTCTAATTTTTATTTTATTTTACATTTTTCTCATTTTGTGCTAGGTATGTACGTACATATATATATTTCTACTACTGTACAAATATAACAAAAATAAATAAAAAATTAAAAATAGTCTTGTAGCGGCAAGTAAAAAATATTTTTCGATATGTATATATCTAACACTAAATGAGAAAAAAATTGGAAGCGAAGGGTTAGATGTGGTGGGTAGAATTATTTTTTTAAAAAGTAAATAATATCTAAATTAGTATTTTAGGGGGGAGAGAGATGAAGTGAAAAAAAAATTATAAAATAAATTTAAACAAAAAAAGAACTAAAAAAAATGGCCAGGGGTGAGGAGCGGTGAGAGAAAGTGATGGAGTGGGATAAGAAAAATATTTTACATTTTATTTTATAAAAGAAATATTATATTTTTTTGGATAATAATTTTTTAATTTAACTAATACTAATTATTTATTTAATTTTTGTCAAGGTTGAATGTTTTGTCCATCTGGAGTGTGATGTGACAAATTTTTTAAAATAAAAGAGAGTATATTACACACACAATGATGAAGGTGATATAAAATAGACATGTGTGTTTCTCAAACTAAAACGTTGAACCATAAGTACAATAAACATACACATATATAAATAATATTATAATACATATAATACACATGTTTTGCATATTCAAAATATGGAAAGATAAAAATGTAGGTATTTATAAAAGGACTGTTATAATATTGAATGAAAAATTGCACATAGGAGAATGTTTCGGATAGAGGTGAAGTCAAAATTTAAAATTTATGAATTTACGATTTTAATTCGGTTAAGTAACTGAGTTTTAAATTAATAAGTATTATAATTTATTTTTTTTTAAAAAGATCATATATATTTTTTTCTTAATACTAAACTAATTGAAATATATAACCTTAAAATAATAATACTCCATATTTATTTTTTCCAAACAAGAACATTAGGTACATGATATTATTATACAATGACTATCCCTACTAGTCTCAAAAAACTAGCTACATCTTTATTTTTCAACAATTCCCTAAAAATATTATTTCTAATTAATAATGGCTTCTTTTCCTCCCCTTCATCTTTTTCACATCTATGAAACTCTTGATAACAAAAAGAATATTCACATAATTTTTTTGTGTAAATATTTTCTTTATGGATATTTTCATCTTCTTCTTCATCAACTAACAAATAAGGAGGCACTTGTTCTTCATATTTTTCATATTCTTCTAAGCTAATTCCATCTTTAACATAATCAACTCCCATCATGGCTAGTGCTTCAAGTGAAATCGACATTTTTTTGGTTACGAGGCTCGAGGACAAGTATTATATTGTTGCGTTGAGGGCGCTCCACCTCCTTTATATTATAAAAGCAGTCAACTGAGTTCTAAACGAATAACTTTTTGATATAACAATGGCTTGATCTATAGGTTTTACAGAGAGAGATGAGACTTTTGTTGAGTTGTTTTATGCAATTTCATTTAGACATGACATATATATAGAGAGGTGATGAAGAATTAAATTGAAGTTTAAATTGATATACTATGTACTTAAAAATGTTGAATTGACTCTTGAAATTAACTTTTTTGACATTTAGAGGAAGTTTCAAGGCAAAAAGGTATAGTAAATATACTTGTGAAGAATTTTTATTACAAAAAATTGAATTTGAATTCTAAAGAGGAATAGCAAGTCAATAAGAGATGCGTAAAATGAAATGCAAAGAGTAATTATTGAATTTTGATGAATTTTGATGTACATTTTAAGTATAATGTAACAATATATTTAGTGTAATTTCATAAATTAAGTCTGAAAAAAATAATATACGTAGATTGAGACTATTGTCCGATATATTTTTTAAAGTACAAGAGGTACTTTTACGTTGACTGAATTTATTTTCCGTATGTTTTTTTTTCTTTTATTGATATTCATGAATAATGAGTTCAATGAATATTTTATAGTCAAGTATTTACAAACTCACGAGGGTTAAAACAAAATTTGATTGCATTAATTGTAAAGAGCATTCATATTCTAATGCATACGCAATGGGTATTAATTCATTACATACGCAATGACTCCAAAATTGAAACAATATATAATTCATCCGTTCACTTTTACTTCTCCTCTATTTCAAAAATAGTTCATTATACGTGACACTACAATGCCAAAAATGCCCTTTTCCAAGGCTTGGGTCGACCGAGTGTCAAATCTCGGGTCAGGATTAGGTTGTAGTCGAGTCTCGAGTGAGATCTTAGATTGCGGGATCTTCAGCCGAGTCCTGAGTCGATTGGCCGGCAAGCTGGGTTGCGTTATGAGGTGGTAGGTTAAGGGGCTACGGGTCGGGGGTGTTTGGGTGGATTAGGTGATTGGGGTGGTGAAGTTGAACGAAAATTTAGAAAAATATTTTTCCTATTTTAATTTGGAAAATTCCTTGATCGATCACAAAGATATAGGGATAATAAGGTCTGCGTAGATATATACTACTCCTTCTAAACCTTACTTGTGAAATTACACTGAGTCCATTATTATAGATGTTTATTACTGTTGTTGTCGTAGTTTCAAGTTCAGTAAATCAAATGAACTGTGGAGGATTTTCAAAAAAAGGGTTAAATATCGAATGAATGATTTTACATCGTCGTAACTTATGATAATATTTGAATAAGTCCTACCAAATAAGAAGAGTTGTACTTGAGATTGTACCATAAGGAATCGCGAGAATCATAGGTTATAATATATGTACGATGAATATAGACATGTACACATGTTCTGCTGATTCAAATATGGAAGTTTTGGTAAATCTTAAGAAGTTTCTCAGCATATATATATATATATATATATGAGATAGCGATTTTCATTTTATAGTACAAACGTAATCATCGATTCTCCTCAATGTCTTCCGAGTCAAGTATGTAGCATAAATCTTATCTAGTGTGGTTTGCATTTTATGTATGGGAGATTTATTCATTGCGCATAAAGTGTTCACTCGAAGAGCAGAGATTATGACAAAGAGGGTAAGGATTGCAGGTTATTCTAAGGTTCAAAATTTTTTTTAAAAAATCACTAATAATATATTTAGTGTAACTTCACAAATTAGTGCATATAAAATAATTTTAAATTTAAGTAACATTCATAATTAAATATGAAATAAAATAATTTTATATCTTGAAATTATTATTCTTATATTACCAATCCAACGACTTATAGTATAGTAAGGTTCAGCCAAGAACCTTGTTTGAATCAAAATGTTAAATTTAGTGGCAGTTGTATTGCATTTAGAGGTGGTTTGCAGCCGGGGCGACTTAGTGCCTTTAAAAATGAGGCATGCTTTAGGTCTTAAATTCGAAGGGCCTAAGTTTTTAATAATAATAAAAATATTATAACCTTTTTCAATTAAAAAAAATTATACTATATTTTGTAATTTATTCGTCATTTTTTAGTTTGTTTCGAAACATTAAAGAATATTTGTTTTTTGGATCAATTTTTAAAATTAACTTCCACATGATATGTTTAAGTTCACAAGATTAAAAAATATTTTGGTATATATATATCTTTAGTTTAAAATCATAGACAAAATAAAGTTCTTGTTATTAAAAAGAAAAAAAGTAAAGTTTGCATCTTTAGATGTCTGAAGAAGAAGAACAGAGATTCCACTTCATCTTCATAAGATAGCACTTGAGAAATTGAAATGGGGATACTTGAGCTTTAGAAGATAGCACTTGAGAAATCGAAATGGGGACTACTTGAGCTTCACAAGATAGCACTTCAAAAAGCAAAATCGGATCTTCTTGTCCATTCTTGGATGGAGATAGCACTTCATCAGGGAGAGAAATCAAAATCGCGGCTGCTTCAAAACATACCACTTTATCTTCAGAATATAGCACTTGAGAAATCGAAATGGGGGCTACTTGTGTTTCAGAAGATAGCACTTGATAAATCGAAATGGGGCCTACTTGAGCTTCAGAAGATAGCACTTCAGAAATCAAAATCGGGGATTCTTGTCCATTCTTGGATGGAGATAGCACTTCATCAGGGGAGAAATCGAAATCGCAACTACTTCTCCATTGGATGGAACTTTAGATTCACAATCCTGAAGAGGAAGAAGAGGGATTTAGAATTGAAATAAAGTCAAAAAGTAAAATCACAATGATATATTTACCCGCCACTGTTGCGCCCCATTTTTCTCAAAACGGGTTTTGATCTTTTAGTTTGTGAAATAGGAAGATAAGTGGAATTAATCTTAACCGTAGGATTAGAATTAGATAAGCGACTAGGATTTGATCTAGGATTTAATTTAAACGACGGACGGCTGAGATTAAATTGAAAATTTGAAAATTGAATTGAAATGGCCAAAATTGAAATAAAAATTGGCTACAATTGAAATAAAAGTGGCTATAATTGCAATGAGAATTTGAATTGGAATGACTAGAATTAGAATAAAATAGACTAAGATTTAAATAATTAGAAGGGAATATAAGGAAATGCTATCCAATTAATAAAATACTACACATATTAAATATTTTCATATAATTAAATACATCTAAGATTTTAAAATAATTAAGTAAAGTAATTATTTCGATTTTAACTATCGATAAAAGTAATTTGATAATAATTATAATAGTTTTTAAAATCATGCACACTAAAATATATAATTTTAAGACGAAATTGATTGAAATTTTAAACTAGAAATATATTTTAAAAATATGTATTTAATCGAATAGCATTCCAAAAAATGGTTAAAGGTCGATCAAAATTGAGTGTCAACAGCTGCCCCTTGGTTGATTGGGAATGAAGAATGAATTATCGGGCAACCAATATTGACTTAGTAGCCGATTTTGTCCGACCGACGAGAGATGTCAGTGGGATCAATTGAACTAATAAAAGTTATAGAGGGGTACGATCGAGACTTTGGTATTAAGCCGCCTACATATCTCTGGTTATACGAGAATCAGGTCGTGTGTAGTTTTGGATTCAGGAGCAAACGAAACTCCTGAAAGTAGAAAAGGCGATACGATATTCGAACAAGAATGATATTGGCTTGAATGGATAAGATTAGAGAAGTGAGAGAAGCATGACAGTGAGATTTCCAGCTTAAGAGTAAAATATTCGAAGAAGCGGTAATATGAGTAGCCAAGGATTAACTGCAAAACGGAGATACAAGTAACAAGGCAATCGTAGCTGAGAGGGCAGTTGGTCTTATCTGCAAAATGTCAGTCTCTGCAAATCTGTAGCTTGTAATAGAAAGATTAGAGCATATATATCAAATAAACGGTAAATGTAAACATGATGCAATTTCCCATATCGACCATGATGTTTGCCTTAAGATTATGAAAATGATGTCTTAGGCTATGATGTCTAGGGCCTTGATACGCAAAATATATCCTCAAGTCATGAAAATGTGTCTGCGGGCCATGAAAATGATGCCTTTAGATTATGACACATTTGGATTGATATAAAGTGCTTAATTCTTCCATTGGAAAGACAGTGGGCCATTGATTGGCGATTGTCCAGTTCAAAATAATTTGGTCCTTCATCCTGTCGGAAGGATATTATGCCATTTGACTGGCGATTGTGCTCAGTATAGAGTAGTTTAGTCCTTCACCTTGTTGGAATGACAAAATGCCATTTGATATGAAGTAGCTTGATCCTTCCGTCTGATTAAAAGGATGGGGTGCCATTGATTAGCGATTTGTTGGGCTCAATATAGTGGTACGCTGATCCTTCAAGCGATGTTGAAGGTGTTTCTTGTATATGTACCTGTATTTTCTGCATTCAAAGAGAAATTGTTAAAATGGGAGGTTGATCTGTATCCCTGATTTGGCGTAATATGCTTCTTTGACGTCTGCCAGAATGTCTTTTGAATTTCTGCTATCATAATTTTTGTTGTAGATTGTAGCTTGATTTTCATGAATTTTGACATTTTCTCAAAGATTCTGCCTCAGCCCTGATTTGCAAGATATGCTTTTTGAAAGAATTTCTGAGACCCTCTCAGAAATTCTGCCCCAGTTACTGATTTTTGAGAAGAAATGCTTTTGAAGGAATTTTTAAGTTTCTCTAAAAAATTTTGCCCCAGTATCATCACTTGCTAGAAAATATCCCTCTGATGGAATTTTTGAGACACTTTTAAAAATTCTGCCCCAATTACACGGGAACCTTTTTTATAATAAGATCGAACTCCATAAGAGCGCTTACGTATCCCTTTTTAAACAGGAATCAGGTATGACGTAGTTCCACCATTACAAGAGCATAAGACATTACATTGAGCGTTTTTAAGCAATATTGAAATGACAGATTTTGACCAATTTTAGTACCCATATGCTGACATGGGTACTTTCCTTGTCTGAATATAGAAATCTTGAACTTAAATGGCGGAAGCCTTATTTGGAGGCTGGTTTAAGTAAACTTTCATCATGTTTACTGTTGGGATTTCGTTAGCACAAAATCCTTCAAGCATATGATCTTGGTATCAGTCAATTGCTGAATCTTGTCTTTCAGGTCACGACATTCTTCTATGGTATGTCCTTTCATCCTTGAGTGATAAACGCAAACCTTAGAGGGTTCAGTCTACCTTGCAAATGTATTCATCCTTATTTCACTGATATGAGTGATGTGACCTACAATCTTCAACTTTTCATAGAATTGATCTATAAGCTCAGTCAAAGGAGTGTAAATTTTGATGGGTTTCTTCTCAACATTGAACAGATTTTTGCGGATATGTTTCTGTTGAGTGAGGGTTTTGACATTGTTAGCAGGATAAGTAGGCTTTTGATATAAAGACGTTTAATATGAAGGAATTTGATATGGAGGAATTTGATATGGTATGAGCAACGCACAATACTAGGGGACTTGGTGTAGAGGTGTTTGATATTGAGGAGCTAGTAAAGTAGGACTCGGCAGACGCGAAGTAAGATATGGAGGTCCAGCAACATAAGCATGATATTTAGGAGGATTTGGGTAATTTGGCAAATGGGTGTTCTTTGGAGGCATTTGAATGGAGTTTGATTGATTTTGAGAAGTGGGATAAGTTGGTGAAGGATGAGAAGTAGGGTAAGTGGATGGATGATTATCTTTGAGAATGACTTATCTTGTGACAGACGACTTATCTATGTTTGTCTCCAGTGTGGGATCGACAGAGAGTAACATCTTGGCCCATTTGCGCATATCCGACACTTTTTCTTCTAATTCCCTTATTTTCTTTTCCAAACGTGAGATCAACTTGCTTGGAAAATACTTATTTTCAACGATTTTACTCGAAACCTCATCATTAGTCGCCTTCCTCTTCCCCTTGCGATTCTCACTTGGAAGAGTGTCCTTTGATCGTGTGTGGTGAACCATAGTCTACAGATCAACCAATAGGGAGGGGTAAAAGTAAAAGCAAAACCAAAAGAAAAACTAAGTTAGAACGTTGCATAAATTGTGATAGCAAGCACATTGTTGTAACATAAACGCCCTAAATGCAAGGAGCCTCGTTGAGCCAGAGGTAGGCCTAATACGACATATAAATGATGCACAATAATTAATTTGAGTCTTATTTGCCAATTTAGAGTTTAGATTTAGAGAAAATAAACAAACTTTATTTATTATAAAATTCGAACACTACGTCATAATTGAAACACAGAATTGAAATACTAAGGGAAAAGGGGTAAATGAGGAAAATCATCCTAAATTCTCAAAATCTTGAAGGTATCATTTCCAAGAGCTTGGCGCCAATTGACTTCTTGTATAGGGAATGCCTTCATGCTCGATCTTCAATATGTTGCGTAACCGTATGTTTTCCCTTTAATCATTAAGCCCATGGTATCTTTCCCCACTCAATTCTCCATCTTTAACCTCTTTTAGAAGCCATATGTAATACTCATGTGTGCATAAGGCCTGTCGTGCATCTATAGGAATGGTCAACACCCGCTCCCACCTTTGAAGTATGTTGTGAACTTGTGGTTTATCTAATCCAAATTCATATTTAAACTACTCCATGTCAGACCGGAGTGGTAGTATGTAAGTTCGCCCAAATTGGCGGAGTACTCAAAAAGGAGCGTATGGTTGAACGCTTTTTAAACCAATAAGCTTAATGAAATATCGGTCATCGCCTCTTACTATTGCATTAGGGGTGGTCAACCAATGGAGCTTCCATTGGATGCGGCAGCTCTCGAGCTCTATCAAAAATATCTGTCATTCTACGAATCCTACAGGGGTGGTGAAAGTTACCATTTTTCTTGGATGATTATCAATCTTGTTGCCATAACCAAGAAAGATATCTAACGTGTCGGACCGTAGGCAAAAGTGTTCAATAGCCCATAAATGCAGCAAAAGGTTGCATCCATCGAAAAACATTTTACCATTGATGCATGTTAACAGACTTCTCATTATTTCCGCCAGGATATGGGCACTATAGTTTTTCTAGGTTCTCCTCTTTTTGAGCTAAATCTCGAACCACATAATCCAAGCTTGTATTAATTCTCCCCCTTATTTTAGAAAAAAATCAGAGATCCTAATAGGGCAATGGCAAAGGCATTTAGATGATATGTTTCCCATCTTTCGACTGAGAACTCAAACTCATCACTAAAAGAGTAATAACTATCCTCTCGACCAAAATGTGAATATAGAAAGTCGAAGTAAATCCACCCAAGGCAAGGTTGGATTTGACTTCATTCCCAGACTTTTTATAAATTTCCTCGATGATGACTTATATGGTGCCATCATTTCACACTCATGGTATGGCAAGTCAATGAAACCACTTATCTCCTCAATCGTTAGTGCCAAGACGAAATCCATGAATTTGAAAACCATCCTTACAGGGTCCCAAAATTCCAGCAAGGCACTGATCAGGTGAGGGTTTGGTATGACAAAGATGAGGTAGGTAAGACCACCCAACAACTGACGAATCTCTCTTTCACGGTTTCTCTTGAGATCAATCTACCAGTTCCTTAGCTTGTAGTTTACCTCTACCACCATTTGCGGATTTGGGAATGTCATGACTTTGCAAACAAACAACAAACAAATTCTAAACTCCATTTTGGCAAAGTTTGGCTTAATTTAATAATTGTGATTATATTGACACATAAATATGCAATTTGTCTAAAGGGTGTTGGGGCCCTTTAGACGATAGGGTGTTTACTACTAACGCAGATTGATGCTAAGGGTCAAACCACCTAGGGCTTATGCAACATGTATGACCTAAGTAAAATTTCTAAGAGTTGGTTTGACACGGACCTGAGAGGGGATTCTATGGGAGAAGACTCGCGATTTTTCGGTAGTAAAACTATCCGTTTTGTCCATACATATGCCGACTCTCTATAATTGGGTATTTTTGAAGAAAATTGAAGTAATTGTGTGAGGTGCAAAGGCACAATATCACGGTAAAAAATAAATAAATAAAAGAAAGAGGGTCGTAGTTGGGGGAAGTATGAGCGAAATGACAATTTATCAAAGCAGTAAGCATTTAACATATAGATGAAAAGCAGTAACATATAGACAGTTATATAAAGCAGTAAATAAATAAATAAATACATAAATAAACAGGCAAACACGTATATAAATTAAGCATATAAGGAGGAGGAACTGGGATTAACATGAAAATATACAATATAAGAAATGCAAATAAACACAGAAAGGCAACTAACAATTTAGTCTGGTAATGACCCAACAAGCAATAAAGTAAACCCCACAAAAGCATGAAACATGTAATGGTTTGAACCTAAAATCCCCAGCAGAATCGCCATTTTGTTGCGTCCCATTTTTCTCAAAACGGGTTTTGGTCTTTTAGTTTGTGAAATAGGAAGATACGGGGAATTAATCTTAACCTTAGGATTAGAATTAGATAAGCGGCTAGAATCTGATCTAGGATTTAATTTAAACGACGGACGATTAAGATTAAATTGAAAATTTGAAAATTGAATTGAAATGGCCAAAATCGAAATAAAAATTAGTTAGAATTGAAATAAAAATGGCTATAATTGAAATGAGAACTTGAATTGGAATGGCTAGAATTAGAATAGAATAAGCTAAGATTTAAATAATTTAGAAGAAAATTTAAGAAAATGATATTCAATTAATAAAATACTACACATATTAAATATTTTCATATAATTAAATACATCTAAGATTTTCAAATAATTAAGTAAAGTAATTATTCGATTTTAACTATCGATAAAAGTAATTTGATAATAATTACAATAGTTTTTAAAATCATGCACACTAAAATATATAATTTTAAGACTAAATTGATTGAAATTTTAAACTTGAAATATATTTTAAAAAGATATATTTAATCGAATAGCATTCCAAAAAAAAAGTTAAAGGTCGGTCAAAATTGTATGTCAACAGCCACCATAGTAAATTCATTTGCCAGAGAGATTTGGGGAAAATGATGATTCTCCCCTTTTCTTCTTGGGAGACTCTGGAGGGTAGGAGATCATGGATCTTTTCATGTTTTCCGGTGAATTAATGACGGCGGCGAAACAAGTGTTCCAATTTTTGCTTTTTCTTTTGTTTTTACCTTTTTGTTTCCTTATTTGAAGAAAAAGTTTCATCGAACCCCTCCCCGAAAAAGAAGAAAATCTTATATTATTTTATTTTTTAAAAGATAAAAATTATACCCCATCCTATTTAACTGATGCGTCTAATTTTTATTTTATTTTACATTTTTCTCATTTTTTGTTAGATATGACAAAAAAATTGGAAGCAAAGGGTTAGATGGGGTGGGAAGAACTATTTTTTTAAAAAAGTAAAATAATATATAAATTAGTATTTTAAGGGGGAGAGATGAAGTAAAAAAAAAAATTATAAAATAAATTTAAACAAAAAAAGAACTAAAAAAAATGGCCAGGGGTGAGGGGCGGTGAGAGAAAGTGATGTAGTGGGATAAGAAAAATATTTTACGTTTTATTTTATAAAAGAAATATTATATTTTTTTGTATAATAGTTTTTTAATTTTAACTAATACTAATTATTTATTTAATTTTTGTCAAGGTTGAATGTTTTTTTCTTATGGAGTGTGATGTGACAATTTTTTAAAATAAAAGAGAGAGTATATTACACACACAATGATGAGAGTGATATAAAAGAGATATGTGTGTTTCTCAAACTAAAAAGTGATAATTTAGGTATGAAACCAACTCTCAATAGTTTAGGTATGAGACGTAGATTAAAGACACTCAGGGGAGTAAATTAAAGACGTATGTTCATAAGGCGTAAATCCTAAAATTTGAGGCGTAAAAACGTACGTTCGAGTGTTTTTGATTTATTTGTTTTGAACATTTTTTTTCTTTAGATCATACTTTTATTATTGGTGTAATGATATTTCTCAAATACTAGTAATTATAATACTTTTTTCTTCATTATTGATTATTATTACTTATCTCAAATAAAACTCATAAATCATTGAAAAATTTACTTTTGCTTATTTTATTAGTAATACAACTATAAAATAAATATATATGAGACTACGCCCCGTAGATCCATGGGACTTACACCCCGTATTTCATAGTTTACACCTCACCCGATACTGTATAAAACGCCTCGCCTTTTAAGACATTGCTACTACTATATCATTTCTTAATATTTAAATGACTTATAAACAATAGAAGTGATACAAATAAAATTATTTTTTTGTGTGTAAATTGTCACGCCCCAAGCCTATACCCTGGATGTGGCCGGCACTCGAAGACCATTGCTGGCCCCAAGCGAACCCTTGGACTGACTTACTTACTCAGCGGAAGACTTAAACTCAACAAAGACAAGTTCATATGATAAAACTAGAATGTTGTAAAAGAATATTCAACTGGCCATTAAGGCAAACTCAAGTCTCAACATGGAATAACGACAATGAAAAAGACTAAAGAACTAACATCTAACTGTCTATGAAGCCTCTAAACCAACAGAGATGGATGTTGGGACAAACCCCATAATATCCTAATGAATTAAAACTAGAAAGTAATGAAAATGGATCCTCCGAAAAGTAATGAGGCTCACCAACTGACTCTGGACTGCTCACTGGATCAACGGTGCACCGGTTGCCGATCCTAGTTACATGCGTCTGCATCATAATGTCACGCCCTAGATTCAAGGGGCACAACTGGCTCCTAATTCCAAAACTCAGGCTCGAGACGACCTTGCTGAGCCATTTGTTACTAGCGCTTGACATCCATACGCAGTCAAGAAAACAAATAAGTATATCTCGGCTTAAACTTAAGCCCTCGGCCGGTAAGGCCCCTGTAAACAGATTTATAAAAGAAACAGCTACTCCCAAGAGTTCATATAAAGAAATAGCCAACTAGCACAGAAGTGCTGATTGGGCTGTCGAGGCCATCATAATCTCAATACCAAAACTGAAAACATGTATATTAAGACAATGCATCACACAATTGACAAGCTTCAGCAAACCAACAAACTAGGTCAACATGGCCATAACGTAGCTATAAACCCCACACACTAGCCTGCAAGCCTTTAAGAGTAGTAAATATTGGCGGGATAGAGCCCTAGCCTACCCATGAAAATATATACAACAAAAGCTAACAAACCTCCCAACTCTGGCAGCTTCGGATGAAAGGGGCTAGCCAACCGAATAGAAGTCAATCCTGCTGCTGAGGAGGTCTACTGGGTTGTGTATCGGGACCTGCATGCATGAATGCAGCGCCCCCAGGCAATGAGGCGTCAGTACAAAATAATGTACAGGGTATGAAAGACAATAAACAATGAGCAGGTATCCTAATATACTGGAGTAATCTGGTAAATAAATCAAGAATAAGTTAAGCATACTGACCTGCTCCTAAATCTAAAATTATCAAAAATAATAAAACAACAACCTAACTAAGCCCCCATAAGCTCGGCAGGTACAAACAGTACACAAGACCACCTACCCAGGCCCCCAAAAGCCCAGAAGGTGTCAATCAGTTTATATACCCTTATCGGTAGTCCCTTAGCCCCGTAGGCAGTCACATAGCCCTCTTAGGCAATAGTATAGCCTCGTAGGCAGCACATAACTCTCTTAGGCTTCAATATAGCATATAGGCAACTCATAACCCTCTTAAGCCCAGTAAGCAATTCATAGCCCTTAAGTTCGTAATACGCCTCAAAACCTTCAAATATATCCAAACCCTTGTTGTCCCAACACTAAAGTGTGATATGCTACGAAATTGATAAAAAAAATTATACCACGATGATGATCCCAACGAATAGAACAATTTTTATGAAGGACTTACGTAGAGAAAATCTATACTTCAGTTGATCATAGAAATGAGTTTCTCTAATTTTTCTCGTTCTTAGCTAAAAAATGAAGAAAATGTTCGAAGAAGAAGATATATGTAAAGTTCCACCGACCTAGGGCCCAATCTCACGTGCCTACTTGCGCAGTCCCATAAAAACCCAAATATATCTCTATTCTAAAGTCGTATGAATAAACGGTTTGACGCATTGGAAACTAGACTCGTAGACCTTTGATTCGATAGGTCGTGGGACCCATAACTCTTTATATATTTAGAGAAAGCCTCTGAGACATTTAATCCAAATTTCAGAGAAATCTTTAAAAAGGAACTTATGATGACTTCCGCCAACTTTTATTTGCCACTTACCTAACTTCAAAACTTGAGATGCAACACTTGAACACTTAAAATAGGACATACCACATCATTTTTAATTTATTATCCACCCTCCTTGTCTTTCCATGGAGATACGAGTAATTTTAGATGTTTTGAAAAGTTGAGGTGTTACACATAAGACGATGCAGGCCAACTGACATCAGTACATTGAATGTACGAGTATGCGAGTTGGAATGCTAAAACAACATAAGCTTGAAAGAGATTCTGAAAGAAACACTTACCTTGACTCTTCTCAACTCGTAAATACTTAATTGAACTCATTTCATTATAAAGCAGTTTAAAACAAGTGCAATATAAAGAAAAAGAAAGACTATTTAAAACATGATGTTAACTTATAATCATAATATCATAAAAGATATATCAAGCAGAACCCCTTGAGGAACTATGCAATTACTGTTGTGGGAGTTTTTCTAACCGACAACCATCACATAAGAGCTATTGTGATGATACAACGATCTTCCGCACGCTGCCAACGTTTCCTACACCCGACCAAAGGTATAAGACCTGAATTACTAAGTGGATCCACTAATTTATGCAAAAAGGATTCATCTAAAAAGTATGACCCTTTTCTACCCATGATGACTATATGGTTTAAAGGGCCTGATAGTTGTATGAACTCTTCCCCATCTGTGCTCAATACTACTCCCAAAAATATTATATTATATTAGCTCTTTATGTTTAAAAAAACATACTTCTTCTGTGATTTGGGATTAGTGCTAAAAAACTTAGCTCAAAAGTTATCTTGGAAATCTCAGTTTCCTTTCTAATTCAAATGTGAAAACATTTAAATCTCTTTGGGAATACTTAATCCTCATATACTTTTGAAGAAATGAACTTTAAGCTTTACTCTTCACTCTTTACTCAACTTGAACTGTAAGTCTTAAAACAAAGCTTAAAACATTTGTAAAAGACCTTTGAAAACTTTGATGAACTTCTCTTAACTTGACTCTTTACTTTACTAGAATTGACTCTTAACTCTCCTTGAATTGAATTATGGATTCAAGGATGATGATTTGTGATAGAAAGGGTCTCATGATGTTTAGGAATGATTTTGGATAGCTAAACATGAGAAAAGTCACGGAATCACCATCTTGGAACAAGTCCGCGATGCGGAGATGGTTTAAAATAATACTCGCGAAATTAAACTTTGAGACAGAGGAGTCCACGTCCTAACCGCGACACGGAGCAGTTTTTTGCTCAATGGGGGAGGAAGTCTGCGACACAGATTTATGTGCCAGATCGCACTCGACTTTCTCCTTTTTCATTTTCCAGCCCCAATTCGCCTAAACTCAAATATTTTCCTCAAATTCATTTTAGATCCCGATACCCAACATATGTACTCAAGAACCTAACTCAAAACAACTCTAAATCTCAACGTAAAGATCTCATAAACTCCTCAATTCATCCCAATTCAAGAACAACATTTAATTAAATTCAAGAATACAATATCAACTTTCAAACTATTTTAGGACGAATTTCGCTGAACTAAACATGTTTGGCGCGTGGATGAATGAACCCAACGCTATGAGAGACTCGCATACCTTGTAAGATCAATTCCTCGGTGAATCCACAACCAAAATTGATCGTTCTTGGCGAATTCTTGCTTTTCCTCTTCTCTTTTTTCTTCTTTTCTCTATTCTCCAAGCCCTAGCGTATTTTTCAATTGACTAAATTGATCTCATTCTGACTTGACCCTTATTTAATTCACTAAAACGAATTAAATTAATTGGGTAAGGAAAAGACTAATTTACCCTTCAAAAATCCGGATTAGACTTTCCCTAATCGCACAACCCAACTTCCAAAGAGCATAACTCACTCATACGAACTCGGAATTACGCAAACTCGGCGGCGTTGGAAAGATCATTCCAAGAGCTTTCCAACCATACCTGGAAGTACTCCTAACTCATAGCTAGAAGTTATTGCCGTTTGAAGTTGACCAAAAATTCACTTTTCCTAACTTAAACAAATTTCCAGATTTTAATTCTTTCCAAAAATGACTATTTCCAATTATTAGCTTGTTCCTAGCTATTTCAAATTGCGAGATGTTACATAAATATTGGTAATTTAAAACCGTGCAACATCTTCCAAGGTTGAACCTTGAAAAATACCCCCTTTTTTTGCGTGTAAATATTGCAGTGCAACAAATTAATTGAATATAAAACTTCTTGGGCAAAACTTATATTACTAACTAACAAAATAATCGAATCTGTTACGAACCTACTAGTACCAACTATGAAATGCATGGAGTAATTATTAAATCACGATGTACATTTTAAGTATAATGTAACAATATATTTAGTGTAATCTCACAAGTTAAGTCTTAAAAAAAATTACATAGATTGAGATTATTTTTCAATATACTTTTAAGTACAAGAGGTACTTTTACGTTGACTGAATTTATTTTCCGTATGCTTTTTTTTTCTTTTATTGATATTCATAAATCGTGAGTTCAATAAATATTTTATAGTCAAAGTATGTTGAAACTCACGAGGGTTAAAAACAAAATATGATTGTATTAATTAATAGTAAAGAGCATTCACATTCTAATGAATACGCAATGGATTTTAATTCATTACGTACGCAATGACTCCAAAATTGCAATAATATATATCTTATTCATTTACGTTTATCTGTCCATTATTTCAAAAAATAGTTTAATTTTACTTGACACTACAATACCAAAGATGCCCTTTTTCAAGGCTTGGGCCGGGTATATCAAATCTCGAGTTAGGGTTAGGATCGGGCTGGGATCGAGTCTTGGGTTGACTCCCAATTTGGGGTGGGTCTCGGATTGGGCAATCTTAGGCCGAGTCCCAAGTCAATCGGGGCGGGGTGGGTCGCGTTTTGAGGTGGTACGTAGGGTTGAGGAGCTACGAATCAGGGGTGTTTGGGTGGATTAGGTGATTGGGGTGATGAAGTTGAACGAGAATTTTAAAAAAATATTTTCGCTATTTTGGAAAATTCCTCGATCACAAAGATAGGAATAATAAGATATGTATAGATCATACTCTTTCTAAATATTACTTGTGGAATGACATTCAATATATTATTATAGTTCGTTGTAATAATTCTGAATTTAGTAAATCAAATGAATCATGGAAGAATTTCAAAAGAACTCATAAAAGTTTAAATCATGAATGAACGAACTAATATCGTCGTAACTTTATGATGATATTTGAATACGTAACCCCTACCAAAAAAGGAAATATTTTAGAGTTGTACTTGAAATTGACAAAGAATATTCACGAGAATCATATGTTATAATATATGTGCGATGAACATAGACATATACACATGCATGTTCTGCAAATTCAAATATGGAAGTTTTGGTAAATCTTAAGAATATTCAACTGAGTAATGAGTAATGACTATTGAAAGTTTTTTTTTTCATCCGGTGTTCAGAGCCCACATTGGAGCTCCGACTAAATTCGGATCGCGCACTGTAGAGTCATACGGGGATGACGCTCCCAACATGATTGTTTCATATCTAGGGCTCGAATCCGAGACCTCTGATTAAGGGTGAAGCACTCCCACCAGTGCACCACAACCCATGTGGTGACTATTGAAAGTTAAAAAAGTGTAATTGGATTACTATTGAATTGAAAATTGCACGTGTGAGAATGTCTTAAATAAGAACCAAGGCTTTAAGTCAAAAAGGGTGATTTGATCGGTGGAATACGATAGATAAATTTATTTCACCAGATTAAGTGATTCCATCTTTTATATCTATCAAATAATATCGATCTCTTTCAATGTCTTCTAAATTGAAGTTGTTGCATAAAACTTGTTTAGTATGATTATAATTTTTCGTGTGGTTTATAGGCTATTACATAATGAGCATACAAAGTGCTCACTTGGACAGAAGTTGTAACAATTGTGGGTTTATCCGAAGGTTAAAAAAAATAATAGCAATCAAAAATAATTTATTTAGTATAACTTTGCAAGTTAATATTTATAAAATAATTTTAGAATTTAATTAATTGATACTCATAATCAAATATGAAAAAAATAATTTTATATTTGATTCGAAATTACTATTTTTATCTCACTGATTCAACAACTTATAGTATAGTAAAGTTCTTCCCCTTCAACCAATAACTTGTTTGAATAAAAAATGCTAAATTTAGTGGCAGTTGTATTGCATTTAGAGGTGGTTTGCCGTTAATATTACACGTAACAAATTATTAGATATGATTCACTATTCTTTTGGTCATTTTATTAAATATTATATATATATATATATATATATGGTACAGTATAATTATGCATTTATATAATGCCTACAATTTTATTAAGAACATTAACATATGGCTCAATTCACTATTATATGATATTTGTGGACAATTACATTAGCGCGGTTTATTTTATACACTTTCAAAAAATAGAAATTACAAATTTCCTCGTACAAATTATATAGCTCGATTCGATTGGTTCAACTTAAAACAACCGTTGAATATTTACAATGATATTATACAAAGAATATTGCTATTGGTCTAAAAAAAATCTATATCCCTCTTTTTCAAGAATTCACAAAAAAAAGAAAATTGTTTTCAATTAAACTCCCTTTTGCCCCTCTTCATCATTCTCACATCTATGAATCTCTTGATAACAAAAAAAATATTCATAACAAAATTTTGGGGCATATTTGTCTTTTTTGAGAAGAAAAGTTCATCATCTTCATCAATTAACAAATGAGGAGGCACTTGTTCTTCATATTTTTCAAATTCTTCTATGCTAATTCCATCTTTAATATAATCACCTCCACTCATAGCCAATGCTTCTAGTGAAATAGTCATTCCTTTTTTTTGGCTATTTTTGCAGCAAAATAATTGAATATAAAACTTCTTAGAGGAAAAAAAAAACAAGAGGATGTGTGATATAAAAAACAATTGAAGTCGACTGAATTCTGAACGAATTAGCTCTTTGAGAGAAACTAATCAATATGATGAAAAACTGTCACATTAGATTTGGAGAGGGAGAGAGACTCTTGTTGAGTTGTTTTATGCAATTTCATTAGACATGACATATATATAGCCATATTATTGGTGATGGATGACTGTACACGAAGTTTGAGAATGAAATTTTTTTTTTTTTGATATTTAATTTAATTGTGATTTAAAACAAGTTTTATATATTAGTGTGATCGTAAATCATCTTGTTATGAAAAAAATAGAAAGTTTAAGTTTGAATTATACTAAATATAGATAAATGTACGTCCTTATTTGGGACTAACAACTGAAAAAAAATATCACATAAACTAAGATAGAACGGATAATTGAAAAGTATACTTACAAAGTTGAATTGACTCTTGAAATTAGCCTTTGGACTTTTTTTTTTTGAATGTTTCAAAGCCAAAAAAGATATTAATATAATTCATGTGATAAGAAATATCCAAGTTGCAATGGCATATACAATATCTCTTTTTTTTTCATTCCAATATTGTTTCATACATTATTATCATAATTATTATTATTACTGCATGTTAAGAAACTTCTTAGCTTATTAGGAAGTTTCTCAAGCATATTCAACTATATACGTGCATGTGTAATGACTAGTGAAAATTGGCGCAGAGAATAAAGTTGCTCCTTTTTTAATTAGAGATCTGAGTAAAATTGAGCTTTGAGTATGAAAAAATTCTTGATAAAGAATATTTTCCTCTAAATAGATTGAGTCCTACGCAACGCGAATCCAGAATAGTTGAGCTCAATCTATATATATATATATATATATATATAAGTAGTGAATTGTAATTATTTTTTATCGTTCGACTAAATATGTACAAATTAGTGACGGTTGTATCACATTTAGCGGCGGTTTACAGTTAAAATATTTTAATCATTTAAAAAAAAAATTAGATTTGCTGATCATCAGAGGAAGCCAAATAGAGAGGAGTGAGCAGTTCCGTTTGGATAGTTTGGTTCGTAGTATAAGTTATGATGAAATTAATTATATTGAGATTAGTCATATTAAGATTAGTTACTTAGTTTTTGTATTATTTTTAGTAAATGTTTTGGTTTATTTGTATTAAAAATAATATATATTGTGTATTTTTTAAAGATAAGTTGTTTGGTTACTAAAATATCGTTTATAAGTTTACAACAACAATAATATACAGTGAAATCCCACTAGTTAGGGGTTTGAGGAGTATAGTGTATGTACACAAACCTTATCACTACCTCGTGGACGTAAAGAGACTGTATCCAGAAGAACCTCGACTCAAGTGCATCAAATCCAAGTAAAAGAAGGGGAAAACAATGAAAAAGGCTAAGTATAGCAAATATAACTTATATAATAAGAAAAATAGTATAAAGTCTACAAGAAAGAACAATAACAACAACAACAACAAAATAGTGTGATAATCGAAATACAATAAACAACATATATATGACAAGAACAATAATGGTACGACTAATACTACACTAACAAGCCTAAATCTTTGCAAGGCAAGACAACACTCTACCAATATTAATCTTCTACGCTACAACGGAACCTCCACTCCTTCCTATCAAGAGTAGTGTCCTTGATAATGTGATAAAAAAGTTAAAACTAAGAAAATAAGATTTTTGAAATTAAACTTTGTGTTTAACATAAACATTATATATTTGTATAGTTATCTAATTAAGGAAAAATAGAATTTTTGGGGGGCTAACTAAAATAAAAGTGTCACATGAATGTAGATAAAAACAAGTAATTGAAATACTATACTAAGAATGTTGAATTTACTCTTATCTTTTTGACATTTTTTTTTTGAATGTTCAAAGCCAAAAAGGTAGTAATTCATGTGATGAAAATATACTAGTTGCAATTGCAGATGATCAATCTAATAGTAAATATACACGTCGGCAAAGTGGCATATAAAATATCTTTTAAATTTATTTATTTATTCCCAATATTGTTTCATACATTTCACTAATTAATTAATCTTCAAATTTTAAATAGGACTAACTATTACATTAAAAATATCTTAAAATATTAGTTATACTTGTCTTATACTTTTATGTTGACTGAATTTATTTTCTTCTATCGAATATTTAGTCAAACGCAGTTATTTATGATTTTTTTTAAAACTCACAAGGTAAAATCAAATATGAATGCATTAATACTAAAAAAAATATTCACGTTATACTGCATACGTAATTAATTTTAACGTCATTATATTACATACTCAATGACTCAAAAATTGCAAACAAAAGAATATATAACAACAACAATATATCTAATTTAATCTCATAAGTGGATTAGAGTTCGAAAATGATAGAACTTATACAAATTATGTCCATACCTTTGTGGGGTAGGGAGCAGGGATAGAGTCGGTCAGGAGAAAAAACTACACTATTATATATATATATATATATATATATATATATATAAGAACCCTCAATCCTATGACGTGGCGCCACAGGTAGCAATGATTCTCTTTTTATTTACTTATTTCCAAAAATACCCTTCTCCTCTGCAAAATAGGAACGCTGCTTCAACCTTCAACAGTTGTTTCTCCCGTTCATTGTTTTACCACTTTTGCCGCTCTTCACAAACGTTGCGCCTGTTTACAACAGTCGACCCACCTATGTGGCGCCCTCATAGATTAGGATTCTTATTTAACCCTTCTTAAAAGTCACAACTTTACAGAAAAGTCACAATTTTTCTTAAAAGTCACAATCTTTTGAAAAGTCAGAACTCTTCATAAAAATCACAAATTTTCACAAAAGTCACAAGTTTTCATTAAAGTCACAATTTTTCATAAAAATCACAACTTTTTCACAAAAGTCACAACTCTTCATTTTTTATTCACACCTTTAAAAATCCAATGCTTAATTCCAAGGCACCAAAAGAAGAAAGAATAAACAAAGAGAATTGATTTTAATTGCAATGCAACATTACTACTCTTGCACCTCTCAGTCCACAACTTAAAAAGCTGCTGGAATGATTGAATTCATTACATTTGGTTCTTTAGTAACCAAAACTTCTAGTTCTACCACTATTATTTGTAGGTTTTTTTCCTCTATAGGAGAGTCGAACTCAAATACATTAATTAGGCTTCTTATGAAGTGTGTTTCGTTCCTCAAAATGTTACTCCTATTTCATGAAGCTTAATCTTTATTGTAAGTCATAGTGATTCATGTAACTATTGCAATTTCTTTTTGCTATTTTGATGACTTTTTATGAACTCTATTAAGAATTACAGCAAGGATGATTGAAAATTGATCTTCTATTTTATCCCTTTCTACAGGTTTCTTCATATAAACAAAGAAAAATGATTTCAATTGCAATGCGCCATTACAGTTTCTTTTTTCTATTTTGGTGACTTTTTTTGAACTTTGTTAAAAATTCTAGTAAGGATGATAATTCCATCATTATTATAATCACCTCCACTCATAGCCAATGCTTCTAGTGAAATAGTCGTTCCTTTTTGGCTATTTTTGCAACAAATCAATTGAATATAAGACTTCTTAGAGGACAAAAATAAAAGGATGTGTAATATAAAGAACAGTAGAAGTCAACTGAGTTCTGAACGAATTGCTCTTTAAGAGAAACTAATCACTATGATAGAAAACTATCACGTTATATGAACTCGTAAACCAACAACCTCTGTTCTCCATGAGTGCAGTATCACAAGATTGTTATGATGCATTAAAATCAACATAAGTACCTCCACAACAAATTCTTGGTTCCCTTGAAGGCCTTCGAGATTAAGGTGTTTGATCGCGACTATCTGCTCGTAAGATCAAAACACAATTAATCATCAACTGACAGTACACACACTAAAATTTTAAAGACAAAGTTCTGTTCCAGCATTCCCCTGTCTTCAATCATTTAGGCTAGTCGCAGAGCTACATAGACCAAAGGGTAGTCAATTGAACACCACAATTATAATAATACATATAATGAGAATCAAACGATCAAAATTTCGAAAGCAAAAAACTTTACCTGTAATGGTTGCATCAGAATCAGGTCCATGGAGGACGTACATCTAGTGAAGCTTCAAAACTAAGTTGTGAGGTAGTTACATTTCCCAGCATAACTTGTATTCAAACCAAACGATAAGAGTGTTCACAAAACCAAAACTTAACGGATAATACATAAAACGGAATAGAGTTTATGCAAGGTGGCGGAAAGAGTACAAATATAAGATGAACAAGTGATCTACCAATAATCTCCACATGAACAAACCCCATTGGTGAAATGATGAAATCGATTGATGTCTCTGACTAGAATTTCTCTGTTTGTATATTTTGAAATGAGCTTGGTGAATGAGTGGCAGTCCTCACATAACCTCAAGTTCTTACTAATCCTTACAGGATCTCCTTTGCTACTATTAATCAAGCCAAAAGCAACTGCTAATTTCTCACTGTGACCCAACAAAATACGTTCTTTCTCCTCTTCTTCAAGGTCATACAGCACAATTCTGGTATCTGGGACATACCCATTCTGTTTCATCTCCATTGATAGTTTTATCAACAAGGCATGAATTTGCTCAATTTGGATGTTAATTTCATCAACTGACTGGAAAGAGTAGATTTTCCTCTTTACTTCAATCATGCTGCAACCAGACACTTTCCGCAATCCCTTGGCCTCCAAAAGCTTCCTTACTTGTTTAACCTCCTCCCACATCTTAGCTTCTGCATAAATATCAGCCAAAAGCACATAGTTCCCAGCATTCGTGGGTTCAAGCTCGAATAACCTTCTACTTGCCCTCTCTGCAAGTTCAACATTACAATGAATCCTACATGATCCAAGAAGAGAACCCCAAACTTTGGGTCCTGGTTCAATCCGCATATCTTGAATGATTATAGCTGCTTCTTCCAACTGATTGGCTCTTCCAAGAAGATCAACCATACAAGCGTAGTGTTCCACACTAGGGTAGATTTTATGTTCTTTCCACATTGAATCAAATAATTGTTTCCCCTCCTCAACAAGCCCTGCATGACTACAAGCTCCCAATACACTAACAAATGATATTGGACTTGGTGACACTCCATGTCGAATCATTTCTCTAAAAGTTTCAATTGCTTTGGCCCCAAATCCATGTATTCCATAGCTTGAAATCATGGAATTCCATGCAACAACATCCCGCTTGCCCATCTGATCAAACACTCTTCGTCCCAATTCTAAAGCACCACATCTTGCATACATTGTCACAAGGGCACTGAGAACAGGCAAAATAGAGTCAAGCCCTTTTCTTAGTATATATCCATGTAATAACTTCCCTTGCTCTAGTGCACCCAGTGCTGCACAAGCTTGAACAACACTAACCATTGTCACTGAGTTTGGTAACAAAACATGGGTCATCATATCACGAAAAACGTCGAATGCTTCAAGAGGTTTTCCGTTCTTTGCATAACAAGCAATCATTGCGCTCCAAGAAACCATATTTTTCTGTGGCATTTGAGAGAAGACACAAGTTGCATTCTGTACGGAACCAAACCTAGCATATACATCAATTAATGTGGTCATAATATGTATATGAGTATGATAACCATGTCTGAATATGTGGGCGTGAATTTCCTTATGGTTTGGTAGAGAGGCAACAACACAAGCCTTGAGGACATATGTATAAGTGAACCTATCAGATGGGATTATTCCAATGGCATTCATATGTCTATACATGTCCAAAACCTCAACACCATGTCCAGCTAATGTCAATGCCCTGAAAAACGCATTCCAAAGGAATATGGTTCGGTTGTAAATTTTATCAAACACTTGGCGGGCATGGTCAATTGAGTCGAAATTAGAGAACATATTAATGAGTTTAGTAGCCAAAAATGAATCTTGTTCGAACCCATCATCAATAAGTTTACGGTGAACAGTTAAACCATCATAGAAGGAGTGTTTTTCAGAGCAAGAGAGGATGAGCAGCTCGTAGGTATGTTGAGTGGGATTGGGTTCTTGAGAGAGGAGTTGAAGGGCTTCTTTGAGCTGTCCTTTTTTGCAAAATGATTGAATAGAATCATTGTAATTACAGAAGTTGATGCTCTTAGTAACACTATTACTACTACCAGTAGAATGGCCAAACGCGATTGAGATGCGACGGGGACGATAGGATGAATAAGGATTTTGCACACCACATGGAGGAGGAGGAGGAGGTGTTTGAAGAAGCGTCCACATTTACACAACTCCCCACTCTAAACTAAAATCTTATTTTTTACCAACGAATTTAAATGCCATTCCTTCTTTTTATTTATTTATGGAAAAAAAGATAAATATATTCTTGAACTATAGTAAATGTATACAGATATTCTTCGTCATACTTTTGGTATATTGGTGCCTCAGTCGTTCAAAAACTAAAGCATATATATCTTTTATACTAACAGACATACACGTGTCATAATCTTATCTATCGATCTAACATTTAAATATCAAATCGACGGATAAGATATAGCCACGTGTCCCTGTTTAGTCTTCCGTTAGAGTGAAGGGCATATATCCTCTAGTTTTTGGACGGCAGGGGCACCAATGTCCCAAAAGTATGACGAAGAGTATCTGTATATTATTTACGATAGTTAAGGGACATATTTGTCCTTTTTCCCTTTATTTATTTACTAGTCAATTTTTAAAAATATATAGACTTTTTTCCTTTGACATAAAATACATAATTTTTATAATATCAAAATAAAACAAGTGTCTTTGTCGCATAGGACTTATCTAGTACAGTTTACATTCCCTGTGTGCTGTCGCATAGGGATTGTCTAATGCGGTTTACATCCCCTGTGTGTGGTTTGCAGGCTATTACACACTGGGAGGTTTACCCAGGAAGGGCTGTTTGCAGGCTATTACACACATTGGGGGATTATCCTGGGGTTCAAAAAAAAAAAAATTAATAAGATAAGGTATACATGAAATATATTTTATTTATTAATTCTAATACTATTTTTGTGTGTAAATATTGGTAGTTGAAAACCGCGCAATATCTTCCACAACATCCCCCCACTATAGCATCATTGAAAAAATTGACTCAGTTTCTTTTCCCAACAATTTCCCATCTTATTGTTTTCTCTGACAAATCTTCTTTTTTTCTTATCAAATTTTGAAAAAAGGTTGAATCTTGAAAAATACCCTTTTTTATTTGCCTTTTTCTAAAGAATGCTTTTTTTTTAATTAAAAATGTTCAATCCATGAGAAAAAGGCAAAGGCAACAAGTTGATTCTTATTTGTTTCAAAGAATATGAGGCCATTTGTAAGTTTTTTTTTTCTTGTTTATTTCAATGTATTTGTATGTAGGGATCTATCAGAATCATTCTTTCTGTCTTGTAGGGGCATAGGTGTTGTACGTTGTACACATCACGCTCTCCAGACCCCACTTACAGAGTTACAGGGGATATGTTGTTTTTGTTGTTGTAGTATTTGCATGTGTTTAGCATTGATTAATAGTTAAGTTCATGCAATGTTGTTTGTGTTATTAAGATTTAAATTTGATGAGTTCATGTTCTTAGGATTGAAAATATTTGTACTTTTTAAATTTATGGGTTCCAAATTTAATGTTTGTATAAAAATTTAGCATTTTTTTATGTCGAGAATGCTAGATTCCGTTGAACCTATTGGCAGTGGCGGAGCCAAAAATTTCATTAATGACTTCAAAATTTGAAGAAGTGATTCAAAATATACTTCAAATTTAATATTAATTAATAAAAACAATCTTAACATTGTATATGTAGTGTAATTTCCCACGAACCTCCTTACTCTCACTTGGCTCTGCCCTTGACGATTGGTTATATACTTGATTCGAGTTCTACTCCGTGAGTAGTTTTTGTGTAAGCCATTGATACGGGGAAGTGAGTTGTTGTATATAATGTTCTGATTTTCTTATCATATTTTTTCATTAACGGGGATTACTTGGTTATCAAAGAAGAAAGTCGCTATCTTGATGTTTTTAGAGTTTTAGAGTAATGCAAAACAGATATGATCTTGTATCCTATGTTGCTCAGACTCTCGGAAAAATGCTTCCGCACCTATGTCTGATCCTTCAAAAATACACTACTTTTTGGAGGATCCAACACGCACCTGACATCATTTCTAGAGAATCCAAGCAACATAGCATATAGCAATACATGACTTTTGGTTATGGACAAGTAAAAAATCAGCTTGCTGTTTGTTTGCAATGTTCAGTTCAATGTGCTAAATGAGACTCTTTCTTTTGTATTTTCAGGTGTCACTACTCAAAGATCCGAAAATCAGAAGGTCATGTTTCTACGCGATCTTTCCTACAGCTTCGTTTTTGTGTCTGATTCTCTTGTTAGGGAGTGACTTTAGAGAAAATGAAAATCAGGTACATGTCATATTCTCTCGACCTCTTCTGTAGTTTATGGAATATCCCCTGCTTGACGCTCCCCGTTTGAACATACATATTTGGTTGAAGTTGAGAAAAAATGAATTTTTGAAGTTGAAGTCGGAAAGGAGTACATGTTTCGTTGTGTTTGGACATGAATCATTTGGGAAAAAGTTGAAGTTTTGTGAGTAAAAACTAAGTTTCTCATCTTCAAATTCTCTGTTTCAAGATGAAGTTGAAATAACGAACAAGATGGTACTCCCTCTGTTTCAACTTGTTTGTCTGGTTTTGTATGTCTTGTGGTTTTAAACAAGTTGAAATTGAAGAGTTGTTAGAAACGGAAAAAGACATGTTTTTGAAACAGACTAAAAAGGAAAGGAAAGTTAGACAAGCACGGAAGGAGTAGAAACAAACACTAGCAACATTTTCATAGTGTCTAACTTCTTTACAAAAGAAACTTGGTGTATTTTTGAGTTTTGTGTAAATTGTTGCTCAAGTGATGCACAATGTGAATGGATGATAATCATTAGAACTCTATTATGCAGAGAAGTTCGTGGTGGAAAGGACGAAGATCATGTGAGGTTTGTTCTTCTTTTATTCATTGGTTTCTGAGTACCTTGATTATATTCTTCGCGTAAATAATTTGTGTCATCCATTTTAGAATCAATGCAGGCCTAATGGAAGTGAGACATTACCTGAAGGTATCATCGCCAGGACGTCTAACTTTGAAAGACGGCCATTATGGGGTTATCCAGAGGTTATTTTCATATCCATCTTCTCCGCGTTCTTCATAAGTTCCAAATGCAGAGTTGAATTTATCTGTAGAAAATGAAATTCCTAGACATAATGAGTTGCCAGAAAAGGAAAGAGACATTCTTTTTGAAACGGACTAAAAAGAAAAGTAAGACAAACAAATTGAAATAGAAGGCTTATGCTAATAACATGTTTTTGTTTTTTAACAGAAAAAAGTGCCTTCAAAGTACTTATTTGCTGCAGCTGTTGGGATAAAGCAAAAGGAAACAGTAAACAAGATGGTACTAAAGGTATGTGTCCTGTTACCTTGCTTATTTTCATGACATACAGAGTTACCATAAGTTCGTTTTTTGAATTGGTTCGTAGTTTCTATCAAGTGATTTCGTGGTGATGCTTTTTCACTACGATGGTAATGTCGATGGATGGAGGACTTTTAAATGGAGTAACAGTGTAATACACATCTCAGCTTTGAATCAAACAAAATGGTACAGTTTCTATTTGCATCTCAAAACGGAGTTGCTTCAGTCTAGAAATGTCTTGTGCTTGGATCAAAACTCTCTTGACATTTTTCTGATGTTATGAAAAATAACAGGTGGTTTGCAAAGAGATTTTTACATCCAGATATAGTTGCTGAGTACAGTTATATCTTCCTCTGGGATGAAGATCTCGGAGTTGAAAATTTCAACCCAAAACGGTATGTGAAAGTTGGTATACTTTCCTTTTTAGTCTGTTTCAAAAAGAATGTCTTTTTTTTCCCTCTTTGACAACTCTTTAGTTCTAACTTTCCACATGACACGTTTAAGACCACAAGAATCAAAAGTCTCATTTATTTTCTTGAATTTCGTGTCAAGTCAAAATTAGACAAACAAATTGAAATAGAGGGAATACTCGAGGAGTACCATCCGAACTATGATCCACTCCCAAGGATCTCCCATCTTTTGGTCTTGAAAAGACACCTATCAAAGACAAAAGTTACACTGTAGTTCAGGCTTTTCATGTTAAAGAGTTGAAGCCACTTGATTGTAAGGAGAGGAGCCCATATACAAGAGATTAGAAGACGGAACTAAAAATAGATACGAAGCATTTTAATCGGCGTTCTGCATTTACTGAACCCGACTTACATCATCCTTGTAGATACATATCTATTGTAAGAGATGAAGGTCTTGAGATTTCACAACCAGCTCTAGATATGGGAAAATCAGAGGTGCATCATCAGATTACTGCTCGCGGGAGGAGATCAAGAGTGCACAGGTTCTTATCAACAATTTTCCGTCTTAAGCTCCTGTTTGGCCATAGATTTTGAAGTTGAAACTTGATTAACACATTACATTGCAGAAGGACTTATAAGGCTGGCGATAATGGCACTCGATGTGACTATACCAGTATGGCTCCTCCTTGTACAGGGTAACTTAATTTTGTTTTATGCCTTGTCGCGGATATCTTCATGGGAAATAACTATGAATTGTTATAGTATTAACCTCTTTTTCTCTCCGGAAATGATAGAAACTCAATTATTTCGCGGAACTCATAAGGAGTCTCTGATGTTGCAGGTGGATAGAAGTAATGGCTCCTGTGTTTTCCAACGCTGCCTGGCGCTGCGTCTGGTATATGATCCAGGTTTTTCCTTTGTAGAAACAACAAGATTCAAAAATTTTCTTTATTTTCTTAAACTCCATGCAACGTCAAAACCAAACAAACGAATTGAAACAGAAAGAGTAATTGATATTTACCTCTTATTCCTTCTATCGTTGTTTCGCAGAATGACTTGATCCATGCTTGGGGTTTGGACATTCAGCTTGGTTACTGTGCACAGGTAGTTCTAGATTTGAGACACATTTATTTTTCTATTGTTAAATCGATAGCTCGTTTCGTTTGAGTTACAGTCATGAGTTGTTGGTTCATTTTTGTGATAGGGAGACAGAACTCAAACTATTGGAGTTGTTGATGCTGAATACATTGTTCATTATGGCCTTCCGACACTAGGAGAGCCTGAAAAGAAGGTAACTACCACATGACGAAAACAAGCACATAAGAATGCTTAAAATGAACTTTGAAATCTGCAACAGACACATGAAAAATGTATATACAGCTATATAATGAATCAGTCGCGTTTGGTTAATGTTCATACCTGATCGACAGTCTGGTACATACACATTCGCTCCATTAACTCGACTGTTTTGAGTTCATTTCACCCATAGAGAGAATAGTTAAGCAATAGGCAGCAGTAAAGTTTCCTCTCTAATGTGTAACATGCTATGCTTGTGGTCTACATTTACAACATTCTTTTGAGTTATATTACGAGTTTTAAATCATCGTTTCTTATTTGTCAAACAACTAATTTTCTTGTTGATGTCAATCATGCAGAAGAATTCGACAGTGGGAGGAGAAAACATCACAACCCTTGGAAAACAAGTATGTGTGAGATAACTTTACACAGTGATTGATGATGTTTATATTGGAAAGAGTCAATACCTTACCTACCAAAAACAACAATAAAAACATGCCTAGTGTAATCCCACGAGTGGGGTGTGGGAGGAAGGTAGAGTGTACGCAGACCTTACTCTTACCTTGGGAGCTAGAGATGTTGTTTCTGATTGACCCTCGTCTCAAGCAAAAAATATTTCAAAGCTGGTCGAAAAAAGAAATAGTGGAAGTGAAGAAATAATCGAAGTACAGGAAGCTACACGAATAATACTATGACTACTAATATGGAAAAATAAGCGAGACAACGCTCTACTACCTACTAACCTGCTATCCTAATATGTGTCCTCCACAACCTCTTATCGTGTCTACCATGTTAGATGTGTTTACATATGAGTTTTGACGCGTCTTTTCATCAATGCAGGCACCATCTCAACCCAACACTCCCAACTTCAGAGTGGAGGTATACATCTACCTGACTTTGTGTTCAAGCTTTTAGTTGGCCTTGATTCCAAGCTAGTTGAAGTCAACTATATATAGTAGCATACACTTTAACACTTTTAACATTCATTCAAAAACGCAGAGCCATTTTTTGACTCTGCCTATGTATGTGAGTTTCTTCAGGTGAGAAGACAATCATACAACGAGTATAAGATATTTAAAAGACGATGGAAACAAGCAGTCAACGAGGACACATGTTGGACAGATCTCTATCCAGAGTCAGAAAAGTAAAGCATTGCTCTACATGGACTTTCAGTACATCAGGTACTCGTAGAGGTGACAAAATCAACTCATTTTTTCATCGATTTCAACCTTGTTTTGATCCAACCGGCTCATTTTCCACAGGTTCTTGAAAAGGATGAAATGAACGCGAGATGCTGCAGATTCAAGAAATGGAGATAGGCAAAGTTCGCACATTAGCTGCTAATTTTTCGCGTTAACAGAAGGAAGGACATCAAATCTATGAGTTTCACAGTTTTAAAGAAGTAGATATGATCATAAGAAATGTAAAGTGGATGAATTATAATTTTAGAACATAAGAAAAAATGTACAGCTTCTATAAAGTTACAAATATTGATAGATAATTTGCTAATACTCAAAAACATGGAAGTTTTTAGCTATACAAATTGTGTAATATGTGTGTACATATATATAGGTAAGTTATGGAAGTTGACACATTATTTGAGCAATATATGTAATATTTTAGGCAAGTTTTTACCTTTTTCACAATATTTAGCAAGTTTTTCTTTTTATTTTTATAAGTTATATGGTTATCGTAGAAATATTATATAGCGAAAAGGGACAAAAGTACCCCTCTGTTATACAAAATATCTCAATTTTAACGTTCATTGTACTTTGAGGTCATTCATATGTTATCGTTAGTTTGTATTGCCCTTGTCCCTAATAGAACTCTAAAGTTGCAAATTTATAGAGGGATAATAGCATTTTTAGTCCTTTAATTGATGGTAAATTCTAATTTTGATCCTCATGATATTTATGACTCTAACACAGTCTTCAAATTAACTAAAATGTGTGCTTCTGGTCTCTTTAATTACGAAGGAAATATGTTATATTTAGAACTAAATTGTTGTGAAATATGGACTAATGGTGCAAACCAGAAATAACACGTGAAAAATTAAGTGATGAAACAATTTATTAGTACGGTAAATTTGTGAATATTCACTAGCAAAGTAACTAAACATGCATATCTAAATAATTAAAATTAAAATTTATTAATAATTTAGGAATCAATAATGCTATTAACCCTTTTATAAATGATGAAAGAGTACCACCATTTCAAACAGAGAAGCACATGCTACTTTGACTTCATTTTCTATTTAAATCAATACAATACACACATATGGTCCTCTTTTATTTTATCCTTTTGCCACTTGTTTGCTATAATTTGGAAATATATTTTCTTTTTAATCCTAGACTCATAGAGTAGTTAGTATTTTAGCATTGTACATTTTTGTCCAACCTATTTAAGTTTTTTGGAAATATTCGATTAATGTCATTCCAATGTAATGACCTCTAAAAAATCTCTTTAAATTATTTTCCACCAACAAAAAAAAAATAACATCTAAGTTACTTTTAGGGTGTGGTTGGTACGGAGAAAAATGTTTTCTAATAAAATATTTAGGAGAATAAGTGATTTTCTTATTTATGTTTTTTAATGTTTGATGAGTAAGAAAAATATATTATTCTAAAAGCATTTGGTATAATCTAGGCAAATATTATAATTCTGGACTTGGACCCCCACTCTTTACCGTAGATTCAGATCTCTAACCTGACCCAAGACCCAATTCCAACCTGATCATAACTCAGGATTCAAGCCTAACTCAAGACACAACATCAATCTAAAACTTGACCCCGAGCCAAGACCCGACCCAAGATTCAACCCTATACACGACCCCCAAATCGGGGTCGAATTCTGTGTAAGCGTGGTCAGGTCCCATATTGCGGGGATTGGATCTTGAGTTGAGGTTGGGGATCAAGGTCGGGTCACAAGTCACATACTAGGTCGAGGTCTAGTCTCGAGTTGCTTTTCTAGTCAAGTTAGAGTGGAGGTCAATCTCAGGTCAGGGGTAGATCGAATCTCAAGTTAGGGTGATGGTTGGGTCTTTGGTCGAGGTCAAGGTTGGAGTTCCAAGTCAAGTCGAGGTTAGGACAATGATCCTAGTTCTAAGTCAAAATTGGGTGCATCTCGAGTCGAGGTTGGAGTTGAGGTTTCAAGTTAGGAAAGTTGGGTTCAAGTCCCAATTCTACGTCAGGTGGGGGTCGGGTTTAGGATCGAAGGCTCGAGCCTTGGTAACAAGTTAGAACGGATGGTCCTAAGCAAAGAATGGGGGTGGGCAGAGTAGGGGACGAAAGAGGAGCGAGTTGCAAGTTAGGGGAGAGGGTGTGGACCTAAGTGAAAGGTAGGGGTAGATTGTGGGGTTTATGGCGACTAATTTGAATTCGTGTTGCATAGGATTTATTAAAAAGAGAAATGTTTTCTATCAGAAACTTCTCAATTCCCAAAATTTGAACCATGTACTTTTAAAAGTATAAAAATCACATTCATCCCACCATACTTCTTGATGATTAAAAGAAAAAAAAATATACAATTCAATTATGCAAAGGGAGGGATGCAAAATCTTCTTAAATTGTCCCAAGGACATGTCACATGGGTTGCTAAAAATAATTGTTTTATAAACTCAAGGTCAATTAGATTCCCTACCCACTCATTTATAGAGTCAAAGAGTTTTAAAACAGCAGATTCAGAATTGGATGGCCATCACCAGTCCCCCACCCATTCACATTCACATTTTATTTCATTTTTAATTTCTCATCTGGTGTTTGATGTCCGTATTAGGCCCCGATTTAAGGAGAAAGAACTCCCTAACATGATTTTTCCATATCAAAAGCTTAAACTCGAGAGCTTTAATTAAAAATTGAGGAATCACGCCCACCACAACTCTGGCTGGTCATTCAATACTCACAAGCTGCATATGCTTAGTGTCATCAACATTCAAAGATAACCAACTAAAAAACACATGAGACCAAGGTTCAATTCTTAGCTGAAACAAAATAAAATTGCGAGATCACTTCTTGGCATTTGTCTAAAAATCTCAATGAGTATAGTTTCTCGAACTCATGAAAAATGTCAATGAATGCAGGTTGAGTAGTACACAGATGTAGCAACATTTTTGAAGAGTCCAAACAACATAACTGATAGGAGAAAACAGATATCCAGGAGGACGATCAAGATGCACACAAACTGATTGACACACAAGTTCAAAACAGCTATGCTTCTTCAATCCAAAGCAAGTTAATATCGACTACATGAATCCTCACTATTCATGTCGCTCATTAAACTCATTACTAGAAGTTCTCTGTATTTTCTACCGGCCTATGATCTACGATAAGACCAAAAGACTCCTAGAAAATGTAGGACCTAAATTAAACCATAACTTACAATTGAACAACAGTGCATTATTATGGTAGCTGAGTTTAACTACCCAATCCCAACTTCCACCCACCATAAGTTTTAAGTTTGTTTACATTGACAACAACCTCATTCATTCCCTTCTCTACAAGCAATAAAAGCCCATCTAATATCTTTATTGCTTAGGATAAGTGAAAGCTCTCTCCCAAACTTTCACTTATACATAATAGAGACTTGTGGGGGCTGCATCATTTGTCTAAGAGTGAACCAATATCACATGAAGACACTTTCAACATCAATAATAAACAAAAATTGTCCTACTCTATAATAAATTCAGCACACCATTTTCTCATTGACTAGCTGCTATGACAACAAAAGGAAATTCGGCCTTAGGTTCAGTATTTACACTAAACACACTCAAACTTGACCTCAAACTCTAACTTTGAGTATGCACATCTAGATAACTCAACTCATCTCCATTGTGTCAGTTGAACACTCCAACTAACAAAATGATAACACCTCAAAGATTTATGTGTCGGGAGACACAATGGGGACTAGTTGGAGTGCTTAGTTGTTAGTTGATATCAAGTTGAGATGTCTAGATGTGTATTCTCAAAGTTAGAGTACTTACTTGTTAGTTAAGGCCAAGTTTGAGTGTTTTGTCGATGTTTTATAATAAATTATCCATACATTGAAATTCTATTGCTGAATAACCTTAATGGTACAACAGAAATTAATTAATTAATGGCCAAAACATGGAGACAATAAACATAACTTTAGTGACAGTAATGAATACCTCACTAAGCAAACAATTTATTATAATGACAGAAACTATCAACATCAATAAAATATACTAACAATGTTACTCAATAAACAACTTCATTAAGAGAGAGAGAAACACAATGGATATATGTATTATACTTCAATCTGAAACTAGTACTTCATCCAAGTTTTTTGCAACTTAGAAAAAGAATCACATTTTCTTCATTACTGAAAGAGTAAAAACTTAACACTACTGCTAAGGGCACAAATCCCATCATGAAGTAGCAAAAGATTACCTGGAAATAGCTGTCCTTCAAACAATTATAAACAAATCAAATCTAAGAACAGATATTCCTCTCCCCTTTCAGACTCACAGAAACACAAATCAAAGACCAAAAAAAGATATAATTTGACTTTTTCCTTCCCTTTCCTTCTTTTCTTTTAAAGAAAGAGAGGTACTTTTTGATTTCTTGTGGATTTAGTAGTGGCATCCAAAACAATTACAAGTTTTGGGAGTGAAAGAACAGTAACCAAAAGGCCTGTTTGGTATGTTGCAATTGATAGCATAGCAACAAGGAGTAGGCAAGCATGCTGCTTTAGCCCCACCACAGCAAGTGCAAAGTGCACAAATCTGAAAACTCCCAAGCTTCCTCCTTGTGTTATTCAGCAATATCATCATTTTCTCTGCCTTCCCTGGCTCAATTAGAGGCACCATCTCAGACCCTTTTGCCTACAGAAGCAAAATCTAGCTCAATATACAGTAAATATCCAATCTTTATTGGCACAATATCAGACCCTTTTGCCTACAGAAGCAAAATATATCTCAATATTCCATAAAAATCCAATCTTTATAGACACCATCTCAGACCCTTTTGCCTACAGAACCAAATATAGCTCAAACACTCCATAAAAATCCAATCTTTATATCAAGAACTCCGATGAGATCTATCAAGAAACATTATTAACAGATAACAAGAGAAAAAAAAAAAACTTACTTGAGAAATTGGGGCAGCATGAGTACTCATAACTAACACAAAGAATAGAAAGGGGAAAAGAACCCCACTAACAGTACCAGACATCTTTTTTTTCTCCTTTCTTTCTTACCAAACACAAGATAAGGTATCTTTATGCTATATAATCTCACAATTTTTGAGGAAAGAAAAAATGTAACTATGATGTTGGGTTCTTGATCTTTCAACAAAGAGAGGTTTTTCACATAAATAAAGTAGTTAGGAAGAACATAGATAGGATGAACAAGTGGGGAAATGAGATTAATGGCAATGAACTGTCAAGAAAGAGTTAAAATTAGAAAAATGGTGTTTGAAAATGGAAAAGAAAAAAGGGGTAAAAAGGAAAAGAAAGGAAATGGGAGTTTGGGGGAAGGAAAGAAAGTGAAATGAGTGGTTTGGTTGGAGTCATTGTTGACATTTTTTTTAGTACTCGTATATAGTAGTAGTAAGTAGGACCAACAAGGGTAAGTACGGTCTTCTTAATCAGAGATTTTGAATTTGAGTTTCATACATAATTATTTTTGTTAGAAAGCGTTTTATTCATGAGATTTTTTGGTGTCAATTCGGATTTAATCAAACTTTATAAATACCGAATATCGAATGAGAAACCAAAATAGTAAGTGAGACCAACGAGGGTAAGTACTACTTCCTTAACTAGAGGTTTTGAGTTTGAATTTCATACAGAGTTATTTTTGTTAGAAAGCATTTTATCCTTTAATATGAGATTTTCTGATATAAATTAGAATTTAATCGAACTCTAACGTAGATAAAAAAATCTTGTGGGAAACCACTTAGATAAGAAACATCTTGTGGGAAACCAAAGTAGTAAGTGGGAAGTCACAGGCATAGCAGTGTGACAAGGTGACTGTGAGTGTAATTATGTTTGTCATTATTGGCCTCTCTGTCTATTTTTACACAAAAAGTTTCTCATGACAGAGAACTCATCTGTATTGGATAAAAAACACAAAAGTTTTCCCAAACTAAATCAAGTAATTGGTCTTTAAAAATTCAATTTCACCACAAATAACAACAATAAAGATTAGAGAGGTTGTTTTTCGGTAGAAAGGTTGTTTTCGATAAACTTTTAATTTGAGTAAGTGTATCAAAAAAGAACAACTTGACAACTATAGTTTATTCGACTTTGACTTATATATAATTATATAATAAAAAATTATGACTTTATCCTTTCAAGAAACGTTTCAATTAAATCAATACTAACACTTTAAATATATAGAAATATTTAAAAGAAAGTAGAAATAATTTCTTTCGTGAATCAATCACAAAGTAAGACATTTAATCAAAGATCTATTGTCGAAATAAAATAGTTTTATCCTAATACTAGTTTATAAAGTTGTTATAATCCTAATAATATATATGAATCGTATATGTAGTTATATATATAAATAATTCCAAACAACATTCGATCTTTTCATATTTTTTATATAAATATCAAATTTTATTTAATTATTGAAATTCTGTTTTTAATAATATCCCTTTTATGAATCTTCCACCCATTTTTTTCAGAATTTACTAGCACTATTAGTTATGCATATTGCCAGATTAGGTAGCAGGACGAAACCCCATGTTACAACATCACCAATCTTGTTGTTTACCCTACGTCATCTATTTAATCAATCACAAAAAAAAAAGTCCGACAACAATAATAACATAATCAGTGTAATCCTATGTTGTGATGTGTGTACACAACGTTACCTCTATACTGCAAAGGTAGAAAAGTTATTTCCGATAGATCATGCATAGTGAAGAAGATTACCACATGGCTTTGGCTAGTGTTAAGAGTGCAAGCGTGATGTATGAATTACGCACATATCACGAGTTCAACCCTTACATCAGACAAAAACCTGATATGTAAGTGGAGAAGAATGAATGTGTTAATGAACCCTGTGTGAGCTGGTCTATTATCTATCGAGATTCGAATTGTGCACAACCTAGCCCTCAGGATTTATCAAAGAACAATTATATTGAAACATAATTGGAATAACATTGCACTGAACTCATTAGTAATCAAGCTACTGTTAGTTCAATCTATCAATGCTGGTTGTAGGGAAGCAATGGTACAAACTAAATCTGAAGGATAATATTTGTCTTGAGACAAGGTTAATCTTGTCATTCTAGTGCCCAGAATTCACTATCTAGATCCAGCCACGACTTTTAGAAGATCCTTAGTCTTGCTAGGCAGAGTTACTTTGTTGGTAGGAGGTAGCAGGTACTTGGTTGAGTAATCGAGGTGTGCACAAACTGAGTCATATACTGCAGTTATTGTGGGGGGGGGGGGGGGGGAGGGTTGGTTTCGTTATACCTATAAGATCTTGACTAGGAAATGGTCACAACTGATTGATCTTCTTGTGTATCTTCCTCTATGTACATCAACCTAATGCAGCAGATATCCTTCTCTGGAATAGGATCTTGCTACTTTCTGCACTAACATGCAAATGGCAACGCAGAGGGGGGTGTAGAACACATCCAGAAGAATAGAATAGAATCAGTAAACTCCCAAGACGTTGTGATGTCAAGAAGTTTGAGAACAATCTTTCAACCAGTCCATAATCTGTTGAATAATAGGTGGCAGTTGAGATATTGGCGGTGATGATCACCTTGGGGGTTGTGCAAGCGCCCTTAACAGGCACTATAGAGCCAAAGTTGAGAGTAGTCTTTCAGTCCCTCCACAATTTGTTGAATAATAGGTGCATGTTGAAGTATCGGTGGTGATGATCACCTAGGTGTATGTGTTAGCGTCTTTTACAAGCACTCCAGAACCCACAAACGCTCCTGAAGTCATTTTCAAGATATTGGTAAAAATGAGAAGCTTGATCAAGGCAGGATGGACAATTGAAGGAAGTATACCTTACATTATTATCAAAATTTTGAACATAAAGAAAAAGGAGCATTATTATAAAAAATAAAAATAAAAAGTAATAGATACCAAAGTAATAGAAAGGACTGAGAAACAGAAAATATTGAAGCAATCTCCTCTGGTAATTCCACGATTGAGTTTGGAGAGGGTAGAGTGTACGCAAACAAGCCCCTACACAAGGTAGATAGAGAGGTTGCTTCCGAAAGACACTTAGCTAAAGTGCAGCAAATCAAAGTACGTAAGAAACGGAAATATGACAAGAGGAAAAGATAGATCGATTCAAACGGAAAGTAGTACAGGGCGTCCAGAAAAAGAACAGTAACAACAAAGAAAATAATGCACTAACTGGAAGACATAAGGCGACAAATGGTAATAGCTATCAAAAGCAATAAGCCAGTTATAGTAATACCCCAGAGGAGAACGTGGAGCATCTACATAGAATCGTCCATTCCTTTACTTCTACTAATCATAATAGAAATAAATGACTAGAATTACTTATGTTCCTTCCATTTAAACAAAAGCACTGTATCCTAATCCAACAGATCTGGCTCTATAGATCTTACAAAGAAGAGCATGCTGCTAAGATCAGTCATGTTTTTTCAAACTTCTCACAAAATGATCCATGCATATTTGCACTTCAATACGGAGAAATTGACATAGTAAAGGAGGCTGAACAAAAGCTATCAAAGGAATGTGCTCAGGCTCGAAATATCCTTCTTTCATACCCAAGAGTAGCCCTATTTCTACAACTACAACCAACATGCCCGGTGTAATTCCACAAGTGGATTTGGGGAGGGTACAGTGTACGCAAACCTTAATTCTACCTTGGGAGGTAGAGTCTGTTTTCGATAGAACAGCCCTATTTTTAATAGGAGCAATTCAAGCATTAATCAATACTACCTCAGACCTCAGGACTTTGTTTTGCACTTTTGCTATTGTACCTTCAGCATCTGACTTTATTTGACCTTCATACATATCTGTGCAATGCAGTCCACTTGACAACTTCCACTCCAAATAAGAAATTTACTTGAGAATTCAAAATGACATAGAGGTTATACCAATCTACACATTCATCTTTATGATTCATGTTTTTGAAAATCTGCCCCATGTCTACCACAACAACAGACCCTGTGTAATCCAACTAGTGCAGCCTAGGGAGGTAGAGTGTACACAGATCTTGCCCCTACCTTGGGAAGTAGAGAGGTTGTATCTGATAGACCCTCGGGAAATTGTCTATACATTCAAATTATTGCAGTAAACACCTCAGTTTTTTTCTTGGTTCTCACTGAAAACAAAGTCTTATCATTGGGACAGAGGAGAGCAACAAAAACTCTGAACTTTTAAGTAGATTCACTTCTTTTGTATTAGAGACATAATTTAAAGGCTCCTCATCATGAAATAGCAGGTAGTTCATCAGGTGTAACTCCCTGAGCTGCTATTTTTCTTATTCAATTGTTGATAGTTAACAACTCTATGATTATCTCTTCTTAAAAGATTCAAGGATCGGCTGGTGGGAGTCAATAAGTCCATTTATCACCAATTCACAAAACCCTTTTTTTTTGGGTCAAGACAGAGATGTATTTCTTCTACCTTGGGTTGAATATCCCTTGGTTCAGGGCCAAATTGCAAGGTTGACTACTTCAACTTCATTAAATCATGGTACAGCTCACTTAGTAAGTTAAAACTTTACATGTTTCACAGTTCACCAGAGAGCTTTAGCTACCAATTAATTAGCTGAGCACAGTATGTTAAATGTCTTGCTGCAACCAAAAAAAGTAATGGCTTCCTATTTGCACAAATTTTCATTCCAGTACCACATACCCACATATTCTTCAGAGATGATCGTGTTGCCACAAACATGTGCCACCTAGGGATGTAGTTATCCAGGGATGAGATCCACCATCTTTCACGAGCTTCTTGGATGACGATTGTGGTAATCCTGTGGCCTACAACATAAAACTACTGAACATATATCATGTGAAGTACAAACTAGTTCTCGGGTTTTGTTTAAGAAAGAGAAATGGTGTAATTACACAAGTAGAGCTTCCTACAAGGCAGAAATCCCTGTTTGTGATTTTAAAAACAATTACTATCTTACTAACAAATTCCATACTAGTTTTGAGAAAAGCAGATATACATGGCTATCATTGGAAACGTTAAATTACACTATCATTAAGGGGAAAAAGTTAAGATAAAAAAAAATAAGTTAAGAGGTTACGTCTCCCTTTCCATTCTAACTGCCTTCCTGATGGAATGTGCTGCTGCATAAACAAGTTCCCTTTCTGTTCACTGTACAATTTCTACAGAAAATTTACTGGAGACTGTTAAATAAACTTCTTTAAGATGGAGAAATCCCTACATACCTTGTTTTCTTCGGTGAGCACCTAACAAATCCAGTTTACCATATAATAATGCACTGAACAGACGAAGAAAGATCCATTTATTTGACATCAATTCTGTTTGTGATCACCACAAGTTACCTCATACAAAACCTGCAAGGACAATATACATCTGCCAAAAATAAAAGAGAAAACTAGAGCAAAAAATTCAGTTGGACAGATAACTAAAACCACGAGATGCCCTTAAAACTCTGGTGATTGATAATAATTATAAGCAAAGCAAGGCATTGACATATGTCTAGAATAATTGCAAGGTACAAGAGTTCTTCCTCAAAAAAAAAAAAAAAAAAAAAATGCAAGGTACAAGAGTAGGCATTTGGATTATTACAACCTTCTCTGATATTAACAAAAGCTGGATGCTATTGAGGAAATCAATGGCTCATACAGGAGATTAGGGGGTTAAATTAATTCACAAAGAAAAATGTAGAGGGCTGTCGGTAGTTGAATAATTAACAGTTGGATTCACCAATGTGTGCCAACATCGGCAGATTTATACATTGCTCCAAAGTGAAAGTACAGATATGTCAACTTTGTCGACTGAAATGCATTTCCAGAAGAATAAATTGAGATTTTTACTGGATTCTGTACATCTCCACCGATGGAAAAGAATTCACAGGCAACTGTTATTGATTCTCAAAAAGATAGAAAATGATGATGCTGGCTGGTAATTGGTGGATAAATATCACCCCTCTCTATCAATGTTATTATCACCAGACGGCATCTTTCTTGTTTCTGAGAGTGACAATCGCCTGGGCTTCGTTGAAACTGCTTCAACAAGCTCTTCTGAAGTCATGTTCAATGCACTGGTTCCTGATGATGAACCCAATAGACGCTGAACTGTAGGAGCATCAGGAGTTGATGATGCTGCGATACTATAAGTGAAAACTGTCATTGGGTGATCAAACTTGCAACTTGGGCCAAATTTGCAGATCCCATATCTGGAATAGAAAATACACAATGGTTCTCCCTGCAAAACAAATCCAACAAAAGAAACCAAAAGAAAAGAATATTTTCAGCTCGCCAAGTTTCCACATTACCAAAAAGGTTTTTGGAGGGAAAAGCAGGAAAAAATAACCAGTCTTTAGACCATATCTACTTGTGTTTTTCCCTACATCTCTACTTCTCTTCCTTTATTTTTCTCCCAAATCTGTTCCAGGACTGCAGCAGTCATGCAGATTATGAAAATCTCGACAATAACACAACTCCTTCACCTAACATGATACACCTAAGTTCAGTAAGGTGGTGTTGGATTACAAATCTTTTGAATTTGAATTTGAAGGAATCAGTAGTTTTGTGAGTGTCAAAAGAATTGTTTTCCACGAATAGTTTATTTGCTCTTCTGTTTCCCTTTTGCTTTCTGTAGATAAAATAACTACTGTTTGGTTTAGAAAACAGTAAATTCTTCAGCCAGATAAGCATACTAAGAGTTCGAAGAAGTGAAGGATTTCTATGCCACAATTGACAGTATGACACTTTCTAATCCCCAGAACTTATTACGTAGATGTTTGTTCCTCAAGCCCGACGAAATTTTTTCATATTTGTGAGAACATGAAACAATGAGTAGCTTAGTCAAAAACTAGTCTTAACATGGATTCCAACAAATCTACAGGTCCCTACGTATTTGAAGTCATAATCAACAAAAGTTTTTCTTTCCTTCTTTAATTTTTGAAGAACATTTTTTCACATGGACTACAAGTCTATCTTCCAAGTAGAAAAATAATGAAGACACGATCTCTTTGAACCCATGAAACCTGTAATGTCAACTTATCAACTAGGGCACTTTGTTCGCAGTGGGAACTAAAAATACTATAACAGAATTGGGAGAGGACCAACTTCCAAGATTTAATTATCAAGCATGAGAAACAAAAACACTAACACTGACCTAGTATGGAAGCTTTAAACAGCATCACTAGACTGATGCCAAAATGAACTAAGCAAATAACAAAAAGTTCTACTCACAGGGCGTAAAGGAAGTCCAATGGGACTTAGCAGACAATCAGGAGGAGGAATAAGCCTTTCCCTTGGATGATGGAATCTACAAACAGCACCAAACTTGCAGTCTCCGGTCTTCATGTAAAACTGGCATTCAGGCTGTCCAGGTCGTTCAGGGAAGACATTCTCCCCTTGCAATGCATAGTACCCCATAGGACCAGAAGCTTGACGATATGGCGAAGTGACTCCTTGGGATCCCATGGTCGCTGAATCACTGGATCGTGAAGTTCCATAGACCTGGTTATTTCCAGCTGTCTGTCCCTGGCCCTCAGGAGAAGAAACTGAGCCCATCTGACCCTGAAAAAGATATTACCTATATGTAAATTGAGTTTGTATGCACGTAAAACAAAACCTCAAAATAGATATGGAACAGCTCATAAGCTAGTTCAATACAAAAGAATTCAAAACACTTGAGCATTAATGGTTACATTATCTTGCACAAATACTGTCTTATAAAGGGCAAAGAGTTTAAGTTCTTTTATGAATAGTCCTACTACGGACTAAAGTCAAGTTCCAACTCAGCCAGCTCCGCTCCCAATTGCAGTCCACTTCTTTCCCATCAAAGGAAAGATGATTATTCAGGAACCATGTTCTCACAAATTCATTAACATATTTCCATCTGGATATCAGCCATAATAAGAACTTAATACCATGACTACAAGAGTGGTCTATTGCATTATCTGTAAGAACTATAAAGGCAGTGAATCGGCTCCTTGAAACTAGTTCACAAACTTTTCTTGCCTATTTCACAATTGAGGGAATAATATCATAATATCCCACAGAAAATTATTCACTCAAATAGCGTAGGAAGAAGGGTACTTCAGTATCTAGTCATGGTGGCATCCTCGAAGAGCAACAGATGAGAACTACATCTTTGGAGTAATAATTACCAAGAAATTGTTGAATTGGTTTTCTATGTGCAGTGTTTTGGACGGCGAGAGGCGACAAAAGGCGACAAGGGCCTGCGTCGCCACGAGGCGACGCGAGCGGTGAGGCGCTCGAGAACTACATCTTTGGAGTAATAATTACCAAGAAATTGTTGAATTGGTTTTCTATGTGTAGTGTTTTGGACGGCGAGAGGCGACAAAAGGCTACAAGGGCCTGCCTCGCCACGAGGCGAGGCGCTCGCCTTTTTGAATTAAGGCTCCAATTAATACCAAAAGAAGAAGCGTACATGGCAGCAGTCACGAAGCGGCGAAGGAGCAGTAATCGCGAAGTCAGTTGAAGAAGAAGGTCGCGAAGTCGCAATCGCAAATGTGGAATGTTAAGAAGAAACGTACATGGCAGCAGTCACGAAGCGGCGAAGGAGCAGTAGTCGCGAAGTCAATTGAAGAAGAAGGTCGCGAAGTCAATAAAAAAGGAGCAGTAGTCGCGAAGTCAATTGAAGAAGAAGGTCGCGAAGTCGGTGTTTGCAAAAAGGAGGCAAACACGAAGGGTTCGCGACTGAGGAGAAGAGGAGGCAATCGCAAATGTGGAATGTTTGCAAAAATACCCTAAAAAAACCCTAATTTTGGCTTTTAATTATAAATCAGACCTTTAAAAAAAAAAAAGAAGAGGCAACACCAGCCTTGTCACAAAAGGTCGCCATTTTCAACTCGCCTCGAAGCAAATAGGCGAAAGTGCCTCGCCTCGCCTTATCGCCAAAGGCAAAAGGCGAGCGCCTTTCACAACACTGTCTATGTGGTAGTGTGATGATTCTCAAATATATTCAAGTTAAGAACAGAACCTTCAAATTTAGAAAGGAATCTCCGCATACACAAGCTGGGAGGGAAAAGGATAGAATTCGTTTATCCATCCGTCAATAACATCACATATTCTAGAAAAGTTATAATATTCCACAATATGAATATAGGAAAGAGGTTATAAAATCATAGCCAAAAAACAGTTTGACTAAACTTTTTTATACAAAGTAAGATTTCAGTTCAAGACTAAACCTTCTTGATCAACAAGCATATTTGGAACCCAAATAAGAATTATCTGGATGAAGTAAATTCTGGTTTTGAGAATAACAACCAAGTACAAAGTTAACTCATACATAACAAACAATTGCAATTAGCAAGGTATCATATGGACGCTTACACTGTATGCAAATCCTGGAACTGATACTACTCCCTGAGGCACTATCAATGGAGTGTAACCTGAAGGACCTTGCCAGCGTGCACCAGGGATAAAAGAACCTCTAGACAAGGGATAGGACAGCTGACCAGGAGTTGTTGCAGAAGGAACGGGAGGATAAACAGGAGAACCACGTAAGGAGACCATCATGTTAGAAGGTTGGGGATGGTGAAATTTACAGGTACTTCCAAACTTGCACTGTCCAGTTCTCATGTAATAAGCACATTCAGACTCATTCTGCGGGTAGAAAAAAGGCATTATGCATAACCACAGATCACAAACATGTCTCAAGGAAGAAGTCTCGGTCAGCCATTTCCACAATAATAACACACCCTAGCAAATCCAATGAAGCAATGCATGTATCCATGAATTTCAAACAAAATGACAAGGCAATAAATTCACTTATTAGTTTTCTCTTCTATGTTAAACATAAGTATGGCTCCCTTCAATCATTACAATTGATCATATATAACTTTTACCAGCAAGCATGTGGAATAAAAGAAATTGCAAGTGCCCTGTTCAAAAATATGGCAACTGAAAAGAAAAATGCAGGTTAAGATCCATTAGAGTCATTGTGAACGCAGACCTTTTTGCATACATTAGAAAACAGATCTATAAAACTCAAAAAATAGTTCTGGTAATGAAGTCAAACCGGGCGAAGTGGATAGCCCAAGACATTTAGGGTAACTCTTCCAGCAATCCCAGCCTTGTCTTTAGGATGGTGAAATTTGCAAGTGGCTCCAAATTTGCAAGTTCCCGTTTTCAAGAAGTACTGCGAAATTGCTAAAATCATTCAGTCCGTGAGCTAAATAGGTTTAAGGGAATTAGCAGAGACAAATGAAAATCTACCACAGGAAAGCTCACGCAGAGTACGACTTGAAGTGTCAAATAGATCGAATTTAAGAAAGATGATTGTATTAAATATTAAATGCCTGAGTCTAACTCTAAACTAGTCATCAATGGTTAATAAGCATTCAAAATGACAGAACTTTTGAACCATTAAAAGGCATCATAAATAAACACTCCAGACAGAAAAGTCTCTTCTATTTAACGAACATTTTGACAAATAAACCAAACCAAAAATCCAGATTCATCTTCACTTGTTCACTGAAGACTTGCAACAAAAAATGTGCAATATTATATCTTAATGAATTGTGTGAACAGCCTCATCTAAAAGTTTAAGCTGCCAGCGAGGGAACAATTATGTTTATTTGTTTTATGTCTAAAATAGGCCCGTCATACGTGGCCTCATTCTTTTTCCTTTTCTTTGGGTCAGACACGCAAAATATTTTGTTGATAGGTGGTGTTATTACCAAAGGACCTCTGCTTGCTGTGATTGTGACCGCCTCACTTAATAGCCTGTGTTGTTAAATAGAGAATATTTTTGTTTATTTATTCTATGTATAGAACAAAGTTGTACTTTTACTTGAAGGCTGGAGATTAAAGTCGCTTCATATAAGGAGTATGTAATATTCATTTGTGCAACCCAAGATCTGGTCATGCAGGGAAAAAGTGATCTTAAAAAGTAAAACAGACAGTATACAGAATCTAGCAATAATATTCAAAGAAAATCACACAGTGAGGTAACATTCCTTTTTAAGCACCAAACATTGGTCTTGGGATAACTACATCTATTAACCAACAACTCACCTTAATCCCAAGCAAGTTGAGATTGGCGATATGAATCCTCACTAACCATGTTGCTTCAATTAAATTCAGAACTAAATTTATCAACCAGAAAATTAAAAAATTACAAGGAGAATATTTCCAGTATTTAGCAAATGATATATACAGAAAACAGCATAGATTTATCAAACCAAATATTCAATACCCAAATAAGAAATAATTCATTCTCCACCATGAATTGAAATGTAATTGTTGAGTATGGGAGAATCAACTTTAGTCGCAGAGTTCATTTTGTACTCTTTCATTTCCAAATCATTTAGAAAACACCAGTTTATTTCCAGGATTCACTGTGCGTAGAAACAGGCAAGGAATCTATGAGTCTTATATTTTAGCTTTTTTCCATGCTTTGATAAGAGATTGGTACTTTGTTTTACCATGAATCTTTATTTAAAACCTTTTTGTGTAAATCCAGCCCCCAACTAGTTTAGGGTTGGGGCTATTTGTTGTTGCTCCATTTCTATAAATAGATGTTATTACACTGCTAGTTATTTTCCTGCATGTTCAACAAACAAAAGACACAGACCGAGCACATACCTGGCATTCTGGTTGTCCTATTCTTTCTGGATACTCTCCTTTCATCCTTGCAGTGGCAATGGCCTACATCACACTTTGCATATCATCAATTATAAAAATCAAAGAATATACAAGAATTTTAATACATATCTTTGTGGATCCATGTAAACTTAAATTCGGTGACAATTATTAAAGTTCTAAGTTCAACAGGAAGACATCATAAGCATTATACATCTAGTAATTATCATGAACAAATAGGATCCCAACTGAACATGGGAGACCGGGCTTCAAATCCCAACTGAGACAAACAGTTAGGTGATTTCTTTCCAATTGCCTAAGGCTTGGTAGGTAGAGTTACCCGAACATGTGCTAATCGGAGGTAGCAAGCACCCACCGCAAACTGGACTGGATACCACCATTATCACCAACAAAAGAAAAAGATCCCAACTGAATATCTCATACTGCAGTGTACAGAGATGCTTGTTGCAGTACGTACAAGGACGCTTATGTCTAGTATGCATAATGAATGTAAACTAAGGAACGAGGATTCAAAACCTATGACAGATTTTTCACACCCTACTTAAACATGGAGTGCAGGTTCGTCCTTTGATACTTTTTCCTTATGATACAAGGAAAGGGAGCACCTTTTCCGACCCGCCCACTTTGCAAGTGCTGCACAGATGTGCTTACAAACAATATGACCTTGTCGTTAAACATTTTTAGTGAGGGAAACAGAGTCGCAAGGAAGAATTGTTTGTCAGTTCAGCAAAGCCAAGTCTTGGAAGCTCATAGATTAACAGCTATTCAAATTCCAGTAAAAAGAAAAAATGAGTAGTAATATATAAGGGCTCTATATATAGGGACTTACGATCCTAATTCATGAAATTATAAATTATGACCATATCATTGAAATATTTTGTACACTAACCAAGATAAGTAGAAAAAATCAGCAAAACACCAAACAATAAAATCATTCAAGTTGGTATAACTTCTAGGAAGTTTTCTCAAATTCATCTTCCCCTATTAGTAGAATTCCGTGCCTTACCAGCTTCCTATTAGGAGGATGGTTGAACCTGCAAGTTGAACCAAACCTACAGAGACCAGTTCTGATGTAGTAGGAACAATCTGGTTCGCCTTCACGGACAGGATAATGTCCCGACTCAATTGAATCCCTTGATCTCAAATTCATTTGCCACAAAGTGTCTGAAAAACCGAGTGAGCAATAAGTACTATTATTGATAATTGGGGAAGCTTAAATGATACTAGTATTAATACCAGTTCCATAAACTTCTTCCAAATGCTCTGAGTTTTGGACCTTGACAACTTATTTTAGCAGTAATTAATCCAGTGTATCAAAGGCGAACAAAAAAACTCTAAGGTCCATTGGGGTTTTAAGTGCAATGCGCAGATAAAGCATAGGTTTAATGAAGGTACGAATGAAGAAAAAAATACAAATATGTATGTATAGTTCAAGACTAATAATTAAGAGCATGAATATCAAATATATGGAAAAAGAAATTGAAAAAAATTACGACAAAGTGAACTATCAATTGTTTAGTATCGCCTATTTAGGATTATGCTTAAATTTGGTCTTAGAGCCTCGATGACGATAGTGAAGCACCCATAAAGAGAGGCGAAGCGCCCAACATGTTTTGCGCCTCACTTCAGGGCTTAAGTGTGCCTTTGACAATACTGATTTAATCTTAAAAAAAAGCAACTTAAGTGCTCCAACGTAAGCTTGTTAAAAGCTTCTCCTGTTGAGAGCCAACTTGTGCATTTGCTTATACAGTATTCCTCTAACAATAAATGTACAATAAAGTTGGCGAGTACAACCGTAAGTACTTCAGGTGCATTTCATCATCATCATAAGTTATACTACTAATTAGTAATCACGTTTTACAATGGTCATCAAGAAATTAGAAAAGCACCCAACTTGTTCATCAAAGCATCTCTCCCTATTTACGAATTCCACAAGAACTCTTCTTCTGTTAACCATATCAGACAATTAAAACACCTTGTTGTCACCCTTCAAAACTTGCAAAAGGGATCAAAAGTGTACGCTTCAATTAATTGAAGGTCACATATGCTTAGTCTGATATCACAACGACTAAAATCAAAACTCATCAACAACTGAGGAACCAAGTGTGCTATTGACCCAATATCCACATATCAATGGAAGCAATCAAGAAACAAGAAAGAGGGGGAAATAGTAAGGATGAAATGCACTACCATTATATGAATGTAGACAGACAAAGAGAGACTTTCCTTTTGATCAATTTTAGTGAAAATAATATTCAAAATATGTACTTTTTAATGAAAAGGCAAAAAGAATTAAAAAATTGCAAAATATATGAAGAGCAAAAAGGACAATAATATCACATATGCACTCTGACATGCTCAGAGTAATAAAGTATTACTACCATATACAGCAAAGCTTGGGCAAACATGAAACCTTTTCCCAACTAAAAAATAAAATCTCAATTATAAGAATTGAATCTTTATCTTCGTCCCTTGTTTACTTAGCGACAAAAAGCCAAAAAAGAAAAAACTGCAAGTCAAATTACAAAGGGTGCAAGCCACCATCTAAGTAACGGTTCGACAAAACCCAATAATTTTAGCTCAAATCTCGTATTTATGTTAAAAAAATTCATTAATTCGAAACCCAATCAAAATGAAACATGGTTCACAACCCATAAACTAAAAATTCTTGCTTTTTCACATTTTACACCAGAATTCGAGCTATGAAAACAACCTCTTACATAATCCGGCCCTCTCCCCCGACCCGCACACATAGCAAGACCTTAGTGCACCAGACACCCTTTATTCTTTTAGCTACAGTGATGATCCTCAACCCAAAAAAGCAAGATAAAAACAGTACCTTGGTCGAGAGACGGTGACAAAGAGGAAGGTCCTTCAGTCACAGACAAGGAAATTCCGGCATCAAAATCCATGATGATGATGATTATGGTTAAGAAGCAAAATAGAAGTATTCTTCTTCTACTACTACTACTACTTCCATTAACAACAACCCATCACCGGAATTTCCATTAATTCCGACCAACTTTTTCACTGATTTCAAAAAACACAAAAAAGGAAGAAAAAAAAAAACCTTGTGTTTGATGAAATGCAGCAAAGAAAAAAAAAACTGAAAACAGAGAGAGAGAAAAGAAAATAGGGGTATTTGTGTGAGAAAGAAAAAGAGGGGAAAAACAGAGACAAAGAGAAGGAGAAGGAAAAGGAAAAAGAAAAGGAGGTGTTTTTTCCTCTCCACACAAAAAACCAAAAGAGAAGAGAAAAGAGAAGAAAATAGCAAAAAGAGAGTGAATATGAACCAAACAAACATTTGAGAAGAGAAAAATATACAACAACCAATCAATTTTTTACACAACTATTTTTTGCTTTTGACAAAGTGTTCGCCTTTCTCTCCGTTCGTCTCAATTTATATGATATAATTTGAATTTCAAGAGTTCAGCTTCTTTATTTTAGTTATTCATTCGGAGGCATTCCCTCATTTTTCCATATGTTTGTGTTACTCTACTTTTTAGTTTGTTAGTTTGAATTATGAGAGTTCAACTTATTTATTTTGGCTATCCATTCGGAGATCTCATTTTTTAATATGTTTGTCATAATTTACTTTTTAGTTAATTTGAATTTCGAGAGTTCGGCTTCTTTATTTTAGCTATCCATTTGGAGATATTCTCTTGTTTTCAATATGTTTGTGTTACTCTATTTTTTAGTTCGTTTTAAAAAGAATATTTTTTCACTTTTTAATCACTCTTTTAGGAGGTGTTTTCTATCATGTTTTTTTTCTTTTTTTTTTTGCTCTTTCCATAATTGAATTCGGATTAGGCCATAAAATTGAATCTTTAAGAATTTGAAATACAACAAAAAAAATGTTTTTAGTTTTTTCATTTCAAATAACTCAAAAAAAAGTCATAAACAATTCTAATTAGTATTCATAGTCAAACACAAATTCAATTTTTAAATACTTTTTTCAATTTGAAAAAAAAAATTAAAATGGAACATGGTCAAATGTCCGTTTAATTTCAGTTTTTTATGTTTAAGATCACAAGTTAAAAAGATATTTTGGTATATATGTATTTAGCTTAAGACTACAAGATTCATAAATCTTTTTACTTTATTAACTTATGCTTCATGTTGAAATAAAACAAATAAATTGAAATGAAATGAACAATTTTTAAGGCATACAAATAAATGGTGTTCGACTTCGTAGTCTTTTCTTATTCAACCCTTAGAATTTGAATGATGTCGTCTAAATTGAGACATAAAGAACTTTTTTTTTTTTATTTTCACATATTGTCCAAGATCACGTAGAGCTGATTAATTCAAATTCATATCGAAAATCTCCGCTTAGAATAAAATGCTCCTAATAGAAAGTGTCTTGGTTGCCTCTTTAGCACTTGCTTAATACTATTGGTGTAGTAATTTTTATTTTATTATTTATTTTAATATGGTTGAGTTTTTAAGTTGACTTAACACGTGTGCTTTTTCTCTTTGTTTTCATAATAAGATTTCTTGATTTAGTTTTTCTTATTTGAAAAGGGGTTAAAATTACATTTAAATTATGTGAAATGGATTAATTTCAATACATTTAACATTACCCTTTTGGATTAACTAACCTTATTTCTCGATTTATTTTTTTTAAAAAAAAAAAGTATTTTTGCACATGTTTGTTTTCTTCACTTGTTGCAATAAGAAATAATAGTAATAATTAAAAAAATAAATAAACGAACGACATTTACAAGAGGGCATTGGTCTAGGCATTAACGAGCAATTGAAAAATTAAATAAAATGTGTTATATTGAAGTCTTACTTGAATTATTGAGACTTTAGCTTATTAAATATATTTGTTATTTCAAATAGGAATATTTATTTACTCCGTAAATATTTAGTTTACTAAAATTTTGTACACAGTCAATAAATCAGTAATACATTCAATTGAAATTCACGTAAATGTGACATTTGGCAGTGACTCTAATAACTATCATCCTATAACTGATTTACTATGCATTTACTGATATCAACCATCACCAAACACATTTATCGTTAGTTACGATTGTCAACCACTTTTGTTATCTATTTTTACTATACAATTATTATTACCGCTAATCTTTATGGATTAGTTATCACCGGCATCCATCAACTCGTCATTATGTAGTCGTTATCCTTGATTAGTCCTACTGATTATCTAATGAGCAAAGGCAATTAATTGGATTCTCAAGGCTCAAAGTAATTATTTCATTACTTGAACGTACATTTATTTGAATGATTATAGTAAAAATGAAAAAAAAAAAAATAACCAAGACAATTTGATGTGACTACTTTATTGAGACGATCATTTTTATAAGAAGGAGAAATTCAATTTGTAAATTTAAATTCAAAATAATTAAATTGATTAATATGGAATAGAAAGTAGATACACAGAACTAATCAAAACTTAGTTTGATTAATAAAAAATTTGAATCGAAATTCTCATATCTAATTTAAACTATCTGAACTTTCATCTCGTAAAATGCACATAAGCTAATTCAAATTACACTGCTTTATTTTATTGAAGGTGGAAAAAAAAAACTAAAAACTAAAAAAACAAATAATAATTAACAATAATAACAAAAGTTGACATATTGTGATTTGTTGCCTTGTCGGTGAAGTGAACAGAAAGAAAAATGTGAGAAAAAGGGATATAAAATCAACAACTCAAATCAAGTGGAAGGTCCATTTTTGATTAATTTATCGATCGTTTGTTACTTGGGATAATATGAAATTTTCTAACTTAAATTTGAAATAAATTTATATTAAGTTTAATAATTATAATATTGATGTTATAAATTCATATCCAAATGTAATTATAAGATATTTCACATTATTCCATTCAATTTGAATTATTTTATCCATTTCGAAATGGAACAAATCAATTCAATAATTATAAGAGAGAAGTATAGATAATATTTCTTAACTTGACACAAATTATTAATTTCATCTCTGAACTATTGACAATCTTAAGAATACATAACTACTTGACTATTTGAACATAAATGCACCTCCGATATGCCATATGACAAAGCAAGTGATCTCAAACTCTTGTTGAAGCATGAAACTATTTATAAAAAAATCTGAGAGAAGTATTAAAAATATCCTTGAATTTGACGAGACCAACTATTGACAACATTACAAGTTGTTGATGTAATATACCACAACTATATAATATTACGGTTGAAAATAAAAATGACAAAAATGAATAATAAATTGAGGAGCGGATATCTCGCTCTCTTTAAGGAGATTCAAGCCCACTGCAGTACAATCTACACCGATCCAACAGTATCACTCTTGACTTGTCCCCTCCGAAATACAACAGCCCAACAATGTCGTACAACCCAAGCAACTTCAGATTTAGTTGAAGAGTCCAAAGCTCCACATAAAAACACTTTCCTTCAAATTGACACAACATGATACATAATGTGACATATAGTATATTTTTATTAATATAAAAATGTCAAGTTTTTGACCAAAATCATCCTTAAACTATATCCTAAACTTAAACTACATCTTTAAAATATCATTTTTAGCAAAAAAAATATCCTTCAAGTATTTAAAAGTGAACAATTTTTCATCCGTCTACTTGAATTTATCAGAAAACTAATAGATCCCACAAAAATCAAGTCATCCCTTCATAATTATTATTCTTAGAAACGCCAAAAATTCTGTTGCAAACTTTTTCGGTAATTGAGTTAAGCATTATGCAAAAAAATTTAATTTGATAATCCTTTTTCATTTATTTTTCATGTAATTTGGTATTAAAAATATGATTATATAGTTGAAATACATTTCTTCTCAATTGAATATGCTAGAAGCAACATTTATTGGAGACTTCCGCTTCTCCAGTGTGTTCTTATCCAGCTTCTTTCCGTTACTGAATGAGAGCAAATCATGTAACACCTTTAAAACATTTTTTGTTTCCGTAAGCAATAGCGTCTAAGATTTTTAATATTTTTTTTCAGGAACTTCTTATAACAAGTAATGAAATTATGTAGGAAAACTTTTGTTGATAGTCATGTGAATTGCTCATGCTTTTGTAGGATCCCTTAGTTTTTTAACGATATCTAACAAAAGGATGAAAATTGTTCACTTTTAAATATTTGAAGGATGTTTTCTGCTAAGAATAATATTTTACAGATGTAGTTTAAGTTTGAGATATAGTTTAAGGATGTTTTTGACCAAAAATTCCACCAACACAAGTCACAACAATAATATATTCACTGAAATATCACTAAATGAGATATGAGAAAAATAGAATAAATACATACCTTAATATTATCTCGAGTAGGAAGAAAGGCTATTAAGTTGATGGATGTTATAAATTTAATTTACATCTAAATGTAAAATCATAAGATCTTTCATCTTGTTTCATTCAACTTCCAAATTATTTCATCAATCTTGAAAGGGTCCCCATCTAGAAATAAACAAACATGTTTATTTTTTCACCTTGTTGTAGAGCCGCCATCACCACCAACAATAACATATTTAATGAAATTTAATAAATGAAGTCGATAGAAAATAAAACATATGCAAATCTGAATATTAGATCAAGGGTATTTCTGAAAGACCTGAAATTAGAATATATGTAAAGTTTAGCACTAATTAGAGACTGTTTTCGAAAGAGCTCGGAATGTGGTAGAGCCAACAAAAACTATTAACATTTCCCACTTGCTAAGGCCTAGCTTTGGGGAGATCTTGCTACTCTCTTTGCTTCTCCTTTGTGTCCGCAAGATCTCCTCTTCTTCTCCTCTCTTTCCATTTTTCAATCCAAAATTCCCCCCTTTTCAAGATCCATTGACACCCTTTTCGATTCCTTTAAGAAAACTCACCTTTTCCCCCATTAAATTCGCTTATTTGCTGTTTTTCTTGAAGAATTTCAGAACTGGGGTTGGTACTCAATTACCCAGAAAGAAAAGCGATATGGGTTTGCTTTCAAACCCCAAATTTATATGGATCTTGTTACTTCTCATCAGTATCCCTTTGATTTCGGCTCAGGTAGTGTAGAAGTTCCTTTTTATGAGTTTTATTTGGGTATGAGTAATGGGTGTGCCATGGATTTTGAGTTTTTTTGTTTGCGTTGGGTGTATTTAGGAAGCTGGGGATGAAACTCAAATTGTTGAGTCAGGTGGACGGTTCAAAGATCTGGGGAGGCGGAGTAAAGTAAGTATTCTCAGTTCATTTTTGCAGTTTGTTATATGTTGTGGTTGTGAAAATTTGCAGAATGTGTGTAATATTTATGCTTAGTAAGGTATATTAATTAGCTTGAGGTGCATAAATATACAGCATTTGTGTAGTTTATAAGCATAGAGAGGTACACCATTTGCTTGATGTGTGTGTGCTAAATAGAGGTGGATCCGGAATTTAGAGTTAGTAGGTTTTAAACTCCACTAATGTGAATGTGCTGCTTTTGAAGTGGTGGGTTTGGCTGAACCCACTTCATCTACACAAAGTCTACCCCCCCCCCCCCCCCCCTATGCTGTAGTAGCATGCCATAGGATTATGCCGGAATAGAGGATCTTGTGGTTAGGTTTTTTTGTCCTTTTGTTCATATCTAACAAAGCTTAGCATCAAAAGTTGAAGTAATCTTAAGTATTTGATGGAGCTAAGTTGAGATGCAAACATGCGGTTTACCTAGTGTGTAGATTGATAAGCTTTTGTCAGAGCAATAGTACCGGAGTCAATGATTCAGTTGTATGTATCATTGATTGAGGTGAATTGGTTGTAATAATTTTCTTATAACAAAATGTGTGCTAACTTGTAAAAACCAAATGTTGGAGGAACATGTAAAGCGTCGAGGATTTAAATAGCAAGGTCAAGTTCATCAAGAAATTGTCTTTGTCGTTACACTAGTTATGCTAATACTTCACCTATCAACATAGAGTTGTTCAACTAAAAAGTGACAAGTGAGGTACATCCTAGTTGTAGAAGTCCTCCACCTCCAACCATAAGTTTAGGGGGTTGAAGTCATTAAGAAGCAAATTAGTAGTGTATTGTCTCGCCTATCCTTCCGTACTAGTAATCATAGTATTACTCCTATAGTTTCTTGTCCTTCCGAGTTCTTTTAATATCTACCATCTCTTGTACTTTGATTATCACACTATTTTGTTGTAGTTACTGTTTTTTTTTTTGGGAATGCTTTGACATGCTCATGATTTCTTCACCTCTGTTATTTCTTTTTCGATATACTTTTCCTTGAGCTGAGGGTCTATAGGAAACAACCTCTCTACCTCCCAAGGTAGTGGAAAGGCCTGCGTACACTCTACCCTTCCTAGATCCCGTTTGTGAGATTACATTGGGTATGTTGTTTGGGGGGGGGGGGTTTACCATATCAGAAAAAAGAAAAGGAAGTTACAACAGCTATTGAATTGATACCTTGATATACCTCTTCTTATAATTGATATGTAGTGTGTTGAGGTTGAAAAATTGAAAGAACTGCAAATAAGAATTGGTTCCTTCTACTGTGCAAGATTTGAAAACCAATGGGTTACCATTTACCAAAAATTTGATGTCAAATATAAAGTGACACTATTTGAGGAGCTAAGGTGTTAATTTGACTTATGTATTATGTAAGAAGTAATTTATAAGCATAGTAAAAATAGTAATTAGGAAGTCAACTTATTGAGATATCATCATACTGAGTTTAAACTTGTTTCTTCAAATGAATTTTTATTTTAAGACATGTAAAAGTCATATAAGATAATTGAATGGTGTCACACATTTTGGTATTCACCAAATAATAGGAACTTCTTGTTTAGTAAAGATAGTAATTGGGAAGTTAACTTTATCGAGATATCATCATATCGAGTTTAAACTTGTTTCTTCAAATGAATTTTTATTTTAAGACATGTAAAAGTCATATAAGATAATTGAATGGTGTCACACATCTTGGTATTTCTCCAAATAATAGGAACTTCTTGTTTGAATGGGGAGAAGGGAAATAATTCTTATCCCTTAGCTTAAATGATCTAGCTTAGCATTTCTACCATGTGAATTTCTTAATCACTTTATTGAGTTTGCATTTATCTACTGTTCAGATTATAGTTGAGAAAATTAAGACTGGTGCTGTGAGGGGTGACGATCCAGATTCTACTGATTTTGGTCTGGACGTGGACTCTAATCTTGGCACTCTTGATGCCTTATTTGCTAGTTTGTCAATGATTCTTGTCAGCGAGGTCAGTAACTCCGCCGATGAATTATTCATTTTTGCAGCGCCCTCCTCAAAATGTTGCCTTACTCTCCGTTTAATATATGTTTTCTGGATGGCTATGCTGCTAGATTGGTGATGAGACATTTATAATAGCTGCTCTGATGGCAATGCGTCACCCCAAATCAATCGTTTTATCCGGTGCGCTCAGCGCCTTGTTTGTTATGACTGTAAGTAATTGAATTTCCTTCCCTACTTTGCTAGTTCACACATGCAACATTTCTCTCCCCTTCATTGTGTTCAATTATTTCTCTTTCATTTACAGTTCTCTCTTAGTATGTGCAAAAATGTTAGTGCTAACTCTAGGTCTCCTCTTCTTATAACTAGATACTTTCTACCGGGCTTGGGAGGATAGTGCCAAATCTGATATCAAGGAAGCATACAAATAGTGCCGCTACAGGTTTGTGTTTTACAAATTGCTGTTCTGTAATTGTCTTATTTACTAACAATGTGAGGCCTTTCTGCTGATTTTAGATTTTTAACTGTCTATAAGATGTTGACTTGGAATCTGACAGAATTTTTCCAGTGTTCTTATTCCAGTTTCTTACCAGATTTTCTATCCCTTGTGTAATGTTGAACTAGTGAATTGCTACTTGTTCTTTCTATGCAACGTGAAGTAAATTATGGTTTTTCATTGGGTTTGCAATACTACTACAATTTTAATTTTTTTTTCTGTTTTTCCTTCTTGATATGCCTACTTTCCCCTTTGTATTCCTTTGCTTCTTTACATTTCCCCATATTTTTGTGCGACAAGGCTGATTCTATCCTTACCATCTTTATTTTGTTCGCTTAGATAGTTACGAAGTCCTATTTTTCCTATTTTTGTGCAGTTCTCTATCTCTTTTTCGGGCTTCGACTTCTCTACATTGCATGGAGATCATCAGATTCAAAGGCTTCACAGAAAAAGGAAATAGAGGAAGTATGTTCCCCCTTTATATTTGTTCAGATGTTTTATATTGCTATATGTTATTGCTTAAAACTTTAGAGTACTACTTTTGATTTTCTCTTTGTCTAAAGATGACTGTAAATTTGACTGCTCGGTGATTATGAAATATCTCAGGTGGAAGAGAAACTTGAAGCTGGACAGGGAAAAGCAGCTTTCAGGCGATTCTTTTCTAGATTCCTTACACCCATATTTTTGGAGGTATGTATGTGCATTCATTCAGAGGAATGTTCCGTCACTTTTAAATTCACTCAGTTGGTACGGCAATATCAGTTTAGTACTTCATTACAATCCTAGAATCTATAAAATTTATAAAGATAACTAACATTTGTTGTTGTTGATGTCTGTGCAGGCCTTTATCTTGACCTTTCTGGCAGAGTGGGGAGACCGTAGCCAGATAGCAACAATTGCTGTAAGATTTTCTTATTCCCTTTTGACTGTGGCTCATAAAAAGCTGGGCGCTACTTTTATCATCATTTACTTGTCAATGTCTTGTTTATCAGAGCTGCAGTTTAACCTCTGGGTTCTGACTGACTTGCGAAGTTGACCCTTGTCTTCCCTTAAAACCTTAATGATGTTCAAATGAGCTAGTGCATAATGTTAGGACACCTATGAAAATCCCAGTATCTTATAAATGAAAGTAAAGAATATCAACCATTAGAGACGGGTAGAGGGGAGGGTTCATTATCCAACGAGATTAACTAATAAGTAGAATGTGTAGCATTATTAGCTTCACGTGTGCCATTAACGTTCAAGGATGTCTTTAACTGATTATGATCTTCGTTCTGCAGCTTGCTACTCACAAAAACGCAATTGGAGTTGCTGTTGGGGCAACAATAGGACACACTATATGTACTTCAGTGGCAGTGATAGGTGGAAGCATGCTTGCATCCAAGATCTCACAACGAACAGTAGCTACAATCGGAGGCCTACTTTTCCTCGGGTTTTCCTTGTCATCGTATTTCTATCCACCTCTATGATTTTGACTTCATACAATCTAATTCTCCAGGAATCGTGTTGCTCCAATCTTGTCTCGGTTATTCCAAAAGTAGGCTTAAGAGGAAAACAAATTATTGGTACTACAGGAGTTTAACCTTGATTTTTTTTTTTGTGTAAATGCAATCATATTGAATATGTTTTACATGAATCAGAAAAATTGGCAGTTGTCTTATGTTTACATTGTTGTCAAAAGAGTAGAATAAATTGCATGGTATTTGGTACCATTATTGAGGCTCTGATTAATCTGGACTCGTGCCACGTAACACCTATTTAAGGGGAAAGTAAAACATTTTTCATACTCAGATCTCAAATTCGAACTTGAGATCTCGAATAAAGGATGGAGGGATCCTATTAGTTTCATTACATTGTGGGTGCTCATAACTATGTCAATGTTTGGTAGTGGTGTTAAGCTTTGCATTATTAATATCTGCATAACATTCATGAAAATTTATCTTATTTTATTCGCGATAAGAACGTGAAATATGAGCTAGTTATTTGTATAATAATGCCCTAGGAAGGTCAAAACACTTGTTTAATTGAAGGAAAATGTCTAAATCTACCTATGTGGTATTCGAAATTTGTCAATTGAGCCATCCACAATTTATTCATTTATTTATTTATATATTGTTGTTAGCAAATCATTTCGTATTTACACTTGCCAATAATTTATAAGTTTTAGTGTGAAATGAGTGAACTTCACGTGTTCAAATTTTGCCCATAATTCAACATTGATCAATTTCGGATTGTATACGAGAGCTACTTTGCAATCTTCTTAAGTAGAATCTGAGGAGGATAGAGTATACACATGTTTTACCCTACCGATAAACCACTCAAGGATCTGAATTGAATAAATAATGTAATATTATCACCACTTATTAATATGCTTTTTTTTTTTTTATATATTTGTTTTGCCATTTTTGTTTCTATGATGGTCACCTTCCTCCAAAAAGATACCTAATTAATTGGTATTTTCTTTATTCTAATCATTATTTTCGGATAATATATTGACTGACAAGTAATTAGGTCTTCTATCTTTGTTTCATTATTTAAAAACAAAAAAAGAAAATTTAATGTAAGTTTCAACAACAACAAAAAAAGATTTATTTTATTCCCTTCCTACCTTTTTTTTTTTTTATTATTTTTTTTTATAACTAACAGGTTGTACTAATCACCAAAGAGTCGATCCAGTTTTATATTAAGTCCCTATTTACTAATTCTTCGGGTTACTCAGATGGTTTGACTTGAAACTTTCATAATGAAAGTCTTATCAGGTTCAAAATTCCTTGCTTGCGACAACAAGGAGTTGTTCTTTTGGATCGAGCTCATCGCATACAACTTATCTAGTGCAGTTTATCTTTCTTATATAATATACGAGTCATTATACAAGAATGAAGTTTACACTGTGCGCACCCAAAAAATAACCGATGACAGGTTAATTTCATTGTCATTAAAAAAATTAAGTCCTCATTTACTTAATCTGTAACATTAGTCATAAAACTAATTAAGTAAAACTTTAGTCAAGTATTTAATTCTACCTATATGCAATTAATGGATAATGTAGCCATTTTGTTAGGTTTGTTATTTTTTCAGTCGTCTAAACTTGGGTAAATGTGTAAATCAAATTAAGCACAAACAATTAAGAAAGTTTTATAAGGACCATGACCTTTAGGAATGATTTGTTTCTTCATTAAAAAAAAGGGATAAGGGTCTAAAAAATATCCCAATTTTGGTCGAATTTGTTGTTACGATACTAAATTTTCATGAGGACCTATTACCTCCCTAGACTATTTAATACCGTATTTTAAATACATATATTTGCCCACGTGGACATAAAAAATAATGCAAAATTATAAATAGTAATGTGTCCACGTGGGCACATATATACCTTTAAAATACACTATTAAATAGTTCAGGGGTAAAAAATACACTATTAAATAGTCTAGGGAGGTAATAGGTCCTCATGAAAGTTTAGTATCGCAACAGCAAATTCGACCAAAGTTGGGGTATTTTTCAGACCCTTATCCCTAAAAAAAATATAGTTTCTCATATGATGTCTGGTATTCATATTGGACCCGTGATTAATTTGTATTCGCACAATGTAAGGTCAATTTAAAGAAAAATCGCTCTCTATCAGGATATTTTTTTCAAATTCAGATATCTCGATTCAAAGCCTTAGATTAAAATTTGAAAATTACCCTATCTATTCCACGATAATATTTGTGATTGTACTCAGTTTTATTGGGCATGACTCTGGACATATGCTGATTTGTATGTCTTTAACTCTTTACTAAAGAGTTTTAAACTTCTAGTTAAGTTTGATATTTATGCTGGTCGGAGATAATTAATAAGTATTTGATGGAATAATTAATATGCATATAAACTAGCTTAGACACAATTTTCTAGTAAATATTACAAGTAACATTTTACAGTAGATAAAATTGATTAATTATATATAATCATTACATTATGAGTGGATATGAAATAAATCAATCTATACATGAATAATTCAATGCAAGACATGATTTGGACACTAATTTAGTTACACTAAAATGCTTGTAATACACTTCATAAAAGGTGGAGTCCAATTTAAGTATATGATTGAAAAAATAAAAAAATATTCCACTAGAAATGAAATGAAAGAAAATGAAAACAGAACTTATTATAAGTGTCATTGGACTGATCATCACTGCTGTTTGGTATGATATTTTCAACAAAAATAAATGGTGGCTTCTCCTCTAAGAGTGGCAAGTAAAAAGATAAGACCCCACCATATGCATTAGCCCATTCCCCCCCCCCCCCTCCCACATGCAAATAAAATTTAACTTGTATACGCTGACAATATAGTACGTGAGATATTATCAGTACATTTAAATGATTAGTTATAACATATCGATCTTATTTTTCATGTTAAATAACACTATCAAGAAATCACTAGTTTCTGATAAACGTTCTATTGAAATTTGGCTTGTCGGTAAAGAGTTTTATATGAAAAAGTCGTTGAAAATGTTGCTGACGAGCCAAATTTCGTTAGATTCTATCGAAAATCCCCATTACAAATTAGTGAATTTATGATGCTTTTTTTTTTTTACATAATTATATATTAATTGTAAGCTTATAAAGATTGGCGTAACTAGTAAAGTTGTTGTCATGTGACTAGGAATTCATAGGTTTGAGCTATAATTAAGTTTGTCAGTCTGTTGCATAAATATAATCTAAGACTGTGTATAAATAAGTATAATAGACCCTCGTGATCGAACTCTTCCTATAAAAATGCAATAATAGAGCTTTGTCATCTAATCCTTCCTCAAATCCCATGCATGTCTAGTGTATCGAACTGCCTTCATCTAATCCTTCCTCAAATCCCGTGCATGTCTAGTGTATCGAACTGCCTTGTTTTTAGTTTTTAATGTTAAATCTCTAATCTAACCTATACAAAGAAAGGGAATTAAAGATAAAGACATGCATAATGTAAAGTTGGAATTTCTTGTTTAATTAATGTAATGTTTTATGATTTGGACATGCTAATAAGTTCTTTTTGCATCATCTAAATATTTGTTAAATACTGTACAATTATTCTGACTTAACAACAAAGGTATCTACCCTATTTGCATTATATAACAAACTATTGTCTTTCACCAACCATCTTCTTCTTATTACTTCATCAATTCTCAACAACAGAAAGATAAAAAAAATCTTACACATTTTTTTTAATTTTTGGTGTGTGTTTTTGATAACAATGAGGTATAGAATGGAAAGATTTGTGTTACTTCCATTTTCTGTGGGTTGTATCTCTGAATCAAGTGTTGCAATTGGTCATCAACAACATAAAAGTTCAAGCATTCATCGACCAAACTTAATTCCAACAAGTTTGTTTTTTTCTCTTGACACTAGTTAAGTTTATCTCGTTTAAAAGTTTAAGTTGTTATATGGGATAATAGTATGACTTTTGTTTCTTTAATTATGTTTTTAACGCGCTAGCTAGATTCTTTATGTGTTATTTTGATTCTTTTTTATGAGCCAAATACGTGAAAATTCTTTTTGATAATGAATGGTGGTGGTGAGACTTGAAGATCTTTTGTATGCTTTGATTTCATCTAAAAGTTTAATCTGTTAGAGTATTTTTTTTGAGAGAATGAACTTTTATTTTATTAATCATGTTTTCAATATACAAGCTTCTTCGCATGCTAATTTGATTCTTTTTTATGAGCTAAACACGTGAAAATTTATTGTAATAACAAGTTGGGGGCGAGATTTGAGCATATGATACTTTCATGCTTTATTATCATGTTGAATGAGGATCTTTGACTACTCTGACATTCTATTGAATTATATGATCATCGATCTCATCTAAAATTAGTTTAAACTATTAAGTTTTTAGAGAGAATAGACGACTTTTATATTCATAGTTATGTATTCAATAAACTAGCTACCTCATATATTAGCCTGATTCTTTTTTATCAGCCAAACACATGAAAATTTGTTTTGATAATTTGAATTAATAGTGAGACTCGAATAAAAGACTTATGGCTGGTCTGATATCATGTTTAATGATATGACTATACAATCTAAAAATTTATACTGTTAAAGATATCACATTTGAATTTTCTTAATTATGTCTTCAACAAATTCGCTAATTAAATAAATTCATACAAGAAATTTGTGGTTATGATTTTTATTTTTTGCCATAATGCAGAAATGCTAGAAGAAGAGAAGGAAGAAGAGGCAGATGATGAGAAAAACTTGGAGGGTGAAAATTTGAAGAACCAATTAGGCCTTCCAAAATTTCAAAGGCTTTTTAAGAATTTCAAGAACTTGTCTCACTTATTTGGTGAGTTCTCCTTTCAATATTTAAAAAAAAAACTCATTATAATACAATAAAGTCAAAATCGAATTTAATATTTTTTCTTAAATTTTGTATGAAGTCAAAAATTATACAAATAAATTAAAACGATAGAACTACTAAATCAACTTTAACACCAAACTTACCTATTAATGTGATATTAGTATATATTAGGTGAAGTTTTGTAACTTTTTTTATTTTTTGTGAAATAGTGGACAAGGACCAAATGGAAGAAGAAGAGGAAGAAATGGGGATGGAAATAGGATTACCAACAGATGTGAAGCATGTAACACACATTGGAATTGAAGGTGGTGAAGTTAATACTTCATTAATCCTTAATTCAACAAGGACTAATTGGGATTATCTTAATCTCAAATCACCTAATCATGATTTACTCACTCAATTCTCTTCTAATTTCTCTTTTCCCAATATGGCTAATCACTCCCCTAATCACACATCTATGGCTACTTCCTCTTAATTAATATTGTAAACTTCTACTTAATACTTTTGGTTTTTTACCAAAAGTAATTGTACTTTGATGATTACAATTGCTTATAGTTTGTTGGGTGTGGGAAATAAAATATTCCAAATGTATATTTTATTCTTCTTTTTTTCTTTTTTTAGTTTACTAAAGAACAAATGAGTTCATTAATTATTATTATTATTATTATTATTATTATTATTATTATTATTATTATTATTATTATTATTATTCAATAACTTTAATCCAAATTTTGCTTTTGTATTAAGAAAGTTATTTAATATACATGTATTCATGAGAAATGAAATTTAGTGATCCTAAATTGGCATATGGTGTAAAATAGTAATCAATAATCAATTAAGAACCTACTATGTAAAAAGGGTTATGAATCAAAACTCAAAATTCAAAATTCATAATTTATAAATTTTAAATTTTAAATTTGTCTCTATATGTATGCATGTCTGAATAATGATGTAGATCATAAGAAATTAAGAATTATCGAAAATTTTAATGAAAGAAACATGTTGAAATTTAGCTTACCAAATTTTGAAATGACTTGTTGGTAAGTAAAAAAATTACATTTTGTTGATAATTTTTTTTTTGACTTGTATGAATTAGTTGGTGATATTTTTGTCTATGAATTGGTTGGTAAGATTTTGATGAGTTAAAAGTTCAAAACATTACAGGTAGTTAATTAGATATAAGATAATGACAACAACTCCACGTGAGTTGATTTAGTGTTTGATACTTGTTTTCAGGTTCGATTAATTTTAATTCATGTAGAAAAACTTCATTTTGAGAAAAGTTATCTTTTATAAAAAGTACTTTTATTCGTCTCAAAGTTTGAAATCAAAATCTCTCACTAAAAAGTAAGAAGTTATTAATAATTCCAAATCATGATAAGTGAATGAATTGACTCTTACTATCGATAAAAAAAAAAACATAGTAGTAGGTACAAAATAAATTGCTCAATGTTTTACTAAAATATTTAATTAATTTATTTTTAAAAAATAAAATAAAATAGTAGTAATAGAATAGTTGGTAAATGATTGTGACATTGTTATTCATTTTCAACCTCTTTGGAAAGCAACACTTGAGTATAAGGCATTTGCAAGTTTATATAAGAGTGATTAATTATAAAAGTTTTTTAGGTAGAAAAGGATTTAAGTTTCATATATTGATAATTTAAAGATCTTTTACGTTATCAAATTACATAAAGATGAGTTGCCATAAAGAATTTAGTAAATATATCAAAACATTTTTTAGTAAACATAAAATAAATCATTAGTAATCACAAAACGCTATATTTTTTTTCAAACTATTCCAACTCTTATAGTATATATCTAAATTATATATTTTTCAATTTTTCTATGTTTGGCTAAACAAAATGTTTGAAAAATATTTTCCTTAAAATTGACGAAAATGACTTCTCTAATTGAAGTGGTAAAAACAAGTTGCATAAGTGACGTTTCAAGTTTATTGTCTCCTCCCCATCAATCGAAGCCACTCAACCCTCACCCCTTGACTATCGTACCTCTCGCAACCTCCAAACCCCCACTCCCCATCCCTACACGCCTCTAAATAATATATAAATGCTCTCGAAATAATATATCTTGCTTACTTCTCAAACACCAAAAATAAATTAAAAAACTCACTTATTTTTTTTAAAAATATTCGTTAAAAAATCATTTTCCGTGTAAAACACACTAAATTGCTTTTTTTAAGGAGAACCACAAGTCACAACTATCACCGACAAAAAAAAAAAACATCTTTTGGGAAATTAGTAAATAGAGTATAGAAGAATTTAAAAAAGAACTTTGGGGAATAAATAGTTTAATATTTTCTATAATTGTGGATAAGAAGAATATATTCTTAAACTACCTCATTCAAATCTTTAATACTTTTTCTAGTTGTCATTTTAATTTATTTTTACCTATACCCTAATTTATTGTTACAAATGATTTCGGAATTGAATATTGTGTACTTATATTTATTTTAGGGATAGGAGGTTGATATAAAAATCTGACATCGCTATTGATAATATTAAAGTTATATCGATTGAATCGTAACAAATGGCCACTAACAACCTAGCTTGTTGTTAGTGGTGTAATTGATCATTGTTTGCATTCTATTTTAGCTCATTTAGGGGTAGTTAATTTGAATTTGAAGGATAGAGATTTAATCGTCGATGGTTTTCATTAGTGGAAGAAATTGATATGTTGTTGACTTTATTAGTCAAAGTTTATGGCATGTTTGGATCAGTTTACATAGTTTTAAAGCAATTTTTATCCTTTTCACTTATAAAAAAGATAAACATGTTGAAAAGACGTTAGTCATAAAAGTAAATCTAGTCTATTTTCTTAATAGATTTGACCCCAATTATTAACGTACAACAAATTCATTTCGCAAAATTCAAAAGCAAACGTAAACCTTTGTCCATCATTTTATGTTATTGTATTTTGTCGACCAAGAACAACAAATTAATTTGGTTGTAAATTAAAACATTTTTTAATGTTTAATCTTGATTTAATTATTCCATTCTTCTTCTCCCACTTTTTTTTTAAAAATTATTTTCTTGTTGAAGGTGAAAAGACATTATAGGTGAGTGATGTTGACATGGTTCTTCTTTGAAAACAACACGTGACAAATATGGATTTTTAATTTTTTTTAAATAATTTTTTCATTTTTGTTTTTAGAAATAGACAACTAAATATATTAAGAGAAACAAAAAGATATAATGAAAATTAAAATATTTAAATGTAATCTTATATTCCACCAATGAGTTGTAACTATAAAATAGTGCAATATAGTTGTTGGTAGAAAGCAAAAGCAAGACATTATTGGAATAAAACTAATATTACTAAATTTAAATCTGAAGGAAGTAAATAAAATATTTTCATTTATTACTAATATTCCTCAAAATCAAATATGCAATAAAGTTAACCTCAAATTTTATTTCAAAATTATTAATCTTATTTCACATAAAAAAAAATTGGCCATACTATTAAACCAAATTTTGTTTTCACATGGGCCCCAAGATTATGATCTGGATCTATTTGGTCTTCAATAAATGTTGTGCCCTAGTGGGAAGGTGATGCATTATTGCTTTATGGTAATTGTATTCCATATAAGAAAATATTTTGTTAAAGTTATTTATTATTTGAAAAAAATTAAAAAAAAAGGAAAAAATGATAAATATATCCCCAAACTATCGTAAACGGTATGCAGATATACTCCGTTATACTTTTGGGACATGGGTGCCCCTGCCATCCAAAAATTAGAGCGTATATGCCCTTCACTCTAACGAAAGACTGAATAGGGATACGTGGCGCGCAATCATATCCATCGATCCGATGTTGGGTTGGTGGATAAGATTATGACGCGTGTATGTCCGTTAGTATAAAGGGTATATAGCTCTAGCTTTTGGACGGCAGGGACTGCACCAATGTCCCTTAAGTATCATACCATTTACGATAGTTCTGGGCTATATTTATCCTTTTCCCTAAAAAAAAAAATATCAACAAAAAGTATATTTGTTATGAAAGGAAGTCTTTCTCATGAAAAAACCATAATTCTTTTACTTATTTTCTATAATTTAATAAGTAAACAAAAAATAACATTTTAAAAATATTTATTTATAATCTAAACAAATACACATATTTTTTTGTGTTAAATTGACCAACTTTTTGGTCAGAATTTTGTTTTACTCATACTCTCAACTAGAAGATAATTTTATTTCTTTGACTTTTATAAAACTTCAAACTCTAATTTAACAATAACGTTAAATTATAATCTGAACTCTGAAGTTAAATATTATATCAAACCTTCTTTATTTTGAAAATTTTAGACTCGTGAAGTTCACTGATTTCGTGGAGGATCATTGATGACAATGACAAATACTAGACAATTTGCTAGCTATAAAGGTACAAAAGAAAATTAAAAATTTAACTTATAAAAAAGTTGAACAATTTCTAAATATTTCATTCACAAAATTTTAATCAATTATTGAATCATGTGCATACATTTTTATGTCACTTTCTATAAATATAATAAAATAAAGAGTCGATATGGAGGTTGGAGCAACTTGGGTTGTTGAGTAGGGCCCCAAATTAATTAGTAGAAAAAGAAAAAGAGAAGTTATTATTTCTTACATAGAAAAAATAAGTCATTTTTAGCCCAAAATTTGATATAATAATTCTTATTATTTTTTTATCTCGATTTATGTAATGTTTTTTTTAAGCAAATCACCAAAAAACCAATACCATTTTATAGATAAAAGCTTTTCGATTCATATAATTAAAAAGAAAGACTTATTTACGTTCTATTAGCATACATATGATTTCTTTCCATTAGAGCATATTATTATCTGAGTCAATCAACCTATCATAATTCATATTGTATCATTTGATTTTAGAAAATTCATACGAGTGTAAATTTACTTCACCATCATACCAACAAACGTATCAATAAAACGAAAATGAATTGTCACTTAAAAAAGATTTAACTTCAATTTTTTATGCTAATTTTACTGAGATGATTAATAATCATATAAGATTCTTATATCTTATTTTAAATTATATTTCTTTCATGAATATATTCATATAAATTAAACGAAAGATATGGAGTGTATTTTAATTACACAAATTGAAAAGTGGCTACTTGTAATTTTTTTATCTAATTGGGGGTTGTTGGATACCAAATTTCCACGACTTGGGGGGTTGATGCAGCTGCTTTTCTTCTTATGGTTAGGCATTGTTTGGTACGCGATTAAAAATTTATCTCGAGATAAATTTATATCGTCAATTAAATATCGTATAAATTTAAAATCAAATTTAATATTGTCATTATCTCATCTTATTTTCATCCAACTTACATTTATTTAGATGATTGTTATGTATTGTTTCATAATGCATCATATTATATTATATATTATTTTAATGAATATAACATTTAGACATATTTTATCATTTTTCGTTGTTTTATAATCTCACATCTCTATAATTTAAAAACATATGATCCCAAATATAAGGTAATGATACGACACATCAAATTGATCGTTACCTAAAATGAATTTTTTTGTCATTACCTGATGGTAAACATTTCTTTACTTGACTATGTGAACTTAAATACACTCTCGATCTTGCTACATGACCCTTAAATTCTCATCAAGTTTAGGGGTATTCTCAATACTTCTCTAGATTTTTTTTATTAAGAGTCTCATGCTCCTACAAGAGTTTGAAATCACTTGCTATATATGTTTAGTAAGTTTAGTTAGTCAAATACAATGTGTTTTCAAGACTGTTAATACTGCAGGAACAAAACTAATAATTTATTCCAAAAGTTCAGGAGTGTTTACTTCTCTACCAGGTCGTATTCATAACTGCATTAGGTCTCCAAGTGAACAACTTCTGGTCAATGGAACAATATAGGCAAGGGAAGTCGGAAAAATGGATCCGTAACTTCGGGAAAAGGATTGACTCTGAGAGCTGGACACGAGGTCCCCCGAACCCGTTGGCTATCGGTGGACTGTTCGAGTTGCTCCCATGGCAAGAGTAGGTCACCGCGTGTCGGCTGAGGACTGACTCGAAATGGTTCCTTCGGGGGCCTTCCCCAGGCGTTGAACATCCAACTCCAAATGGGTACAGACAAGGGGAATCCAACTGTTTAGTTAAGAAATTATAATTTCGGGATAATTTAATCCTCATTACCAAACAACCCCTTATAATGGTACCCCACCACCACTCACCAACTTTTTTTTTCCATCTTTTTCTACTTATATCCTCCTAACCTCACTTGCCCCCTCTGTACCAATTACCACCAAGCTGCTTCTACTATAAAAAGGCTGCAATTTTTTTTCAAGATTCTTGCCAAATCTTGAATCTTGAACACAATTTTTCACTAATCCAACACCCCCATTTTCAATTTTTCAAGAAAATGAAGGTAATTGAGAAGATTCAAGAAGCAGCCAAGACTGACAAAGTGATATTTTCCTTCGAATTTTTCCCACCAAAGACTGATGATGGGGTTGAAAATCTGTTTGAAAGAATGGAAAGAATGGTTGCTCATAGCCCATCTTTTTGTGATATAACATGGGGTGCTGGTGGTTCAACAGCAGATCTGACACTTGAGATTGTTAATAGGATGCAGAATATGGTGTGTGTTGAATCTATGATGCATTTGACATGTACAAATATGCCTGTTGAAAAAATTGATCATGCTCTTGATACTATTAAGGCTAATGGTATTCAAAATGTTCTTGCTCTTCGTGGAGATCCTCCTCATGGTCAGGATAAGTTTGTTCAGGTTGAAGGTGGATTTGCTTGTGCACTGGATCTGGTAAAACTTGTAACTTTTGCTCTTTGTTTTTTGATATTGGATCTAGTTTGCATTATGATATTCGTAATTGTTTGAATTGTGGACTGAATGCATATGGAGACACTTAAAGTTGACATGATTTTTCACTTAGACGTGTTCCTGTTGAACACTCAGCCAAAACACATTTGTAATTACTTAATTGTGTTATGTATCAATAACTCAATATTTTCCTTCATGTGTTTATCCAAATGTGTTTGCTTTTTGGATGGTGATGAGATTTGAAATCAAGACTCTAGTTGCTTGCTCTGATACCATGTTAAATTGTGCGACTACCTTGCTTAAAAGGTTTAGCTTTTAGATATTATGTTATGGTTGGTGTGATATTTGTGGTAGTAGTTAGAGAAAGCACACTTTTGATTACTTAATTATGTTATGTCTCGATATGTTCCTTCATGTGCATGGGCGGATCTATGAAGGAGTCAGGGGGTGCCACGCCACCCCCCAATTTCGCGGAAACTCTACATATACATATGTATACAAAATTGGCTTGTGGTGCCACGTTTGGAGGGCAACTTTAGATGGCTAATGTTGCGGGCTCGAATCCCATTTGTACCTATTTTTTTTGAGACATTTGCTGCAGGCATTTGTTAAGGGAAAAAAAGGCTCCAAGCACATTTTTTTAAGGAAAAAAGTTGGCACATTAATCGATAAGTCTATTTGGCACCCACAGACTCTAAATCCTGGATCCGCCACTGTTCATGTGTTGGCCTGATTCTCGGATCCAATTTGTCCAAATGTGTTTGCTTTTTGGATGGCGCTGAGATTTGAAATCAGAACTAGTTCTGGCTCCTGCTCCGATACCTTGTTAAATTGTGTGATCACCTCGTTTAAAAGGTTAAGCTTCTAGGCATTATGTTATGGTTGGTGGGATACTTTGTGGTAGTATTTAGAGATAATACACTTTCAATTATTTAAATATATTGTGTCTCGACATGCCCCTTCATGTGTTGGCCTGATATTCGGATGCTGACTTGTAGAAATATGTTTTGGTTTTGGGTGGTGATGAGATTTGAACTCAAAGACTAGTTGCTTGCTTTGATACCATATTAAATTGTGCGATCACCTCATTTAAAAGTTGCTTTTAGACTTCATGTTATGGCTGGTGCGATATTTGACTTAGTAGTTAGAGAGCACACACTTTTAATTATGTATGTCTCAATGTGTACCTTCACATGTTGGCCTGATTTATGGACCCAACTTATTGAAATACTTTTAGCTTTTTCAGTGTCGATGAGATTTGAACTTAGGACCAGTTTCTTGCTTTGATACCATGATAAATTGTTCAACCAGCTTATGTAAAAGTTTTAAGTATTTAGAGATTATGTTATTTCTGGTGCAATATTTGTGTTAGTATTAATTGATTTTCTTTTTGGTTTTAGGTGAAGCATATGCGTGCCAAGTATGGGGATTACTTTGGGATAACTGTTGCTGGTTATCCAGGTTAGGCGCTACTACTATCTTGGGCTTTGCGTTGTTTATTTGGACAAATATGGACCATGATTTTCTTATTCCGCATTAGTCTTTAAAGCAGAAACGAGTTCTCGTTTTTCTGTTGTTTGTGTGCTCTTACTGAATGCTAATTTGATTATTTGTCAGAGGCACATCCTGATGTTATACCTGCTAATGGAATAGCTACAAAAGAGATATATGAAAATGACCTTGCTTACCTAAAAAAAAAGGTAGTTTATTCCCAGCATTACGTTTTTCATACTGTGGATATAATGCTTGTTGTATTTATCTGGCATCAAAGGGAATATTTTATGTTGCTTTTGATTTGTTTATGAGTTTGAGGTACTTATGTTAACCTGTATTCCACAGGTTGATGCTGGAGCTGATGTTATTGTAACTCAACTCTTCTACGATACTGATATTTTCCTAAAATTTGTCAATGATTGCCGCCAAATTGGAATTAACTGCCCCATCGTTCCGGGTATCATGCCCATTAACAATTATAAGGGCTTCTTGCGCATGACTGGATTTTGCAAGACTAAGGTATCCCCATATTATGTGTTACATTCACTAAAAACAATATTGCTAATTAAGACATAAGTTCTTCATGTTTAATGCTTAAAGGTTGATTAGCAGCTCCTGCATCATAGACTCTCAGTTGTCTTTAATTATGTTGTAGATTCCGGAAGAGATAATGGCTGCGTTGGAACCTATTAAGGACAATGAAGAGGCTGTCAAAGCCTATGGGATTCACCTTGGAACTGAAATGTGCAAAAAGATTTTAGCCACTGGCATTAAGACCTTGCATCTTTATACATTGAACATGGAGAAATCAGCATTGGCCATTTTGATGGTTTATTCTCTTACCTTCGAACTTTCTACTTTGAAATTTATGAAACAATCATGATCTATAATATAGGCAAGAATTCAACTTACAATTGTGAGATGTCTTGGATATGCAGAATCTTGGATTAATTGAAGAGTCCAAAATTTCTAGGCCATTGCCTTGGAGACGTCCTGCAAATGTTTTCCGTGTTAAGGAGGATGTTCGTCCTATATTCTGGTATGTAGAGATGTGAATTAATGTTTGAGTACAACTCTTATATTGTGATGATTATCTGATCTATCATCATCGTAGTTTCTTGTTCTTCGATTTTTGTGACTATTTGTTGTTTCTTATACTTCAGTTATCGTATTATTTAGTTGTTGTTACTGTTCCTTTCTGCCAGCATGCTATGTAGTGTTTTCCTTATTATTTGCCAAGACTTCTTCACTTCTGTATTTTTCTCTGTCCAAAACTACTTTGAATTGCTTTCATTTTCTTTTTTTGAGCCGAGGGTCTATCGGAAACAACCTCTCACCTCTCTACCTCCACAAAGGTAGGGGTAAGGACGTAAGGTCTGTGTACACACTACCTTCCCCATATCCCACTTGTGGGATTACATTGAGTTCTGTTGTTGTTGTAATCTGATATGTCATTGTCAATGATGGTAGGGCAAATCGTCCAAAGAGCTACATCTCAAGGACCACTGGTTGGGATGAATACCCACATGGTAGATGGAGCAATGCTCAAAATCCATCATATGGAGCACTTACCGACTATCAGGTAATTGCAACTTGTTCTGTTCGTATAAATCTCTCCAGGGAATAATTAGTTAAATCATTTATGAATAAATATTTGAAGAGTTTTTTTTTTTCACTTTTGGTACATATGTTATCTGTAACATGGCTTCTTTTGGATCTCTACAGTTCATGCGTGCACGATCAAGAGATAAGAAGCTTCAAGAGGAATGGGCTGTGGCTTTGAACAGCGTGGAAGATATCTATGAGGTATGTATCAGTTCATTTCTTGTAAAAACCAAAGAATGGTTCCGAAGGCTTGGTACTAACAGAATTTTCACATCAGAGATTTAAGGACTACTGTCTTGGAAAGCTGAGAAGCTGCCCGTGGTCTGAATTAGATGGTCTTCAGCCAGAGACAAAGATCATAAACGAAAAGTTGGGTCATGTCAACAGGAAAGGCTTCCTGACTATTAACAGCCAACCAGCAGTTAATGCTGAGAAGTCCGACTCTCCTTCTGTTGGTAAGTTCGGATCCTAAACCTTCCACCTACACACACTACCCTCCCCAGACCCCACAGCTGTGGGACTACTCTGTGTATGTTGTTTTTACGGTTATAGTGACCTTTTCATTGACCGGCTTATTTGATCTTTTTATGCAGGATGGGGTGGCCCTGGCGGATATGTTTATCAGAAGGCTTACTTGGAGTTCTTCTGCTCTCAGGAGAAGTTGAACACCCTCGTTGAGAAATGCAAGTCTTTCCCTTATCTAACTTACATGGCTGTAAACAAGGAAGGAAACTGGATCTCCAACGTCAACCAAACTGACGTCAACGCTGTGACATGGGGAGTTTTCCCAGCTAAGGAAATTATACAACCGACTGTCGTTGATCCCGCCAGCTTCATGGTATGGAAGGATGAGGCATTTGAAATCTGGTCAAGAGGATGGGCTCAATTATACCCCGAGACTGATCCATCAAGAAAATTGCTTGAACAAGTATGTTTTTCTTTTTCATACCCTTAACTTTCTTTGTATCTCGAGTCTTTGCTTTAACAACTTATCCTTTTTTCATTAAGGTGTTTGGCTAACTGATTTCTCAAATGATCACTCAACTAACAATTATTATCTCATAAAATCACCTTCTTCGTTGAAAAAAATTGGAATCTTGAAGAAATATGGCTTTTTGAGATAATAACTATTACTTGATCATCCGAGAATCAACCTAGCGTTTGGTTCAGTACTCTTCTTTTTCAACCTCAACCAAATATTCTCCGTACGTCTGTGTTATGTAGCTGCTCTTGTACTTACCGATAAATATGTCTCTTTTGTTTTTTCGTTACAGGTTCAGAACAGTTACTTCTTGATCAGCCTCGTCGATAACGACTACATCAATGGTGATTTGTTTTCCATCTTCAAGGATATCTGAAATCAACCAAGAAAACAAAGCTTCTCAACTTTTATAGTCTCATTTTATTCCAAGAATTTTTACTGGATGTTGTTACTATTATTATTGTTGTTGCTCTATGTTCTTGTAATAGGAATAATTTAAAGGGATTTGTTCCCTTTCAATTTATTCTTTTCCTTTTCAAATTTTATGTACTTTGCCTTTTAAAGGCTTCAATCTTTACAAATTAATAAGCAAATATCCTTCCACACCTCTTGTTCTATGAGCAATTATTTATGGATGAGTTACCCATTTGGCCGATCGGTTAAAAATTATTATATTCACCTTTTAAATATAAAAGGGATAAATATATTTTTGAACTATCGTATATGGTATGGAGATATCCTCTGTCATACTTTTGAGACATTGGTGTCCTTGTTGTCCAAAAACTAGAGCATGCCCTTCACTCTAACGGAAAATTAAATAGGGACACGTGGTGCAATATTATTTGTCGATTCGATATTTAATAAATGTTGGGTTAGTGGATAAGATTATGACACGTGTATAACTGTTAAATAAATGGTATATATGCTTTATTTTTTGGACGACAGGTGTACCATTGTCCCAAAAGTATGACGGAGGGTATTTGATACCATTTACGATAGTTCGGGGGTATATTTGTCCTTTTTCCCAATATAAAAAATTATACACTATTACGTGTTAAAGATGCATTTAGTTGGTAACTTGGTATGCTTGTTTATCTTTTTAAATTTTACGACTACTTAATGAGTATGAATGTATCTGAATGATAAAGATCTATAACATAGAAGGTTATCCATCTCGCTCATAGCTAACCATTCTCTATTATCATCATTGTCACTATCGCTCACCATACTACCCTTCACAACCACCATCTTGATCAACCACACACCATCGCTATCACCGTAGAAAGTCTCACCTTCATTACAATCATCACTGTCAACCATCATTACTACACAATAACCAATTACCTTCATCTGCCAACAATATATATCGTCAATCACTATTATTGGTCACTACGTACCACTATCAATTAAGCTATCACTATCAACCACCATTACTATCAACTATTATTCACAATTACTACCATCACCAACCACGACACCAATCATTAATTATCACCATTAGTTATCACCACTACATACCTTTTTGCTTTTCGAACCTATGATAAAAAAAAAATAATACTGATTTCTTGGTGCTTTTACGACACCTTGCTCTTTATTCAACATTTTTCCTATAATATATATAATAATAATACAAGTATCATTTGCACACAATAAACAAACATATTTTTTTTCTTTCTGTAAGTTTGATTTGTTAAATAAAACGGTGAAATCAATATTAATAAATGTTCTAAAAAGAATTTAATTAGAATGATCCCACTAAAATAAATATTATTTTTTAAAAAATATAAAATAGCTAGCCGAATTCACTGTTGAATACCTTATCAATGAGAACTAGTAGAACACAAGATTCTTCTACATAATAATCGATCGAATTCAATGTTTATTTTTTCTAAAAGAGAAAATGAAAGAAAATGCATTAAAAAAAATAAAAAATTAAGACAAAATTCTCTTAATACATGAACGCATTATGAAAACAATTAATACATTCATTGATCAAGACTAAATTTTTTATATTTTCAAAAATAAAAAATTACAAACACACACGCCCCCAAAAAAAAAAAAGCTTGGCCCCCTTGTAGACTTGATCTCCTCCTTGGCTTTTTTTTTTTTCTTTGCTCAAAAATGTATAAAATTCACAAAATAATATTATTTAAAAAAAAAAATTAATTAGCTTTGTAAGGAGTAGGTTTAGGCATATCCTTAACTATGCCACATAATAATTCATTATCAGGCATGTTGTTCTCATCTTTAGTTGATTTATTTGGAGAAAGGACACTAAAATATAATTGATGTCCCAAATAATTTCTCTCCAATGAATTTGATCTTAAATTCCATAATCCAGCATTATCAAGTGTTGTCAATATGACTGCAAATGATTTTGGGTAAACTTGGACTGTGTTTCTACTCACAGCATCAAGCAAATTGTAGTTCCTTCTCTTCTCTGGGGTCCACCTCCCTGGTTCAATTCTGCATTGACCGTGTAAAAAATATTTATAAATGTCACATCAACACGAATAAACATAATAATAAACTAGGGTTGATTTTGAATCACATTCATTGAAAATCATATAGGAAAGTACAATATTGATAGAATTCAGTAATTTTGATTCAAAACCCTAGATATTTGTTGAGAAGTCCACTAAGTAAGTTGCACATATTTTAAATTTTAGAATCTATAATCTTCAAATTTTATATATGATACTATTTAAAATAGGGTGGAAAGGGGGGTTAGAAATTATTTTAGGTCATAGTGTGGTAAAAGGGGATTCAGAAATTGTTCTTTAGAATCTACGATCTTCAAATTCTGGATCTATTTAAAATAGGGAGTGTGGCAAAAGGGGGTTCATAAATCGTTTTAGGTCACATGCATGTTCGAATCCCAATGTGACATTTTAGTGATTTTCTGAACCTCTAAAGTGTAAATTTTTGACTCTGTCACTAAAAATAAGAAGTTAGATCATGTAATTATGAAGTTGATGAAAGATAAGGAGAAACTTACCCAACAGCAAAGAATGAGTTTCCTGACAAATGCCATGATTGAACACTTTTGCCAGGATTCTCAATAACTATCTCAACAAAGTTGCGGTAAGTGGCATTGACCACATTAGGTGCAATTGTGATTTTATCTTGTCCAGCTTGTCCTGGACTTGGTTCATATTCATCCTTGATCAAATCATACTTGAACACCTTGTCCCCTGCACCATAATACTCCGCCAATTTAATTGGCGTAGTGGGGTCCACGTGGGACACACCGTTCAAGGCGTAACGGAGTTTACCGTCAACTTGACCAGCTGAGGTGACTAGCTTGATGGTTCGGGTGATGTTGATTTGACCATAGTGGTAAGATCCCTGAGGGTTAGGTCTAGCTGCACTAGCTGTTAAATTCCAACGGAATGAACGGAACTGGTTGAGGGACCATGCCCACCCTTCAGGTGCCTTAGGCAACTCAGGTGAGGCGGGGCCCTTACCATTGGCATAACGGATAGTAGCTGTGGCCACGTGTGAGTCTTTAGTGAACCTCGTGGATGCCACGAGGAAATAGTCTTTTGGTTCCTGGTTAGCAGTTACCAAAACGGAGAAGCATTGTCCCAAATGGATATCTAGGGATTCATACACATTTTGCATTGTATGTGAACCTTCAATCTCAACGAGTTTCAAGGTGTGTCCTTGCATCCTTACATTGATGGAATCCTTTAACCCAACATTGCAAATCCTAAACCTGTATGTCTTTCCAGGGATCACAGTGAACATTGGCTCATCTTTACCATCACCTTTTCCGCTCTTACCATTGATAACAATACCTTGTGGCCTTCCAAGAGCTCGTCCACTATCCAACAACTTTTTCAATTCTGTGTGGCTCTTGGTATACCAATCACCCAGAAGGACCATGTGGTCAGCCTCAGGGGTCTCAAATGGGACAGGGATCAAAGCGCGACTAAGGACACTAATACCACCAAAACCACCAACAGCGCGGTGCATGCTGGTAGTAGGGTAGTAGTAGTAGCTACCGATTTGATCCTTCACCTGGAAACGATAGGTGAAATTCGCTCCGGGGGGGATAGGACAGTTGTTACCAAGGGTTCCTTCTTGCCATGAGTTCTTCTTTTGTAGGATTCCGCTCCATGTGAAAAGGAGCGGTTCATCCAACTGGTTAAACACATTGACAACAACATTGTTATTGGATGTTCCATTGATTCTAGGTCCAGGGAATTGACCATTGATTAAAATGACTTTTTGAGGTACGCCAAGAGGAGAAAGGGTGCCATAAGTAACTTTCCATTCATGATTCAGATAAGGATCCCCTCCATGCACCGAAATGTTGCAGGTTATAGCTAGCAAGATTGCTAGCACATACCCCAACCTTTTATTCATTTTTTTTTTTTTTTTTATTTACTTCTTCTCTCCTGTTTCTTATGGTTTTTCGATTCTTTAAAACTTTGTTTTGATCGAATCGAAAAAACCAAAAAGAGAACTTTGAGAGGATAAAAGGAAACAATTATTATAACATAGAAAGGATAATGAAATTTTGATAATGAATTTGATCTATTTATATTGTAACCAACAAAGGTAATAGCCATTCAAATTTTCCTCTGTTGTCCGTAAATAATGTTTTTCTTTTGGTCTTTATTTTCTCCTTTTGTTTTGGTCCTCCTTTAATTTCTCTACGATTCACGAAAAGCTGAAAAGTCAAATGAAATCGAAGAGAAAAAAAACCATCATATAGTAATATATATATATATATATATATATATATATTACAATATATATGAATTCTTTGCCCTCTTGATTCATAGGGCAAGTCTTTATTTTATATCTTCTAATTTGATTTGTAATTCAATAAGTCAAATAATCTATTTCATGTTAAACATAATTTACCTTTTGAGTCTTTTAGTTATTCGTCGTTGTTTAATACAATTATCATCGCGATATCTTCATAAATAATAGTCTTAGAAAAAAAAGGCAAAATTCATTGTAAGAATTCTAGTAAGTTGCTTGGTAATAGCAAAATTCTTGGACACTACATATAGTTTTTTTTCTCTCTTCAATACAATTATACAGGTAATGACTACATAAATAAGAATATATTTATTATTTCAAATAAAAGTACAAAAGGTATATGAATAACAAAAATTTGGAAAGAATAGTGAAGAGTACAATCCGACTTCTCTATAACAATTATCCTCTATAGCAGCAAACCATATCGTTATAGAGAGGTTCGACTGGTATACAAAATTAGATTGAGCAAGCTGACAGTAGTTCAGCTGCATTTTGCTCATCAGTAAGATCGATAGACATGGCATGAGGTATTCTATGGCGTTTCAATATACGCGATGTGGCTATTCTTGCGGATTCATAGTTCAAAACAATCACCCTCTCATCATCCAAATCAAATCTCACGTTCTTTTGGTTACCATCTTCCACGAGTTGTCGTAAATGTTTCAGATTTAGAACTTCTACACCGTTAACCTTCTTCACCTGTACCAAAATGGTCCAAAATTTCCGCGGAAACAAAGAGGAAAATGATTAAAAGGCGCCATTTCACTGTCTTTCTTAAGAAGAGAATGAAGTCATAGAAGCAACGAGTGTTTTACCTGTAACTCAGCAAGACGCTCATAACCAGCATTAATATCATCCATCAACACCTAATTAATTACGAAAGGTCACGTTAGTAGCATATATTGCGTTGATTTCTATGTAAAAGGTTAGATTATTATGTTGAGAAGTGAACGTTAAAGAAAACACCAAAAACTGAACAAAACAAATGCATCTATAGTTTGTTATATATGAAGTTAGACAAATGAAATAGATTGGCCAAGGTAAGACATATCTTATATTTTGCCATGAAAAAAAACCCCGACTTTAGCCACATTGCAAGAAAGCGTCACTTAAAATATTTATGTGCTTGAACATGCATCAGGTCGATAGGCATGTGGACTCGGTGCATGGGAAATATTTCTGAGCATATGAGATAGCTTAACCAGAACTGATCAGGTAGAGAGTTGGGAAGTGATAGGTTAAGGTACTGCAGATTCAACAAATCGAACATTACAAGTGCATAGACTCGCAAAAGGTCTGCCCATTTGGATACACTGGTTTTGCAATTCCTCAGCATACATTTAGCATGTGAAATCATGACGAAATTTCATGGTCACTTTTTTCCTTTTTGTTTTCCTTTTCTTTCTTTTTTTTATAAGAGAAATTATTTAAGTTTTCCATTTGAAAGAAGGATAAGAAACTGTAGATCATACCTGTGAAAGGATGATGAATTGTTCACCAGGTTTCTTAGGTAGTTCCCGAAGTGCCCGTTCACACAACCGACGGGGTGAGGTATTATACCATTCTTCTCCATACTCGTGAAGGAATGGTTGAGTTAATGGAATAAAGACGAGACCAGCAAAAATGAAATAACTCGGAAGCTTGTCAAATTGATGAACAGGAACAAGAGGTTGCAACTGCATAATATTTTGTAGTTGTTAGATACAGTAGATTAACACCAAAGAAACCATTAGATTTACAATCATACAAGTTCAAAAGTGTTTGCTTTAAGGCTTAGCAGAAAGTACAGTCGTCTTCTCAACACCCTACTACTATGCACCAGATCTCCAAGAGCGACTAATCAAAAATTAACCTCGGCCCAATCCTGCACCTAAAATACTTCTAACAGCAGTGTGTGACACTTCCAAAACACCAGGAAATCTGAACTACTTTTCGACATGCTACTTCTATGCCTAGAAAAGGAATATACTCCAGGGCTGGAGGGGGTTGTTCATTTAATTCATGAACTAATCATGCAGGTACAATAATAGATCATTGTTAACCGGTAAATAATAATTTAGGGATTGTCATGCAGTGAATAATAATGTATGAATTGTCGACCTCCAATCCTCCCTATATCTAGGGTCATGATTAGGGTATAATCATCCTATAGGAAGGTCAACGATTAGTGTACATCCTATCCTTATACCCTAATCGTTGACCTAGACCTCTACCTCTCCTAAAACCTGCAAAATTAGTTCAGTTCTCACTTAATCAATAACAAAACGGAATTCACTTGCACTATTTAATTCATGTTTAGTTGCTTTAATAACTGTACTAATGATTACCATCAAAATCAAGAATTAGGGAATAGAAGATGACATGTACAATAGACTTGTCACATGAGTATGAGAAATGAAATGTTGATAACAAGTGAAAGTAAAAAAGAATCACAGAAATAGAAATAGCAAAAGGAAGGGCTCACACTCTACGAGATGAAAGAGACATTGTGAACAAGAAAGAGAAGGAAAAAGCAAATCAAGATCAGCAGAATAAGATGATCTCTGATGAAAGTAGAAAAAGAAAAAAGGTGAAAGAGGCCTCGAAGTTCAACCATAGTTTCACACGCTAAATACATATGGAAGATACACAGAACAATAAAAGATAAAAGAAACTGATCAAGGCCGCTTTCACCTTTTCTGTTTTTTCCATTTTTGTCAGAGTAGATAGTTTAGTTTTCCAGCTGACAAAAGGATATTGGATGAGAAATTCTAGATACCTAAGTAAGAATGGTTGAATTGTTGAACTTACACATTATAACGTGTAAAAATGAAGAATTTTACTTCTACTAGAGCCTCATCGTATTAAGTCATTAACCACAGTTTTCTTAATTGTAGGTGCAGTAATTCAAATCTATTTGTTTGGCCAACATGCACCGAGGATATGCGCAGAAGTTTGAGAAACCACTGGGAGTATCCACATTTGAAAACAACAATTAATATTGAAGGTTCAATAAAAATGACTTACAGGATGAAGCGTGATCTTGAAGTCATGCACTTCACCATTCCTCAAGACTTTAAGTTCAGCAGTTTCATTTGGTTTCTTCATAGATACGAGATGGTCAAATGAGATTCTCTCTCTGTTTCGGAAAGGAACTGCAAATCATAAGCAATCTCAGAAGTCGGAACTTCAAATGACGGAGAGTAAGGATGCAGAAGGGCAAACTTTTCTAGCACAAAATAAGTTATCCCAGCCTTAACAATTCATATCCTGCACACCACTTATGCAATTCTGGTATAATTACGAGCTATCCACATGCAAGAGAAAACTCAAAATGAAAAGAGCCTAGACTCTAGGATTTCCATCTTACCAAGGGAAGTCACAAAAGTTACTCATAGTTGCAAGCTAAGAGAAGATGAATGCTTCTAAGTTGATGCTACCCTGCTTACAAGAGCCAATAGCGAGAACCACATTCACGTTTCATCATAATCCATCATTTTACCTCAAAAACATTTAAAGCAAGAAAAACAGCATGTGCAATAAATTATGGGGAAAAAGGAGAGAACTTTCCAGTCTGTTAACTTACAGTAACTGCGAAGAAGAAGAGGGGCTCTCCAGTATGGAGTCTTATACTAGTTTAACTATTGCGTATAAGAATCACAATAAAGAGAGGACCAAGAGCAATCAGAGAATTCTACCTGTTCCATCACTTGCTATGGGGACACCATCAAATGAGAGGATTATATCGTCTTTCTTTAATACTCTAGAAGCATCAGAAAGTGGATTGATTCGGCTAACAAGTACACCTGTCATTTTTGACTGCATTTGGAAGTATTCTCGAATTTGTGCATTTTCAGTAGGTTGGCATGACAATCCCAGAGAGCAAAACCCAGCATATTCACCGCGTTCTTCTACGCCAGCTATAAAATGCTTTATCACAGGAACAGGAATAATGTAGCTGCAAAATCCAACCAGAAATAGAACTTGTAAGATCAACCTAGAAGACTGTAATTTCTTTTTTCTAATAACAGAAGTTTCTTTCTCTGAAGTAGATTGTTTAATCAAGACGGATCAGTTTAGATTTGACTGGTTGCAGCATGAGAGCTACTACGTGTTCCCATAAGCTAAACAAACTTAGACTAAAACTATTAATTGTCATCAAGCAAATCTCAGTATCAACTGAATGTCACAACTAAGAGAATAATATCATGACGCTAGAGCCAAAGGGCTACAGGTCAAGCTTCATATTCATAAACGCATGAACAAGGTCTGCATATTTCAGAAAATTAAAGAAATATATTTTTACCAATTAAAGAATTGAATCAAAAGATGAAGAATAAAATGACAGAGAAACTAGGACAAGCGGACCAGAAAAATGATAAATGGGGAGAGAAGATTTGCACAAAAATAAATGTTAAAGAAGAATAACATGCACTCATATTCAGGCCAAGGAAATAAACGTCAGAACCCAGTTGGGTTTACTTCCAGTTTTTTTTTCCCCAGAGGAGGGCAGCAGGGAGGGGAGGAGCCAAAGGTTGTACCCCTTTTTTTTTCATTTTATGTAAAACAAGCCAGCTGATACGAAAAATTGTGACTGAATCATAAAAAAATACAATTACAAAGGAAAGGTTAAAGCATGACTGCAAATAGGAGCTGAGTGTAATTTTAACCAAAATAAGAGTTACTTTGATGTGTGACAATGCTAGTGATATTAGCATATATTCCTCATCAATATTTAACTAAATAATATATGGTAGAGCAAGCAATAAATGAAGCAGTGGAACTAGATCTTCATGGTAGTTATGGAGACACAAAGTGGGAAAAGAATTTCTAATTTACCCAATATTCTCTGCACCCGAAAGGTTTTGGAAAGCAACTCCAGCAACTTTGTCACCCATGATTGCTGGCCCTCCGCTATTCCCTGGATTTATAGCCGCATCAATTTGTATTGCCAATAGTTGACTAGCCCCATGCACATATTGTGTAGGTTCAACCCTTGAGACGACACCTTTTGTGACAGATATATTGTCTCCCCCTAGAAAAAGGTGAATATCATAATGATTAGTAGAGAACTCATCAGATGCAAGTATTTAGTATAATATATTTGCCACAAGATTGTTAAGTAAAAAGATTGGTATTTTGCCACAAGAAAAGAGGCTCCTATTTTTATAGGATTTGATAAATGGAAGGAAATTGTTAATACGTGGAACAAACTAAGGTGAAGGGAGCCCAATTTCTCAGTAGAAAGAAAAGCAATGTGCATTTATGTGAACTTTTGAATGAAATGAGCCCTATTTATATATATATATATATATATATATATATATTGGATTCCTAATGATGACCCCACTTGTGGGATTACACTGGGTATGTTGTTGTTGTTGTTGTTTTTGTTTATTCCTAATGCTAACCCCAATTAATTTGGATTGAGGTGCAGTTGATTGATTGATTTTGTAAGAAAACGTGAATGGAAAGAGCCTGTTTGTGAGTTGTGATTCAATAGTCAGTTTTTTTAAAGAGGTATAACATCCCATTGCTAAACATGAACGCTATAATATCACACAACCAATAGGAAAACAACAGAAAGCCTCAGAGTTTGAATCAATTAGAAGAAAAATAATTACCTTGAGGATAACCAACAACAGATACAGCTTCTTGGAGAAATGGAACATCACCAAGCTCTAAAGAGTTCATGCCCTCCCAGAATTCTTCACTTTCTACCACCAGAATAGCCAAGTCACATTCATGACCAACAGCCTGAACTGTTGCTCTATACTTGGTTGGAGAACCATGCTTTCGTACAAGTACAAATGTATGATCAGCCACAACATGAGCATTTGTCAGGATTCTCTTTCCCGGAATAACAAAACCTATAATATTAAGAATGCAAAATTCAAAAATAAGCTTTGTATTCGCTTTCTTTTAAAAAAAAGAAGAAGTATCATACACAAAAGGAAGGGAGGGGGAAAATGAACCGCCAACAACAAGGTGGAAGTTCACTTATCCAACCAACTAGGAACCTTGGAGCTACAATATCAAATATGTTATGCTCAGAGGCGGATCTAGGATTTGAATTTTATGGGTTCTAACAGCAATCTCGAGTTAAAATACAATTATAACTAGGTTTGCTATCAAATATTAGTGGATTTAAAATACATATGCAGAGCTTGGCCAAAAGCTATCGGCTTCTAGTGAACCCGTAGGTTACACTCTGAATCTGTCACTGCTCACGCTTCAATCCTAACTTGTTAAGAGTCCCCCCATGTCTAATATCATGCCAAGAACAAAACAAATTGTTTTCCATTCCCAATCATGAACCCAATGAATCTGGAGAAATTTTTCCATCCTTTCACAAACACTAATCAGACCCCCATAAACATGTCTCCCATATCTTGCCTCTTCTTAGCAAACAAATCTCAATTCTAGCAACCTTTGGGTTAATGGCAAACTATTTATGTTAATGAACAACAACTTCGTAAAAGATAGCATTTTACAAGGCTTCCTTAGTTAAAGAAGTGTGGGGAGTCTTAGTAGCTCAGTTGGTCAGCTATCTAATTTTTTATCTTGTTGGTGAGGGTTCGATTACCCAACTTGTAATCCCCTACTCCGATTTTTTTTAAGTGGTCAATATTGTCACCAAGAAGTGAACTTTCATTTCAGGAATCCATAAAAATTTCACAATATTCAATGCTAAGTCGAAAAAAGGAAGCATATAGAGAATGACTTTCTGGAAGAGAAATGTAAGAGAAACAATACCAGAGCCCGTCGTTTCGCGCTGAGACTTGTTCTGCCATGGAAGGAAGTAATTAGGACTGCTGGAAACAGTAAATATCTTAACTACAGAATCCAATGCTAGCTCAATTGCTAAATAAGCATCCAAAATTCCATCAGATAAGCGCGGCGCCACTCGTTCTACCTCCGATAAAGCAACTCCAGCATCTCCAGCAACTGATAAATTAGATTCAACACTATCATTTTCCTCAGCTCTCTCTGTATTAGGTGCATTAAAAATCGAGCTATGTGAACTCAACGTGGAAAAAAATGAGGTCGAAGCAGATATATTTCCAAAACGACTACTGTAATTGAACGGTATGAATCTCCGGTAACGCACCGGCGCTATGCCGGCGATTGCAGAATCTCCGGCAATTATAGGGCATTGAAAGTGGAGCTGTCTGTTTAAGAGCCTTCGTGATGCACGGAGAGTAGAACCTATGCGTAACATCGAAACCGGCGAATTTCCGGTGAAGTTCGCCGGAACTCAGCCTATTACGCCGGTGCCGTTAAAGCGCGCGCGAGGGGAAAAGGGTTTTAGGCCTTAATTGGAGATTCTAAAACCCTTCAAGAAAGAGGAGAACTTAAAAATAATTAAAAATAAAAAAATAAACCACTTTGAGTATCTTAAATTTTATTTTTCTAAAATTAAAAGAAAATGATTCAATGTTCAAAAACTTACACACGTTTTTTGGACGAGTTAGTTGAGTAGAGAATCTTTAAAATGGGACGGCGTGGGTTTCATATCACCTGTGTGCATTTCTCGATCGAGTTTTCACCGGGTAAGGCCTGAAGCTGGTTTGGGGATCACGGGCTTAATTGGAGATTCTAAAACCCTTCAAGAAAGAGGAGAACTTAAAAATAATTAAAAATAAAAAAATAAACCACTTTGAAAATCTTAAATTTTATTTTTCTAAAATTAAAAGAAAATGATTCAATGTTCAAAAACTTACACATGTTTTTTGGACGAGTTGGTTGAGTAGAGAATCTTTAAAATGGGGCGGCGTGGGTTTCATATCACTTGTGTGCGTTTCTCGATCGAGTTCTCACCGGGTAAGGCCTGAAGCTGGTTTGGGGATCACGGGCTTTACTTATTCGGGGGGGCTTGATTCTAAAATGAAATAAGTGATAAAATCGATATTTTATAGAAAAATGGCCAAGACCATAAAATTCTTTCACACCCACACATGTGGCTGAATATATATAATTAAGAAGTTCACAGACCGAGCTTTGTCCTTGAAAATATTACTCCTTTAATATTTGAAAGAAATTGACAAATAACTATTTTAGTGTTTAGATACTTTTTAATGTAAAAATTAATATTTTGACTAAAATACCCCTAGTTAAAATACAGAAAAACTCCAGAAGATCTTTATTAGAGTTTCAATTTTATGAATTATACATATATGAGGATTATGAGATTAGATAGTTTTAAGTTGGTTATTGCCCTATTTCAATTGTCGTCCTTTATCGAATTTAAAATTGACAATTTCAATTTAAATGGAATAATAACATAGTCGATGAAAATTCATATAACCGATTGGAAGTATTGTACTCAATAGGGCCTGCAACAAACAAACTGATGCCAAATGTACAAAAAAAAATCTTAACAAATATTAATTTCCTCTCATTAGAGTATTATTTTCTATTTGGAACATTTCCTTTGTATTAGCCGGCCAAATAGTAAAATTCACTATTAAATAATTATAATAAGTACTATTTTAATAATTATCTTTCAAGATTGCCATAAAAAATTAACAAGAAATAAAAAGTATATACTTGTTATTAGTTGTTAGAAAAGACTTGCTTTTGAGTCCAAAAATAAATCATTTCGACCTTCAATTTCTAGTTCATTCTATTTTCTTTTGCTAGTTCGATCGTGGAATTTCTGATAGTGAGAATTACGAAACATGAATAGAGATGAAGATCTTCTTTTGTTTACGAACATGTATAAGCGCGAAAAGAATGATCTAGCTAGCCTTCTTCTCCCTGTCCCGAATGAATTTGAGGCAAATGGTAGTAGAACTTTACTTTTTATTTTGCAAATTTTTTCAACACCTCTTTATGGAGAAGTAATAATTCATATAGTCGATTTCAACTTGCTTGGGATTGAAATAAATCTATTGTTGTTTTCTTGTAGGGAATTATGCACTATATAGAATGGCTTCTAGCAAGAAAGGTCAAGTGGGATTGGATTACATGATGAGTACTGAAATTGAAAAAAATGACTACGATTGGTAAAATTCAATCTTCTTTTAATCATATTGTTGCACTAAGTTTAAAATTCAAATAATATGGATCGGATGCAGTATTATTCGTTCGTACTCATCCTTGAAATTTTAATTGAAGGTTGAAAACGCCACCGGCTACGCCTTTATTTCCATCTCTTGACATGGAAACCAATGCTCCAGAACTTGTCATTCAGAGGGAAATCCCAATTATTCAACCTGTTATTACTCTATCAAGGGTGTGTGCTTCTAACATTTTTTTTAAAAAAAAATTCAAAAGTCACTATTATCATGAAATTAGTTTTCGATATGATCAAGTTTTATATACAGTCAAACATCTCTATAATAATGTCGTATGTCTGAATATGTTATGAAACATAACATAAAATTTGATTTTGAAGAAAACTGTACTTAAATTTGTCATAATAGTTTGCAGGAGGAGCTAAAACAAGAAGTACTCTTATAAGATCTTCACCACCTAATCAAAAACCAAAAATAGACACAAAAAACTCAACACAAATTGGAAAACAAAATGTGTCATCAATAGAGAAGAAGAACACAAGATTTGCAACAACAACAATGATCAAATCCAACACTAGCAATGATCATAAAGAAAAATCAAACACATTGCCATCAATTGCAACTAGAACAACAAAGCAAAAAGATGCAAGTCTTAATTTCCTAGCTTCCAATTTATCAAAAACAATGGGAATGGAGTCGTCTTCGAGTACCGCTAGGCCTAAAAGCAGGGGAGTGTCCCCTGCTGGAAGGCCAAAAATCCTGGGAGCTCAGTTCCCAGAATTTTCTGATGAAACTCCACCTAATCTCAAGACAGATCGGTCCCTGTCAACAAACAGGGGCCGGCCTAACCAATCAACTAACCAAAGGCCAGGATCATCGTCATCGTCATCGTCCTCTTCTTCAACATCAGTACCTTCTACAAAACCAATAAGACGACAATCTTGTTCACCCAGTGTAACGCGTGGACGAAAACAAGAAATTAGTACAAGTAGTACAAATATTCAACATGGGAATGGCACAACACAAGTTCTTGGTAGCAAAATGGTTGACAAGTTCATGAATGCTAGGAAGTCAATTCATGAAGAGAAGACAAGATTTAATAGTTCAATGAATGAGAGCACTGGTTTTGGAAGGCACATTTCAAGAATTTCAGCAAATATGGCTCACAAGCATATGGTAAGTGTATCTAATTTACTTTTTACTCCCTTCGTCTCAAATTATCTATCATATTTCTCTTTTACACGTCTCTTCAGAAAATGTTAATTAAGAAGGGTTCTAACTATTTTATCCTTATTTATGTCTTAAGATATAATCTTCCTCTTTTTCATTAAATATTTACTTTATTTATGTGTCATCATCCCATAATTGAAATATTCGTAGTTTTCAAGAACAATTACTGTTAAGGGTAAAATGAAAAAAAATGATACTATCTCCATTCCATATTAATTGAATTTTTGAGGCATTTTTCATTTTTCAAATTAACTTAATTGTTCAATTTTCAAAACTACTTTTAGAGCGTTCTTCTAATTTTACCCTTCATTTGGATTTTCAATGTGATGACTTCAATAAATTTGACAATAATTAATAAGGATAAAAATAGAAAACTATGTTCAATTTATGTCTTAATCTACTTTTCTTAAAAGGTATGAAACACCTCAAAAAATCAATTAATATAAAATGGAGGGAGTATTAAATTGTCTTGAAGCTCTAAAATGACAAATAATTTGAGACAAGTATTTCTAGAAACTACGACACATAATTGAGATGGAAGGAGTACATTATAGTATGAACTAATCAAATTACATACATATTGACGGACAACAAGAATTTAGAGTTTTTAGGTTCTGGATAAGTTATTTATACATATTCAGACATGGTATGGACCAAACCTATTTGGCTAGACCAAATTCGTAAGCAGAAATGTAATTCCGCCTCTGACTATATAGTGACATAAAATGATAAAAAAAAAATACAATGATATAACTTCAATGTGGAACTAAATTAAGCTGGGCCTATTGTATTAAATTCAGGCTCAACTAATGTTCATAGCCTACCCCATGGCCCATATTAGTTCACCCAAATTAATTGGGCTGGCTATTGGTCTTGACCCAAGTGTAGAATGGTTCAAAATTATTTTTTCTTCTTGTTATATATATGTCACGAAAGTTTTTAGAAAAATGTCTCTAATGGCTATTTTGCCACTTGTATTTGTGTTTATTTAATTTGACCAATGACTCTATAGATATAGATAGTTACAAATGAAAGTGAAATACATATTACTTAATCATAATTAATCGAAAAAAGTTTCTATACTCGATCCATGTCTTACGTTGCATGTATTGCTCTCGCACAACCTGTTTTCACAATTTAGGTAAAAAAATAATTCTCTTATTAATTTTGATTTTTTAAATTAAATGACAGGAAATCCATCAAGACTCTGGTTATTCTGGCAAAAATGGCACAATTACTGGGAGAAAATCTACAAATATTAGAGGCAGCAAAATCCCTAGTGCATAAAACAAACTCATATAATATTTTTGTATGACTTCAATCAAAAACAGCAAGATGTTTTTTTTTTTTGTGCCTTTTATATCATTTAATGATGATTATCAAAGTTTTTTCTCCTCTGATTTTGTCCGACGAGTCATCTACTTAAAAGGATCTTTTCGCAAAAGCTAAGTAACTAGTAACAAACTACATATGGATGATATTTGAAAAATATATACAAGTTATGCAAACTAGCTTTACGTATGTCAAGATGAAATATGATCAAATGTCCGTATAGATTATATATACTGTGGAGTTCAACTAAAGTAGTTCCTGAAAAAAGTTGGAGGAAAAAAATTGTTTCTGAAAAAGGAATAAAGTAATAAAAAGGAATAGAAGTAGAAGAATAGAAATGTCAAACAGTTAATGGGGTTAATAATGTTGACCAAAAAGTGAGAAAATCAAAGTAAAAAGTCCCCCAAAAAACAGGTAAAGTGTATAGTATTATAGTCAGCAAAACCATGTTCTCAAACTATAAATAATTAATTACTAAACACTATAGATGGAAGGAGTGACGGTAAAATTATCTTCGTACGAATAATTTCATGAAATATCAATTGTCTTTATCAAAAACATGAACCATATAACTCTGCCATTTTCACCAATATTGATTTTTACTGTGAAATTTCATGATTTTGAATTCACTTCAGTATTAGTTATGTTTTGAATTTATTTTTATATTAAGTATAGTCATTTTAAATGTATTTCTAATACATTAAATTTATCATATTAAAAAATAATATAATAAAATCATTTTTTATTTATTACTTTATAAAATATATGTCATATTAATACTTAAAAATGAAAAAAAATGGATAGGGAAATATCAATATATACACTAGTTCAAAAAGGGAAGCGACTTTTGAATTTTAGGTACATAGTACATACAAATGCATGTGCTTGGTGCATAATATTCTTCCAAAGAGAATGAAATTGTTCGAACTTTAATTAGATGTCTCAGATTCGAGTCTTGAATATAAGGAAATTCTATTAAAAGTATCATCCTGAAATGGATCTTACAATACGTAATTTAAATTTAATCAAAACTCTAATATAAACTACAAGACATCGAATAAGAAATGAAAAAATTTAAAAATAAATTAAAAGGGGGGGCAAAGAGCATGTTGAGTAAAGTGATAATTTAAGGAAGAGAGATGGAGAGAGAAATAAGAGAAGTAAATACTAATGTGTAAGAGATGTTTCTTCTGAAAATACTAATTGATACATTGTTTTCTCTCTCTCTCTCTCTCTCACACACACACTCAAAAACAGAGAAACAAATTAAAAGCACCTTTTGGAAGACTTGATTTTTTTTTCTCCACATATATTTAGGAAAGTGTGCACGTATTATGTGACATATTTTCGAATTTCAAAATTCATATTTTATGGTAATTTTTCATAACAGTACAATAAAAAGGCAATATACATATGCAAAGTAATAAAGAGAGTTAAAATCTTTATCGACATTAATTAGTTGTTATTGAATTCAATATCGCTATAGACTTTAGAAACATTTGCAAAGAGTGTTAATTGTCTCTAAAAATACATATTTAATAGCAATTAAATTATTGTTGTTAATTAATTACTAAAAAAAAATCAGTGTAGTCTGTAGTGATATCTTTTAAATATTTTTGAATTGACAAATTAAGTGACTTGCAGTACTTTTTACTCCCTCAATCTACTTTTAACGGTCACGATTTCCTTTTTTAGAGTCAAATTATTAGAACTTTGACTAACATTTTATAATGTATTTTTTAATCATATTGAAATGCAAAAAATTACAATTTATAGTACTTTTCGTATAGTTTTTGAATATATAATTTTTTTGTTTAAAATATCAAATTAATGTAATCTAATTTAACTTTAAAAATTAGTCAAATTGACTTTCAAAACACGTCACATAATAATTAGAAGTAGACAGAGAGAGTAAGTTATTTTCAAATATGTAAAACTTAAACTTTTTAATTCTCAAAATACAAACTGTGTCACGTAAATTGAGACAGAGTGAGGAGTGTTATTTGAACTCATATATGTCCCAAACTCCAAGAAGGAAAAATAGAATGGGAATAATTAAAGGTATGAAGAGGGGAATAGAATAGTCAATGTAAAGAGAGAAGCATATATATAGGTATATATAGACTTGTTTTCTGAAAGAATTATTCATTGTTTGTTTCTGCACATCACAAGAGAAAAATACAGCAAATAGGATTAGTCAATTCTGACTATTACAATTGAGAATATCACTTGTTTGTATTGGCATTGTCATATTAATGCATTTGCAGAAGTAGTAATAGGGTGGGTGTGTGTGTGGTCCGGGGCGGGGGGGGGGGTGAGTAGTTAATTGCAAAAAAATAATACATAGAGCATATATAGTTATTTACATGACATATTGATATAGAAATGAGTCAAGCGTGTATCAGAAACAATTTTTTTATCTTAAAGCACAGATAAGATTTGTGTATCCTTTATTCATTTTAAATTGATTTTGTGGAACTATATTAAATCTGTTATTATATTGATGTAGAAAATATTTATTCCAATTGGGTAATTTCTTAATATAAATACATAATGTCTAACTTAAGGTTACTGAATTTTGTTCAATCCATAGCTTTAACGGTAGATCCACCTCTATATATAAAAGAGAATGAGCCAAGTATGTTAGTGTGGCTTGCTTATATTATTGATATCAAGCTCGATGCTTTATCGATAGATGCACCTCTATATATAAAAGAGAATGAGCCAAGTATGTTAGTGTGGCTTGCTTATATTACTGATATCAAGCTCGATGCTTTATCGATAGATGCACCTCTATATATAAAAGGAATGAACCAAGTATACTAGTGTGAACTTGCTCATATTACTCATATCAAGCTCAATGTTTTATCGGTAGATCCATCTCTACATATAAAAGAGAACGAACCAAGGTTGCTCATGTTACTAATATCAAGCTCAACATAAAACATAACATAAAACTAATCAAGTTAGGATAAATTCTAGCTATATGAAAATTATATATAGATTGATATTTTTCAATTGATAACTTATTTGAGATTATAATACTCAACTAAGTTAATTTTTTATTTTGATATAAATATTAAATATAAATAAATATTTAATTTTTGAAGGGCGGAGGGGGCACCAGTATCAGAGTCAGAGGGACAACCCGAAATAAATGCATAGACCAATCCCCCCCTTTAGGCTTCGTAAGCTGCGCTTCTCTCGGGATATCCCTTTCACTATTTTTTTTCGGTTCGATGTTCGATATTTATATGAAGACTTGATTAATATTATACTTTTTAATTTTTTATCGAGTTTTGATGATCTTTTTATTATTTGATATTTATATTAGAATTTTAATTAATTCAAATTTATGAAACAAATGTCTTTTAATAAGATTTTTTTTATATTCAGAATTCAAACTCGATCCAATCAATTCTCGGACAATCCTTATCTCTACACATTTTCTAACTTTTTTTTTATGTATGTATATATAATTTCATGGAAAAATCCTTTTGCCCAAAAAATTTGGCCAAAATTTGATTTGAATGATATTTTAATTATGTTATTTTATATTTTAAAATATTTTTCCCTTTTAAATTTACACATTTTTAAGTAAAAAATAAAAAAAAGATCAGTTTATTTTAAAATAAAAAAATTATAATTTTTTTAATTTTCTAGCTAAATTTTGACCAAATTTTCTGCTCGTTTAGCGCTTTCCTAATTTCATATGGATTTATTATGATAGGAGTAGCATTTAATTTTATATGTAGGCTCAGAGGAGAATAATTATTGATACAAAGTTCAATCAAATAGCTATGAAATGTTTGAAAAGACTAATAACAAACTGCAACATGGAAATCAGTACTATTTACTATTTAGTTGGATCTTTTACTTTGACCACCATTTTTTATCAATAATGATGATCCTATTTAGATATTTGAAAAATATTTTAATAAGTCGTGAGTCATTCTCTGCATCAAATTACGTTGTTCGAACTATTAAAAATAAAAATGAGTGTATATCAAATCTTTTTAAAAAGTATGTTTTTAAAGAATCTGACATAAATATGATAGTAATATTTTTGGAGAATTTGAATAACACAAAATTTAACGTTTTATATAAACAAATTTCAAGATTTAAAAAAAAAAGGAAAAGAAAATATCATACTTACATAATAAAAATGTGTCTAACAATTTCTCATTTTCAAGATTTAGAGTTTGTTTGAATTGATTTATTTTAATTATTTTTAAGTACTTGGATAAAATGTAAAAAAAAAATTACTTTTAAGTCAAGAATATATATATTTTTTTAAAAAAAAAAATGGTCATAATTTTAAAATTCCTTCATTAATTAAAAGCACTTAAAACTAAAAAGAGTGTTAGTAAATTAATATTGAAAAAGGTTTATTAATTAAAAGGCATTATTTTTATTTTCTCCCGTAAAACATTCATGCATGTCACTTATTATACTGCTATTTAAACCACAATATTTACGCCTAAGAGAGTGCATCATAGAACCCACCCCACCCCTAACTCAATAATCCAATGGGTTTAGTTTTTATCGATGTTCGATAATCATTTTGGAGTGTTGATAAATTTAAACTTGAATAAAAGAATATGATTTTTTTTATAAAATTGTGTTTCATATAAAAGGTATAATCTTGTAATTTTGAAAATGTCACATCGATTCTATGTGAGAAACGTATTAAGGTAACATGAGAATATTGAAACTAAAAACTTATTAGACATTTCTTTTTGCTATAATTAATTTGTCCTATGTACTTTCTTTTTAAGTCTTTTAACAAAAGAATAATGTTTGTTTCTTTATATTTAGTTTTCAAATATAACTCTCTAATACGAATTTGAATTTGTCAAACACCAAAAAGATTAAAATATATGTAACAGAGAGCTAAGAAATTTGTCAAGTGAGTTCAAAATATAAAAATTAACCCACAAAAAGATTTAAAAAGTTCAATATCTCTCTCTCTATATAAGATAATTTTCATAATTTTACAGTATGTTCATGTATATACCATATAATTTTTTGCTTTCATCCTATTTTTTTAAACAAATTTTAAAGTGACAGAAAATAAATTGCAATCACAATAAATAAAAAAAAAACATAACTTTATTAATAAAGATTGCTTATACAATTTTATCCATGGTTCGAGGACAGTTAGTAGCGTATTTCTCATATTAAGTTAATTTAGATTTGACCTCTATATAAATATTCCATCAATTTACGGAATATTTGAGATGCATTTTAATGGATTTTAGTACTCTTTATATATACATGGACTAGGGTTTATGCTTAAATAATCCCCAATAATTCTAATTGAAACTTAAAACACTTTTAAAATTTCAATTCAAATTAAACACGTCTTATAGAGTCTCACAAAATTTTAATATCTAACGGTTATGGGAGGAAAGATGGGAAAGAGGACAAAAGGCATGCAGCTGTATAAAGTGTCCCTACGACTGCACGCATTAATATTACAAAAAGGACAAAAAATTCATCATTACTTTGCAACTACTAGCATATCATCATTGTCCCTACCTATTCCTCTTTTATTACTCTTATTTATTATTTAGACCTACAATTTTTATTTTATTTTTTAAAATATATTTTTGCATGCTCCTTATAGGACTATTTAAAACGTGAAATAATAATTAAGTGAATATTTCGACATAAATATGCAAAAAAATTATTTGAAAATAGAAAGTATGTTTGACGATATGAATATAACTTGAGAAATTAATATTAAATTTTTACAAGTGATATGAAGTGAAATATAGATACTTAAAGTTTTAGTCGTCAGAATATAATTCTAGAAAGTGAAATTTTCTATATTGTCAAATGCAGTAGCGGAGCCAGAATATTTAATAAGGGGGTTCAAAATCTAAGAAGTAAACACAGGAACTAGTGGAAGGGGGTTCGACATCTATTATACATACCTAAAAAATAATTTTTACCATGTATAAATAATAATTTTAATCATGTATAAATAGTAATATTTTTCGTCGAGGAGGGTCGGATGACCCCCTCATTATATGTTGCCTCCGCCCCTGGTCAAATGAGCACCCTAAATTTAATAAATAATATCAAATTCACTTATAAATCTCTTTGATGTTCTTTGCTTCACTATAATAAGTAAGATTGTAATATACATGATCCTATGCGTATTCTTATATATAGAATTAAGCATTTAGATGTAATTAAGATCACACATATATACATGGTTTCAGAAACAAATTCATCTCGATTTTTTTCTTATTCGATATTGAGTCTCATATTATTATCCATGTATCACATGTTAAATTTGAAGACACTATTAAAAGAATAGGAATTTTAGACGGATATTTCGAATAAAATCAATAGAAAATTCATCAAAAACATTTTTAACAAGTCAAATTCTAACGATTTTTTTATCAAACCTCCATCAAAAAAATTATTTCATTACAGATTAAGCTCCTTATTTAATTGTTGACAATTTAATCTAACTTTTTAAATAGACCTAAATCGATATTAAATGGTGAGAATAGGTGATCAAATATGAAACTAAAAAAATATTTATTTACATTTGGTTGGTTTAATTAATTTTTTTTATTTTTAATTCGATGTTCGATAAACTCGAATTCAAGACCTTCAATCCACTACATATCTTTTTCTTTAATTTTCAAAGTGTCACTATTTAATACATGAATCTCACGTGTGACTAAACCAACTATATTAGGAAATGCAACTATAATATAGTTCAACTATTTACTTTATAATAGTAGCATATATTTTCTGTGCATATTTGACCTAAAATTCTAACCTACCTTTTGACTTAAAGCTGGGCTATATAGGATTATCTCTGATTTGGTATAGGTATATATTACATATATATAATAAATATTTCCATAGCAGAGTTGTTTATTTGGATACAGTTTGATTGTTATAGTAGAATATTGTTATGGAAAATATATAATATACTTGCTTTTATCTTAATTACTTGTCATATTTTTTCCCGAGAGTCATACTACATAAATTTGAGCATCATTAAAGATAAAAAACTTCACGATATTAATATTAAAAGAATCGCAACTCATAGTACTTTTATGTTTAAAATAATCTAAGTCAATTTAATTCCGAAGATTAGTTAAATTGACTATCAAAAAGTGAAATACGACAAATATTTTAGGACAAAGCGCAAAACATAATACAAAAAATTAATTTTAAAAAAACTTGATTGTTTAAGTGAAATGTTATTATAGAAGACATCTACTACATAGAGGTCTAACTATACTTGAGAGTAATAGTTAGATCTATAAATATTAGTATATTATAACTAGAAGTCTGAAGATAAATTTTCCTCAAGTTTTTTCTGGGAAAAGAAAAACATTTAAGGCATAATCAAGAAGTATAGTGACATAAAATATTAGATTAATAACACTCACAAAATCATTAACATTATACTAGAACATAAATTTGGTCTCTCAAAAATAAGTTATAGTAGATAATAATTAACTCTAGTGCATTGGCTAATTAACAAGTATTAGCCATCATAATCATCATGCTTAATATAGTATTGTTTTTTTTGAGCTCAACTCAATAAGTCAAATGTATTCAAATTAACTAAGATGGATCAACCTATAAAAAGGCTACTCGCATCGAAGTTGGTGCTCCCATGACCTTCAAATGCTCGAATCATGTGTTGATGCTGTTGTTGTTGTTGATCCCTAGGAAAGAACTGATGATGGTAAAGGTGGTGGGAATGATCCCTCCCACCACCGCCACCTCCGCCACCTCCAGCCATAAAGTTGAACTGCTGATGATGGTGGTGGTGGGCCGTGGTAGCAGCTGCAGCAGCTGCCGCTGCTAAAAGTCCATGAGTCGTAGTACTAGCAATACCTGTCGATAGTAACAAAATCAGAAATTTATATATGAGATTTTTCAAAAAATACCAACATATACACTAAGGATTTTATAATTTTGTCACTACAACACTAGAATATTCTGTCAATAAAAATTAACAATTTATAAATATACCAATAAAAACCAATCTATCCTATTTATCCAATATAATTTTCTAGCGAAGAGAATCAACTTATTCAGTTTTCAGAAGAGATAATCATACAATTTAATATCATACTTAAAATAAAAAGCATATCCAAGGTCTTGAGTTCAAATAAGTAACATAAAACAATATTTTCACACAATAATTAAATCATAAAAAAGAACTAAACCAACACATAAACAATGTGTAGAGAGTACATACATACTCCTCTAATTCATGTATCACCATTCAGATTTCAAGAGTCAAACATGAAATCTTTAGGTCGGCCTCATTTGACTCTCAAAATGCGAACAGTACGTATCATGAAACAAACAAAGATAATATGAAAATCATACCTCCTAGGTTTTGATACTTTGAAAGTTCAGATTTAGCACAACTAAGATCCATTTGTAGTTGCCTAAGTTGGTGTTGAAGAAGTGAAATAACACCAACACAACCATAAACAGGATCACGAAGACGCATATCAGCTTCATATGCTAACGAATTTACAGCATCTTCGCGTTGATGAGGCTGTAATTCGTTAAGCAGTTTAGTCACATTACTTGCCCCAAACACCTTATGAACATTCGCAAATTTCTGTGGTTGATCAGGAGGGAAGTAAGGTGCAAACACACATTCCGGTTGACATTTCCTACGCAGGAATTTGCACGCTGCACATGGTGAATTCGACGATAATGATGAAGAAGATGACATTGACAATAACCTAGAAGAAGAAAAAAGGGGTAAAGAGTTAATAAACGAAGTATAATTCAAGTTTAAGTTCTACATACTGACGATCTAATGCTTTCTTATACAATGAGTTAAAAAGTTATATATATACATTTATTGTGTAATTTTTTTAATAAATTTACCATCAGATTATCCAAAGAATATTTATATGTAAAATAACCTCCTTTAACATGTAAGGATTTGTAATCTTGAGTATAAAATAAGGTATATATATGTTACAAAAGGTATATAAATGATATTTCGTTGACAATTTATATTTAGGTAATTACATGTAAATCTTTTGATAAGTCTGAATTGATACTATCTAGTAGTAAAAATAATAACTAAGATTCTAGCACATATTAAAATTTACTACTTACTAATATAAGTATACATAACTTAAATTCATATCAATAAATTAAAGGTAATTTAGATCCAGAAAATATTTTTAAAAAATTAAAAAAATAAAAGGAAGTGTAGAAAGTACCAAAAGAAACAGTAATATAAGTACTACATACCTGTTTTTTTTTTAAAAAAACTTTTGAATATTTGCTGCAATTTGAAGACCAATAAAAATCTTGATAGGAATAATAACACTATTACACCTGAAAAAATTGAAAGTTTATGTAGAAGAATGGTATAACAAACTTAAGTACATAATTTGTACCAAGTAATAGTAAAAGCTAGAAAAATAAAATATAATAAAATTGTGTACATGTAATGTGAATAACTTAAAGATTAATGAAAAGAATTAATTATATAATTAAGATTTTCTTGGGAAGTTTTAATTTTTTGGGATTGGATCCCGTGAAAATTAAGTATGAAAGTAAGAGCTTTTATATTTGTTTAATTAAAAGTATACAATTTTCTCTCTTTACAATGCCATAATTCTAGTATCTCTTGCTTGGAACTTCATTCACATGTAGATAAATCAAGTCACTTAAAAAATATTTTAATTTTTTTTATACTAACAAGGTGTATAACTTAAATTCATTATAGAAAAATATTTATATTAAAAAGTAGAAAAATGTCTTTATAAATAATATTTTAGTACACTATCAAATCATTTAATGAATGAGATCTATTGTCTTTAATCAAAAAATAGTTACTCAATTCTCTGTCAGAAAATTATATTATGCGTATATAAAATAATATTATGTATATAAATTTTAAATATTCTTAGCAAAATTAACTCTTGAAAAATAAGATTCATTATCTACTATTAAATGGCATGATAATATTCGAAAATAATATTTTATATATATATATATATATATATATATATCATAAAGAACTTTAAATTAGAGAAAAATTAAGACTTTGAAGTTCATTTTCTTGAAATAAGTAAAGAAACACAAAATAATATATAAATAAGAAAGCAAACTAAAAAATAAATTAAAAAAATAGCACCTAAGTCTAGTAGTATATATTTTTTGTTGAAAGTTTGCGTGCCTATATAGTCTTAGGTCAAACCCTTTTTTTTCTTGGTTCTATTTTTCAGCACTAAAAGTCAAGCTTGGATCTTGTGTAGCAAAAAGCTTTCTTTTTCATACCAAAAAAACTATAAAAAAATAGAAATTTAAGTAGCTCAGTTAGTCGACCAGCAAAATAACTAAACAAAAAAAATTATAAAAATATAAATCTTAGTAGCATAGTTGATCGGGTGAACAACTAAAAAGAAAAAAGATTGTCCTATACTAAAATAGAGATGAAATGATTACCTTTTTCTTTTTTTCTGACTGATGATGATCTTCAAGAAAAATCTTCAACTATATAAGAAAATAACTAAGAAGAAACTAGATGTTTTCAATAAGTTGAAATTTTCATATAAAACTAATATAAGGGTTTTGTTGAAATGAAAATATTTGAAGTAGTAGTAGTAATAGAAAATTAAGAAAAAAGAAGGGCAATCTTTAAGTTTAAGACAAATAAAATAGGTGATAAAAGCATATAAAGATGGTGTACAATAATATATGAATTTTTTTTTGGCTTTTTTTGTTAGAAAAAAAGTGAGAAAAAATAGGGAAGTCTCCCAAGAGAAGAGGCTAAGGAAACGGAGAGAAAGCAAAATGATTTTCTTTTGGTTTTATGATGTTGTGATTATTATAGAAGAGAGAAGGTATGTTTGGTTTTGGTTTTTTTTTTTTTTTTTGGGAGGATCTTAGTACTTAATATTGTTCTTGTATATAGGAGTTTTGGTGTGTGAATTATGGGGGTTTTAGGGTTTTTGTGAGTAAAGGGGGTGGGTGAGGAGGAGGGGCTATTTATTAGGAAGAGAAGAGGGTATTTACTAGACTGGTCTTGTGTCATTAGGGTTTTAGTGAGTACTGGGATGGGGTGGGGAGAGGGGGGAGGGGAAAGAAGAAGGGATGTTATTTTTATGAAGAAGGAGAGGTTTTTTTCGATTTCCTAATGTTAGTTCTGACTAAATTTGAATCATGCATTGTTAAACTTAGTGAGGGAGGGGGAGGAGAAAGAAGAGGAGATGTTATTTATTTATGAAGAGAGGAGGGTTTAGTTTTTTGACTTTCTACTCGATGTTCGAAGTTCATATTAAAATTTTGATTAAATTTAAATCGTATACTGTAAGGCTTATTCAAAAATAGCGCTTCCGACAAGATTTATTAATTTAGGGTTTTAGTGAGTAGGGTGGAGGAAGGGGTTGTAGGGTGGGTGCGTGGGTGATGGAGTGGGGGGGCGGGGGCGGGAAGGAAGGGATATATTAAGTATGAAGAGAAGAAGGTATTTTCTGGAGTTGTCTTGTGTCATTGATGTGACAGATCCTTTTAATTGTCCTTGTATTCCATTTGTTGCACCCTTACACACATTTAAGTCTCCTCTATACACTCTCTTGCTCTCTCTCACTCACTCACACACATATACACACACTATTTTCTTAATGTGGAACTTTGTTTGAATGTTAATGGTGGACTATAAAGAATAATCCAAAGTTTGTTTATTTTTAGCAAAAGAAAGATTAATTTTTTCAAACTTTTTATATGATATTCCATACTTCTTTTAGGATCTCAATTAATTTAGTTTGCTTTTTGTAAGCCGATTATCAATATTTTTTTTTGGATCTTATGGTTTAAATTTGAGACTTTTGATTGAAGATGAAGAATACTCGTTCCATAGAGATTATCAATAGAGTAAAAGAAAAATTATGATTTTAACATTTATACAAATATATTTTTTTTTGGTTGCAATAATGATGTATTTTAATATGTTATAGATAGTTATGGACAATTATGTAACAGCTCAAACTCATGCCACATATTTTTTGCTTCGACACAAATAGGCACGTTTGATGATTTGATCCCTTAATACATGTACCAACTCTATCGAGAACATGATCTTATTCAACAACATCGCAGATCATGACTTTAAAGGCAAAATTTTGACATTCATAACTTATTATTCAATTTCAGACACAAATTTGTTATTTTTGCGATAAGTGACCCTTCGATTCTAGAGGATGTTCAATTTTACATCATGAGCACGAGTTGTTTCTTCATATAACTTAAATTTTTTAATATTAGCCTGTGTGTAAGTAATATTTATTTAAACTAATATATCAATTCGATAAAATTTAAATAGCTACACATATTTTTATGGCTTTTTGACTAAGAGAAACTAATATTTGAAATTTTATAAATACGTGCAAGGAGTAACACTGATTAATAGTTTTAGATTATTTATATCAGAATCAATGTAACTAGACCTATTAATTTTTTAAATTGTTAGTTGTAAAATGCCTTTAAAAAAATTATAATTTATAGTTTTTGACAAAAAGTTTGCAGTCGACAAAAGAATTATTCTCACTTTAATATTTAATACCTCGAAGTTTGAATATATGACACGTACCTACCTCCTTGCTTGCAAAATAACTATAGCAAGGAATACGTTGGGCCGTCCAAATTTAATTGCAGCTTCAATACAGGCTCTCGATTATCAGGTGAAAAAAAATAGTCAATAAGAAAAATAGGAGAAGAACTCCAACACCATTGATTAAAATAATTATGGGTTGTGGCGTAATGATGAAACTGTTCCATCTTAATTAGAGATCTTAAATTCAAGCCCTGGTATAGAGAAAATTTTGTTAGAAACGTTATTCTCAAATGGATCCTACATTGCGTGATCCGAATAATAACATGTGTCCCAAAATACTTGTCAATTTATGAAATTAAGATAGAATTAATTATTATTATTTTTCTATTTTGTCCTGAAAATTTTTGTTTTTGTAAAGTAAATAAAATTGATTTTGAAAAAAGTTAAGGGTAAATTAGTAAGAAATAATTCTTATTTGTATTATTTTTTCTATTTCGATTTGTTTGTTTTACTTCACTTTTTAGTCGATTTAAAAAGTTGCTATTACTTTGGGATTACATTTGAAATGGTGGTTAAATTTTTTTCACCATGGGGGAAATATTCGAATGGGCTGCTAAAGCCCAAATATCAATTGGGCTGAAGAAACAATTAGTCAGTGATAAAAGGTTCAGTCCATTTTCATATTTTAATCCTACTCTTGTAATATTTGTAAAGATTCTACCCAATACAATACGAATTTGAATTAATCGAATCATGATTGTGGAATAATTATATAAAAAATATTTGAAATCTAAAATTATGATGTAATAGAGTAAAATTATGACCACTAAATGTCCTACCGGATAGCAAACTCCATAATTTTTTTTTTCATTCTTTGTTTAATTATTTTTTCCTTGACAAGACTATACTTTATTTTTGCAATATATAAGCTACACTAAAAAAAATAACATCTTAATTATTTATTAGTTCCACGTGAGTGCGAGCTAATAGAAGAATTAACTTAAATAATCGATTATTTATTTAATCAACTAAACTAAAAATAGAATATACGTATAAAATGTATAATATATGTATGATCATATAGAATGAGTGTATAATATATGTATATCCATTAAAAAAAGTAAAGTAAATTAATCCTACTATTCTTGTAAATGTCCCTACAAGTTTCCTTCGAGCCTCCATGTATATGAAGAGGTTAAAAATATAAAGATTAAACTACTTAATTTTCATTATTAATTCATATATAATTTCTTAAAATTTAAAATAATTTTATATTTAAAATTAAACAAAAATGCTATAAATTAACATAGCTAATGATTCATAAATTTATTTTTGAGTGATATTACATAAAAAAATTATTTGACTCTAGAAACAGTAATTATCGATAAAATGAGAGAGAGGGTCTATTTGATGTGCATAAATCTAACCCAATTGGAACTCCCCTTAATAAAGGCCTACCTAGTTAGTCCCTTAGTTATATATAATCCATCACCTAATTTTCTAAGAGGTATTACTTGACCATTTCAAGCAAATTTTGATTACAGTTTTTTTTTTTTGAGTTCCCAAACAAACTCAAATATTCTTTAAGGGTTGTTTATGATTCTTTCGATTTATTTTACTTGTCATATATTTTTCATGTTTTTCTTTACAAAATTTAAAATGTAATTTTATTAACTTTTCTTTATTTTTATATTTTAATTTAATATTTTTCCTTTTTCACTATTCCTTCCATCCCAAAATAAATATCATTTTAGTTTTTTTTCACGCACGTTAAAAAAATAATGCTTACAAAGTACAATCATTAACTATTAAGAAGTAGAGTATTTTCTTTTGTCCATATTAAGTGAATTGTTGGGACACATTCTTTATGAAAATATTAAATGACATAAACCAAATGCTACTTTCCACTATTACTCTTTTGATTATTTCCAAACTACTCTTCTAGAAAATGTAAAGCGGTTAAGAAACTTTATTAAAGTGAAAGGTAAATATGTAAAAAAAACAATTTTAAGAATTCTATTAAATTTTGAACAATTCAGTTATCTTAAATTATTGGGGGGGGGGGGGGGGGGAGTCCAATAATTCACTTAATTTTGACTAAAAGGAGTAATAGTTTTTTGATATAAAGATATAGTTAAAAATAATTTCTAATTGTTATCTTTAATTTCTAAATGATCATTTTTGGGGGGCTAAAATAATTTGAAATGAAAGGAGTAACTAATTATATTTTGTTTTTGATTTTTTAAAATTATAATTATTTTAGACTTTATTTAATTTTTAACAAAGTCTAAGTAGTAAATATGGTTATGAAACCAAATTTTAGTCTTAGTATGCTACACAAAAGGATGAGAATGTCATTAATGTAAATGAATCCAATTGGTTTGCAAATCCTCTCTTATTTAATGGTTATTGGAATTAGTTTTTATTTTCCAACTTTCTAAGAAAAATTCAAACTTCCCTAGTAAAAGCCTTATTTTTAGTGTATGATATTCTTTTCGTTCCAAAATAAGTAAATGTCCCCTAAATTAAACACTATTTTCTTCGTTTTTATTTCGTTGTCGTTATTTTAAATTTTATGTTTCTTAAGAAATTAGACAGATTTATCATTGTACTCCTATTTAGTGTTCTCTTGAAATTAAAACTTTCAATAAATTAACATGAATTAACTTATTTTTATTAATTAATTTGACCAATGAATATAAATTAATTACTTAATTTTTCTATGTTGGTCAAATAATGCATAATTTCAAGACTAATTACCGTTAAGGATAAAATAAAAAAAATATTATCATTTATGCATTGATTTTGTAAAATTAAACAGTAATGACGACATGTAAATACAACCAGGGGAGTATTAAGAAAATGAAGTAAATATGTATAATTGGAAAAACATAAAAAAAAAAAAAAAACTATAATTACGAAAGTAACATTTATTTTGGGATGGAGAAAATAATATTTTACTAAATATAAATATAGTGATCAAAATTAGATGCTAGTAGCTGGATTTACTTGGCTTCACTATCATTTCCAGCTTTCAAACTCCATTTGTTAAAACTATCACAACTATATTTTTCTATAATAATATACAACAAAGTCAATATCATACATTTCTTAATCAAATTCAATAAGAAATCCTTTTTTTCCCTTCTAAAATAGTTGTGTATACATACTAATAATACAAAAATATAAGAATATATATATATATATATATATATATATATATATATATATATATATATATATATATCACGACGAGAAGGTAAAGATAAGATATGTGTACATTTCATCTTGTACTTTATCTATGATATTACACCAGTTACACAAAAAAAAGGTTGAATCTTCATCAATAAGATAACAATTCACGTAAATAATCAACGCTATTTCGATTCCGTTTAGACATATCACTCTAAGGAATCTTTCCTCTCTTTATTTTAATTTGGTAGTCAACTTTTATTTAACAAAAAAAAATAAAAATTCAACACTTCATTCTTTTTTTGTCCCTCTATATATATAATATTTTGAACACGCTTATATATATTCAAACTTTTATAGCAAGAAAAAATTGTTTCGTCGATTCCATTGAGTCTGAAACATGTGAGGGAACTCTTTTATTCATTTTGTCATTAACCACAAATTAAACACAGGTACAAGTCTCACTTTAGCTGTCAAATTTTTCCATTTATACTCAATTAAATCTAAAATTTTCATCTATCTCCGTTTTCAGGAACAATGTACTCGAATCACTGGGGAGGTGCGTTAGAAATCGCGACGACGACCGGCGGCGAATCGACGACGGACGACGATAATCGGAGCCGGAATTTTGATTTGGATAGAGCATCGGTAAATCAGCTGCAGCGGTACGATACCTACGATCGGAGTACTCAGAGTAGTCGGAATTTGGATGAAACGCAACAGAGTTGGTTGTTAGGTCCGCCGGAGAAGAAGAAGAAGAAATACGTCGATTTAGGATGTATAATTTGTAGCAGAAAAGCATTGAAGTATACGTTCATCGGAATTATCGTTGCGTTTGCCGTGATCGCACTTCCGACGATCGTCGTGAAAGTTTGGCCGAAGCATAAATCTCAACCTTCGCTGCCTGATAATTACACTTTTGCCCTTCATAAGGCTCTCATGTTCTTCGACGCCCAGAAATGTACGTTTTTCTCCTTTCTCTTCAGTCTTCCAATTTTAACTTTTTTGGCCAAATGAGAATAATTTCATGGAAAAAAATGATCAAAAATTGGTTTAGAAAAAGATCGAGTTCGAGTTTAACTCAACCTCAAAATCTAGCTCGCCGATAACAAAATTACTCAAATTCATACAGGAAGACAATCTCATTTGTAAATGAACATGTGAGACTCAACACCCCTCGACACGGCTCGAATCGGAAAAAAAAAATAATGAATTGAGATGAGTGTGACTCTCAAAAGAGTCTTACTCTCAAGATGACAATTGTGTTTTTTTTATGAATTGAGATAAGTCCGACTCTCAAGGTCGGAACTAATATGTTGGTAATCTGTTCAGCTGAATATCAGTTAAAATTCTAAACTTACACTAAGAAATTCATTAAATATGTAGAAACTATAGAATTTAGAAATTTAAAAAAATTAAAAATTTAAATTCATAAATTTTCAAATCCTAACTTTGCTTCTGTGTCTTTGGTATCATATTTGAGTATCAAATTACTAGATCGTGATATAAAAGGTAAGAAAAACCTTTAGTTTGAGAAGATGATAAAATCATTTTTGTATTTGTCCTAATTGTAGTGAAGAAGTATAGGTAAGGGTAATTTTAAACTATAATTAAAAAGTAAAATATGTAAATTTCGAATATTTATATTCTAAGTATTTTAATACGTAAAATCCACAAAATTCATATTGTAGCTTCAAGAGCGAACATGAAAGGAATATGCATCACTATGTATTTTAATGTGCAATATAAATCAAAGTGAATAATAAGGTAGGAGAAGAATTATGTGTTTCATTTATCCAAATTTTAATGAATAAAATGATGTAATATACTTGTAATAACAAGAATTAATCGAGATAAACAAATTAACTTGAAAAATACGACGGTAAAAAAAATGAAAAGAACCGACTTTTAATATTCTATATGTTAAAAGAGTAGCTAAAAAAGGGAAAGAAATAAAGTTAATTGATTAGGAAAGTAATAATAATAATTATTATAATAGGCTAGAATTGCTCCTTATAAACATGGTGTTTGTTATTTGAAATTCCACAGAATTATAGTAACGTTCATGACTTTTGGTACACGTATGGAGATAGACTAGGTAAAACATATACTAAAAATTACATATTTTTCTATTTTCACATATTCATAAATTATTTTATGATGCTTGTTAACTTGATTAGTCATTGGTGAAATAGACAAGTTACTAGTTTTCTAATTATACTACGTGCCAATATTATTATTATTATTATTATTATTATTATTATTATTATTATTTGTTCTTTGTGACATGCTCTTGTTAAGGAGTATCAAAACATTATGTTGAATGAAGTAGTGTTGGTCTAAAGTTGGTTATTTTTTGGAGTTTGATATCTGCATTTGTGTATAATTAATTTAAAAACGTACTCCGTATAAAGCTTTATTTAAAGGAAAACACTTCCTATTAAAAAATATCATACTTAAATTCAAACTTGAAACATTTAATTAAGAAAAAAACATAATGTGCCACGTCTTTTTGGTGGTTGATCTAAATTGTTAATAAAGCATCAATCATGAGGGATTATAAATTAGTAAAAAAAATCAAGATGGAATAGCTAGTGCTATAACCTAAGTAGTAGAAAATTCTTGAGGCAGTCCGTTTTGACACGACATTTAATTTGTATTCATCATTTTTTATTTGTTTTTTTCTTCACATATACTGTTTTAAATATGTCACGTCTAAAATTAAGCTTGACATTCTCACAAAATCAATATATGAAGCTTAGTCCTTTTTCGTTAAGTTTGGACAAAAATGACTGAACTTTAGTGTTTAAGTAAAAATAGCTAAACTGAAGCAAAAATGACTGAATTTTGGCTAAAGTTAAAAGAAATTGTAAACTGGAGAAGGTGAATTTACGATTTAAATATACACATTAAAGTTTTTAGTTATGATCTCGTCATAATTTTGAAATTATATGTTCATAATTTTAAAAGTTTTATGTATATAATTTTGTCCTAAATCGAAAATGTCTATATATATATATATATATATATGGGGTCAAAATTCCTCCTTCCAATGTAGAGAACTTTCTAAGAAGGAATTTAGAACATATGAACAGGAGAAAGTAGACATTGAATTGGAAGTTAGAACATCCTTAGCACTTGACCTAGAAACTACGTAATAAAATGGGTCCAGAAAAATCTTACTCCTAGTTTGGTAGGGACATTTTTATTCCTTCTCTAGCAAAAATAAATAAATTGTAATTTAATTAATAAATCAAAGTCTTCTTTCCCTTGTATGACTTGGCCTTATTAATATGTCGTCACTGATGATCCTTTAAGTCCTATTATAAATGTCACATCGGTCAGGAAAAAGATTCATTTGGGAAATTTGAGTAGTTCAGTTTGATGGGTATCTAAATTCTCATTTTATTGGTAAGGATTCTATTTCCATTTCTCATTTCTCACTCTCTTACCATCAATTTTTAAAAAAAATGAAGAAAAAAAAAGATCTATCTGAGGATCAGTGCATACCTAATGAATTATCCAACTGATTTAGGGAACATTATTTAAATTATGAGTTCGTGGGGAGCCTCACTTTGATTCTTTGATATCGTCAACGATACTTTATTTTGCATACGTTGAATCTAGAATTTGTATGTTTTGACTTTTAAGATTTTTGAGCCCATTTATATATGAAAAATTACGTGTTTAGATAGAAGTGTTGAAACAGTCAATTATAATTTTCACGCTTGTAGTTTTAACTATTGCGAGCCGTGGAGTTATTTTTTCTTTAAGAAGATTAAAATACTACAAAGAGGGAATATGTACGTAAATAGCTAACAGAGAGAGGTCTTTTAGGAATTCAGCTTTCTGCATGGGAAAAAAAATATCTTACAAGTTACAACCAAACAAATTTTCAGACGTTGGTTAACATGACTACAAAGTGATTGATTTGTAACACGTCTTAAACATAGACAGTGAAAAATTTATATTTTGTCACGAATTTAAGTTATATGCATTATCATATTTTTGCAATATCAATAATAAAAAAATATTATAAGGTAAAGGTTTTATTTGTGAAGGTATGATTACAACAAACTAATAACTGCAACATATATATCTCCTTCAAGAATTCCAATATCAATAAATTCTATCAATTGATTTAACAAGTAGTTATTTTAAATGTAACCTGATTGTATAATTATTATCGGAGGCGGATCTAGTGCAAGTAGTTAAAAGTTTATGTGAATTCAATAACTTTTGTTATATTGTATATTAACTTGAGATCCTTATAAAAACTCAAACATAAAAATCTTGCATCTGTCGTTCTTTGATATTAGAGTACCATTAATGCATGTTTTCACATAACCGAGATCTATTGGAAACAAACTCTCTACCTGTGAGGGATAAAGTCTGTGTACACTCTACCCTTTCGTGACTCAGCTAATTTGGCATTAGTATGATGAGTTTTGTTTTTTCTTTGCATATGTATATATGCAGCTGGGAAATTGCCAAAGAGCAATGGAATACCATGGAGAGGAGACTCAGGTTTACAAGATGGATCAAAACTTACAGATGTTAAAGGAGGATTGGTTGGAGGATACTATGATGCTGGAGACAACATAAAATTTCATTATCCAATGTCATTTGCAATGACTATGTTGAGTTGGAGTGTGATTGAATATGAACACAAGTACAGAGCCCTTGGTGAATATGAACACATCACAGACATCATCAAATGGGGCACTGATTACTTGCTTCGTACTTTCAACTCCTCTGCAACTAAAATTGACAAAATTTACTCCCAGGTAATGAAAACACACTTCATTGCATAGCTTCTTTTGTCTCTTTCGTCGTCAATGTGCCTATGGTACCTGTTCATATTTGGTTGCTCGAAGCTAGCTCATGTAGAGGCACCTACAGTTGGATCAGTCATCTTGGCAGGAATTTCTTTAAAATTGTTTTTAAGTTTTTCAATACCCATGTTTCCCAAAGCGACATGTTGTTCCACTCCTTTCCTTTAAGCATGATTGCTATAATATATACTTCCTCGACCACGTTAAGGCAGACCGATCTTAAGAAGATCATTGCTTACTCCTCAATGGCTCATAAGAATTTGGTGACTATTGGTATGTTTAGTCGGACGGGTTGAATACTTTTTGTTTAAGCCGAGGGTCTTTTGGAAACGACCTTCTCTACATCACAAGGTAGGTAGTGGGTAAGATCTGCATACATCTTACCCTCCCTAACTCCACTTGTGGGATTACATTGGTGTGTTATTGTTGTTGTATTATAACCCTTTGAATTACTAGGTTCTAAATTTATTGTGTGTATATAATTCAAAGAAATTTAAGATTAATATAGTGTTTGGACCATAGCTACTGGGTTTTGTTGAATTCGTGTCGTAAATTCTACATCTGCCATGTTTTTGTATGACAAAAGTCATTTCCAAATGCGGAGGCATATGCAACATTATGCCATTTGATTCATATGAACTCAGTACCTTTGACGTGAATCATAAATTTTAAGTATAAAGAATCCACATAAATTGCAACAAATAGTAAGTTTGAACCTTCAAGAATACAGTAAGTTGAACGCTAACCAATAAAGTGTAATCCATAGAGTTCAAATCCTAGATCCGCGTTTTAACTCATCTGGAGTGAAGCTGTAAGCCTAATACTAAGACTGTTCATCAGTCTTTGAATTAAGTTCATACTGAACTATACATGCTTCCAATTTTCAACGATCTCAGGTTGGTGGTGCTTTAAATAATTCAAGAAAACCAGATGATCACTACTGCTGGCAAAGGCCAGAAGACATGAACTATGAACGCCCTGTTCAAACAGCTACTTCAGCACCTGATCTCGCCGCTGAAATGGCAGCAGCATTAGCTGCTGCTTCCATAGTATTCCGGGATAACAAACAATATTCAAGAAAGCTAGTTAAAGGAGCAGAGACTCTCTTTGACTTTGCCCGGGACTTAGGCAAACGGACTTCATATTGTCGTGGAAATCCATACATTGAACCTTTCTACAACTCCACCAACTACTTCGACGAGCATATGTGGGGATCAGCTTGGCTATATTATGCTACTGGTAATAAAACTTATATGTCGTTGGCTACTAATCCTGTATTGTCTAAGAATACCAATGCCCGCTTCATGACCCCGGATTTGAGAGTGTTGAGTTGGGATAACAAGGTGCCTGCAGCTATGTTGCTGTTAACTAGGATGAGGATATTCTTGAATCCAGGTTACCCTTATGAGGAAATGTTGGGTAGCTATCACAATATCACTGGCCTTACCATGTGTTCCTATCTACAGAGGTTCCAGGTCTTCAACTTCACTAAAGGTATGCCTTGTCCTCTTGCAAGAACTTGCTTTTGATTAAACATTTTTTAGTTCACCGGTTGGAAAGATGGTTCTCGTGCACCAACAAAGAGAAATAGTTGACAGAGACGTTAGGTCTGGTGGAATCTTTTATACCCCAAAACCTTCACGGGAAAAGGAACATACATACTCACCCTACTTCTAAAGATAGATTGAAAAGGTTAGGGGATCTCTTGTTCAGGTGTTATATATAGTCCAAGACTAGATAAGGATTATTTGCTAGAACAGGTGGAAGTTCAACAAACTGTAATTGGTTTGAATAGCTAGGATCTTAACCGGGACGGAGCTAGGGTATCAAAAGGGGTTCATACAAACCCCTTTTGTTGAAAATTACATTATATATACAGGGTCAATATTATTTTTTAAAATCTATATATGGTAGATATTGAATCCTCATGGCCTCTACGCATGTTTACTTCTTTCTATTTTAAATCTCCTAGTTACCGCCACTGAATTCGTAGCGCCTACCAAAGCCACTTTCTTACCCCTCTTGGTAGAACCCAATAAAAAAAAAAGTAGTGGTGGTTTCCAAACCAATAAATTTCAAATTTTGAATTCGCCTCTGTTTTCACATATTTAGGTGGACTTATCCAGTTGAATCATGGGCGTGGTCAGCCATTGCAGTACGTAGCAAATGCAGCCTTTTTGGCATCACTATTTGTTGACTACTTGAATGCCACTGGTGTTCCTGGATGGTACTGTGGCCCTTTCTTTATCACCTTGGAAGAACTTCGCAGTTTTGCCACTTTCCAGGTCTGCACATCAATCCCGTTTGTGTGTTTGATACGACAGAAGTAATTTTCCGAATATTAAACATTTTCTATGTTCTACAACCACAAGATTAAATGATATTTTTGTACATTCTACCTTATCTTTAATGTAAGACCACTAGATTTAAAAGTCTATTTTACTTAAAACTCTGTGTCAAGTCGATACCAAACAAACAAACTGAAACAGAGGGGAGTAGTGTTTATGTCCTAACATTTTGTGATTGAAAAACAGATGAACTATATATTAGGTGAAAATCCCTTGAAGATGAGCTACTTGGTGGGATATGGAGACAAATTCCCAGGCCATGTTCATCATAGAGGTGCATCAATACCTACTGGTAAAACAAAGTACTCATGCACTGGAGGATGGAGATGGAGAGACACTAAAAATCCCAATGTTCATAACATAACAGGAGCCATGGTAGGAGGACCTGATAAATTTGATAAGTTCAAAGATGTACGCGCGAATTTCAGCTATACAGAACCAACACTAGCAGGAAATGCAGGACTTGTTGCTGCACTGGTTTCTTTAACTGGTAATGGTGGCTATGGTATTGACAAGAATACAATGTTCTCAGCTGTTCCGCCTTTATATCCAATGAGTCCACCCCCACCTCCGCCATGGAAACCATAATGTGCAGAAATTCTTGAAAACTTCAGCTTAAAATTTGCCTGTTGAAATGGCTATCCATGTACAAAATTTCGAGATAACAGAGTTGTTTTAACTCTATTTATATCTTGTGACATATTGGCATAATAAAATTCTTGCATTTATCAATGTTCCCGAATAGGATGAATTTAGACGGTATTTTGTACTTCCTATCATACACTGTCATTACCATAAAGAAAGACCTCTCTTTCGAGATCTGTTCTGTACCTAGATGTTAGTAGTTGATCAGAGGAGTTTCACAATGAAACGCAGGACCTTATGATAGAACATACCAACGACAAGATAGACAAGGCTTTTGTTGAAGTGTTCATGATTCTAACATTTCTAAAACTAATCTTGTACCTTGAACTCTGATTGACACCGAGTTTACTTTTAGTATATTTCTTCCAGACTGAAATGTACAGTTTCATAAAACTTCAAGAGTTTTTCCTTGAAGAAGAGAACATATAATAAGGTTTCTTGTGAGACAATAATTGACTGCCAGTGAACTTATAAATAAGGCTGATATAACTTTCATATTCCTTCGAAAGAATTACAACAGAGAGCGTTGCCTTACAATGGATATCGACAACTTCTAATGCATATATATATGATTTTAATTTATTCTTAGAAGGATTGATGAAAGAATGAGCCGTAATAGAACATTTGAGGTAACTATTGCTCATAGCAAGAACCTGGTTCATCTGGGGCAGCTCGCCCGCCTCCAGTTAATGGACCAGAAGCCACTCCTCTTTGATTCAATAGGCATCTAAAATACGCCAACCTGCGAGCAGCTTGTTCTGGATTCTTGGCAATGTTGTCATAAATGGTCCATAGCCTCTCTTTTGTGAGTTAACCAGCAATGACAAAGAAGAAATGTTATAATGAGAAAGACGGTTGTATTTAACATGTCGTTCGGAGGCTATATATCCTCGTCCGGAATCATATATGGCAACATGTCATAACTCCTAGTACACATGAGAATCGGGTGTATGTGCCATGTGAGCTATATTATGTCAAAGCTAGTAAGACGGTATATCTTTCTTTTTTTTTTACAACCGTGTTGACTCGAACCAACCATGCACACACCTAGACTAATTCTACGAGGCACTTTGCTACCTCCCTCCAGCACAAGTACACCAAAGCTAGGACAAATGGAAAGAAACCACCTAGTTTTTGCATCCGCCAGTAAGCTAGGATATTGTGTGCCTTCTAAGAAGGTATAAAGCTAGTAATGGACAACGATTAGATAGTTTACATGAAACTATGATGTCCTCACCATTTCCCATCCATGCTATCATTTCCAACAAATATTTGACTAGTTATGAATCCTTCACTTGACATGCTAGAAAAAATTGACTACTACTTCCAACAAATCTAGCTTTGCTATGCCATTGTTTCGTATGTGGCCATGAATGATGCATCACATTAGGAGGAAAGGACCCAATACACATAAGTGACTCTTCCGACTCTTATGAGGACCATATGGAAAGAAAGAAAGAAATCCAAGGGCGTTCAAAAGATAAAAAATGCTTCGTGTCAGAACAAAGGAAGAAATCCAAGGGCGTTCAAAAGATAAAAAATGCTTCGTGTCAGAACAAAGGAACTTCTGATGTTATTGCAAATATTTTGGAGCACCTACGAGATTCAAATAAGTATATAGATGATTGGACGTTCATTGTAGAGGTTGGTACTTCTAATCTAATTCACATTCTCTACCTTTTGTATACACCTTGTATGCGGGATCTTTACATATCAAAGACAAATACTTTGCGAAACAAATAAAAGAAAAGGCAGAAATATATTCCATGAAGACAGATTCAATAAGAGAGAAAAAAGACTACCTGCAGCTGCTGCTGCACGAGGCCATATGGTTGTTTCAATGTTTGATCCATCAATATGCTCACCCCACATACAAACTTCACCCCCGATAACCAGCCGTTGTTGTTCGGGCTTTGTAATATTAGTTAGTGGCTCATTTGAATAGAAATCCTGCCATGTGGTATCAATATGGTCCAAATACCACTTGTCCTGGTTGCTAACAATGCACCGCAATCCAGCTGCAGTTACTTGCTGAGCAACACCACCCCCGAGCCTGCCATATATAATACAAGCACAAGGTTAGTCCATCAACTGGTTTTAGGAAAAGTTTTGCAACCGACTGGGTCACACCTTATTGCTCACTTTTTGTATCCCAAACCCCACTTGTGGGATTACACTGGGTATGTTATCATGAATTTCACAAAACTACGCCATACCCAGTGTAGTCACACAAAGTGGGGTCCAGGGAGGGTAGAGCGTACGCAAACCTTACCCCTACCTCAGAGGTAGAGAGGTTTTTCCCAAAAGACCCTCAGCTTAACGACAAATAGTCCAAAGCAGTCCCAAAAAAAATAAAGTAACAAAAGTGAAATAGCAGATAGAAACAGAACAGTAACTACAACAAAAATAATATGATAATTGAAGTATAAGAAACAATAGATAGTAATAGAAAATGAAGGACAAGAAACTACCAGAGCAATACTACAACTACAAGTATGGACGGATATAGAGACAACACACTACTACCTGCTAACCTGCTACCCTAATCCTGGGTTAGTCTTCATACTCATCATGGATAAGAATAAAGGAAATGAAAAAAGACAACAGATAGATGAACTAATATTGACCTTCCAGCTTATACCACACGACAAGAGGACGTACCAGTTGTGTACTATTGTTTTTGGGCTCAACTTATTTCCAAAATTATTGAATGTCTCTTCCCTGCAAATTTGAATATGATAAGTTAAAAACCAGTTACTGTTAGAAATCTCATAATGAAAGTCCTTCTTACCAGTTGATAATTTCGTATCCATGGGATAAAGCTATCTTCTGTGCTCGCAAGACAAAGTACTCATAAGCACTGGTTCCATTCAACCGGTGTTGCTTCAACCTGTCAAATAGAACATGTTTATTATTTTAATGGTCAGACGAACTTGTCAAAGGGATATTGAGACTTGAGAGAAGAGAATTCTACGTTATCTGAGTGGAATGCAAAGTTCATTAGCAAAAGCATTGAAGAAATTTAAATCATAGAAGTGATGAAAAATGATTAAAAAAAATATATACTTAAGAGATGGGCGAACCTGCGAAGCACAAAAGGAAAGTAAACTAAAATCTAAGCTTCAAAGGGCAAAAATGTTACCACTTGCTTATACGAGGAGTTAATGTCCAGCAACCTGCAGGAAACATCCAGTTGCACATTTCAGTAAACATTACCTTCAAGTTGCAGAAAGTTAAAGTCGGAAATAGTAAATAGCAGAAAATATCAGTACCTGAGTAAGATAGATTGAAACTAAAGTCAATGTTTGATACATATATACGTGTCTAGGTAAATATTGACAAAGGCATATGAAGACGTATTATTACTTTAGTAGACAGGTACCTTTTGTAAAATTTCTTATGCATTTTACAACACAAATTTTGTGCAGCCACCGAATTTGGACTATTAAGATTCCGTTTCCTCAGTAATATCCTTTCAGAACTAAATGCTCAATGACTAAGTAAAAGGTTTGCACTAAAGGATATAAAGTTGTGTCATCGTTGGTCGATCACTAGTTCATTCTCTCTCATGTTAATAATCTATACTGTAGAGACCACCTTCAATTAGCTCGCGCATATAAGCAACACCTATGAATAAAGAAGCTGAATTCGGAGTGCTGAGCAGAGAAATGCTTTGGAGCCTGGCAGAGTATATTAGTCAACAAAATACTTGGGAGGGTAAGATCATAACATCCGTTGCATTTTGCATGGCCCGCCTAAATATTTTTTCTACGCTACACGTTTTTGAAAATTCACAAACAAAGATAATTTGTGTTCTAACAGAATCAATTCACCTCCAAAATAGATCAACATCCTTCACACTTTCACTATCAAATGCAACAGCATGCTTTTATGTTCACACAAAATGAAATCATACATCAGAGGATAATATTTCTTCAAACAAAAATGATAGTCAGTACAGTTGTCTGGACATGGAAACTTACTTGTATCCACTTCATCACCTCCTAGATGAACAAATTTGTACTTAAATATCTTGCTAAAATCTGAAACACGGAAAAGTTTCCAAACCATGAATGGATTATTATTTTGACTCACGAGATCGTAAAGTGACATGTAACTGAGCTTTACCTGAGAGAATCCCATCTATTAATTTAAAAGTGAAATCGCTGCTCACATCAAGTGGTTCTTGACAGTTTTTGGACGGCCATAAAGAAGGATAACCAATACCCCTGAAATTGAAAACTTGTTAGATTGGTTAAATGGGAAGCCCAGTGCACTAAGCTCCCGCTATGCATGAAGTTCCAGGGAAGGGCCGGACCACAAGGATCTATTGGTTAAATAGGAATGGAAAAAAATAATTCTTGTTGACATTTCATTCAACAACTAATATCCAAATAGAATGTCATTCCATACCAAGATTTAGCATGTCCTGGAACGTCTAATTCAGCTAATACATTGATTCCACGCCTTCCTGCATATCTGCAACTCTTAAATGTTTACATGGATCAGCAAAACATCATTTGCACATCAAAAGCCAAGGAAGGAAGGAAGAAAAAGCATGAAGAAATAACTTGCCTCACAATCTCAGAAGCATCAGCTACAGTATACCTCTCTGAATTTGAGTAAGCACCATTCCACAGGTTTGGAAATGAAGGTATCTCGAGTGGGAATGATTGTGTATCTACAATGTGCCAGTGAAGCACATTCTGAATAGAGAAAATTGTGAGGATCAGAGTCTTGATAATCAACAAGAAGTAAGATATAAGCATTTCATTCCATGAAGGGCTGCAAACAGGCATCAGAGAGTTTCTAGTGGCATCATCAATTTGCTAATTCAATAAGAACTTGAATAAGTAGTCGAGTGCTGTCACACTTTATGTGCGAGAGGTAGGGTGATATTTAGTAGGCTACATGCTACTAAATATTCTTCGGTGTGTATTACTACTTGTTGTCTCATTTGCTTTGTATCTTTCTATTTTATTGTCATATTATTCTAGCAATTCTGCTTCGGAAACATGTCTTTTGAGCCAAGGGTCTATCGAAAACAACATATCTACCTCACAAAGGTAGGGGTAAGGTCTGCTACATCCTACCCTCCCCAGAAGTCCCTAATACGTGGGATCTAACAATACTGCACAGCTTCCAAGTTTCCAAGGGAGAGGATGCAAAGAACTCCACATAAAAACATAGATGTTTTGTACAAGAAGACTTAGATAGACATGAAGTAAAGGATTATTAAGAGGACTAGAAAAGCAGTAGCCAGAAAGTTACCATACCAGTTTTGCATAAGCCATTGAATCAATGACCTTCAATATCACAGGCAACGGCAGATAGTGACGGGAAGTGTCTGTAAGACAATTAAGGATATCAGCATTTTAAGTTAGCAGGAGATCTTGACAGAATATGATATGGTAAAGTCACAAGATAAGGTCATTCACACTGCACTCTCTTAATAGAGCTAAATCTAGGAGAATGCAGTTGAGCACTGAATTCAAATGAGAATTTTCAGATGTGGGAGAGTTTCCAAGTGAAAACAAACACACCTTGCTGGCATGGTTTCTTATTTCATTAAATTCCTTGTTTGGATAGTATTCATTATGTTAAACTAGAAAAGCAAGATCAAATAAGTAAATGTAACCCTCCTAAAATTATTAGAAAAGTTCCTCACCAATTAAAATCCCTCGATAAGAAAATCTTGGCCGATCAACAATGGTCCATGGAACTTGATGAACTTCAATTGATCTGGTTGTAAGGTTAAAATGGCATGCTTGACTAAATGTCTGTCTTGATGCCAAAAACAAACATTAAAGCATCTAACCAAAGCAAACATATACTTGACTAAGTACTGACAGCTTTTTAGCTCAAGCGGAAGCATCAAACCTGAAAACCATGCAAAGCCCCATAAACTGTTTTTGCCTGCATCAAATCATGACTACCAGATAAGATCCTACAGTGAGAACAAGCGTAAAACAATCTCTCACTGCCCAACCATATAAGCACATACACAAGCTGACAGATAGCATGTGCAACTGTTTTAAAAAAAGAATGTCTCTGAGGGAGTATATTCCCCAAATACCAACCGAAATTTGTTTGGTTAGTGAGTTTCTAATTCAATAAGTAAGTGTAGAGGAACGGCATACGTGACATTATGATGCACTGTAGTACTAGATAACTAAGCTAACAAAGTTCACCTTTAAAAATGTTTCAGCTATGAAAGAAGAATTATTAACTGTAACTTAGCCTACTGATTTTGGCGAAAATCACTTTAAGATGTATCGTAGAGTATATGATACTGCAGAAAAGCTACAGGGAAATGCATTTGATTGGACATATATATTTTTTTTAAAGAGATGCGCCATATTATCAACACAAAAAAAACTGATAACACCTACCGTCAAATATGCAAAGGCTGGGTTTCCTTTTTCTGGTATGGTTAAGTTGTAGGATTCATCAACACCGTACTGCAGCTGCATTGCACAAGGTTTTATTCAATTGGTTTAGAAAATGAATTCAAGTAAAAAAATCTACCAACATAAATTGAACATAATAAAAGCACCTGAAATATTTAAACATCATTTGACTGATAATTGGTTAGAATTCAAAGTCCTAACGCGTGATCTGCCGAAACTTTGGTGGTTCACTCCAGTGAATAAAGGAGATACATGTGACCCACAACTTTCAAGAGTTCGGGTTGATTTAAAACCATTTGAATGCAAAATATTATATGGAGTAGTTTTTTTTTTTTTGGTAGCCACATATAAATTGTAACAAAGGGAGTATCTTGCACTGAGGATCTCTAATGAAATGAACAAAACATGATTGGAAGCTTGTCTATCATGGACAGAGTGACAAAGCTCTTCCAAATACTACTTTTTTTCCTCCGACAAAGCAATAGTTCATTCAGAGGCCGAACCATTTACCAGTTAAACAACCGAATAAAGACAAATTAAATGACCAAGCTCAAAGCAAAGAACGAATCGCTACGAGATCAATACCTCATCGCTTGGAGAAAGGACGACCACTTGGATTCCCTTTAGCACCGGAGAAGGACTGTCATATGAGAAGTTGGTATCAACGACATGAGCTACCTTTATGATATCAAGTAACCTTGAAAAACCTTCCTTGAGAATTCCAGAGGCATCAGGGTACTTGCTGCCTTCAGTCTTGAGCACAAACTCATTACTAAGTTGAAGATTCCTATGTCCATAGCTAACTGATAATGGCATTGGCCATATCTTCAAATTCTTAATGTCAGCAGCAGCTGATATTATTAGAATGTGAACCACAACAGCAAATAACAGTACGCTTTGCAATCCAAACTTCCCCATCACTATACTCTAGCAACAATACAAGTTGAACGAACACAATCAGAAATTCAACTATACAACAAACATAAGAAATTGGCGACATTAGCTATAAGTAAAAGGGAAGCCATTTGAAGCTTAAAAAATAAAGAACAATTACATCAGCAGTAGGGGAAGGGGATTACGAGGTGGGGAATCGAACCATCACTAACAAGCTAAAAGTTCAGGTAGCCAGCCAACCAACTGAGTTACTATGATTCCACAGCCATTCGAAACTTAGGCCACTTAGCTTACAAGAAAAACCAAAATTCTCATACTTTTAGTAAAGCATTGGAATAATAAACTGATAAAATGCAAAAAGAAGAAAAAAATCAAAAACTAAAACATCCCAAACACCATTCTCACCACATATACATGAAAATAAATAAGCATCTATCAGGGAAATGCAATTATCAGTTTCTGTCCCACATAAACGCAACCATAAAAAAAATGCAGCATTTATTACTAATTGAAGCAAAAAAGAAGAACCGCATTCTTTCAAATCAAAGAAAAGAACAATCTTTACACTTTCTTCACACATACAACTAAAAATCAAAGTGAAGTAAAGCAACCCCATTCTTTCAAATCAAAGAAAAGAACAATCTTTAACACTTTTTGCCCAAAAAAAAAACACTCTTTATACTTATTTAACATACTTACAGATACTAAAACCAAACTGTATAATCAAGAAAGTTGAAAATGTGGTTCTTCAGAGAGCTTCAAAATCAAAAATCTTGAAACCCCAAGTCTAAAAATGTTAAATAATCAAAAGGGGATCAGGCAAATATATAAGAGACATTTATTAGTTGAACAACTAAAGAGAGCAAGTGGGAAACAGATATAGAATGCAATTATTAGCAATATTCACATTCATGGGGTAATGTTGAATAGACTTCAAAAAAGTTATTATTATTTATTATTATTACTATTATTAAACATGAACTTGTAAGTTGCAACCATTGTCTTGTAAGAAAAAGACAATGGTCCCTTATGATTCTCTCTTCTGCACAAGCCTTTTCCTTCGTCTTTCTCTTAGCTAACTCGATGCACTAAAGCTCTCGTAACGTGTGAGTTAGAAAAAGGCATAGAAATATTATAATCTCTTGAACTAAGCGCAAATTATTAGTTTTGTTTCTAAATTATTGACAATTTTAAAATAACGCTTCACTTGACTAACTAAAATTAGATATACTCCCGATATGCCACATGACAGGACAAATGATCTTAAACTCTTGTAGAAGCATGGACCGTAATAAAAAGTCGAGAGAAGTATTGAAAACATTCTTAAATTGGCGCGAATTTAAGTGTGTATTTTACTCATATTATAAGATTGAAGGTGTATTTAAATTTAATTAGTCGAGTAAATAGTGTTTTTAAGATGGTCTAATTTAAAAATAAAACTAATAATTCTCACTTCACAAAGTTTAGGAGTGTTTTTTCAATATTTCTCTAGGTTCTATTGTATGCCCTCTTATTTGATATTTTTGTAATGGGACTTAGTATTTTAAATTAGAATAATTGTAATTTTAGTTCCTTAATTGTTAAATGTGTGTTTTGGACCCATTATGTAAGAAATGCATCGTATTTCAATTATATTTAGAGTTATATTATTGTTAAATATGGAGTAACACTGCAATTTAATATCACATATAAATATGAAAACGTATATGCATGCTTTATTTCAAATTTTGTACAATAAAAATATTGTTTACGATAGATATTGAACAAACTGTTGACCATAATAAATTTATATGATATGTTAAGGGACCAAAAGTATATTTTCCAATTAATTAAAATTATATATGTTTGACCAAATATTACAAACACTGTTTGAATTTGTCAAAAACCAAAAATAGTATTATTTCATTTAAAATGGATAAGGTATATATTGTCATAAAAGATAAAATAGGAAAGGAAATAAAGACAAAATTTGTTGTTAAAGAGAAAAAAAAATGTACAAAATTTAATTTTTGATTCTTTAATGTTATAAAATAGAAATATATTATTCATGTTACTATGGATGTAGAAATTTTAAAGTTAAATCTTAAGATTAATCACACTTTATATAGAAATTTTGTTTTAATGATGAATAATGTATTAAGATATTTGGCAATATCTTTAGACATGTTATTTGTAATCTTAGAAATTCTATTTCGACAAAGATCGTTAATTGTTATATTACTAAAAAAAAAAAAACCTATATAAAGAGATAATTTTATAAAGAATATATTGTTATTAAGGTGAAAGGTTGTTGTTATAGGTAAAAAAAAAAATAAAAAAAAAAATTATTAAAGTAAAATATAACATAAAATCAACTTATCCTACTTCTTGTTATAATTATTTTGACCAATAATGGAGTAATAAAAAAAGAATAAAACTATGACTTATTTTAGTTGGTTTATATTTGACCAAAGCAACGTCACGTCGAATAAATATTATATTATATAGATTGGATCGTGATTATTATTTTTTACTTAAATAATATTTTATGCTCATCAAATTGTTATCTTATAGCCTGTAGAATTGACATGGAATTTCATCTCTAAAATTTGAAATTTATGTAATAGTGATAATTTTCTAATAATAGTTTTTCGAGAAATTATCAATTGACGCTATTTTTATATTTTAATACAATTAGTTTTCAACTAACTTTATGATTCTTTTCTATCAATATTTAATTAAATTTAAAATAAATTATTACAAATACCAAAACAAGTAACGTAATGTATGAATTAGCACGTAGATGATGTGTATAAAATACTATATTGATGATTCACATATTTTTCTGGCATTGCATGTTACTAACTTGTAAATCGTGATTATGTATATTCATTCACATTTAATTTTTGTATCAATTTAATAGATATACATTATTTATTTTTATGTAAATTGACATTAAATGTAATAAGTTTAATTCAAATGATTTTTCAAAGATTTGATTAGTTGTGCTGAGCACATGTCCAAAAAAAAAGTCGTATTACTATATTTAGAAACATAATTTGAAAATTTATATTTTATCATGAAATAATATATAACCAATACAAATATTTATACTTATTTAAAATCACAAATTTTAAATATTTTTTTTCTTCAGATTACATGTCTGACCGAATGATGTCACATAAATTAGATTGGAGGGAAGTGTAAAGTTAAAATTTACAAATTGAGGAAAGACATAAAGTGACACCTGCGGTTGTTCCGAATTTTCAAAAATCACATTAACTATGAAGGCGTCCTATTAACCCCCCTCCCCCCCCCCACAAACAATTTTAAAGCGAAATTATTACATCATTTTTCGGTCAATCTCAAATTTTAAAAAGAAAGTGTTATCACACACCAATCATTATATGAAGCATGTTAATTTAATTTAAAATGGAGTAACTTTTTTTCACTTTAAATTTTTCTTTACCTTTTTTTCCCTCTCTTACTTTTGCTTATTTTATTTTTATTACTTTTATTTTTATTTCATCTTACATTTCACTTCACCTTTCATTCCACCCTACCCACCCCCTACTTTCAAGCTGACCTCCTCCATTTTCTTTCTTTCTTTCTTCTTCTTTACCTTTCACTTTCATCATTCCCCACCCTCATCAAGCTGTGTACCTTCCCGTTCTCTTTTTTTTCCTTCTTTTTTTACTTCTTCTTTCGTCAAATTCCATTCTTCCATGATTTTTTTCTTTAAAAAATTACATTATTTTCTAAACTTTGTTAAGTTAGTGATGACGAAACTAATTATTTTTCTAAGAAAATTTAAAATTTTGAAAGTATCATCAATTAATTTATCTTCTTTTCATATAACTTCAAAATTAAAAATAATAATTTTGAAAGAAAAAATGAATTCCCCAAAAATTGAAAGAACTTGATGAAATCAGTATAATAAAGTTAAATGATAACTCCTAATCATTTTGAAATCTAATAGGTTCATCAAATTGTTCGAATTTAAAAAAAAAAAATAGATAAAGGTTTAAAATTGAAGAGACTTAATCTAATAATAGTATTAAAAAAAAAAAAGAGAAGGTGGAATTGTGGTAAAAATTGTGACATTGAAAGTGGAGAGTTTTAATGGAGATGACAATGAATTTTTGAAGAAGAAAGAAGTGAGAAAGAGGAAATATAACAAAGAAAAAAAGTTACAATAATAAGAAAAACATGAAATTATATTTTCTAACAAAATACCTATGAAAATAAAGTTATATTCATTATTTTATGTTGCTTACGCTCTTTAAAGAGAGTGCATGCTCTATCTATGCCAAGTGGACGAAAAATGATGTAATAATATATGTTCAAGATTGTTTAGGGGGTAATAGGACGTCTGCATAGTTAAGGAGTCTTTTTGAAAATTCGAGGTGTTACTTTATATCTTTTCTCTTTACAAATTATATTAAATGTTGAAAAGAATTCTCTTGTTACGTGTTTTATGCTTTATTTGTTTTTTTATATGTACAAAGTAAGTAAAGTAATAAAATAAAGAGAAAATTACGCGGATAAGTAAATATATGCTAGTTAATTAGCTAATATAACTATAGCTTCCATTAATTATCACTCGCTACTTAATTTTAGCTATAATTATGTGTGTCTCTCTCCTCCCTTCCTCTCTCACGCCTCTCTCCTTTATTATACACAAACAAATACAAATTGATACGATTGTATACAATTTATTCATTGATACAAATTGTATTTTCTTAATACTATTGTTGATATACATACATATATAAACAATTATGCGGACATACAAATACAAATAATTGATACGTATGTATACCAGTTATATATATATATATATATATATATATATATATATATATATATTTATTTATTTTGACAAATATACAAATACTATTCGCTTCTCTCCACTCTCTCTTGTCTCTCTCCTCCTTCTCCCAATCTCACTCGCCTCACTCCCCCCTCTCTCAATCTCGCTTGCCTCTCTCTTCCCTCTTCCAATCTCGCTCGCCTCTTTCCTCCTTCTCTCAATCTCGCTCGCTAGATATATATAAATACAATCATTGATACATATGTATACCAGTTAAATATATACAATTATCTAACAGATATACAAATACAATTCGTCTCTCTCCACTCTCTGTCTTCTCTCACTCGCGTCTCTCCTCCCTCTAACATGTAGCTATCATAATTAGAAAACTATAGCTATGTAGCCTAACTAAATTTATTTTAATGGCTATTTATGAAATTTCTTAAAAAATACGAAGAATAAAATATAAATTAAAAAAAATACACATATAACACAAGTGGAATTAAAAAAAAAAAAAAAAGGTGGTAATTGTAACATATTCAAACTCTTTATTGTATTAATAAAAACTAGAACACAATTACAGCTTTGAAAATAGTAATTGTAACACTCAGATTGTTAAATAACAATGAAAAAAAATACTAAAACAAATAATTAAGATAACGATAAGTCGATAATAATGAGAAGTTTAGACTCTAAGAATGAAAATAAGAGGAATCAGACTTTTTGCTTAACAATAGCATAATCTTCATAAAGCCGCAAGCAATATTTTTTTAATTCGTGCCACTTGTTCCCTTAACTTGAATTTCAAGTAAATTTTTATTATTGAGTTGTGTAATTCTTTGCATATTTGTGGTTTAATTCCTAGCCCAACAATTTGATCAACATCTATCTAAAAATAATTGATTCATAAGTAATATCTAAGTAATTCATGTTCACAAAAACCTTCGACATTCATCTTCTTTTCTAATTGGCTCATAACAAAATGTTTGACGTACCTCGAGTCTAAAAAAATCAAATAAATCGATCATATATTAATTATATACCTATAATAATAAATCAAGAATTATGCGAATATACCTGAAATTTTTTTTTTTGCGGTTACGATTATTTCTTACTCTAAATAATCAAGGGGCCAAAGTATGTTTTGTAATTGCTTGCACAATATTAAAAATATACATACATAATATTAGGAAATGAACCAATAAATGTTACGGTTGGTAAGTACACATTCACTCATAATAAGAGATTTCAAATTTGAGCCATGAATATTTAGTTGTCTTAGTTAGAGAGCATTTTTACCCCTAATATAAAACTTCTCAGTGTTTATTTGAACTTAATTAATTCGACCACAATATGTAAGACTTCTCAACACGAATGAGAATTTAATTAAATTCTAATAGAGACATAGATTATCGAGTGAAAAACTAAAAAGTTTATCAAAATATGAAATACCCTACCATTGAAATGAAATTATATGCATTTATGTAGATCCTTTTCCCAAAATAGATTATATTTTTCCCCAAAGTTGCCTGAAGATATATATATATATATATATATAGTGAAGTACATGTAAAATATATATATATAGTGAAGTACATGTAAAGTTCTTCTACTTTTTGGATGGCCAACTTTGAATACTTTAAAGCCCAAAACTATAATGTTCTTGATCAAATTTAGGCCCACTTTAGCAAAAGTCTATTAATTATCTAACCAAATTTTACATTTTGGTGGATATTAATGAGATAGGAATTACTTGATACTGTGTATTACTTAATGTTGTGTATAAAGTGAGTTAGAGGCAGTTGAGGAATTAGAAAAGTTGTTAGTATAGTTGTTAGTCGGTTAGGAAATAAACAGTGTATAAAAGTTATTGTTACATTGTAATTTCATTTTAAGCTTTCCACAATAATGAATAACTCTCCTTTTTCTCTTTCTCTCTAAATGCATCCGTGATTCACCATTGAAGGCGAGCTCTCATAGTGTAGATTAGTTGTAATTCAACATGGTATCAAAGCCAAACAATCACGATTCCGAGTTCTACTGAAGTTGATTTGTGTAATTCACTGCTTCGCTGATTGACATCAATGGCGAATCTCAAGTTTGATCATAGTCACCCACTATTTAGACATCCATCTGACAACACTAGTACATCATTATTCCGATGCAGCTAACAAGATCTGATAATTACTCAATTTGGAGAGGGTCATGAGAATCCAATTGCTTGGGAATAACAAGCTGGGTGGGTATTGTTGATGGCAGCTGAAAAAATGAGGATTTCGGGATTGAATTAGGGCATCAATGGAATCGATTTAATGCGATTGTTCAAGGCTGGATTATGAGCTCTGTAACTCAGGATTTGCATACAAGCATTGTCTATGCAACGAGTGCACAAGCTGTTTGGGAGGATCTTCGAGAGCGTTTTGATAACATTAATGCTTCAAGGATCTATCAATTGCATAAAGCCATAGCCACAATTATACAAGGTGCTGATAGTGTACCTACTTATTTCTCTAAGCTGCAAAATCTATGGGATAAATTTGCTAGCATTACACCTCCACCCTGTAATTGTCCAAACTCTAAGAATTTGTCTATGTATATAGAAAGACAAAAATTGATGCAGTTTTTAATGGGTTTGAATAAAATCAATGATCACTCGCATAGTCAGATACTGATAGTTGAACATACGCCCACTATTAACAAAGCTTATGTTATGCTTGTTGAGAGGGAGAGCCAAAGATCAATTACATCTTTATCTATGAGTGGTGAAGGTACAAATCTAGCTGTTCTCATGGCAGAAAAGGGAGGGCCTCCTCGTTATAGTAAGGGAACTACTTCACAATCTAACTCGAATCAGTATTATAAAGGTAGGAAGAATTGGGTGTTGAAATGTGATTACTGTAAAAATCAAGGACATGTAGAGGATAATTGTTTTCGACTTCATGGTTATCCACCAGATTAGAAATTCAAAAAGAAGGGGACAGGTAACACTGCCTATAATGCTCATAATGCTCAAGCTGACGATTTCTTTCCAATGCATTCAGGTGTGAGAGATCCACCAAGAGATGTACCCAGAGCACCTCCTCTAACTGATAATCAACATGATCACATTCAACACATGCTAGATGGAGACATTTCAACTGCTAATGTAATGGCTAATATGGCAGGTATGGCTCATACTAATGTCACTAAACTTACAGATTTGCCCTGGATAATTGACAGTGGTGCAACCAACTATGTGGTTTCTACCTTAGAGATGTGCTACATGATGTGCGAACTGTTAGGCTTGACCAAAATAGGAAAGTACATTTACCTAATGGATGTGTGACTTTTGTGACTTATACGGGTAATTGTAATTTCACAGATACAGGTGAATTGCATGATGTCCTATATGTACCAGAGTTTAAATGTAATCTTTTGTCTGTAGTCAAAGTTACCAAGAAGCTCAATTATTTTGTATCATTTTATCCTGGATTTTGTGTATTCTAGGATCTTTCCAGTGGGAAACTAAAGGGGATTGGTAAGGAGAAGGATGGTCTCTATTTCTTGGCTCAAACAAGTTCATCAAACCATAGAGTTTCTAAAACTGGCAATGTTAAAAGCTTTGATGCTCATACTGACAAACAAGATATCATGCTTTGGCACAGAAGATTATCCCATGTATCAGTAGGATCCATAAAGGACTTGTTAGGCTACTCTATTGACAGTTGCATATCAGTTTTAAGTACTTGTGAGATATGTCCACTAGCTAGACATACTCGACTTCCTTTCTCCAGTAGTAGTACTAGATCTACTAAGATTTTTGATTTGCTGCATTTTTAGATGTGTAGGGGCCTTAAGACACTCCAAAATTTAATGGAAATAAGTTTTTTTTCACTGTTGTTGATGATTTTTCAAAAACTGTTTGGGTTTTCTTATTAAAACTCAAATCTGATGTGTTGGTAATTCTTAAACATTTTTTTAGTATGATTGCTATTCAGTTTAATGCCACTGTTAAAGGATTCAGGATTGATAATGGAGGAGAATTCATCAGTATTTTTATGCAGGATTTGTTCAAAGGTTTAGAAATTGTTCACTATAGGACTTGTGTTCATACCCCTTAACAGAATGGCTTTGTTGTGAGGAAATACAAACACCTTCTTGAGGTTGCAAGAGCTTTAAACTTTCAAGGTCACATTCCAATCAAATTCTGGGGACACTGTTTTCTTATTGCAGAATACATTATCAATAGATTGCCTTTCTTAAGCTCTTGAATACAAATCACCTTATGAAGCATTTTTTGGGAAGAAATCCTGTATTACACATTTGAGAACATTTGGTTGTTTGTGTTTTGCAAGCACATTGTCTAGAATTGATAAGTTTGCACCTAAGGCTGTGAGATCAGTGTTTATGGGTTATTCAGGTGTTACAAAAGGATATATATGTTTTAATTTACAAAAGCAAATGTTATTTCTGTACAGAGATGCGGTATTTCATGAGGACCAGTTTCCTTTCAAACCTCTCTCACCTGACCCCAATTCCAGTCCTATTTCTTCTTTATGTCCCCATGATGATTTTATTATTCTTGATTCAGAGCCATCTCATGATCCACCACCTTCAATTTCTACAGAAATAGAACCAGTTCATCCACCTTTACCTGTTGTATCTCATGTTCTGCCTCTTAGAAGATCCACCAGGCTTACTAAACAACCTTTATGGCTGTCTGAATATGTTTCCAAGCCATCAACTAATCATGTTCTATACCTCATTGCAGCTTCCATTTCATATGCCAACTTGTCCCAGCTTATCAACAATACTTACATGTTTTTTCTATTGTTACTGAACCAACTACACATCAGGAAGCCATTGTAGATGTCAGATGGCTAGAGGCCATGCAATCTGAATTAAAGGCTCTTCAAGATAATCATACATAGGACTTGGTTCCTTTACCAAAAGGTAAAGTTCCTATAGGCTGTAAATGGGTTTATAAAGTCAAGTTGAAGGCTAATGGTGATGTTGAAAGGTTCAAAGCTCGATTGGTGGCAAAGGGTTACACACAAAAAAAGGGGTTTGATTTCCATAAGACTTTTCACCAGTGGTTAAAATTGCTACTGTCAAGACTGTCTTATCTTTAGCTGCTCAACATAATTGGTTTGTTCATCAATTAGATGTCTAAAATGCTTTCTTACAAGGAGACCTTCATGATGAGATGTATATGCAGTTACCTGAGGGATTAGCCAATTAGGAAGAGTCTGGTCTAGTATACAGGCTTGTCAAATTCCTCTATGGTCTCAAGCAAGTAAGCAGACAATGGAACTTGAAGCTAAGTGAAGCATTATTGGAATCTGATTTTGTTCAAAGCAACTTAGATCATTCCTTATTCATTAAAAGGAAGGATCAAACATAGTAGTGATTGTTGTCTATGTAGATGATATGTTGGTGATAGGAAGTAATTTGGGACTTATAGAGCACACAAAAGCTATTCTACACAAGGCTTTTAAGATCAAGGATCTTAGAGAATTGAAATTCTTTTTGGGAATGAAATTCAGTAAAATAGCAAACGACATTTTGATGAATCAAAGAAAATATGCTTTGAAAATTATTTTAAATTTGGGTCTAGGGAATACTAAACCAGCTTGGACTTCTCTTGAAGCCAACACCAAACTAGCAATCCAAGAGTTGGATTGTCTCACTGGAGAATTAGATGATAATCAATTTGCAGACAGAGAGCAGTATCAAAGGCTGGTAGGGAAGATGTTATATTTAACTATAACCAAGCCAGATATAACTTACTCTGTTCAGACACTTAGTCAATTTCTACACCAAACCAAGAGATCACACTGGGAAGCAGTTGTGAGGATAATGAAATACATCAAGAGGGAGCCAGGACTTGGGATATTACTGAGCAGCAAAAAATCTAACAAGTTGAATGTGTACTGTGATGCTGATTGGGCAGCGTGCCCAAATACAAGGAGACCAGTGTCAGGTTTCCTAGTTAAACATGGTGAGACATTGTTGTCATGGAAATCTAAGAAGCAAAGTGTAGTTTCCAGGAGTTCAGCTGATGCTGAATACAGGAGTATGGCTAATGCAGTCTTAGAACTAGCATGGATTGATGCTTTGTTGAAAGAATTGGGAAATGAAGTTGCACAACCAGCTGTAGTATACAGTGACAGTAAGACAGCTTTGCAAATAGCAGCCAATCCAGTGTTTCATGAGAGAACCAAGCACATAGAGATCGATTGTCATTTTATCAGACAAAAGATACAAGCAGGACTGATCAGAACAGAACATGTGAGTTCCAAGGAGCAACTGACAGACATATTGACAAAAGGATTACCTAGAGCACAACATGAATATTTGATAGGCAAGCTTAGTGTGTTGTTTGATAGGCAAGCTTAGTGTGTTGAATGTGTTTGCACCCACAAGCTTGAGGGAGAGTAATGAGATAGAAATTACTTAATACTGTGTATTACTTAATGCTGTGTATAAAGTGAGTTAGAGGCAATTGAGGAATTAGAAAAGTTGTTAGTACAATTGTTAGTCGGTTAGGAAATAAACAGTGTATAAAAGTCACTGTTACATTGTAATTTCATTTTAAGCCTACCACAATAATGAATAACTCTCTTTCTCTCTAAATGCATATGTGATTCACCATTGAAGGTGAGCTCTCATAGTGTAGATTAGTTGTAATTCAACAAATATTAGCTTATTCTTGTATTTATTTTCTCTAATTAAATTCATCTACAAAAATTTAAAACTCATATGAAGGAATGATGACACACACATATATCAATTTTTTGTTTGGGACTGAGATGTAGTAATTATTGATTTTTTTATATGGATGGTTCTATACATTGAGAAATTACGCATAGTGTAAACTTTCAATATACTTTTGTAAAAGTTAGAGTGAATGATATTTTAGTACTTTTTTTGGAAATATTTGCTTTATTTAGAGGTAATTACTAATTAGAATGATAAAATACACGCACATACTTTTTATAGTATTATCATTTTTAAATGCAGGTCATTAATGCAAAGATTAGGTATCCTAAATCAAAAATAGCTATCGAGAGCAAAATAAGATTTGTGGATTTATTCACTAAGAATAGAGTTAATGAATAATTATTATTTTTGATCATATTAAACTTTTAACATTTCCTTCAATATTTATACGTAAGAAAATATTGACGGACTTATAAAAATTACTTTTGAATATTTATCGAATTATTAAAATAATCATATATATATATATAAGAGAACCCTAGGTCCCCTACATGGCGTCACCAGAAAGCAGAATTCCCATTTAATTTATTTATTTACAAAACTAGGCTTCTCCTTTTATGAAAAGTTGTGAAATTTATGAAAAGTTGCGACTTTAATGAAGAGTTGCGACTTTTATGAAAAGTTACAATTTTAATGAAGAGTTGCGACTTTTATGAAAGGTTGTGACCTTTCCGAAGGGTTGCAACTTTTCCAAATAGTTGTAACTTTTTCGATAAGGCACTATAACCATTTGTTCACACTACCCATTGTTGTCTATAAATAGAGGGATTTTCTCTCATTTTAAAACATCAATTTTGAACATCTTATTGTTCTTTTTCTTCACAATTAAATATAAATATTTGTGTACTTTGCTCCTGTTGAGTGGTTCACTGACACAATTACTTATGTTTCAGATCTTAGTATGCATTTTTACAGTCATTAATTTATGCTTATGTTATTAATGATAAATGATAAGATTTAATAATATTTATTTATCTTTACATTATTAATATTTGTTACTACGTAATCTTGTATGTAAGATAATATAGCGTTTTAATTTTAATGACTTATAGATTTTAAGTATTATTTTATAAATTTCATGATATTAAATTCCTGCGCGAAGAACAGGTAATTTTAGTAGTTTAATAGATAATAGAATTAATATAAATCTAGTTAAACCAAAAAGTTAAGTCATTTTAATGATTGTTCTTATTATGATAAACACTAGGGGTGTACATGGTCGGGTTGGTTCGGGTTTTTTCAATATCAAACCAAACTATTCGTGTCGGATTTTTGAATTCATAAACCAAACCAAACCAATAAAACTCGAGTTTTTCAACTTCGGTTTTTTTTGGATTTTTTCAGTAAAGTATTCATACAAACATATAATTTACTTATACTTCAAATATTTCTTTAGTCCTACCAAAATACAACTATCTAAGGTGTTTCTTAAGAAAATAACACAAAATATGATATGATTAATGACATTAAAATATCCAACAAAAAATAATAATAATAATAATGAAATCGCATAAAACAAATATTGTAAATAAATAAGTCATAATGAAAATGATCATAATTTAAAAGTACTAAATCATGCTAAAATAAGTTTAATAAGTATTAGTTACATTACTAAATATTTAAGGAAAATTAAAATTAGATTATGTATTTTAATTGTCTAAACCAATTTAAAGCTAAAAAACAAATATTCAATATTATTATTATTCTTAGTGTTGAATTGATTTCCATTTTGCATTAGTATTAATTTGATTTTGATTTAAGCTTTATTATAATTATCAACATCTATGGACTATAATCTTTATTGGACCATTCAGAATTCTAAGTTTTAAACTTTGAAATAATATATTGAAAGATAAAAACTATGAAATAATATAAGAAATATTTTAAAATTATATCAAAGTAAATATTTTTATGTATAAAATAAAATTTTAAAATTACATATATAATGTCGGGTTGATTTGGTCTCGGGTTGGATTTTTTTAGTTAAAATCAAACAAATCCAAATATAGTTAGTTTTTTTTTTTCCAATACCAAATCAAGTCAAATCAAACCACTAATCAGATTTTTTTCGATTTGACTCAATTTGTGATTTGATTCGGTTTTGTACACCTCTAACAGACACTTAGACCCCATAATACATTTTTTCTTTGTGTGATTGATGAAGACTTAAATGTGCAAGGAGGGATGAAATGAATTTTTATTGAAAAGTATATAAAAAGGTCATCATAATAATTGTATTAATTAATTTATTCCTTTAAATAGATACTGCTGAAAAATGAAACATAAAGAATCTGAATATACACGTTCCACGTAGCAATGTAATAGGCAAATTCTTCTTCATATAATATAATAATTTATATTATTTTTTTGCCGACCTATCATCTATATACTTGAAAATTAAAAATGAAGTTAGACTTTTTTTCTTCTTCTAAAAACACACGCAAAAGAATTGGGGAGTAAAAGAGATTACGAGATGCGAAAATCAATTCTCGCTCATTAGGTGAAAAATTGAAAGTTTAAATAGTCAATTAATCTCTTAACGAATGAATGAAGTTTGATTTGGAAATGGTATTCTAAAATTCATGACGTATTATTCTTTTTGTTTCTTTTTAATTTATTTGTTCACTATAGGAAAAATAGATGTTGATTTTTATTTGTTTAGTTTAAAAAATCAAGAGATGATTTATCATTTTACTTTAATGTTTAAATGACTTATAATAATTAAAAATGATAATAGTAAAATTATCATTTTACATAATACTATTTCTTAAGAAATATGTCAAATAGAATATGAACAAGTAAATATGACTAAAGGAAGGATAAATTACAATATCCTTCAATTTTTTTTTTTTACTCGACGTTTGATACAAACATTAAAATTCTATTAGATTTGAATTGACGTCAAGAAATTTCATTTTAAATGATAAAAATCTCTGATAAAAATGACTCCGTACTTTAAAGAATTCCAATCCACATCGTGTCACCATAATAATTGTTAAACTACCATTATGGTCACAAAGATATTCAACTTCTATACGTACCAATAATTTACAACATTTGAATAAAAAATATTATTTTATATATAGTTGAGCAATTTCAATAATTGATATTTTATTATTTATAGGTGAACAAAGATGTTTTAATATTGAGAATCATCCCATTTTTATATTATTATATTAGAAAGTAAAAAAAAATAAAGTCAAACAATATTTTTCTTATTTTATAATATTCTTATATTTGAAATAAACATAAATAAACTTAGATTTTGTTTTAATAAAAGAAAAAAAAAAGTAACATTAAAATTATTTTTCCAAAACAAAAAAGAAATAAAAGAATTATGAACAAGAAAAACATAAATGCATGGTCTTGATAAGCGTCAATTGTTATCCATAACTATCTCTAGAACTTTCAATAATAAAGTTTTTAATCTAACAAATAATGCTCTATTGCTTCCAAATATTATTCAGTTTAGAATCAAATACCAAATAAATTTCCACGAAAAGAAAAGATAAGATAATGCTTGTCCCATAAGAGAATTACATAGAAAATGACAATTTCTAAATAATTCATTTATAAATTTTCATTTAGAAGAGACATGTGTACAAATACTGATAATGACTTATTGTTACTCAATTATTAATTGACAAATGTCTTATGGAAAACAATTTATCAGCCAAACCGGTGCCAACAAAGATGTCCAAGTTGGTTGAGCAGGTGATCTCTCGATAGAGGGAAAGGAGGGCACCCTCACGCTTGAAACCCCCCTCTCGGTTAAGCTCGTCACACAAGCTTGCCTAGTGTGTGTAATTTGATCGAACTTGTCGCATGTGCTTGCTTAATGCGATTTACTTCTCTCATATGGTTCAAAGACCTGTTTTCGAATTGGATAGTGATGTGGCTGTCGTTTTATATGTCAATAAAAAAAATGTTCAAATAATAATTTTTCGTACGAATATATGAAGCATGAATAATATAACAAAACAATGTAACCTATCATCTCCTCATAAAAGAAACTCAACATTACGTAATTACTCAAAGGAGACATTTGACTATAAATTTCAATATATTTTACTTTAACTAAAATTTGATCGAGTTAAGGTTAAAATTGTATTTAATTATACTTTTAAGTTTGTAATCGAACTTCTAATCCCGCAACCGACTCTAAATACGTTCTTTTAAAGTAAGTGCAATCACCATTAAAAATCATAAAAGAACAAAAAGAATAAAAAGACAGAATAATAATGAAAATAAAAAAATAAAAAGAATAATAACATAAATTCAACTTTTTTTTTTTCTTTCTAATAAACCCCTTTATCTTCGCTGTTATGTCCAAAATCCCCCAAAACAATTCTCTAGATTTTCGCGATTATCTTCAACCGAAATGGCTTCTCGAATGGACGACGACGACGGCGATCTTCTAGCTTCTAGTTCAAATACCTCCGGTCGCCGGAATTATCACTGTTACAGTGAAAAATTCGTTTTCAACTCCGACTCCGATTCCGACGACGTCGCCGGCGCCGGAGATGTCAATAGAGTCGGAAGTTCCGGCAGGAAATTTAGCTTCGATGAGACGGAGCGAACTCCGAAATTGTTTGACCGGTTCTACGGCTCTTCATCTTCTGATGATGAGGAGTTCAGTTCCGGTTCAGGTCAAAATGGCGTTGTTCGTAAACGGCTTGATAATATGATTCAATTCCTTGACCGTAAGATTTGTTCGGAAACAGCTGCTTCTAACAGTAATAGGAATGTTAAGAGTCAGTCTCAAGGTCTTCCTGAGTTTTCAGGTAAAGGTGGTGGTGCTGGCATTTTCAAGTTGCCGGTACGTGCCGCAGTGCATCCTGATCGTCCGCCATCATTGGAATTACGGCCACATCCGTTGAGAGAAAGGCAAATTGGGAGATTTTTGAGGACTGTATTGTGTACGGACGATGGATCTCAGCTATGGGCTGGGTCGGAGTGTGGAGTTCGGTTGTGGAATTTGTCGGATATGTATGAGGCTGCTCAAGAAGAAGAGAATGAGGACTTTGAGGATGCTGCGCCTTTTCTTGAGTCTGTTAGGACTTCACCAACGTTGTGCCTTGTTGAAGATGCTGGGAATAGGTTGCTATGGAGTGGACACAAAGACGGTAGAATCATGTGTTGGAAGATGGACAGTGAAACTAGCAGTAGAGAGAAAGGTGCTTGTGGAAAAGCTGCTTTGAAAGAAGTGTTATCGTGGCAGGCTCATCGCGGTCCAGTTCTTTCCATGATCATGACTTCCTATGGTAAAGTTTGAGTTTTTTTTCTCATACCTATCTGTGCAATTGCATCAACTGTGCAATGTTTGTGTTGTGTAAATTGCAAGTAGTTTCTATATTGCATTTTTGGCACTTTAGATTCTAAACTTTGGTAATGTAAGCCCTTGGATGTGCTTGATCATCTTATACGAGCTGTTAAAAAAGTTTATGCTTTTATTATTCTGTGATTACAGTAGTAAATAGGTAGTCGGGTAGGCAAAGCCTAGGATAAAAGATCACTCATATACTATTTTTTTTACCTTGGTGCTGAAGCAACAAAAATGTACTTGCAGTATTTTTGCAGGTCAAAGTGGGGTTACATATCAGTTTGCTGCAACTATTAAATTGTAAAGGGCACTACCTATCTGTATGAATAGTTTGCCAAATCACTTTAGCTTTTAATAAATAACTCGAATTTTAGAATATTTCATCTTTTTGACAAGTTTTAGGGTCATTTCATGTGGTTTGCAGGGAAAATTAGGAGATTATAAGATAATGTTGATTTTCCCAAAACACTTATCAAAAAAATAAAATAGAAGAAGAAGATAAGTTCGAATAGTGTAGGCGTTAAGATGCTATTGTATTAATGATGAGATAGGATTAGGAGGGTTGTTAGTCGTGTTGTAGTGCAATGGTGTTGGAGAATTTATATCCCTTGCTAGAGAGAGAGAAACTTTAGCTATACTCTGTGTTATTCATTCAATGGCCGTGATCCTTCCCCACAAGTAAGCAGTTCAATGTAGCCAAGAAAACAACTTGCTATCATGATGGTTGCTACTGAAAGAAAGAAGAAGCTCCGAGCTTTCAGCCTCTCTTCTGCTACTAGAAATAGTTTAGATGGATCTCTTTGTCACTCTTGACTTGCAGTGTGATGCACCGATATCCAAAGTGGCCTTCTTGGTGTCTTTCTTCTTATTGATGAGTAAAAGTAGTTCCATTTTAAAGGGGACTGGCATAATGCCGGTTTTAGGATCAACAAAAAGTAAATGTTTGTGGTAGTAGTAACTCAAGGGGGTGTGCTTTCTTTTACTTATCTTTATAAATAAAAAGGGGAGTAATTTATTCTGTTCTGATGTGCAATTTTGTTTAGGCGATCTGTGGTCTGGATCTGAGGGTGGTTCCATCAAGATCTGGCCTTGGGAAGGAATGGAGAAATCGATTGCTCTGATAAATGAGGAAAGGCACATGGCTGCTTTGTCGATAGAGAGGTCATACGTGGATCTAAGGAGCCAAGTTATGCATAATGGAACAGGGAATAGCATATTTTCTGTTGATGTCAAATATATGCTGTCTGATCGCTCTGGAGCAAAAGTTTGGACGGCTGGTTATGTGTCATTTGCACTTTGGTAAGTACCTTCTGAATCATTTTGGAGACAAAGTTCTCCATTTATGTTGTTTTGGTAGTTTTTGCATTGTTAACACCATTTACTTTAGAATCACTTAATGTTATAATGAACAAACGTAATAATGTTATGCTTACCACCTTTGAATTCAATTAATCCTCAGCCATTCATCAATACACTCACAGAGGCATGTCTTTAGTTTAAGATGGATGTGCTAGTCTTGAATTTCTGTCATATTGTTTTGGGCATGTGAAGAGGAGGTGTGCGGATGCACCAGTAAGGAGTTTGTTGACTATAGCAAGAGTTAGGAGAGGTAGAGGTTGGTCAAAGAAACATTGGCAGAGGTGATTAGATAGGATATGACAACTTCAAATCACTGAGGACACGACCCTTCATAGGAAGGTGTGGAGGTTGAGGATTAGGTAGAAAGTTCATAGATATCTCAGTGTTGTCGCCCGTTAGATGGGAGAGGCAGGGCGCTAGCCCATCTCCTCACAACCTTATTAGTAGTACTGACTCCGTCCATTTTTACTTGTCTAGTATTGACTTGGCACACCCTTTAAGGAGCAATAAATAGATTGACAATTTTACTGTATCATCCTTTGAATATAATAAATTCAATGCTTTGTGTGAAATGATTATCTAATAATAAGGGTAAATTTGGAACTAAATGATAAATTATCTGTTGATTTTCTAAACTAGACAATTAAAAATGGATATCTATTTTTAGTATAGTGGATAAGTATAAGTGGACGGATGGAGTAGTATTTTAGTAGTCACGTAGTTTCTTATTCTGGGGTTTATCGGAAACAACCTCTGTCCCTCATCTCTGAGGTCTATGTACACTCTACCCTCCCCAGACTCCACTGTGTTTGGGACTACACTGGGTATGTTGTTGTTGTAGTTTCTTATTCTTCAAGGTGTTTTACATTATTTTGCTTTATTTACTTTGATATTTTGCTGGCTTATTTTTCTTGCAACCCTACTTCTAATATCTTCTCTTTTGAGCCAAGGGTCTATCGGAAACAACCAATCTAACCCACAAAGGTAGGGATAAGGTCTTCTTACCCTCTTGAGACCCCACATGTGGGACTACACTACACTGGATATGCTGTTGTTGTAAACCTGTAGTGCATCCGATAGATTATATTTGCATTCTAAGGTTTTGCTCTGTTAGATTTTGTGTGTGTTCTGAAATGAAATCTAATTTTCAGGTCATCTGGTTCTGATATGTTGATCGTTTCTTGTCAATTGCTTTTGCCTTGCAGGGATTCACGGACTCGAGAGTTACTGAAAATATTTAACACAGATGGTCAGGTTGAAAATATTTTAGCAGCAGTAGATCCTGTAATTGAAGATGAAATGAGGATGAAAGTTGTGTCCAATTCAAAAAAGGACAAGTCTCAAAGTTCTATCGGCTTCTTTCAGCGTTCACGCAATGCTATCTTAGGAGCAGCTGATGCTGTCCGTAGGGTTGCGGTAAAAGGAGGATTTGGAGAAGATAACCGGAGGACTGAAGCGCTGATCATTACAGTCGATGGAATGATATGGAGTGGATGTGCAAATGGATTACTTGTCCAATGGGATAGATATGGCAATCGCTTGCAAGATTTCCAGTATCACACATTCTCTGTTCAATGCTTATGCACATATGGGTCACGGATTTGGGTAGGTTATGCTAGTGGTTATATTCAGGTAATGGATCTTAGTGGTAATCTACTTGGAGGATGGATAGCTCATAGTAGCCCTGTAATAGATATTTCTGTGGGTGGAGGTTACGCTTTCTCTTTGGCTAATCATGGTGGTATACGGGGTTGGAGTGTGATATCTCCTGCACCACTGGATGGCATTCTGCGTTCGGAGTTAGCTAGCAAGGAATTTTTGTATACTAGGCTAGAGAATTTTAAAATATTGGCTGGTACATGGAATGTTGGACAAGGAAGAGCTTCTCCCGATTCACTTATATCATGGTTAGGTTCTGCAGCAGCAGATGTTGGCATTGTTGTTGTTGGCTTGCAGGAGGTGGACATGGGTGCTGGTTTTCTTGCAATGTCTGCTGCTAAAGAATCAGTAAGATTTCTCTTTCTCTCTTTTCTCCCCATCCCAGCTGTCCTCTCTTCTCTCTCTAAACTGGTGTTACTTTCTTCTCTCAGAAATGTCTAGATAATTGTTCGACTAAGCTATAAAATGGTAAGAACCCTGTAAATGAGAGGAAGAAGTTTTTAATTGGCCAGTGACTTTATGGAGGAGAAGAGTCGTCAAAGTTTTAGTCACACTTGAAAGTGCTTCTAATGCTCAAGAACATTTATTTTTGTTATCACATCCAAACACCATATAGTCGCTCATTTTCTTAAGACCATCAAACCTCTCTTGCTGGAGGTAACTTTGTGTGCTGATTGAAGCCATGGGCAAAATACTGATAATTTTGATTGGTAGCTAGACAGGATAAAAACAAGTTACTACAAAAAGTTCATTTCTTATTAGCTAATCTGCTTTTATATATTTGTGTGTGCATTCAACGTAGAATATGAGAACCTTCTACAGATGCCAGGGTCTAAAGGATGCTAATTCATGCTTGTCTTCTCTCTAGGTTACGTTAATTGTCAATTATTTAAAAAAAGCTACCATATGGTGGTCAATCTGGAAGGAAAGAAATAATAGATGTTTTGAGAATATTACTAATCCAATGCAAGAAGTAAAAGAAGATTGCATTAATACTTTATATCTTTGGTGTAAAGAAGAGGGTATAGATGAGGTAGAACAGCTAGTAAACTTCTTAGACTCTCTGTAATTATGATTACTTGCACTGTAATTTTTTTGATGGTTGACAGCATACCCACATTGCTGAGGAATACAACTTTATCTTGCTCAAAAAAAAAATTGTTAAAAAAAGTTACATGAATTTTCTTTCCTAAAATCTGATTGAGCCTAAGAATGGTCAAAATATCATCTAGTGAGAAACTTATCACTAGAATGATTTCATGATCTACTTGAACATACTGTTTTTCCTTCTGTTCTTTCTCGCAGTGCTTTAGTCCGTGAAATATTATTCTCAATATACCAACTACATAATGTCATAAATAGAAAAGCTGGGGCTTGTACTTATCTGGAAAGAAAAGGTGCAAATACAAGGAAATAGATCACCCTGTCCTGATAGTAAAGACAAGACATAACTACTTTATATCATCAAAGTGTCTTTTTAATGTTGTAAATTACATGTAATTTTATATTATGGCTCTAGTTAAACTCAAAGAGCCTTTTTAGGATAAAGATAATGTGATCTAGACTTGCATCTTCCTATATAGCTGTGGGTTACTTTTTTCTATCCATCCTGGTTTCTGTTCCTATGGCAGTTGCATTCTTTGTTATACTATAACCCTTTAGACATACTAATAAAAGAGATGAAAATTTGTAACATTTTAAAACACATTTCAGATGCAGGTGGGTCTTGAAGGAAGTACTGCTGGTCAATGGTGGTTGGAAATGATTGGAAAAACCTTGGATGAGGGATCGACTTTCATCCGTGTTGGCTTCAGGCAGTTGGCGGGCCTGGTTATTTCTGTCTGGTAGGTATTGCTTATGGATCCTGATTCCAGTGCACAAACCATGGGTAACTTTGGTATTTAACTTTTAAGCTGACGTTGTCAGCTCATACTATTGGGTTCTTTGTGTTCTGCTTCAGAGGACCCACATCGAGAAGTTTACAATCTTTAGATACCCACATCAAGAATTTTTTCGGCAACACCAACCTCAAGATGCAATTTGTTTGTACTAAATAACTTTTCTTTGCATCTTATCTTTCGACTTAAGTCACGAGTTCCAGCTATTTTGCATATGAAAAAAGACAGACCATTAAACCCTAACTCATCCTTTATTCCAATTATGGAACACAACTTGTAGTCAGATGAATGAAGTCAACTTTCCTGATTATTTTGTATGTAAACTAGGGTTAGCGCGTTCAATTTGATGTCTATCTTAACAATTTCCTTTTGATGAATAAATGATTTAATGAGCTAGATTTAATGAGCCGGGGCCTCTAACTTCATCAGAAAAAAAAAAAGATGAACTGGGGCCTCTATTTGTGCACATGTCTGATATCTGTAAATCAAAACTATTGTTCAGGGTCAGAAGAAATATAAGTCGTTATATCGGTGATGTTGATGTTGCAGCAGTACCTTGTGGTTTCGGGCGTGCAATTGGGAACAAGGTGTGGTTGTGTTCTCCTTTTTGCTGTTTCTTGATGGATCTAATTATATTATGCTGAAAGTTGAGAAAAAATAGTTGTTTGGTGGTGACTAGTTGTATTTAGAAACATAAGAACAGAATTAGGTAAGTTATGATTCAGAACTTCTCTCTTACTTGGAATCACCCTACAACAATTCCTAGGCTTTTGTCATAAAATTAAGCATGATTTCTTCCTGGGTTTTTTTGGAATGTCTTGTTGAAAAATGGGCAACATAGGGAGTCAGGCCTAAGTCATACTTGTGCCGAAAAAGAAAAAGCCACCAAAAGTACATTTACAGCTTTTTAATACACTAGAGAAAGGAGCACAATTCTATCATAATACAATTAGAATAACTGTAAGTTTCTTCATATGAACACTAATAATACTACCATAATCTGGAGCTTCCATTGAAACAATTTATTTGTGTGACCCTTATTATGCAAATGTTGGAGTTACTAATCACCATTCCTTAATTCTTTTGGTGTTTTTGATAAGTATGGATACCATTCTCTTATTTGTGGTATTAATTTTGGTTGAGGTCCTCCAAACAGGGAGCCGTAGGATTGAGGATGAGAGTGTATGATCGTACTGTGTGCTTTGTGAACTGTCACTTTGCTGCACATCTAGAAGCTGTCGGTCGCCGGAATGCTGATTTTGACCATGTTTATCGAAGTATGATCTTTAGTCGACCATCAAACTTTCTCAATGCTGCAGCTGGTATGGTGCCATACCTATTCTCAGCTTGCTTGCTTGCCTGCTCTATGTTTTTAATCTGGGTTGCTTATGGTTCTCGGTTGCCATTGGTACTTCTTGTTGCAGCTGGTGTCTCATCTGCAATTCAAATGCTTCGCAGTGCAAATGTATGTACTTACTTAAATTGTACTCCCTCCATCCCTTTTTTGTTGTCATGATTCCCTTTTTTAGAGTCAAACGATAAGAACTTTGACGAACATTTTACGATATATTTTTTCATATTGATGCAAAAAATAGTACTTTTCGTATAGTTTTTGATTATGCAAATTTTTAGTTTAAAATATCAAATTAATGTAATCTAATTTAACTTTGAAAATTAGTCAAATTGACTTTCGAAAAGCGCAACATGACAACTAAAAAGGGATGGAGGGAGTAATAGTCTAGTCTATAATAGTCTTCTTAAATTTATTTCCTTCTTTGGAGCAGTATATTTCAATTGGTACAGAATAAAAAAAACATTGAATTATGCTTGTCAGGGTGCGTTTAACTCTGCAGAAGCAAATCCTGAGCTTTCTGAGGCAGATATGGTTGTGTTTCTTGGTGACTTGAACTATCGGCTTGATGGCATTTCTTATGATGAAGCAAGAGATTTTATTTCCCAAAGGAGCTTTGATTGGCTTAGAGAGAGGGACCAGTTGCATACAGAGATGGAAGTTGGGAATGTCTTCCAAGGAATGCGTGAAGCAGTCATCAGATTTCCTCCGACATACAAATTTGAGAGGCATCAAAATGGCTTAGCTGGTACCTGTAGCTATCAGTTCTGCAGTTGACTTTCATATTTTCTAGACAGAATGGAATTCCCCTCTCTCACCTGCTCTCTCTATCTCTCTCGTCCTTTCTATGTTTCTCTCTTCTGAATGTCTGATATGGTTATAATGTCTCTTTTAAAGGGTATGACTCTGGTGAAAAGAAGCGGATTCCTGCCTGGTGTGACAGAATTTTGTATCGCGATAGCCGTTCCACTTCAGGTTCCACTTGCAGCTTGGATTGTCCTGTCGTCTCATCAGTTCTGCAGTAAGTTTTTCATATGATGTTTCTGTGGCTTTTATTTTTCTTCTTCCAGTTCATTTTGTTTTTCTTTATAGAAGAGTAAGACAAGAATCGGTGTTTCATCCTTCATTTCTCTATTCGCTTTTCAATAATCCCCCCCCCCCCCCAAACCCACTTCTTCTTTTGTCATATTTATGTGTATCAATCATTGCCCACCTTTTCTTCTTTTGCCATCTTTTTCTGTTTGTTTTTTCATATATATATTTCTGTTTCCTCTGTTCCCACTCTTCTAAAAGCCTCTCCTTGGCAGGTATGAAGCCTGCATGGATGTGACAGATAGTGACCACAAACCTGTAAGGTGCATATTCAATGTGGAGATCGCTCGAGTGGATGAATCAGTGAGAAGGCAAGAATATGGAGAAATCATTAGATCAGACGAGAAAGTTGTGCTTATGCTTCGGGAACTTAATAGAATTCCAGAAGCAATAGTCAGCACAAATAACATAATCCTCATGAACTCGGATGCATCCATCTTGCGCATTACAAATAAGAGTGGGAAAAACAAAGCTATTTTTGAAATAATTTGTGAAGGCGAGGCCACTGTTAAAGATGATGGGCAAGTGTTTGATTATCGTCCAAGAGGTTCTTTTGGTTTCCCTCGTTGGCTTGAGGTAACTTCCACTTCTTAAAGTAGAGGATTGGATCTTCTCTGTCATTGTAGTGCCTGGGGCTTGATGGCCAGGGTTCTATGTTCTTGTGAGACTTCCCGTAGTGATTCCTCTCTCCCCCTTTCTTTTTTCACGTTTCCTCTTTCTAATTTTTTTTCTAGAGCTGGAAGATTGGAAGCCACAACCAATTCAGTCATTCTGAACATTCTCATGAACGTCAGAAATTCTCCGCCTCCCTTAGCATCTTATTTGGTTGTGAGCCCTTAAAGCTAACTAGACCACAGAGAACTTCCGATACATCAATAGCCTTTTGTTATTGCAGAAGACGAAGTATGGAAATGAAGAAAATGTCGCAGTGAAACATGTTTTTTATCTAAATGAGAAGACGAAATTGGTGGTAAATGAGCGAAATGGACTTATTCAGAACTGTGTTTTACTCATTTGGATATGGTTAGACCAACACCAAGTTCCCTTTGAGAAAGGGTTAGGGTCCCAATGTATCTTCAAAATCTGCTATTCTAGCGTGTTGTCCTTAAATGAAGAGCCTATTTACTGTTTCTCTTAAGCTAAAATTTTCGCTCTAAATATTGGCATTTAAGAATCTTATGTATTTGGGTTGAACTTCAACAGGTTAATCCTGCAGTTGGCGTCATTGCACCTGACCAAATTGTTGAGATTTCAGTTCACCATGAAGATCGGCAGACACTTGAGGAGTTTGTTGATGGAATTCCTCAAACCTCTTGGTGTGAAGATGCCAAGGATAAGGAAGTCATGTTGGCAATCAAAGTCCGCAGTTGCTTCTCAACAGAAAGAAAATGTCACCGTGTCCGTGTACGCCACTGCTTTTCAGGCAAGCCTTTGCCCACAAAGGTCAGACAAAGCAACTCTGACCATCCCCAGCCAAATGTCCTTCGCAGGTCTGATTTTCAACCCAGTGGCTTTTCGCCTGATGTTGTTGACGACCTAATAAATCTAAACAGTCCTTGACAGCAATCAAACATATCTCCAGGTTGAACCACAACAACGCCCAATTTGTGTGTTTCACTACAACGAACAACCAAAGCGATGTGTTTCTGTAAATAGTCACCGAAGGGACTTTTGTACAACTTCTCGATAGGAAATTTTTGTTGCATATGTCAAATTCTTTTGAGTTGGCCACTTTTCGAATTATTCGGGCAGTCACTTATTGATAAGTGTATAGCATAAATTGCACATATGCAATAACATAGAACTAGTTGTGTATGTAATCATGTAAGGTATTTGAGTGAGTGGTGCATTGAGTTGAACCCTTCTGTAAGTTGTTGGGTGTGGGTTTGACCTCTTTTTTGAGTATTCTTTTTTTATATACTCCTTGTTTCTACATTTCTCTGTTTTGGGAGGAGAAATGTGTAATATTAAAAACTTTTAACAAGAAAAGGAGGCATGTGATGAATTTAATGTTTTCCTCCTCTCTAGCATTGTGTTTTGTTATTCATTTTTTTAAAAAGCAATGCATGTGTTCTAGTTATTACTTAGGTTTGACGCAGTTGAGCCGAGGGTCTTTTGAAAACAACCTCTCTATCTTTTCGAGGTAGTGGTGAGGTTTGCATATATTGTATCCTCCCACATCCTAGTAGGTATGTTATTATTGTTGTATTCCAATTACTAGGGTTATATTGAATGAGAAACAAAGAAATTGGACATCGCTCTTATTGTTACAAGTATATTGTTACGCTTAGGGGGTTGTAATACCTGGTACTATAATGTTGGAATTATGTTATAATTAATAATATCAAGGTCAAATAATAATGAAACAATTTAGTGGAGCAGTCTTGCTTTTCAAGGGTTTAGACTTGTTGGTGTTTGTAAATCTTTCATTGTCTATCGTCTGTGTTAATTTGTTGTTCTTGTTCCTTTCTTTGCATTATTCCATGATTAGTTGTTATGTTTTCTACATTGTTTTCTTCTTCTTTGTACTTGGATTTGTTGCACTTAAATCAGGGGTCTTATGGAAACAACCTCTCCACCTCCACGAGGTACTGGTAAAGTCTGCATACAGTCCGCACTCTGTGGACCACTTGTAGGATTTTACTGGGTAAGTAGTTGTTTCAACTCATTGAATCATCCTAAAAGAGAATAAATTGTGGTAATAACAAAATAATAGTCCTAATATACATGTTCTCCTGACTTAATGCTAACCTACATTATAAAATGGACTGTTATACACAGAACATAAATATATCTCTATTGAAAACGTGAAAAAATAGAACAACTAGTGTTATCATAGTAAGAGTACCAATGCCTATCTCTCCATGTTTGATCGTAGGCATCTCCGCGATCACCAGAGTCAAATTTTCCTATCTGAGAACACACCACCTTGCTTAGGACGGGTAGGAAATGTCGAAGACAAAAGAAATGAGGAGCTTTCAGGATTCCCAATTCTAATCAGACGGTTCTGAAGCAACACAGGATGAGATCTTCAGCCTAAAACCAACATATCAACGACAATATATTAGATTCGAAAGTTGTTGAAGATCAACGTAGAGGACGTGATTTAAGTAACCTCTGTTGCATTACCTGAACCGTTTGGAGGTTTGAAGTTACTCTCAAGCCAATGCTAAGATGCAACCATTAAAAGAGTATGGATTTATGAACTCTGCTGAATGACTACCAAAGAACCAGCTTTTGATATGCTCCTAGACCTTGAGTAACAAGGAATTTCATGGCATGTGCAGCAAAGCAGATCCATATGCATCGAATCATGACTGCATCTGTGATCACTGGTTCACAATCGGGTAAAGTATGTCAACAACAACATATACAGTGTGATCCCACAAGTGGGCTCTGGAGAGGGTAAGGTAGATAGAGAGGTTGTCTCAAATAGACCCTCAGCTCAAAAGAAGTTTAATCAAAACAGGATTGAAAGATGAGAAATAATGACAACAAAATAACAAGATGAAGTGATGAACAAAGTAAAGAAGCATCAGGCAATACGATAAAGTATGTCATCGAACGAACACAAAATACAAAGTCTTCTGATAAAAAGTCCAGAGCAATGCATGGAGAAGTCTGATAGCATGTTTTTTCTTCTCGTTTGCAAGGCAAGTATTTGATCTGATTCTATTTTTACATTACCATGGAAAGCTTGATGTACTAGAATTTCTTTCTACTTGTCCGCCCAACAGTTGAAAAACTATACCTATTAGAAGAGCGTCTTTTCTCAAGCCTTTGAAACCCCAATCGAAAGCTAAAAAAAATTCCGCCATAGGGTGTATATACAAAGCTTCTATGGGGGCAGAATTTTTTTTTTTTTTGGGTGGTAACAATTGGCTCTTTCGGGACATGAGGAGGATTCAGAAGCAGGAAAAAAATAAGGTAGACTACACAAAGAAGCAACTATTAAAGATATGACCCATTAAATGCCATAGGAATATTAGCGATATCTAGGGATCAACCAACAGATAACAATTCTATTCATATAATTCAAAATGTGCAATATCTGAATAGGCATCAACCTAACTCAACAGTTACGGCAGTGCTAACATTATTTATCTTTGGATGACCACATGTTTGGCACTGAGACAGCAATTTAACTCCTTGTCAATATTCAAACCCGTATTCACCACATTCTGGTTCCTTATTTCCCCCCCTTCATCTTCAACAATCCACACTGTACTGTATCCATGTGCATGGTTGTGCTTTATGTCCCGTCAAGGCTCACTGTAACTCACTCTGCTAATCTTTGTTATACTGATCAAAACCTCTAAATTCTTAGAAAAACATGGAATTCTATCTCTAAGATGCCAATGTTAGTTTTTATATCAATCCAACTCCTGAGAGAAAGGATAAAACATTGACACCTCTAGGCTCTGATGAATCCTACCAACTAATATCTTCACACCCAAAGTCACAAAGCATACATTTTCATCTTTAAGCCTTCCAAAGGGACACAACCAATAACATTTAACTAGATCAAAGAAAAGTTACACCAGCAGGCAACTGAATGTCTAAACTAGCGGGCAGACCTGGCACACCAAACTATCAAAATGTGGACAAATTACTTTGGCCTCGAAAAGTTAATGCCTGAGCCCACTCACTAATCCGCAACCCTGATGCATATTATATTAAAGAATAGCACCAAGAGAGTGCAGAGGATGAGTAGCACAACCATTTTTAATATGGATGAAACTTGAATGACCTAAGTTTTCACATTGGAGCTGGAAGCAGAAAGCTCTCATGGAAAAAGGTTAAATCCATTGTCAGGTGAATTTCATAAGCTGACAAATTGTCTAGTGCACATACTTCAAATTTCAAATTAACTTCGAAAAGAACTTCTTACCCAGTAATGCCAGTGCATTAGATGACAAGACAAACATTTTAATGATGAAAACAACGGAAGAGGGAAATTCCCATACCTGTAAATAAATAAAACATTAGCAGAAAAGTATTACAGTGAAACAAGAAAGTTTTCTAAGTAATTGATCTACTATGGTCAAATGACAGCAAGGAACATACCATCATGGCAATAACAAAAATCTTGAAGTAACTCGAAACGAGGATCGAAAGCAATATATGCTTACACCTGTTGCCAAGTACACAGTAATCATAATCAACTTCAACTCCAAAAATGTATATGCTAACTCGATGTCTGAGGAAATCATTTAGACTAAAACCTCTTCTCACATGAGATGTTTTTTTTTTTCAATTAAATTATTAGAGGTAATCATTGATCCTTAGTGACTCCAACTGTGCGGGCCAACCCGAAATAAAAGAAAGATAGGATTATCAATTCTCTACTCAGCAAGAAAGAGTGAAAAGTCTTAGATAGGTTTAGAAAAATTCAAGTGACACTAGAAACTCTAAAGCTCCGTAAAAACCTTTTTTTGAAACTGGTAACATGTTATATTCATCAGCTCCGTAGAAACCTTAGGCAATCCTTGTCTGCAGGGCTAACAAAATTGTTATACTTGAAATAGCTTTTAATCAGCAACTCACGTGTACTTATAGATTCTAAAATATATAGAGGTTCAGCACGTTGCTCATAGAATGGTTAAATCATACCCAACAGGAAGTTTTGTCTAGTACGTCATGTAGAATAATATGCAAGGGAAATGGTGTCAAACGTTTTTGAACGTCCAAAAAGAGAAAAGGAACATTTATTTAGCGAAAGAGAGTATTAAACAGAAACATCAAAACAAATATAAACTGAACTACTAAACTGCAAGATGAAGGAAAGCTTTACCTTGAATCTCCTATTTTTGCATTCAGAAACTTCCTTGTGCCAAATAGAATTATCCCAAGGAACATGAGATTCCCAAAGAAGACGCCCATTAGCACCTAACAACAGCAACCACCACCTTATGCTTACAGCAAAGATCTAGATCGACAGGGGGAACGGATAGGCACTGAAATAGAACTAATACAGATTTCAAGGTGCATACCTTTCCACAAAGCCCCAGAAATGAGGCAAAGCTTGCAGGCAAACTCCTCTCATCTTGAGTTGTGCATACCGCCAACATTTGGTCTTTTCAAGTTAAGGCCATTAAACAATGCATGCTTAAAGGCTACCCTCTTTAGGAACAGAGGGCTGCCATTGAATTCTATTCCACTGAACTGGAATTCTATTCTTTTAGTTCAATAAAGCTCAGTAGTTTAATACATTGTCCCGAGATTAAAATCACACATTCACAAGAAGAGAAAAGATAAGCACACTTATAATTGAAAATAATCAAATGTCATGTCAAGGAAAAAGACTTTAGAATTAAAATTTATACATCTGATGTGTAATTACAAATAGTTGGTTAGAGAAACTTACAAGAAATAGTTAATTCTTTAAATTATCATATGGTCACAACCTAACAAGAGGGGTAAACTAAACCATCAATAGGTATGCTACCAATGCAATACTAAAGGATTGCATATTGCAATATCTGGTCCATGAAGAAAGAGTAACTTTCTATATATGGAAGGAAAGGAACAAAAGAGTTTCTGAAGGTCGGGCTAACAATACTCTGAAGATCAAATCTGTCCATCTATATCTTTGTTATCTAGTTGGATCAGGATGGATTTTGTAAATGAAGTGGAAACCTTATTGCAGTCTGTAGATAGCTTGCAATAGAGGGTTTCTGTTTTTCTGGTGTTTTAAACTTTTGGTGTACTCGAACACAATCTTTGTGCTATATCAATAATACTTAGCCTTTTCAAAAGAAAAGGTATCGATAATAATTTGTTAAAATGTCGAAATACACAAAATATAGATAAACACTTGATATCGGTACATATAAACTGGAGACTAGAAGGATACAAGCATCTAAAATCAGGAAACCCAAAGATAATTTCCACAACAAGACCTGCATAAAAGAACGAAAAACAATCAAACGAGAAAAAGAGAACACAATGGGTTTGTAATGCAATGTCTACACATGCACAACAAATAATGAACTAGAAATACAGAATTAGGTACCTCATTATGCAAAGTCTCTCTCGAGAACCTATTGTAGAACAAGTGTCTGTAGGCTTTAATTTTATGCAAAATCAAGTCAATAACCAATATCTACATTCCAAACAAACAATTAGAAACTAAACCAAGAATGAAGTCTATACATATAACTTGTGTTCTATCTCTCTTTTTCTTTTCAAATTCATTTTTTGTATCAATTACCATAAGTTCACATTCAATGTACTCATCAGCAACTGCTTTGCAATTTCCCTGCATAAAGTTAAGCATCCAAATCAATGTTACAAAAAGCACAAGTATATATGGTCTGTATATTGGATATAAACTCCTACAGGCAGGAACAGGTCCAGCATGGTTCATGCAGGTTCACGGAACCCATTAGCTTTTGCTCAAACTCTATATTTTGAAATATTCACACCGAATATCTAAAAATATTTTGAATATGAACCATTATAATCGTATATGAACCATTATTATTGTAAGAACCCATAAACTACCAATCCTAGATCCACTTCCGCCTCTGCCAACAGCTCAATCCCAGAAAAATAATACTCCATTCATTTCAAATTGTTCGTCTTACTTTCCTGACAGTTTCAAAAAGAAACTCTTTCTTTTTTTGATAAATCTTTAATTCTAACTTTCCACATGAAATATTTAAGACCACAAGATTAATGAACATTTTGGTACATTTTATGTATCTTTAGTTTCACATATCACTTTTCACCTTGAAGTTAAAAACTACTTTTTTCCGAATACTCACGATTTTCATGCCCAAACGCCCCTAAAACTAACATGATTCAAATATATCAAGTCAAAACCATACAAACAAATTGAAACAGAATGAGTAAGAATTATATGCTGTTCATGAAATTATAAGGCAAGGAAAGAAAAAATACGCATTTCATGAGACGGATATTGCCAGGTGAGTACTGTATGTAAAGAGTTGTAACTGAGAATCCACACTGAACACATCTAAAGCTGATCTCCTTTTCACTTTCAGTTCCACATTTTATCACCATTTTGCACAAAAACTGAGCTCAATACTGTTAAAAAAAACAAAAAATATATATATAACAGAAAATGAAAAAACTGTTCACTCACAAAAGCATTTGAATAGGTAATTTCAACAGCTAAACTTCTGATGATTATTTAAAATCTAAATTTGCATTTACGATGCTTTATCTCTCTAAAAAAAAAAGTGAAAATGTAGAGAGAGAAGAACGGAATTTACATTTACTGTCGTGATTAACTCCGACGACCGGCAACGGCGACCGATGGGGGACCGTGGGGATCTGGAGACCCAGAATTTTCCTTTTTCATTTTTTTTTTTTTATCTTTGAGGATTTTTCTTTAATAATTTCAATACTTTTTTTTATTAAAAAAAAAGGTCAAAACGTCGTCGTTTGTGAAATGAAAAGTCAAATGGATTGAGTTAAAGAACAACACAAATTTCATTAATTTAGGTCCTAATTAGTGCCCTCGTATCCATTTTGAAAAATTACCTTTTGTATCACTTTTTCTTTGTTAAATACATATATCTGATGTATTTACTAGTCTACATATTTATATTTCAAAATGTATCTGATAATAAAGATGCATATATTTAGCTTAAAGAAATGTGCTAATATGTTCATTAGTGAATTTGTGCATAAAAAGAGTGAGGGAGAGAGAAAGAAATTAATGTATTTGAAAAAACACATGTATTTAATATTAAAAAATGTATTGATACATTTATTTGAGTTTGTGACTTACCATCTTACACATTGTTTGAATGGTTGCTACCAGTTATATATATATATATGATGAAAAATTACATCTTAAATTACAAGTTTTTCCATAAAAACATGATAAAAAAATACAACTTTCATGAATTCAAAAAATACATTCCTCCTTCCATCCTTCGTTTTACTTTGTTTGACACTATCTACTTATTAATTGTTCCCAAAAAGGATTACATGCCAAAACTTTTATAGCCACATATATTACGATATATTTAAGATCATAAATTTTAAAACTGTCTAGCTATTGTAACATACCGTTTGTATCAAGTTAAACTATGACAAACATAGGAAGTCCACATCCTTTGTTGCATGTAAGTTTAGAACAATATGTCAATTAATTGAGTTTTCTCTTGGAACCAATTTTTACGCGCACACTACTTTGTAGTCTTCGACACAAGAAAGGGGTGTATTATGTATTTCCACCTCTCTTGCTCTTGTATCACTTGTATTCATTTACTCGAAAAAGATGGATGATTTGTTGACAACATAGAAGAGACGTTACTTATTGTGATGAAAACAACTTAACTAGATAAAGTAAAAAGACGATACATTGTCAGTGCATATAACTTAAACTTTATGTATTAATATAATAACCTCCAGCTAATACACTCCACATAATTAGTTTACAACATTACTGAACTTCATTGGCTCTACTCCACAGTTTGGAGTTCTTTCAGTTAAAATCCTATGAATGCCTAAATAGTACAAGTACACTCACACTAGGAATAGTACACAAATGAACTCCTCATTTCTCAGGCCAGAAAAGGTAAAGAAACTCGACAACAACATACGCAGTGTAATCCCACAAGTAGGATATATGGGGAGGGTGGTGTGTATGCAGCCTTACCCTACCTACCTACCAGTGCAAGTAGAGAGGTTGTTTCCGATATCTTAAAATGCACTTAAAGAGTTTAACTAGCACTATTGAGGAAGAGCATAACCCCGGAGGTATGTCGAGTCCACACCAGATTCTCGTATCAATGCTACCCGCCCTGTACGAGCCACCTACACCAAAAGAATGACAACGTGGACTAAAATGACAAAACTATCACATCGATAAGCACTACTACAATTACAGAAACACGTGTCACTAGAATAAGAGAAGCACAACAATATTATTGGAGCTTTTAAATGCACACACTTCACCATGTCAACCTATATGCGTTGACAAAATGCAGGATATAACACTTTCAAGATGCCAGCCTATACGTGCTGACAAGCCAAAATTCAGTTTGGGAAAACAAACCTCACAAATGCCATAAGGCTCCAGTAATCTTTGCAATGCCAACAGCTTGTTGAAGTCTCCAGTCAACTGCAAAATGTACATGCAATCAACGAGAAGTCAATGGGGGATCTGGGGAAGACATAGCACAAGTATACATGAGCAGTCCTTTTCATTTATGATAAGGTTTCCCGTGAGAAGGAAAATTCAGACATATTCAGTCAGGTACAGCGGTTAGTAAGGGGTGTAATCCAACATCGTTTCCCAAACAACTTTCTTTTGAATGTGAGTAAATAATACCTTTTACCAAAGCAATATGAATATATACATATATATATATATACACACACAATAAACTGACATCACTTGGAAAAATACAAAAACAACTATCATAGACCAGAAGTAAAGCCTTAAAACTACAAAACTCCCAGACTTAAACCCATTTAAAAATGGTATTGTGACAATAACCGACGCTGCTTGAGCAAAATCCTGCTTATTCCCCATGCCACTGGCCAAGTATGTTAATAGTATGGCAATAACATGTGTGAATTAATGATTGGCTGAAGGAACAAATCGCTAGAGCGAAAATGTAAATAAAGGGTCTAACGCAATCAAAAATAAAAAAGCTATCTTCTACAATATGCAAGCATACCAGTATACAACAAGTAACAACATGAAAAGAGCTGAACACAGAAAGAATTAAAAAGAGTTTCTTCTAATTTTCACCTCCAATTATACTTGACAAAAGTAAATAAAAAATCACCTCCAATGTTACTGTATGATCAGACACATCAACAGGTTTAGCACGGAAAATACTGGCAATATCAAGGACATCCCTCCTTGCTGCTGCATTGGCGGCTACTTTAATGAGCATTAGCTCCCGCTCAGCAAATGGTAAATGAGTTATATCTTGAACCTAAAATACGAGCACAACTGGATTATCTGTATGATCTAACAACCCCAATGAACAAGATGTTAGTACATATATGAGAAAAGTGAAACTTTTTAGAGGGTAAAATTCTCATTCAAGATGAAAATTTTGTATCGATCTACAAGCTTTATTTTCTCATTGAGAAGGGTGGTTTTAACAACTATGACCTTAATGGTAAGGGAAAGGTGAAAGTGCAGTCCTCGCTATCTTTTAAGTTTTAGAAAACCTACAATAGAGTTGGCAAAGTGCAACGAGTCTGAACGATTAACAAGGCTAAGTGCACTGCTGGGAAGGTTGAGCACAAAAGACGCCAACTTTAAGAAATATAGTGGGAACTTTAAAAATACTAAGGCAAACGCTTATCAGATCATTGATCAACTTAAGGGAACAACAACAACATACCCAGTTTAATCCCACAAGTAGGGTTTGAGGAGGTTGGTGTGTACGCAGACCTTACCCATACCTTGGGAGGTAGAGAGGTTGTTTCCGCTAGACCGTCGGCTTGGAAAAGTAAAGAAATCCCAAAAAATAGTAAATCTAGTTTGGACCCCTCTTATACAAACTATATTGAGTTTCCGTGGTAGGTAAACTCATCCCCAAGCACCTAATCATCTCAAAATCAGCTAGTAGCGAGCCCATGAACATCTATCAACTTGTAAATTTACCTCATGAACATCTATCAACTTGTTAAATTGCTTGACCAATTTCCCTATAGTTTCATCAGTTCCAGGGACCACTGTGGTAATACGTGAAAGCCCCTCTGTCTCTGCAGGGCCTACAGCAAGACTCTGCAACATAATCATTGAAATTAAGTTCAGATGACAAAATCAAGATGGAGAGAAATTATAGGGGAAGCAGCAAGAATCAGTGGAAAAAGCAACCTGAACATTATACCCTCGTCGAGATATAACACCACTTATCAAATTTAGGACCCCAGGAGCATTGTTGACAAGCATGCTTAATGTGTGTGATCGAATCCCAGACAACTGCAGTATCAAAATGATCATCGGATTTGCAGCATGTAGAGGGAACAAAGAGAACCACATTGGCAGAATGGCCTCCATAAGGTACTTTTATTAATAAAGAGTATAGTTCTTATCTTATCTAACAATGCACTTTGATTAATTAATACTTGGTTTAACAAAAAGGTCTGTCTTGGGAAAGTGAATTTAGAATATGGACTTTGGGAAAAGGATGTACACAGTTTTTCCGGCAGTCTTTCTCAATTTTGGAAAGAATAAATAAGCTTTCCATCTATTAGAAGGCTCAGTAGTTCACAGACTACTATATGTTCAACGCAGATATGGAGTAATATAGGTTTCTCCACAGAAGATACAGAAATAAAAAGATAGATCTTGAGAAGCAGATAGGGTCCTTACATCTCCATCATACAGATATCCCCAGTGGGCATCGAGAATTTGATTAACTGAGATTTCATCACTGGATTCCACAGGATAAACATCACCCTATATTCAAACAAAACGAAGAAGATTTGCAACTTCGGATTAAATTGAACACCGCAAGAAAATCAAAGAGAAATTCTCACACCTGCACAGGTTTGAATTGGAGCATACATTGGAGCGAAAAAATATATCCTAAAGTTTTTTTGGCTAAAACTGGATGCAAATCCACAGTATTGAGATTCAACACCTTAAACCATCATAAATAGAACAATAGACCACAAGAAATGTGAGCATAATATGAATTACATCAGCTTACACAGCTATGGACAATCATGAATTCTTTGTCTTGATAACTTAATCTTGTAATAAATTATGGATGGCCTCCTGAAATCTAACAAGTAAAATGAGACAAGTTTGACATTTGTTTTGACAAGATATCATGCCTTTGACATGAAAGAGAAATGTAGAATCAAGATTGCACTTCATTTATTAGCAACCAGCAAGTTAACTCTTATGATCTAAGAATCTAGGGCCTCTATATCCGCTATCAGCAAGGAGGAAGATGACAATAAGAAGCCCAGTTCATACCCACACTTTTGCCTCTAGGAATTTCTAGAGATTTTGAAGTAAAAGCTTAGATACTGATACAACCATTTTCTTTTTTTCCTTTTATTTATGTCCTAGGAAGGAAACAGCATTCTCTCTATGCAAATTGATTCCTCTATATCACAAAGTTCAAATTTGTGAAACGGAAATGTGTATAGATAGCATAACTTTTTTCATATCTTCCTTTCTTGAAGGATTAGGAAGACTACAGCATTCACATTGTACATATTGTTTCATTACATCACAATTTTTTATTTTCCAGTTTACCAACTGAAAATACTATGTTTGGAAAGATTTCAAGAAGCTTAGTGTAGGTAATGACTTAAGATCAACAAGTAATCCATGAATATCACATCCAAAGGAAAAAATAATTAGAAGTCGGGAATAGAAACAAGAAAAGAAATTCTTAAGAAGCAAGTTAAATGAAATTAGACTCATAATATGTAGCAAGATACTACCAGTTTCCACAAGAAATTCAGGGACTCTCAAGCATGTCCACCTTCACAGAGGCTCAGTGTATATTGTACAATCAGATACCAAAAATATGCATGAAAATGAACTAAACCATGGGGAGTTTGAGAACATAATATACCCCTGGATCATTGCTGGCTCCATTGTCAATTGGTCGACTTTTGTTGTTCAGGATACTGGGAAGTTTTTCTTCGAGATCTGGATAAGAAGCTGCAGAAAACCTCCAAAAAGGAGCATCCTCACCCATCTTTTCTCGTCTCAAAGCAATCTGTGGTGACAAAGATCAATACACAACAGCGCCACGTCATCCCTAGGGCTTTCTTCCTTTTATCTTTAAAAATAAAGATAACTACTTGATTGCATAAAGTGGGTCAGCCAGTGTAATAGAATTGAGGTATTATTGTAAGAAAACCCTTAATATTAGACATTTGAGACAATATCTGATTAGTAACAAATAAACTAAGAAATATGTGACTCCTCAAACTTTAGTCATTATCCAATTTATTATCCATTTATCAGAACCAAACCTTTTAGAGCACATACAACCTTGATCATTACAGCTGGTCAGCAAAAGTTACTGGCTTATATAAGGTAGAACTATGCATCAGAGAACATGGTAACCAAAATCATCAAAACCATTTAGGCATATATGCCAAAATTAGAATATATCAGTCGTTTCAAACATGGAAAATGTACCTTCCCAGTTCGGGCTAGTTCACTAATCCCAAACTTGCTTAAATTTCTCAGAACGGCAGCCATTTTCCCTGGATCACCAGTTACCTAAGACAACCACAAGACAATAAATCTGTTTGTTATTTAAAAAAGCACAAGAACTTGATTGGCACTACAAAAATGAAATTATGCACATTGTACACACATCATATTAGTATATGCAAAGTTTTGTGAAAGAGATGAATCTAAGATCTTCAATAGTGTTGTGTGATTAAGTTGCTAAAACAAGCAGTGATCAAGTACTAGCCATGCATCAGACCCCAAGGCAAGAGATATGTCTAAACACTTCAAATGACATGTAAAAGCTGGGAAAGAAGATTGAAGTCACCTCAATAGTCAGAAAGTGTTCTGATATATCCACAATTTTTCCTCGGAAGATGTCCACCAACCACATGATCTGAATATCAAAGTAAAACATAATGAGATAGTACACAGACTAAGACGATAAGAAGATAATGGCACGTCATAATCAATGACTTAAAACAATTTATACACTGTTCATTCTATATATGTTGTAACTGAAAGATGGGAAGGCTAAAGACCAAGGAACCTTAACAATTTTATACTGTGTGCACTCAAATTACTGCCTAAAAGGAAAGGACCTCGTTTTCTCGTTTACAATTGATCTTCATGGAATTAGATCCTTCTTTACTTAATAGAATTCCAGAACTTCTTAAAGAAAAAAATTATAGGAAAGAATTCCAACTCTTTATTTCCCTATTTGATCAATTTCGTTAAACAGACTTCGACGGATTGTCTCATCCAAATAGAGGATTAATATGCTAACTGCAGTATGTCAGACAACTTGGGGTCTAAAGATTAATCAATAGGGAGATTGTCCCAGCTCATTGATTTAGAAATATTTCTGATATAGAGCAAAGTTAAGCACGAAAAGCAAGAGGTGTCTTGTATACTTCAGCTTTTGTGGTTGCATCTGCATTCAGTTTTATGAGCATCAATTCTCGTTCCACTTGTGATTCTTTTGACAGATCCTCCACCTGAAACATCATACCAAATTAATTTGGTAAGTGTGATCTGTTTTATGACAACTGAATACAAGGTAGACATAGACATAATTTTGTCTCACTGCAGAATAATTTATTTAAGGATGTAACTCTTCTTCATCTTTTTTTTTTTTTGAAGTGCAAAGATACTTAAGGTATTACTTTAACTAATCCATTGAGTCAATGAGAAAGGACATTGAAGAATTAGAAACCAATGACAATTACCAATTATTCTCACGTTTTGCATGTCAAGGCAAAGGAAAATTAAGTATACAAGCCTACTGTTAACTTACAAATCAGAGCTTCCTCTACCAAACATTTCAAAGAACTTCTGTTAATGATGATTGCCTACAAGTATAACAATCACAGATGCTTTTAAAAGAACAGGGGATCAATTGACAGCAATGTATAAACAGGTAATTGATATGTGTGTGAACAGTCATGCCATTGGCATAAACACACAACTGCAGACAGTAGATCCTGTAGAATTTATCAAATTGGCACCTTCCCATTAGAAAGACATCCTTAGAAACTAAGTTGCATGGACTATTCACTTTTCAATTCTGCACCCGTGTTAGATTCTCCAAAAATACACTACTTCTGGGGAATCTGACACGCATCCGTTAACATTTTTGAAGAGTCAAAGCAAACATAGCTCGAAAACCCAGATAGAAAATTTTAAGAAGGTTAACAATGAAATACGGCCTGATATTTCAGAACATAAGACTAACCTTCCAGACATTCACAAGCTTGTTGAGCTGCTCTACAACTTGTTGCAAGACCTTCTCAGTTCCAGAGACCACTATGGTAAAAAGAGCTTTATCCTTGTTCAAACCAACAGCAAGTGACTCAATATTGTAACCCCTTCGAGCAAAAACTCCAGCAATTCTATTGATTATGCCACTTTCATCCCCAACAAATACTGAAATGGTGTGACTTTTCACCCTGGTAATATATAAACATTGAATTACAACTCCATGAGGCAAAGGTATTAAACAATTTCTATATTAACTTATGGTGACCATCAAAAAGTAAAGAAGGTTATTTCTTTAATAATTCTATCAATATCTAAATAATATAGAAGACTAATTTTCCGAAATAACCAAATCTGGTCAATTGTACAACTAGAATGCAAAGGATCCTGGACCTGTCATGCTATCCATTTGGCAGCCTTCTTCCACTTTGAATTAAGTTCAAAAAGAAAAAATAAGGGGGAAGGGAATACCCGATATAAAGGGTTGTAGAAGATTGATGTACAAAAAACTCATTATATATACAAAACCAGAGAAAGTTTCATCCTTTTATAAATCAGTTGGTTAAAAAGCTGATATTTTGACAAAGAAAATTTAATACTCCAGCAATATAGTAACACTTTTTACTGTTGGCTTAATTATTCCATTAGAATCACGAAACTGGGTCAAAAAGTTCAATCAACCAAGAAAGCTGTTATTTTATACATGGAACAACATCAAATGGATTAGTGCAATTAGATAAGGAGATAGAAAAGCCAAAATAATTGGAATCTTGTGTACTTTACTAATCATAATGAAAAAAAAAAAAAAAAAAAGGTACTCCACAAAATCAGTGTCACCATCAAAACAATTATAAACTAGTTTAATTCAAATGTTCCTATGGACAACCCCTAATATAATAGATACATGGAGACAAACTTCAAATTGACAAACGAAACAAAAAACACCTTCATGATTTCAAAATAAACACTTTCATTAATCAATTGCTATTTGCTAAAACACAAATTTCTCCAAGGAAACTTAGAAGGAATTGAAATAGAACCATATTTCCTAATGAAAAATGATTCGATACAGAGCAAGGAACAAACTTTTGAAAGCAAATAATGTTATTCGTTGCCCTATTCTAGTTGTACCTTAGCCCAAACTATCTCCATTTCTCTTATCAAGCTCCAAACAACTCATCAATCATAAAATAATCAATATCCAAACAGACGCTCCGAACGAACTACAACTTCAAATGCATCTAATAATGACAAAATATGCACAATTGTTACTCACCGAGAGCTAGCAGGTGAAGGAGGAGTTAATGGAGCTGTATGTGTAACAGAAACAGCGCCATTATCAGTACTACCACTTCCATTACTGCTCGCTATAACATATACCGGTGAAAACTTTTTAAAACCGAAATTGAAATTCCAGCTACCGGTTCTTCCCTGCGAAACTGGTTTAATCAATGCTGGTAACAAACTCTTCTTCCTCAGCCCTGTCAATGGAATCTGCGACACCGCCACTGTCGCCGTCGCCGTCGCCGCCATGGCTTTTTTGGCTAAAAGTTAGCTGGAGATACAGAGTGAGTGAAAAGGTGGATTAGTGATTGGATTAATACCAACATGCTAATTAAAACAGTGACATGGGTTTAGCTAATGTCACAGAGAGTTCACTGAAATTGAAAAGGTCACCGAGAATCTAAGGCTGCCACGTATCAGGAATTTTAGGTAAGAGCCGGTAATTTTAAGAGCCCGTTTGGATTGACTTTTAGCTTAGTTAGAAATTTTAATTGGAAAAATTGTATGAAATAGCAAACTATTAATGCAAATTAAATGTTATGGTCATAGTTTATTTTATTTGTAATTCGCAGCAAACAACCCCTTTTTTTGCAATCTGATTCGATAGACAATTAGTCATTTTCGATATACAATTAGTCATTTTATATATTTTCGTATAAAATGTATAAAATACGTTTGTATTTGTATAAAGCAAGAGAAAAGTGTATATACAAATACAAATACATATATTTTCATTCTATACACTTATAATTATACAAATACAGATTTTATTATACAAATTTTAATGTATAAATGAATTTATACAAAACTAAACAATTTGTATAAAATTGAATGTATCTAGAGAATTATACAAATCAAAAGCTCCAAGCAAACATAAAATTTGTTATGGAGCGCAATTATGTAAATTATAGGTATAACATATAAATATGATTTTTATATTTGTTATATGTGAAAGTTGCTCATTTTTATTTCTATTTCTTGTTTTTCACTTATTTTTGTTATTGTGACTTTAATATAAATATTTATAGCACTTTAAAATTACTTAAAAGCTATTTTAATTTAAAAGCGTATGAAATAAATCCGACTCTAAGTTAGGAAAATTGAGGCCACCACGTTAGGTTGTATTAGAATATAGAGAAAATTTAATGAATGACATATTTAAGGTGAATATTCCTTATCTTTTAACTATACTTTCTAATATAATATAAATACTAGTAATACAATATGATAAGGATATTAAGCCTGACTCATTTTTCTAAAGTAAAGAAATACAGAATAACTCACTTTAATATTTTTTTAAAAAAGTAACCCATTTTATAATAAAAATATAGCTTATTTTTGTTATTTTGACTATAAAGTAGATGTTTATAGCTAGGAGTGTTTACGGTTTGGATAAACATCGATCCAAACTAAAAAATCGAATCAAACTGATAAAAAAATCGATTTTATTTGGATTTGATTTGGTTTGATATTTTTGAAAATCGATAGTATTTGATTTGGTTATGATTTGATTTTGAAAAAATCAAAAAAATAATTGAATCGAACCAATAAATTGTATACATATATTTTATTAATATACATATTTAATATATTATTTTTATAAACAATTTTAAAGATCTTATATATGTTTTCACCAAAATTTCTTTAAGCAAAAATGCTCAAGGTGACAACACTTGTCTTATTTTATTTTCTTTATATGAAAGATGCCCAGGTTGGGCTATTTATTAAAGATAACAAAGAAAAGAAATTACAACACTTGTCCTATTGATTTCATGTATATGAGTGTCTATGACAATTTTTTGTAGGACTGAAAATGTTGTTGACTCTTCTTTTTAGGCCAAAATAGTTAATTTTAAAGATTTATTCATAGTAAATTCAGTGATCGAAAGTTCAAATTTCAATCATTCTAACTATTTTTCATTTTGAATGGATTGTTGTTACTTTTTTCACATTTTGAATGAATTGTTTCTTTTATTTTTGTGTATGATTAATAACCGAATAACCAAACCAAAACCGATAACCACTAAATTGATAAGTGTATATTATATTTGTTTTGGTTTGATTTGATTTTAATAATTTTAAAACCGATTAAATTGGTTTGATTTTGATTTTGTTTTGACCAATAACCAACCCGTGAATACTCTACTTATAGTACTTTTTTTATAACTTTAAAGCATCTCAAATAAATTAATCTGACTCTAAGTTAGGAAAATTGAGGCTACCACGTTTGGTGATATTAGAATACTAGTACTAATATAATATGATATTGATATTAAGCATGGCCTTTTTAAAGTAAAGAAATACAAAACAACTCATTTTAATTTGTTAAACAAAAGTACTCATTTTATAATTAAAAAAAAGCATAGTTTATTATATCAGATCCATACTCAAGAGCACCAAAATCGAATCGAAAGGAATAAATTTTTTTAAAAAATCATATCAAATTAATAATCTACATATCACTTATTTGCACGTTATAATCTTTATAATATCATTGTTCAAACCAAACAACCCCTTATTGTAGGGGGAGGCAATGCTATGGTAGTATAAGAACAAGAATTTTATTTATTTATTTTGGTAGTAGACAGTATTTTCTCTATTTATTTTTATTTATTACTTATTTTTAAAATAAATTTTCATTTATGATTCGTTTTCGTAATTTGAGATGTTGGAAACTCTATAGTTGTGCTGGATACGAGAGGCAAGGTGATTCTTACGACAATATTTCCATGATATTTTAGACAGCCAAATAAATGATAAAAAAAATCTATTAGTATTATTTAATAGTAATAATATTATTATATTGTAATTATCCTTGACAGTAGTGATATGTTTGTTTATATTTGTAACTTTAGCTAGTAAAAGGATTAAAATCATTCTCTTTGCTTAATTAAAGGTTAAACAGGGAAGTTAAATATTGCACGGACAAAAATCATAATAAAATCATAACATAAGGTCGAAAATAATTTTTTTTCCTGATTAATAAGGAATATATTGATAAATATGTATATATGAAAGGGATATTTTAGTATTTTAAAAAAGTATTTTTTTGATTCTGTTTTTTTTAAACAACATAAATTTTTAGTTTCTTCCCAACAACAGAAAAATTATTTTTAATTCTATTTAAAAGCAGCTTTAAACATTTACTAAACACTTAATTTTTCAAAAAAATACGTTTGATCTCCAAACAACAATGTCAAATAGGCTTTTGGGAATTTTAATTTTTGAGTTTTGACTTATTTTTGTTGTTTTAACTTTAAATATATGTTTATAGCACTTTAAAACTACATAAAAACTACTTTAACTTACAAAACACCTGAAACAAATCAATCCGACTGAGTTTGGAAAAATTAAGGCTACCATGGTTGGTGATATCAGAATAGAACTAATATAATATGATATTGATATTAAGCATGGCCCCTTTTTTTAAAGTAAGGAAATACAAAAAAACTCATTTAAATTTTTAAACAAAAGTAACTCATTTTATAATTCAAAAAACATAGTTTATTAAATCAGATCCATAATGAAGAATGCCAAAATCGAATTGAAACGAATTAATTTTTTAAAAAATCATGTCAAATTAATGATCTACAAATCATTAATTTGCACGTTATAATTTTTATAATACAATTTTTCAAACCAAACAACCCCTTATTGTAGGGGGAGGCAATGCTATGATAGTATAAGAACCAGAATTTAATTTATTTATTTATTGGTAGCAGACAAGAATTTAATTCCTCTTTTAAATAAAGGCAAATTAACTGTCTTAATTGGCGGAATTTTCAACAACAAATTGGAAAAAAAACAAATTTGTATAATTAATATTTTAAGAGTCAATTAATTTTTTTTATATATATCTTAAATCTCGAAATTAAATATCACATAAATTAAAATTATAGATAGGGAGTGAAACTGTGAAAGCCGACACACATTTATTGAAAGTGGTGCTTCTTGAGGTGCTCTTAATAAATAGTATTTAATTGTTGGAAATTAAAAATGTATCATATTTTATGTTTGCTTTAACTTTTGCACATATAAATTAGGGGGAAAATATTGGCTATATCCCTCAACATTGTCATTTAGAGTTAATGTGATTCATATATACCTTTACTGTTATACAAACGGCTCACATATACATGTATCGTTATAAAATGAGCTCACATATACCCTTCATTTAACAGAAGTGAAAAAATTAGTTTTAAATTTATATTTTTAACTTTTAATTAAAAAAAAAAAAAAACATGTAGGGGTATATATGATCCTTTTAACAAATTTCAAGGTATATTTAATCTTTTTCATACATAAATTATTTTTTGATTTCTTTGATTATTATTGTTTGAGTTTCTTACTTTTATTTTATTTTTTCTTTCATTCCTTAGTGTAAAGAAGAAAAAAGTTAAAACTAATTTTTTTAGGGCTAGATTATAATTTAAGACCATTTTTTCGGCTATATTGTGATTTAATTTTTGTATTTGAAAAAATAATTGGGTCATCTATAATAAATTTTACAAGAAAATTAATGAAACGACATAAATAAACTTGATCATCAAAAAAATAAATTTAAATTAGTCATTGAAACAAAAAAAAGTCAAAAAAATATGTGTGAGGAGGATTAAATATACCCATATGAGATTATATTTTTTAACAAAATATTTTTATGAATTAAAATTAATTTTTTCACTTCCGTTAGAGGAAAAGAGTATATGTGAGTCATTTGTATTACAATAGGGATATATATGAGTCAATTTCATAACGATGGTATATCAGTTCTAAATGATAAAATTGAGAGGTAGATCAAACCCTTTTCCCTATGAACTAAAAACATTGAGCAATTGACAATAAATTTGAAAAATGGAAAAGGACTTGATTTTTTTTTAATGATAAAAGGAAACTTGCAATTGCTAATTTTTTTTTGGGTGCATATAAAGTAAAAGATTTGATATATGCATCAACTTTATGATTTAAAACTAATATATTTCTCGTTATAAAAGTGACTCTCATATATCTTCATTACTATAGAAGCAGCTCATATAATATATTTGATTCAAAGAATTTTAACGTCAATTATAAATTATTTTTTAATGATCACAAATAAACATACTTCGTTCAAATAATATATATGTCAATTAAATTATTTTTTTTAATAAACCCTAAATATCACCTGAAAAATTCTTATTGCAACTTTAAGACGAGAGCTTGGGTTATAGCTAGTGATTATAATGACTGATTATTATAATTAAAAATGGTGTTTGAGGTAATAATTAGCGATGAACAATGACAGTTGATAGTAATGGTTAATAATCACTAGTTATGTAATTATAGAAATAGTTTGTGATGTGCGTATTGATCTTTATGGTGTTTATAAATTGTGATTAATATTAATAATATTTTCGTATAAATGATGGCTAGTAATAGTGACGATCGGATATAATGGTTGATGTCGATTATGCTCGTGAATGTAGGTGCGAAAAGCTATTGACATGACCATAGTGGTTATTTTAAATGTTCTAGTGCTAAAATTGGCCTTCTTCATCATTATTGTTCTTGATAACATTTACCCCACATGCATGTACAAGTTGATAAAGTTTTTGAAAAATAATAATAAAGTGTATTATTCTAAATCTTATATTATCTTTGAGAATTGACAACTGAAAATGACCCAATATCAGCATGAACTAAATGTTTTTATGCTGAATATACATTGATATTGATAATATCTTAATTTATTTAGATATTTAAATGAAGTGCTTGAAAAATTAAACATATATTTAGCTTGTTTGGACAAGCATCGGAAAAGTTATAAGTATTTATTTTTAAAAGAGAAAAAACATAAAGTCATTATTGAAGTTGTTTCGAAATTGTTTGTTTCCTATTACCCCCACAAAATTTTTGAATATCTTTGTAAAAGGGTCATTTTGACCCATTTCCTCACCTGGAACAACGTGTGTGATGCTCACACTAGGTTCAATCTGACCTGATTCATTTCAAAAATAGAAACATCTTCATCTTCTGTTATTTCTCATCTTTTAGAGTCTCTTCGTTTCTCAGGTCAAACGATAGTGGTGATCATCTTCCTTTTTTACGTTTCTTGGTCAAAATTCTTGGAAGAACAAGGAATTGAAGGCCTAACAGGTTAGAATGGTTAGTGATTGTGTTCTAGGTCAGTGTTTTGTGTTACATATCGACTTAGTGCGATTGTTAGTGATTGTGTTCTAGGTAAAGCTATCAAAATGGGCTGGCCCAACCCAACCCAACCCAATTGTAACGGGCTAGAGAGTTAAATAGATTGAGATGGATTGGCCCTTTCAATTGAAGGGTCTATAGAATAGTAGCCCAACGCAGCCTTAAGCGGGCCACGGGTTCGGACGGGTTGGCCCTTCAACCAAAAAACGGATAACATTCTCCTCTTAGAAAGAATACGAACACTGATGAATTACACCTACTTCAGTGAATATTTACAAAACAAATACATAATAGCCAAGATACAGCATTCATAAGTTTCATCCGAGCAAAAAAAATTACATGATCACTATTTTCATAAATAAGACAATAAAGGAGAAATGAAAAATTAGGCATAAAAACAAAAGTAAAAGAGGTCAAAGATTTTTAGTTATAATGGAGTAATGGACTTGGGCTAATAAGAAAATTTAGTGGGCTAATGACCCTAAAATTAAAAGATATGTAAAAAAATATAGTCTTGATTTTATATTGGTATTTTAAAATTATTTATTGACAAAATCTTAACAAGTAAAACACTATTTAAAATATATATAATAAATATTTTTAAAATTCACAATCCGCGGGCTGGCCTCTGAGGCTTGCGGGTTGGGCCTACAATGCCAGTGGGCTAAATGAGGTTGGGCTAACAAATCTCGTTCCTAAATGGACTGAAAAAATTGGGCTCAACCCCATCTAATTCAAGGGTTAGGGTTGAGCCGACTTAGCGGGCCAAACCCATTTTGACAGCTCTAGTTCTAGGTTAGCGTTTTGTGTTATCGACTTAGTGCGACTGTTAGTGATTGTGTTCTTAGTTAGGATTTCGTGTTATTGACTTAGTGTGACTGTTAGTGATTGTGTTGTACTATAAGAAAATTATTTCATCCGTTTCAATTTACGTGACCTTTTTTGAATTTTGAGATTCAAACAAGTTTTCATATCCGTAAATTTCTCAATTGAAAAATGTCTGAAGTATTACGATTTATTGAAGATAATGTGTATAACTAAATCATGCAATATATTTTAAACGGTTAACTTATCTACACAATAAGCATTTAATCAGAAAATGCATATTTTTTATTCAAATTATTAAATATCTAATAAAAATATTTTATTATCTTTTCATATATTCAATCAAAACAAATTATAATTTGAGTATATGTATCTAAAAGTTTACTGATAAATTTAAGAAAACCGATATATATTAAGTCATATTTTTAACATTCATAATTGAATAGCAACTTTAGTTCAATTAAGATTCAAATATGCATATAAGATATATGTAGTAAAATTTTCAAATGATTAACATTCATACTTTTATCGAGTGCAAGAAAAATATGACATAACGTGATAACAATTAATTCCAAGTCTTGATAATTAAATTTTGTGCTAAATAAAAAGTAAGGGTGTCAAATGCACAAATTAGGCTAATTTTAAATACCACTTTTTCCCAAGCATTTTAATTCACGGGACAGGGATCATGTGGTCGTTTTTAATTCTCGTCATGTTGGTCTTCTTCATAATTATTATCGATTCCAATTGCACACGCAAGTGTACGCGGTCGCACAAGTAATATAGTGTCTCTTAAAAAACTGGATTATTGAAATATTAACTAAACTAAAAATAAAGATAAAATAACTAAAAAACAAAGAACTTGTCAATTAATTATTCTTACTAAATTATATTAATTATAATTATTTATTTGAGGGGAGGATTTCAAAAGATGAATATATTAACTAAACTAAAAATAAAGATAAAATAACTAAAAAACACTTAACTAAGAAAAGATAGATGTTTACACAATCAATAAATAAATCGATCTAGAATTATAATTTAATTAACAATCATGTTTAACATCAATTTCATCAACTTATTTGATTATCTAGTTATTGATTCACAGGATTAAATGTATGATCATGGTCTCCTGACCTCTGATCGCCTACGATAGATGACAACCTAATTACATCGTTGAGCGGGGATAGATTGGACCAAGTACCGAGCATTACGATTTCTTCGTGTATAGTGATCAGCATGGTTTCTAGGTATATTCCTATCTTAGATACAAATTAACCCTAATTATTAAGAGAAAATCATGCTCCTTATATTCCACATTCTATCCTCCTATTCCTCTCCCAAGTTCAATTCAGACAATGTGTTTATTTCAATGGTGATCAAGCATCAAAATAGTAATACAAGAATATAAGAACAACTAATATGATAAACAAATCATGCCGAATCAAAATCACTACACAATCATATTGTAAGTAAATATAATCCAAGAACGAGAAGTTTAACTCCACATAGACATAGAGCAATTACAACGAATCATTCAAATAAAAGATGTAAAATAAAATAAAAAAGAAGAAAAGAAGAAACCCTAAATCAAAAGTTAATTTCTACATTCATCCTCCTCCATTAATAATTATTCTTATGGACTATTTATAAATGTAGGAAACCCTGAATAAAATAATAGAGTCCAAAAAATTTGGAACTCAAAACCAAAAGGAATGCATATATATAAATATTAATAAAATATTCACTTTAATCTATTAAGCTGACTGCTTGATTTCTTTTTTCAACCTTCCATACTTAATTCGTTTTTAGCTCCAAACTACTTCATTTTTCCACCAATTTAATTCTACAAATAAAATACACCATTAAGCACAATTCATAAAATCCAAACTCAAAAATGACAGTTATAAATACTAAATGTGAGGCAAATAATAATTAAAATTATGTATTTTGGCCTCACATCAGTTATTCTTGCCACATACATCCACTAGTTCATACAAAGTTTTTGTTAAGTGATTAAATGTGGTCATAGAATCACCCAGAATTGTGATAGAGTACTAAGTATTCATTCATTTTTAATTGGATATCTCAAATTTGAGTCTCCTTGAATATATCATCACCTTTGCTATGGAATATTTTACCCTCAATATGAGAATTGAAATTTTGAAAACTCTAATACCCTAAAATAACATGTGAAAAGGTAAATTATTTTTGCTACAAATTTCCATTTTATAAACCAAAACACGGTCAATAAACATTCTAGTTCCAGAGACACTAACAAGTGACACAAATCACAATATATATATATATATATATATATATATATATATATATATATATATATATATATATAATAACCTATTTAGATTGACTTATTTTATTTGAGATGATTTTAATTTATTTTTTAAAAAAACGTATTTATGTAGTATTTGAATAAGATTAACAATTGTTGTTTAAGCACTTGTTTTTAAGCTCAAACAACAGAATAACCAAAGGCCACAAATTAAAAATGAGCCAACAACACAAATCTCATTAGTTTAGGACCTAATTACATGCCTTCACTTTAGTTTTTGAAATTACCTTTCGTACCACATTTACTTCGCCAGATACATACATCTATTACACTCAAATACATGTATCTTGAATACATGCGAGTCAAATTAGTTGTAATTTGTTTCAAATACACTCTATCCAAGCATGATTTGCATGTATACACTAACTCTATCTCACACTTCTCTCCTCTCTCTTTCTTTCGTCTCTCCTTTCTCGTTCGCCTCTCTCCCTTTCTCCTCTCTCACTGCCCCCTATGTATCTCTATTCTATAATGTATATGGTATCTCATATATATGTATCTAGTGTGATTTACACGTATTTGGAATACACGGACTCTCTCAGTCGATTCTCTTTCTATGTATCTGCATTTCAAAATGTATTTGATATCAATGATACATGTATCTGACTTGAAATATGAAAGAGTGGTGTATTTTACTTGAAATCTAGTATGAAATTATTAGTTAGCGAGATAACATGTAATTTTTTAATAGAGTGGATTAATAATTATGACATGAATGTTTGTGTAATTAAGTAGTTTTTCCATTAAAAATCGTAACTTATCACTTGGAAATCACAAGCAATAAGCCCATTTAAGTGTATGTTTGGTATGGAGAACACTTTTTCGATTTCTTCTTCTTATTTCCTATGTTTGGTTGGACAAAACTTCTAGAATACATTTTCTCTAAGAAAACAAATTGCTTAAATGAGGAGACTGGCTTTGTTGGTATATGTATATTGTATCCTCTCCACCCATCCAATGCCCCCAACCTCTATCCCTGACCATCTCAGATCCAGCACCCCAAGGTTCCATTCTTCACCTCCTCCCACCCGAATAATGTTTTCCTAGATTTCATATATCTGCTTTTTACATAACATTTTTTTTGGCTTACTTACCAAACACTAGAAAATAAAGAAGAAATCGACTTATTTTCCAAGATTTTTTTTTTCTTCATTCGTTCATGAGAAATATTCACCTTCATACCAAACACACTGATCAAACTTACAAAAGTTTATACATTTTGGCAATGCCTTAATAGGGTCACAAAATTGTCCGCTAGTGCACTTGACTCATTAAAACTAGACCATATGACCAGGAAATTACATCCAATGACCTTGAATATCAATGATCTAAATTTTACGACCTCCACTTTTCCAATTGACAAACCTTCAACGTCAAAAGTCAAAAAACTTAAACCTTTGCTTATCGAACAAACATGATAAAAAAATACAAGACCACTTAGGTCATTTTCATAAATCATCGGTCTTCATTGAGAGCAAAAGTATTGGGCCAAAAGTTCAAATAAATCCAACACACTTCCATAATGGCCCAATACATTGAGCCCATGCATATAAAAAACCGGCCCAGTTCACTCTTTTGGTAGCTTTTTACTCATTTCTCGGGAAAAAAAAATATATTCTTGTTCCCTACTCCAGTATTCGCTGTTACTATAAATTGATTACCGCGAACTCTCTCCCAAAATTCTCTGTAAATTTCTACACAAGAAAAAAACGATTTGATTTTACAAAATATTATTGTTCAGTGAAAAATCAATTATTCATCACTGCGGATTTGGTTTTCATTCGAAAAAACGAATTTGTCGATCATCATTTCAGGTCAGAGAGCTAATTCAATGGCTTTTTTCCTGTTTTCTGTTGATTTTGATACTATTTTTGTGGTTTTTTTCTATCAACTTTAGCTTACATTTGTTTGTTCAATGATTGTTCTTATTTGCAGTGCATACATTGAGCATTTTACTGTATTTTGCTTGCGTTGAGGTAGTGCGAAATGATTTGGATTTTTGGATTAAGTTTTTGTTTGCTTGTGTGGAATTGTGTTTATGGATGATAAGCAAATGGATACGTTATGTGTGATTTGGTGGAGAGAGCTGGTTATGGAAATATAAACTGATTTTTTTGGATAATGTGGAGGAAGTTGTTGAATTAGGAAATGTTTCGGTTGTAGTAGTTTTTGTAGATTGGGATGGTGTTATGGCATTGTGAAGGTTTCTGTAGCTGTGGAAGAAGGACTAGTGTTGATATGTGATTCAATGAGCATGCGGATTTGGCGTTTTTGTTTGCGACATGGATTTTAACTTTCCTTTTGCAGAAGAGGCAAAGAGGGAAACGGAGAGTGTTTATTCTAACAGAATGTAATTGTTGTCTTTTATAGTGTGGATATGTGATTCAACGAATAGCTGATTTGGCGTTTTGGTTTGAGACAGGATTTTGACTTATCTTTTGAGGGAGAGGCAAAGGGGGCAACAGAGAGTGTTTATTCTAACAGAATATAATTATTGTCTTTTATAGTGTGGATATGTGATTCAATGAACAGTTGATTCGTTTTGGTTTGCGACATGGATTTTGCCTTTCCTTTTGCGGGAGAGGCAAAGGGGGAAATGAAGAGTGTTTAATCTAACGGAATGTAATTATTGTCTTTTATAGTGTGGATATGTGATTCAACGAATAGCTGATTTGGCGTTTTGGTTTGTGACATGGATTTTGCCTTTCCTTTTGTGGGAGAGGCAAAGGGGGAAATGGAGAGTGTTTAGTCTAACAGAATGTAATTGTTGTCTTTTAGCCACAGAAAAGAATTAATGTAATTGCTGTTTATCATATGAAGTTAGTGCATTCACATTGCACTGGACCAGTTTTATTGTCATTTATTTAGTAATTTAAATTTTTTACAAGTGAAAGTTAAAAATATTGGAAAGGGGAAGTGAAGTTTAGGGTGATAATGAGGAAAGAAGAAAATAAAACTGAAATAGATTCATATGCTGTTCATCCAAAAAATTCTGTTAAGTGAAATGCTTATATGATTCCATGTATTTAGTTAATTATGACCTTTTATTCAGTATATTCTGTTCTATTGGTCAGGCTGGCGTCAGGCAAAGAATTTCTGGGATATGTTATATGAGCTGTATGCAAAGTAGAAGAAGTTTTTGCTAATGGCTTCAAGAGCAATATTGAGAAGGAAGAGGAACCTCTTTGATTCTACTTCGAAACCTCATACCTTCATTCGAGGTTTTTCGAGCTATGAGAACTGGGGATCATCTAAGGCGTCTAATTCTTGGGATTGGTGCTCTACAGTAACTCATCAACCTCAGAATGCAGATAACAGAAATGAAGGAAGTTCATATCCGTCAACCAAAGATGAGTTACTTAAAGTTTGGGGTAAACATGTCCTACTCAACTCATCTGAAATTCCAGCCTTGGGTTTGAGAGTTGGAAGATGTGGGTCTCTTCCTACTTTGGGGGGCAGGTGGATAATACACCAACAACGATATTCGACAGCTGCAGCAGGTCAGCATGATTTTGGTAAAGGAAATGATAAGGATGCAGAACCAGCTGTTAAACAGAAGAAAGAAGCTTCACCAGAAGAATGCGATGAAGCAGTTGAAGATTTAACCATGGCCAAAGCCAAAGCAAAAGCCAAACAGCTTCAAGATTCACAGATCAGTATTAAACCTGTTCTAAAGAAAATTTGGGCAATGCTATTAGGGATTGGTCCTGCTTTGAGAGCTGTTGCTTCAATGAGCAGGTTGAAATTATACTTTATTCCTGTAGAACAGATAAGTAGTGTTCTATAACTTTTTCTTAAGTCACTTTTTCACTTATTCCAGGGAAGACTGGGCAAAGAAGATCCGGCACTGGAAGGATGAATTTAAATCAACTATGCAACACTATTGGTTGGGTACCAAACTGCTTTGGGCTGATGTTAGGATATGTTCCAGGCTCTTGTTGAAAACAGCTAAGGGGAAGAGTCTTTCCAGGAGGGAAAGGCAACAACTAACACGGACAACAGCTGATATTTTTAGGCTGGTTCCTGTTGCAGTGTTTATTATTGTTCCATTTATGGAGTTCTTGTTGCCGGTATTCTTGGCAGTGTTTCCCAACATGCTGCCGTCAACCTTCCAAGATAAGATGAAAGAAGAGGCAAGGATCGTGCCAATTATTCCAGTGGCTATTTTCTTTTGTGCTAAAATTTATTGATGCTTCATTCCTCTCTCTATCTCTGACGCCAGAATCTGTGACAGATTCCATGTGCATGCAAAATTATAAGTAAAATAATTCAACTAAGATAGTAAAACTATGAAATATTTTTTCTTTGAAATAGGAAAGATATTGATTTACTTTCTTCCCTATTTCCTTCAAAGAAAAATATCCTCTATTATGGCTTGACTTTTCCCTTGATTAGTCATCTGCGCTCATTATTAGTGTTTCCTTTCAATGTTAAACTCCTTTAGTCGCTTAATTTGAAGGATATCTGTGAGTCAATGATACGGTTCGAAAAAACCCTTTACCTAGCTACCATTTGCTCTCCCTTTTCTGTAGTGTAGATATTCCATGATGTGTGAGCTCTTTGTCTTTGTGGAAGCTTAACGATTGGAACACATGTAATACTTTACTCGCTGAATTAGCATGTGCAGTTTGTCAAGATTGCTATACTTGACAAATTCAATTGGAAGAGGAATAGGCTTTTTATAATCCAAATCTCTTGGATGTAAGTCTATTCTCAAGATATATGAGTCCTTGGATATAGAAGGGGAAGAAAAGGCTTTGTGGTAAAGTTACAGAAAAACATTATATCCTCTTTAGCTCTTTAACATATCAGTGGATTGGTGTAGGGGGCAAAGCTTTTCATTTGGTTATTGTATCATTTTAATATAGAGCTTTCTGTGCTTTGTATGATCAAATCTTCTGCAGGTTGTATTATACCTTAGAGTATCGTATATTTTCTTTGGTATAATTATTGGGCATCGCCAATCTCTTTATCTTCAGGTAAATGCTCAGAAGGCTAAATTATATACATATGTTTGCTCGTGAAAGTGTGTAACAGGGAGAATCCAGTTATAGGTGTTTGGACAATATTTGGTTGAAGTTTAAAAAAATGCCACGTTGAAGTTAAAAAATGTACCATGCCAAAGTAAAAAAAGAGTGTGGAAGTTGTTTAGTGTCTTTAACTAACAATGGGTGCCTCTGGTCGGTTGGATGTGATTTTGTAGGCTTTTTATTTCCATCAAACTCTGTGTATGCATGTCCTTATTGTGTTTCAATTGCTCAAAATTTAGGAGGCTCTGAAAAGGAAGCTGAATGCTAGGATCGAATATGCAAAGTTTCTACAAGAAACAGTCAAAGAGATGGCAAAGGAAGTTAAAAACTCGCGAAGCGGAGAACTAAAGAATACAGCTGAGGATCTTGATGAATTCATGAATAAGGTAAAATATTTATTTGTCACTTCTCTTTTGGGTTTTTCTTTCATTTGTATTTTTCTGCAATTGGCAAATCTTGAATTATTAAACCAAAGAGCTCTTATTTCTGCTCTTCCCCCTCCCTTTCCTATCTAACTACTGTAAATGTAAATGTTGATATAAAAATTGACCAGGTCAGAAGGGGTGCTAGTGTATCTAATGAGGAAATTTTAGGATTTGCCAAGCTTTTCAATGATGAGCTCACTCTGGATAATATCAGCAGGTTTCTGCCTTATTACACTTTCTTGGTTTTGTTCTTAGCTCTTGCATATATTACTAATGGTTAAAATATTGTAGTGCATTGCTAAGTACTCATTAAATGCAGACCGAGGTTGGTGAATATGTGCAAATATATGGGTATTAACCCCTTTGGAACTGATGCATACTTGCGGTTCATGCTTCGAAAGAGGCTCCAAAAGTAAGTCTTGTTATTTTTCATTTTGAGCTAACTTGGGCGTAATATTTTATATCCTTTTCTCTCCAAACTATGTTCTTTATCTTTCTTCTTCAACAAATATTTTGCCAGTTGATCTCTGTTTTCCTTTGTACTTCTGAATAACTCAAGCCTAAATAGTTCATCTATCTTTTCTTCCTTCAGTTGTGCCTTTTTTTTCTTTCGTATAAATTGGTCTTCACTATTACTAGTTTTCATTTAGAGTTAACTTATGTCTAGCCTTTCTCTCCAAATTACGTTTTCCCTTCTTCAACAAATATTTAGTCAGCTGATCTCTATTTCCTTTTAAATTTAATAACTCGAGCCTAAATAGGTCATTTATCTTTTTCTTCTTCAGTCTGCCTTTTTTTTCTTAGAAATAAACTGATCTTCACTATTATGGTCAGTTTGTCTAAGAACTGATTTTCATTCTTATGGTCAAAGACATAATATATATACGCACCTTTTACTTGGCTTCAACTGACAATTAGCGACACCCATCCTACATGACAATTCGCGTGAAGATCAATTGATTTGTATTATGTCATGTAGGACGCATGTATCTGCTTGTTCAACTTTATAAAAATTTACGTACCTACTTGTGCACACCCAAAGTTGAAGGGCATAGATGCCAACTGAGGCCAAGTTAAAGGACACATTTGTGCTAGATTTCCACTTGATCTTTGTGCTTACGCCTTCATTTTGGAGATGAGTCAATATTTTGTGATGAATGTGCTGTAGAAGCAGAATTTCCCCTCATTTAACAGAACTTTGCTGCTTTTGGTAGGATTAAGAACGATGACAAGATGATTCAAGCAGAGGGTGTAGAGTCCCTTTCGGAGGATGAGCTCCGTCAAGCCTGTCGAGAACGAGGCTTACTTGGATTACTCTCAGTAGAAGAAATGCAACAGCAGGTATGCTTTGATCTTTTGTTAGTCTCGTATAAACTTTTTACTCGGTGAAATTAACAAATTCCATCTCTAAACTTTGTGCATTTATTCTTACCTCGTGCATAGTGGTTTGCGCCTTATTTCTGCACCTTTTGGTGTCTTTATTTTTGCAACTCTGGTGCATCTTGCAGAAACTACTGGATTTGGTCATATTAGTTAGATTTTGTAGTTAGTATAGTAATTTGAAACAACTTAATGAGAAACTTGATATGTTCTTTATTACTTTCGAAGTACTCTTTGGCTTTGGAAAATTTAAAAGTGACAAGTATTTATCCAGAGAATTGTGTGTTATTCCAAGTGGTCTGATACGACTCTATCCCGTATTTTCTTTTTGATATAGGTAAATCTTTATTGGAATGTTGGAAAAGTAAAACCTCATAGATGCATACAAAAAGTAAAGAAACCTACATCAAAATCTAGTCCTCTACAAAGAGCCTCTTGTCATCAGCAGTGACTAGAGAGTATCACACCTGCTCCAGAACTTCATGGAAAACAAAAAAATTTCACCAATTATACAAAAGTATTTTAAGTCTCTCAAACAATCTTCTGGTCCTTTCTCTTTAAATTCTTCCTGAAAAGGTTATTCAATGCTCTTCAAAACAAGGGACACATCTCTTGGTGCTTTTGACTTTATTGTTTGGTGGGGGCAAATCTTTCTTCTATCCTAAGACTTCATCTTTGTTCCCTCCCAATCCTCTTGTTTCTGTCCTATTGGATCCCCTCTCCCTGCTCTATGTGTGTCTTGTCAATTACTGCTGTTTGCTCGCTGGATATGCAATGCCTAGTACTCCCCTAAATCTTTTGCTAGCTTTGTCTTTCAGCTGGCTTTGGGTACAATGTACTCCCTCCTTACCAGCGGCCTGAAATTGCCACTAGATTTTGCATCAGTAGGTTCAAGTAAATTTTTATGGGATATATGGTTTTTCAGAAAATGTCAACCAGGCTGGTATTTGTGCTACAGTTTTTCTTTTTGATAAAGTAATAAGTTTATTGATGTTTGGGAAAAAATCAGCACTATACAAGAAATATTTAAGGGAATTGTGCTACAGTTTTTCTTTTTGATAAAGTAATAAGTTTATTGATGTTTGGGAAAAAATCAGCACTATACAAGAAATATTTAAGGGAAAAAGGACTATGCAGATACCCTCCGTCATACTTTTGGGACATTAGTGCCCCTGCTGTCCAAAAATTAGAGCATATATGCCCTTAACTCTAACGGAAGATTAAATAGGGACACGTGGCGCAATTTTATCCGTTGATCCGATATTTAATAAATGTTGGGTCGGTGGATAAGATTATGACATGTGTATGTCCGTTAGTATAAAGGGTATATATGCTCTAATTTTTGGACGGCAGGGGGCACCAATGTCCCAAAAGTATAACGGAGGGTATCTGCATACCATTTATGATAGTTTGGGGGTATATTTGTCCTTTTTCCCAATATTTAAAAAAGGTAAAAAAACCTGCAAAAAGATTTGTTTTTTAATAACGATACCCAATCTTCTATGATAAAGGAACTTCATGTGCACCAAACATAACAAGGAATAAGAGGAACTTCTCAGTTGTACAAAGTTCATCTCTACATCTTCAAAAGCTCTTATTTCTCTCTCCAAGTGGCTTACATAACTGCTAGTGGAGCAACATTCCATGGCTTGTTGTCTTCTCTTTCTTCTGCCACAATTCCAGCTGAACATTGCCTTTTTTGCATTGCCTGTGATCACCCAAAGTATTCAAAACCACCTCAGGAGTAGCTTGAAGCTATCGGACAATGTAAGAAAGTGCTTTAAGTACATCAAAATATGGGACACCTGATGGTGTTCATATTATATGCAAGGATCTATTGCCTTTGAATGGAGTGTATGCCGGAACAATTAATCTGAAAAAGAGAAGAATGATATCTGGACAGCAAATTCACTGTTGCTTCTGTTTCGCTCCTTTTATTTTCTAAAAAGAATATTTAAAACAGTCCTAATATCATCAGCATGTATATAGACATGAAGTAGTTGACAAATACAAGTTAGTATATATGGTAATGTATTTATTTTACAGCAGTTTGGAAGCACAACACACTGCATTTCCTTCTCATTCTCCAGTGCTAACATATTCAAATCCTGCTTGTGAACTTCAATATGTTGGCTTCATTATGGAAGTGCAAAAGACTTATCTTGAATTCTTGCATGTTAATATCTTTGCAGTTGCGAGATTGGCTGGACTTATCGCTCAACCATTCAGTGCCATCTTCTTTGTTAATCCTTTCTAGGTAATTCCATTCCACGTTTCCAGGATCTTGTGATATGGACTATCAACTGAGCATGTGACTGTGCTGTTTTATTCTCCACAGAGCCTTCACAGTGTCAGGCAAAGTAAAACCGGAGGAAGCTGTTCAAGCTACACTTTCATCACTGCCAGATGAGGTGGTGGACACTGTTCAAGTTACATCTATGCCATCTGAAGATGCTCTTGCTGAAAAGAAGAGAAAGCTAGAATACTTAGAAATGGAGGAAGAGCTCATCAAGGTAAAATCTTGTTTCTTCTATTGTGCTGACTGTTAATCTAAAAATGAATAAGTGGCAAGACAAATTAATGGGAATGCGCTCTTGCTAGTGAATGATATAGTGAACTAAGCACTGCTTCGATCCCTGTGTCCTTTTACTCTTCTATTTGAACTTTATGGGTCATGAACCTAATTATTATTTTAAACTATTGGGAAGAATTCATATTGGTCAAGTTTAGAATATTGTTTCCAGAATTAGTTAGCAATACTTGAAAGACAAATTATACTTTCAGCTTTTAATACGCTATGCCAAACTTAATTGCCTTGGTTAAGTGAGAGAAAATGTAGATTTTTCTTATAAGCAAATTCTATAAAGTGCTACTCACTAGAAATAAGTCACATGGAACTTTTTCAGAATAACCCTTTCATCTCCATTTTGTCAAGAGAGAAGTTTAGTAGTTGGCTTAATTTTAACATCACTGTTATTTAAATTTACCATCCTGTTATTGAAAACTTATACGTGCGACCCGGGAGGGATAATACAGAACTCCTCTTTTCATGTGCTTGATACCGTTGCTAATCTTCCTAACCCAATTCCTGACCAGTTCTTTTTACAAACATCTTTCTTACCTTTTGGGTGCAAAATCTTAAATGTGGATTTCATTTTTTTTTGAAAATGGTAGTGTGTTTGTTATATTCATCAACGCCACAAATAAAGGCCTGGTATATCATATCTACAGTTACAGTCCCTAACAAAAATGTACAATGGGGCCAAAAAGTCTAGTAATGATTCTGCATCATCTTGTGGCTGATCTTTACACCAAAAATAAAAAAGAGATTTACAAGGACTCTTGATCTTCTGGGATTGAACTGCTCTCGCCTTCAAAACATCTAGCATTCTTCTCTTTCCAAATTGTCCACCATATGGAAACTGGAAAAATCATTCACCACCCTTTGTGATAAGTTTTTCCTTTGATGCCTTTCCAACTACGTATAAGGTCAAAAGTACTCGATCACCCAAACTATTTTAGCTTGAGCTGCAAAAAGTTGCCATAGTTATCTGGTAATTGAACAGTGTAAGAAAAGATGCCCATTGGTTTCAGCTTCCTAATGGCATAGAAATCACCTATAGCTGAGCTGGAAACCCCTTCTCTGAAATTTATCATGGTGAGACAAGCTTTCCTTATTACTAACCAAGTAAAGCATACCACTTTGAAAGGAGGTTTTACTTTCCATATCTCTTTCTACTGTAAATGTGGATACTACCATGTCAGGTTTCAAATAAATTATGCGACGATGGTTGAAGATATCTGTTGACCATTTTGAAACTATACCTCTGATTTCGTAGCATTTGTAGGAGAAGCATCTTTGTGGAAGGAAAAACCTACGTACATTTGAGGAGTAGCCTCTCATTCCTAGTCTCTTTATGGTACACCCATGAAGTTACAATATGTATAGAAGATTGGGTGTCATAGAGAATCATATTATGCTGTAATTCTATACATTTTGGTATTCTGCTTGTATGTGTGTGATTTCCCCATTATTAATAAAATTATTTACCTTATCAAAAAGTGTGTTTTTAGACTACTAATTCTAGAGTTGTTGCTTTTAGGAGGAGGAAGAGGAAGAAGAAGAAGAGCAGGCTAAGATGAAAGATAAACAGAAGGATGTAGCTTTGGAAGAGATGACTCTTGCAACAGCTAAAGAAGCAGAAGAACTAAAGAAAACAAAAACTTTGGATCAACAAGAGCAGCTTTGTGAGCTTAGTCGTGCAATTGCTGTTTTATCATCGGCTTCTGTAAGTACTTTGCTGGAGCTTTTCTTTTGTACATTGGATCTTGGATCTTTGCTGATCATGGCCGCTTTGTTGCTTATTGTTTCAGTCCGTAAGCCTGGAGCGTCAGGAGTTTTTGAGACTTGTCAAAAAAGAGGTAACATATCGTTGCTTGACTATTACTGTTGTGAAATATTTTAACATGCCTGATAAGGAATTTAAACAAAAGGGAACTGTCTTCCTAGATTTCATTAAATCTGTTACTGTAGTTTTTGTTGTCTTTCTTGAAGAAACTAAACTGGAAAGCTTGCTTTTCGAAGTCAGATTATTGTGTTTATCATTATTTAACCAATGTGAATGTCTTTCCATTACTTGTCTTTCCAGTTTGAATGGGGTCTTGCAATGTCTACTAGTTCAATATTGTTCACATTAGGACTTTGGATCAATTTCCCTTTTAGAACTTAAATCACAATTAGCTTACGGTAGCTGTGGTTCTGATGGGAATGGTATGAATTTCTCCTGATTTCCAATACCTTAGTCATTCTGATGAAGTTTTGGGAATGTTCATCAATGGGATTTCAATTGTCCCTCTGATATCTGATACCACTGCACTTTTTTATCTTATGCTTGTTCCAATATTTCGTAGTTGTGATATATTTGCCATTATTGATATTTAAGATTACATCGAGCATTTTGTTTAGCATTCTTGCAATAATACCTGTTAATCATCAGAATTACGTGAGGTTTAATTAGTACCTTTTGAGGTTATTATGTAGCAATATTGGCGATGGTGCAATCGAATTTACTGCCTCTTGTTATTTTGATCTTTCAGCATCAGCCATGTGATTATGTGTCTATATAGATTCTCCTTCTTTCAATTACTCAATGTACCTTTTTCATGGGGAGCTATCTGTTCTAGGATTCTAACTGGGGCAGGTCATAGATTACAAAACTTAAAAGAGCAGCAGGCATTAGACAGGTTTTGGACAATGGAAAATAATTGGGTGCGTGTTCGGGTACCCAACTTGCTTGCTTGCTGTTCTTTTAGGTCTACTGCAGTATTTGATCAAGTTTCTATTATTCAAAGATAAATGTGGTAGGTAAAGAGGATGGATGGTTACCTCTCCTATGTGGTTTGCGAGCTATTGCATCGGAGCGGGGGTTTTACCCTATGCACACCCAAAGGGTAGCGGCTGTGGGTTTCCTTGTCAGCAAAAAAAACTTTCATGTGTTACACTTTATTTATCCCTCGACTGCTTTTAGTCACCTTGTCCTCTTGCAATCATATTTGTAGGTGCTTTTCTACTGTAGTTAGAAATTGTTTACACAGCATAGTGCGTACGTATGCTAATACAATGAAAATGCTACATATTCAATGTTGAAGCTGTTTTTGTATCGATAATTGCAGATTGAGTTGTACAATAGCATGGTGGATAAAGGTGGCCCTGAAGGTGAAGAAGAAGCCCGAAAGGCATATAAAGCAGCTAGGGAGGAGGACAGTGACCACACTAAAGAAAGGACTGTAGATGATAAAGTTTCTTCAGCACTTATTAATAGGGTAAAGCTGATTATCCTAGGAGTATTTAGCTTTGGGCTTTTAATTTTCACACCAATTCTTGATTTCCTTTTTGCATTATAGTTGCAAGATTATCTGCATGAACACTCATATTACCTCCTGGCATTACCACTCAACAGGTTGATGCAATGCTCCAAAAACTTGAAAAGGAAATTGATGATGTGGATGCCAAGATTGGTGATCGTTGGCGGTTACTGGATAGGTATGTACACAGAAACTAATAATATGGATTACAAATTGCACTCAAGGTACTATCCAAAAATCTACAAAGAGGCAGTTCTAAGCAATCTGAACACAATCTCTATATTTCACCCGAGTTTAATGACTGCTACTGCCCCACTGCACAACATAGATAATAACAAATTTGCAAGTGAACATTGAGGTCTTTATATCCAATATATACATGCTCTGCTCAGCTTGTTCATTTGAAGTAATTTCAGCATGATCACCTATATCAATTTATAACTGTTCTCACCTACATGTTATAAATCATGACGAAATTTTGGGGTTGGGGAGTTCTGGCCATTAGCCACTGATGGCTGTTCTGCGACACAAGCCTGTTGGTATTTATTCTTAGATAATGTAGTATATGGAGTATCTTATGTTTCAGAAAATTGTGGAATGAAGTGCAAATATCAGATGAATAAATCCAGTGGATGTCAATGCATCTGTGCATCCTGTTTCTTTGGTTAATGCAAATATTAAAATCCTTCTTTTTTTTTTGGTTTGGGGAAACACTTACATCTATTTATTTCATAAAGACATGACCTGTTTTATCTTGCTGAACTATCAATCATACAAAAAGAAAAAAAAATTCTTCATGGAGAAATCTTGTTTATTTTCATCTATCTTTTTATAACCCGTGGTGTCGTGCCAGGTTGCTTTGGAGAAATATATTGTTTCTTCTTTATTACTTTCTACTGCTTTTAGTTTCCATGGAAGTAATATTGGAGAATGAAGTAACCATTGTGCTTCTTGCGGCAGGGATTATGATGGAAGAGTCACTCCAGAGGAGGTGGCATCTGCTGCTTCATACCTCAAGGATACATTGGCGAAGGAGGGTATTCAGGAGCTCATAACCAACCTTTCCAAGGACAGAGGTTAGACATTGAGTAGTTTGATAATTCTTTTTTTTTTTTTTTTTTTTTCTGTTTTATAACTGTAATGAAACGTGGTTATGGTTATACCTCCCAATATCTGCTGTATTTTTTAGGACCTAGGGGGATAAAAGAGATAACCATAAGAAAGTAAGATTTCAATTGACATTTTGAAGTTGGTGATTGCTTGATGAAGCATAAAAGACATCACTTGTCAAAGCAAAAAATAGTAATAATACATACCGCTTTTAATTAGTTTCCCAGTAAACACGAAACAGTCCAATCATTTAGCTTTTCTCTTAATACACATATATGTTTTGAAATGGAAGGAGTCTGATGGTAGAATCTTTTTTATTATGAAAAATCACATTATAGTAGTACTTTTATTACAAAAATATTGATGTAACGTAGTTACGTACTAGTAATTTGTAGTCTATTTCTTTTTCTATGATTCGATTTGTCGTATGTACATGTTTCTATCATACTTTACCTACTACTCATAGAAGGAATATACGTTTAAAAAAACTGAAGAATGTACATTTGAATTTTTTTTTTCTACAAGAGAACATTATTGTAACACATATCAAAAGGAGAATCTGCACATCAATTGGGAATAGATTGGAGCGATAGATCACTCAATTAATTAACTATATACATACACGAAATCATTGCTTGCTTTCACATTTTCTTTTCAAAAAGAAAACAAAAAGGAGGTAAATTTGGGTCCATGTTGAGTGACTTAGTCGTTTGGTAGATGGATAGAGTTATGCAAATATTAGTAATGTGGGTATTAGTTATGTAGAAGGAGACTTTAAATAGCAGTTTGGTTTAAGGAAGGATATTCTCCAGTTAGTTTCAGACTTTAAGTTTAGTTTCTTGGCTTTGACGGAGTAGCACTATTTTTGTGTTTTATGATAGTTCCTGTTTGACATAAGAAGCTCCCAACTATATCTGGAGATTAAAAATTCAATTTGACTTGCCTACTATAATGGTCGTAGAATGAGATATTAATCAATTGTTGATTAGATCTTGAAAGCATGACTACGAGGCATGGTTTGAATCTTACTGTGAAATGTGTGAAAATATTGCTGTCATTTTAGAAATGTCAGGTGTCGCTAAATAGAAAATGTTGCACATAATTGGGACAGAGGACTTTATTTTATTTATTTATTAACTTTCCGCTGTGGATGTATGTGTTCCTTACTAATATCTTTGTTGTGTTTTAATTGGTATATTTAACAGAAGGAAAAATCCTTGTCCAAGATCTGGTGAAGTTAGCCAGTGAAATAGAACATGCTGAAGAGGAGGAAACTACAGAAGAGGAAAAAGCTCAAAAATAAAACCCATATGGCGATAGTTTTGAACCATTTACTGCTAGCCATTGCCCATGTTAGTCACCAACCTTCCATTTTATACTAAACGCGTTGCGCTTGGTATCTCATCCGGCCAGGTATCAACGTAGGTCCTTATGTGGCTGCTTGTAGTCGAATATATATGCGATTGATAAAATGCACTCAGATTCAATTTCACAATAGCTAAAATGTGCATGTATATGGCTGTGTCAACACTTGAATATTCATCTCTACCCTGCCTCATCCTTAGCTTTATATTGTATCTCTACAGTGGAGAACATAGCAATATCGTTTATTACCGGAGTAATTTGAGAAACCCCGGTTCGAGTTTTAACTCTTTAAGGTGACAATCATAAGATTTGTGAAGAGTTTGGTTATGGTTTGTTTATCTTTCAGAAGGAAATCTGTATTTTGATTCAGTTTTGGGATAAGTGTATGTGTTGGAAGAATTGTTTTAGTTTTTTGACTGTTTTTGCAGCAACTGCTACATGTTTATCCCAAGCTAGTCTTGAGTTGTATTTTGATTTATAAAAAACGATTCTTTTGAAGTTGTACATAGTCTCCAATTAGCAATGGCATGCGGAAAGGCTCTAAATGCATACTCTTTGAGCATGCTAACAGAATGATCGATACTCACATCTCTCTCATTTTCAGTGATTTTGCTATTGTTAAGCGGATTCACCTCATATTGGGTGAACTAATATGTTTATCAATTGAAATATCTTTTCTTTTTTTAATTCATCACATTATGACTCTCTTATAAGTCATAAAAATAAATAAATTTCTCAACAATATTATACTAGATGTACATGTATTATAGAAATAATATGTATTCACATAGTTATAACTCAGCACAACTTGTGTAGAATCAATTTGCGATCATATTCGGATAGGTAGCAGAAACCTTTTTTTTCCATCGGATAGCATAAACCTTTTTTTTTTTTTTTTTATGAAAAGGGAATCCACCGCGCTATCCTTTGAGTGCGCACAGGGTAAAATTTTTGCTCCTATGCAATAGCTCGCAAACTACATAGAAGAAAATTTGATGCTCCAAAGTAGTAAAATAAAAAATATTGTTCAAAAAATATTTATATAAATTAGTAAAATAGAAAATGTTATTCAAAAAATATTTATATATAATTTATATAAATATTATGAGAAGCGAGTGTTAGGTGGGGATGGTAGGTGGTGAGAATATAAAAATTATTTTCCTACGTCCATGATACAAGTACCGTTTTTTAATTTTAAGAGAGTTGTTTTCTGCTTAGCAACTTTAGCCAATCAAACATGAAATAAAAAATTGGGTACATATTTAAAAAATATTTTCCTCCATATCAAGCATATCCTTAGCGTATTTTTTCTTAAATTATTCTAAATATATAATTCTCAATCACTAAAATTGATGTTGTATTTTTTGAAACTACTTCTATTTAAGTGATTACTAAAATGAATTAATTCAGCAGAGAATCTATTAAAAAACATCACTATCTTATTAATTTACTTGAGAGGGGGACCGGGGGGGGGGGGGGTGCAATCTTATTAATTTAACTTTTTTCATATTGCACTCGTAAAATTACACTCGAAGGCTCTCTCACTCGCTCTGTGGTCTTGTGTAAAGCCTTTCCGCTTATCTATTCTTTTTTTTTTTTCTCTTTATTCAAAATAAGCAGATCGAAAGCACGAAAAAAAATGTCTACCAAAAAAGCAAAATAAATTCTTAATTGAAAGGGTTTAAAATGTAATTGCATTTCAGCCCAGCCCCACAGTGGATCCTCTTTCTCCCGCAAAATGCAGTTTAATGGAAAACCTTCAGCTCAGTCACTATTGCCATGGCCACAAAAGTACAGAGAAATCTCTCAGTTTTATACAGTAGAAGACAATTCTCCGTCGCCGGAGCTGCATACGCCGGTAAGAGCTCGACGGCGGTGGCATCTAAGGTCGGAAACTTACTCGTCGTCGCTTCAATTGCAAAAGCTTTGATAAAGCCAGGAGGAACACGTAACCTAGAAAAGTACGGAGATTCAATTCCCTTATCAGAAAGCCTAGTCCTTCAAGTTCTCCGCCGCAACAATTTGGATGCTGAAAAGAAGTTAGATTTCTTCAAATGGTGTTCTCTCAGGCCTAATTTCAAACACTCTACTGAAACTTATTCTCAAATGTTCAAATCCATTTGCTATAGTCACAATCATCGGGAAGAAATTTTTGTATTGTTAAACTCAATGAAGGATGATGAAGTGTTGCTTAATTCGGCCACATTTAAGTTACTACTCGACTCGTTTACTCGAACTGGTAATTTCGATTCAGCTCTTGAGATTTTGGAGTTTGTAGAAGGGGATTTGGATAATTCTAGTTGTTTAAGTCCTGATGTGTATAATTCTGTACTTGTTGCTCTTGTACAAAAGAATCAAGTTAATTTAGCTTTGTCGATTTTCCTTAAATTGTTGGAAACTAATGATGGGAATAGCATTGGGGTTAGTAGTGCCGTTGCGTGTAATGAGTTGCTTGTTGGCCTTAAGAGGGGTAATATGAGAGCTGAGTTTAAACAAGTTTTTGATAAGCTTAGGAGAGGGAATGTGTTTCCGTTCGATAGATGGGGGTATAATATATGCATTCATACATTCGGATGTTGGGGGGATTTGTCTAGTTCTTTGAGTCTTTTTAAAGAAATGAAGGAAAGGGGTAGTTGGTTTAGTCCCGATTTGTGTACTTATAATAGCTTGATTCATGTGCTTTGCTTGCTCGGGAAGGTTAAGGATGCTTTTGTTGTGTGGGAGGAATTAAAGGGATCATCGGGGTTGGAACCTGATGCTTATACCTACCGAATCGTTATACAAGGTTGCTCTAAGGCTTACCTGATAAATGATGCAATAAAAGTGTTCACTGAGATGCAGTACAATGGCATATGTCCAGATACTATTGTTTATAACTCCCTCTTAGATGGATTACTCAAGGCAAGAAAGTTGACAGATGCATGCAATTTATTCCAGAAAATGATTGAAGATGATGGTGTACGAGCCAGTTGTTGGACCTATAATATTCTTATTGATGGCTTGTTCAAGAATGGGAGGGCTTTGGCTGCTTATACCCTATTTTGTGATTTGAAGAAGAAAAGTAATAATTTCGTGGATGGGGTTACTTACAGCATTGTCATTTTACATCTTTGTCGGGAAGATAGACTTGACGAAGCACTGAAGTTGGTGGAAGAAATGGAAGCTAGAGGGTTTACTGTTGATTTGGTTACTATAACTTCTCTTTTGATTGCAATCTACAGGGAGGGACATTGGGACTATACAGAGAGGCTTATGAAGCACATCAGGGATAACAATTTAGTTCCAATTATTATCAGGTGGAAAGACAGTATGGAGGCTACAATGAAAGCTCCACAGAGCAGAGAAAAAGATTTTACACCCATTTTTCCATCCAACAGGAACTTTGGTGATATTCTAGGCCTAGAAAACTTAACAGACACTGAGACAGATACTGCCCTTGGGGAGGAGGATGCTGAGATACACTATCAGGAAAGTGATCCGTGGTCATCATCTCCATATATGGACATGCTGGCTAATAAAGTTAGCTCCCAAAGGAATTCTTCAAGAACGTTCTCTCTTACTGGAGGAAAACGAATAGACACTAAAAGTGCAGATTCTTTTGATATTGACATGGTGAATACCTTCTTGTCGATATTTTTGGCCAAAGGAAAATTGAGCATGGCTTGTAAATTATTTGAAATTTTCACTGACATGGGTGCTGACCCTGTTAGTTATACTTACAATTCTATGATGAGTTCATTTGTCAAGAAGGGATATTTCAATGAGGCATGGGGCGTTTTACAGGAAATGGGCGAGAAGGTTTGCCCTTCTGATGTAGTAACGTACAATGTCATAATCCAAGGCTTGGGAAAGATGGGAAGGGCTGATCTTGCTGATGCCGTACTAGATAAACTGATGAAGCAGGGAGGTTACCTTGACATTGTAATGTATAACACCTTGATTAATGCCCTCGGAAAGGCTGGCAGAATTGAGGAAGTAAATAAGCTTTTCCAGCAGATGAAAGATAGTGGAATAAATCCAGATGTTGTCACTTACAATACACTAATCGAAGTTCATGCCAAGGCGGGTCAGCTTAAGCAATCTTATAAGTTTTTAAGGATGATGTTGGAAGCAGGGTGTGCTCCAAACCAGGTAACTGATACAACTTTGGACTTTCTGGAGAAGGAGATTGAAAAATTGAGATACCAAAAGGCATCCATGAAACGCCCAAATGTAGATAATCCTTTATGAGAACCGGCTTTACACTTCAGGGGAGGGAGTTCAGGTATGATGCTCTTCCATAAAATAGTGCAAGTCAGCATTTGCATATTATTCAACATTGCTTAAAGAGTTGTTCTTCTGATTTAAAGTGGGCAATCTTTGAAGAAAAAGTAGTGGGCATTTCATATGGCTGGTATTCTGAATACAGTTCTTTTTTTCATGAATGTAAAAGCTGTTAGGTTTTCAATAAATAACAAACCAGGATCTGGGTTGATTTCCTTTTAATACGTAGTCTGGAGATGAGAAGTTTGAATCACTTTTTGCCAATAATCTTGTTATTTTATGTTTATATATGGCTTTGCCTAAGCATACATGTTTCTGATACATCACGACCACTTTTGAAGAAGTTGAGTATGTGAATGCTTGTTGGTAGCACATCCTGACCTTCTAACACTAGAGTATATATATTTCTAAGTTGAAATCAAATTATGTTGATGTTCAAATTTAGTTATCTAGGGCTGAAGCTAATTTCTACTTAATGGATAGATATTCAAGCTAAAAAAAAATATATCTTTATGACCAACATTTACTTTTCAAGAATGCAATGGGATTGGTTAGAGCTCAAAGTCTTGATTTCAGGTTTTTCCTGGTCCACTTAGTCTATATTACCTGTCATCCAGAGTTTAGATGAACTCAGGATTTGTTTATGGAGACTGGAAGCTTATAGCATTCTAATGTACTCCTATAACAACTATAACTGAAAGATTTGGAAAATCAGTCTCCCTGCAGATACCCTTTATTGATAGATTCATAAAGTCTCCACGAGCAAGCTATCTTCTATCATTGTTCTCTTTTATTAACCTTGAAGGATGCCAAATACAGTGCTAGAGTTCTCCAGCGATAGAATTCTTGTTTTGCTTGGTTGGTACTTAGTAAGATAGACGTTGCCTAACTTGTGGTTTAATGAAGAAACTGAAAATATCATTGCTATATGAGGGACGAGCTCTGCCTGATAATTGTCCTCATTCTGTTTCCAATTTATGTGTCTTATGTTTTGTAAGCTCTATTTCTTGACATTTTCATTTGAACAAATTCTTATGTTTTAGGAGGCCCATGAAGAAGCTGAATTCATAGCGAAAGTTAGTCCAAAAGGTTGTCATACCCGTTAAATTGGAGAAATAAAGAAGCAGGGCATCATCTGACAGAACTTGATGATGGCACAGAACTGAGCTCTCACAATGGCCGTTTCTCATCTTAGTGGATTGCTTTGAAATGTTAAGTGTATGTTTGGTGCTCCTGGACAATGAGCTGCTGATGCCATGTTTGAGATTTTTTTTTGGGAGGTTGGGGGGAGGAATAAATGAACATGAGAGGAGGTGACGAAGCTCTATAATTGAGCTTGTCACAGGCGCATGCATTGGTTGCCAGCAAATACATGTTGATTGACACCTCATTCATTATTTTCACCTAAAGATAAGAAGGTCAACACATCCCAGCTGTCAATGAAATGAGATGAAAATCATAAGAGACTAGGGTATAATTCCCAGCATTGTTAAAAACGTTGAGTGACTTCTTCCCATCTATGTAAGCATTGGTGAATAAAGTTATCTGGTACTTGTACTAGCAGGTGGGATGTGTGTGGAGATTATGGGGAGAGCATTGTTACTCTTATGCCGAAATAGGTATGGCTTTTCTCAGAGAAATAAGGCATTCAATGAAGACGTCATGAAATTGAAGGTCGAAGCAATGTCAAGCAGACACTCATCAAAATGCAAGTAACTGAAGTACATAATTATGGAGGTATGTATCAGTTGATTGAACAGTGCCTGCTATGGCCTATGAACTTGGTTGAATATCTTAATTTGTTTGTACCATAGAACACCACATATGTATTTGTGTTGCATCTTATTTCTACCATACTTGCTATTTTTACGGAGAGTCGGATTGTATTTATTCATTCTTTCCCATTAAGCTCTACCTCTGAGGTTGAGTAAGGTTTGCGCACACTTAATCCTTTCCAAACCCCACTTTGTGGGACTACTTGAGTATGTTGTTGATTCTTTCCCATTAGCTACTTTTTGTATTTCTAGTTCTTGAGTATGCTATTTCCCTTGCCATTTTTAGCCCCCCCTTCCCCTTTTGAAGTGGTGGATTTAGAGCTTAAGCTACCGGTTCATAGGAACTCAATTGCTTTTGCACATACCTGCGTATATAATAATTCACTAAATATTTATAAAAAATTAATTGTGGCTAATATTGAACCCAATTACTTCATTTATAATTCCAGGATTAACCAATACATCAAATCAAATATGAGATAAATTTAATCTCAAATTTTATCCCGGGATAGGATATTTCAAAACCCCTTTTTAGTATAACATTAGGTAGTGTCTGGTATGACGAAAGTCACTTGTAAAAAAAATCGAAGATATTATGTGATATTTGGCATTTCGTATCCTTGTTAGCGATTTTAATGAAACCACTACGTCAACTTCACTGATTCTAGAAGAGGATGTGATGAGTTTAACTTGTGTATTTTTCCTAATTGGCTAGCCTTTAAAAAGGAGATTGTTCAATCTAAAAACAGTAGATCCAAAAAGTCAGTAGAAAAATATAATCAACGTGAAAATGTCACTTTATTATGAAATTTATATGTAATCAAATGCAAAACTTTTGGAATATCAATATTAGTTAATTTACATCATATGCATAAATAATTAATCTAGAATTCATTAACCTTTTTTTGCTAGATTTTATGATCTATAAACACTTCTAACTCTCCACATAGAACAACACACCACACATAGGATTGAATTTCAATACTCATTTTCCATTGGCACCGACTCTTCTCCAAACTCTGCTAGGTCGGATTAGAAACCTCACGAACTATAATCATTTTTGATGATTTTTCTGCTTTTCACCGTTACTCTTTCCACACCTTCGATTATTTGGTGCCAAATTATCGCCTCTTTTCATATTTCTTTGATAATAGACATGGGCGGATCTATGAAGGAGTCAGGGGGTGCCACGCCACCCACCAACTTCGATGGAAACTCTACATATACATAGGTGTATATATATATAATATTTATATAAATATAAAACGTGGCACCCAGTGAACAAAATTGGCTTGTGGTGCCACGGTTGGAGGGCAACGTTAGATGGCTAATGTTGCAGGTTCGAATTCCATTTGTACTAATTTTTTTTTGAGAAATTTGCTGCAGGCATTTTTTAAGAAAAAAAGGCTCCAAGCATGTTTTTTTAAGGAAAAAGCTGGTACATTAATCAATAAGTCTATTTGGCATCCACGAATTTTAAATTCTGAATCTGCCACTGATAATATAGTTGGCTATCTTTGTGGTATCGAGCTATCCTCTACACATAAAGTTTGTCATAATTTCTATGGCAACGCCATGCAATGTTTTCGCAGAGACAAACTCCTCAATGACTTGGCCAACACGTTAACAAAGTGGGGCCTACTCGTCAACTCCATCAATTTCCCAGTGGGCCCACCCTCTTTCTTCTTCTTCTTCCTGCTCTTCTCCAACGCCATCGTATCTCCGCCGTCTTCACTCATCGGAATCACCGGTAGCGGCAGAGCACAACGACGGCGTCCCTGTCTCTGCTTAATTTCACTTAGCTCCATTTCAGGATTAAACTTCACAGGTCCAAACATGAACATTTTTCTCCGAGACTTGGCTGACATAGACGTAAGTCCGCTAATACTCACCCTCTCCTGCGAACTGTAAAATCGGGCCGAACTGGCCCGGTTTTGATTATTCACCGGCGCAGTAATGTGCCGGTGAAACGAATTGGATCGAAATAACGGAGATAAATTGTTCTCCTGAACTACAGAATCATTTTTATGGCGGATTATCTTTCCACAAAAAATGATATCTGAAAATGTATAATTTTCAGAATATTCATTAAAAAATTCGAAAAATTCTTGTGATGAAGAGGAAACTTTTGGACTTTCATATCCATCATAATTCATTTGAATATCACATAAAGAAATTGTTTCAAAATTTTCTATTTCTTCTTCTTCTTTTTGAGTTTCTTTTTTGTGTTTGAATAACTTCATATTTTCTTTATATGTTGTGGACTAGTGGAGAAGTGAATGATATATATATATATATATATTGAAAATAACTGTTTGTTCATTTTTTCTTATTTTTATTTTATTTTTATCTCTCCTTTTTCAATGGAACTTGGGTGGAACGTAACGCCTTCTAGATAAAAAGAAATAGCACTAGTCTAGAAGAAAAGAAATTAAGGAGTTACATGCATAAATTATTACTAGTATTTTTCTTATACAACATTGAAAAAAATGAGAAATTAGCGACGGACAAAAAAAATTACCAGCCAGAATATTGTAGTAATTTCATCCGGCGGTGAATAATAAGAAAATTCAGTTATTTAGATTGTTGCTATGTAACAACTAATTAGTCAGGGATTATCAAATTACATAGCTTATTACTCCATATTTTTTAATAATGTCTAAAATTCATCCTTACTTGGTTAATATAGAATTTTAACTAAAGTTACTAAGTCCTATCGAGCTAAACTTACTTTTTCTTAGTCTGATTAACTAAATATGAAACTATTGTATGAAAAAATAAATATTTAAAACTTTTTTTTCAATACCTTTTGTCATCGCATGATCCTAGTGGGGTGGAAATTAGAAACTAAAATAGGATTACTTTACTAGAAGAAAAAGACCGTGACGGGAATTAATGAAAGAGGTCAAATTGAGTGATGTGAAACATATGTATGATGTTAATTTAATTAATTGTAACATCTAGAAGTGTTGAAAATAGTTAAACGTGTCAATATAGTATGAGAGTATTATACAGAGATTTTGAAATCGAATCTCACTTTTATAATATTCGTGATATAAAAAAAGTCACATGTTTAACGTATAAAAAAAAATTTAGGTTTTTAGGTAGGAAAATGTGTTTAGAATAATCATACACTTCAAAAAATAGATATACTAACTAATAGAGATTGCCATACACTAACTTATGGTGATTGAACTTTATCTTTAACAAGAAGATATTAAGGAAAAATCACCCCACATATCTATTTAAGGCTTAATATTACAACCTTTAGATGTACTTTTTTTATATTACTACTTATAACAGTTTAATTACAAGTATTAACAGATTAGTTTTAATCTATAATTTAATTTATATTATTAATTAATTAGTTATTATTTTTATAATTACATTATATTAACATATTAGTTTTAATCTATAATTTAATTTATATTATTTAATTAATTAGTTATTATTTTTATAATTACATTATAATTAATAAGTAAGAGAAATAACATTAATATTAGTGAATCAATAGTCATTATCTTTTACGCCATTTTAGGGACAACATTAATAGAGAATCAATTGTCATTACACCATTTTAGGGTTTATTTTTTTTCAATTTTCACACAGCAACCCCCACCCACACCACCACCTTCCTCATTTACCCACACCCCACTCCCACGTTCCTCTTTTATAGAGATTTTTTCTCTCTCACCATCTTCAACGTTTGTCTTCTTCATTACAAAAGAAAATCAGGAGAACTCACGATTGAACCCCATGGATGTGGAAGGAAAAAAATAAGATAACATACTTTCCTTTCTGTATGAAATTTTTATTATGTTTGATAATTGGAAGAAGTGAATGCTTACTGCCTTTAATCTTCGGGCATTTCCTTATCTCGACTTGCCTCTTATAATGGTGGTTTATATTATGTGTTTGCAATGCAGAGAAACACAACTTCGGGCTTTCTATTCTACTCTTGAGGAGATCTCTGTTTTGTTTGATGGACCCTTACTTCAAGGGATGGTGCGTCCGATACATGATTGGTTAATGACGATTCTCAACAGCATCTGTAAGATCTCGAGGCTTACTAGACGGAATTCGATCAAAAATGAAAACTTTAGATATTTTTCTTAGAAGGGGATGAACTACCTATAGATTTGTATGTAAGTGCACGTATTAAGAGAAAGCTGGCATCCTCGTATAGCAAAAGAATATGATAAGGATGCTATCAAAGTATCAATTATCCTACATTAAGACTAAGAAAATGAACTTTGAAATAGTTGATTGTAGTTCAGACTTTTAATTATTACATGTTTTGATTTTGGATGATGTATATATTTTTTGTTACAAATTTTTACAACAATATATAATTTACATTGTCAGATTTATTCTTCCCAGATTTATACTAGTTGAATATCAATTTAATACATTTTTAGTTTTAGTCTTTGTTCTAAAATTTCAAGTTGGATACCAAGTGTATACAAATTTGATACAACATTAACTTATTTTAATTTGTCTAATTTGGTTGAAATATCAATTATATATTTTTTTTTCATTTTTCAGTGGATTATCTGTTGGATACCAATTGGATACAACATTAAATTGTTTTAGGTTGTCTAATTTGATTGAAATCTGAATTTACATGTTGATTTTTTCAATTTTTCCAATGGGATATCAGTTGGATACCAAATGTATACTAATTGGATACAAAATTAACTTGTTTTAGGTTGACTAATTCAGTTGAAATCTCAATTACGTGTTTTTTCAATTTTTTCAATCGGATATTAGTTAGATACGAAATGTATACCAATTGGATACAATATCAACTAGTTTTAGGTTGACTAATTCGGTTGAAATCTCAATTAAATGTTGTTCTTTTTTATTTTTTCCATTGGGATATCAATTCATACCAAATGTATACTAATTGGATACAACATTAACTAGTTTTAGGTTGATTATTTCGGTTGGAATCTCAATTACATGTTGTTTTTTCAATTTTACCACTGGGACATCAGTTTGATACCAAATGTATACCAATTTCATACTAAGACTTAACTTAGTTTTTCCAGTTGATATCAATTGCATACCAGCATTACCTAATTTTTTACTATACATTTTAAAAAATTAAATACACAAATGATTAATTAGTACACATAATAAATGTTCTGAATATATAAATCATTAACTTAAAAGATAAAATAATCAAAACATGAGTTTGTCACAATAAAACAACCAAATCAAAAGTCATTGATTTATATTTTTAACGATAGAGATAATGATTATATTCTTTTAAGCTTGATTTCTGAAAATGAAATCGATTTAGATAAGGGTATCTATTTTATCTTGAAGATGAAAATATTGTGTGACTTAAATTAAATAAGTCAAATTTTAAAATGAATATAAAATATCGAGCAAAGAATCAAAGTCGTTGTTCCATTAATTTAGTAGTGATAGACATATTTTAACGACATATATAGATATATAAAATTGTCTCGAATTCTATATGAGTGAAATTGTCTTGATAGGAAACACTAGCTTAGTTACTCTACAACAAGGACAAAGTCATAGTTCGCTTATGTGCATTTGATAGAACTTAATAATTTTAGCTTAAAATTTATATTTGTATTAAAAAATCATTTAAATACATATGAATAATTTATTGAAACTCGAATTCAATCAGTAAAATCAAAATCAATCTATAAAACTTAAATTTCCTTTTGAACTCCATCTATGCTCTACGAAAATAAAACAAGAAATTGAAAGATTTTTGTATTAATTTTTTCAATTGCAAGTAAATAATTTTCCTAACAACAGCATATAATCTTACAAGTACTGGAATATAAAAGGGTAGTATCTATGTATACTACTTTACTTTCATCTTAGCAAGATAGAATATTGTTTTCGATTAACTAATTTGGGATGGATATAGTTATCTTGAGTCGAGTGTAGTCAATTTGGGTCAGGTATAATTAGTAATGGGTGAGTTCCATCACGTATTTAAAAAATTATTTAAATGATTATCCAGTATAAAGTTGGTCAATATTGGACCTAAAGGTGGATGAAAGGATATTTGGGAGTCAATAGGTGGATGTCACAAGTATTTGGGAATCAATAGGTGGATGTCACAGCTATTTGGGAGTCAATAGGTGGATGTCACAGCTATTTGGGAGGCAATAGGTGGATGAAGGATAGTTTTGTACATTTTTCAACGGTTATATTTTAGGCCCTTTTCTGTTTAAATAATTACTCAATAATAGTTATTATCTCAAAAGCTGTACTTTTTTTTTCTCGATTTTAGTTTTTCTAAAAAAATAAATAATTTATGAGAATAATAATTTAATTAAATGAGTATCTAAGAAACAAATTGAACAAAGAGACAAGTAAATGAGAGAGGCTTTTAGGATGTGTGTTGAATCATATCAAATAGAACATATAGACTAATATGGGTTGTGGTGCAGTAGTGCGACTGCTTCACCCTTAATTAGAGATCTTAGGTTTGAGTTTTGAGTATGGAGAAAATCACGTTGGGAGCGCCACCTCCGAATGGGTCTTGCAGTGCGCGATTCGAATTTAATCAAGGCTCCAATATAAGCTCCGAACATCAAGTGGGAAACCAAATATGACTCTAATCCATGTTAATCTTCTTAGTCAAATAGCTTAAAATTTTTAAGAAAGTTAATTAAAATAAGCTTTACTAGTAAATTGATTTCGCAAAAAATAAATTTCGAAACGTATTTCACAACACTATTCACATGATTTTACCTTAATATTTAGGTGAATATTTTTTTTATATATACACACTCAATACATGAACAATAATTTAGAAAACACAAAAGATAATGAACTTAATAATTAGTTATTGTTTTATTAATAGTGTTTTTAGAAACAATCCGTGTTTGGTAAGGCAGTAGACATTTAATAAATTCATTCCACAATTTGTACTTATCATAGTTGTGTACTTATTCGAAATTGAGACAAATACAACATAATCATAATTTAATTCAATAATACACATTCTGTTTCAAATTCTTCTTTAAGAATGCTTACGTCTAAATAAGGTTAATCTATATTGTTTTTGGTCCTTTAATTTTTTAGTTCATAAAATATACGATCAATTATTAAATTTTGCCTCCATATATTCTTAATAAATTCATATTCCACAAGTAGATAATCTTTATTTTTCTATGATAGAATGTATAAAACTATAAATACTTATTTCCCGTCCAAACAATCTATTTTTTGAAGAGGCATGATTTGCAAATGCATTTGATACACAAACAACTCTATTTGTTATAATTTTCTTGAGATCTTGATCAATATAATCTTTCATATTATTTTTTTATCACATATTTTAATGAAAACTCATATTAGAAATTGATTGATTTTAAACATTCAATCACTATGCATATAACGAGTTGTCATTTAGAATTAAACTTTTTAATTGTCGAATCTTGATCTTTGATTTAAATTTGAATTATTTAAGTTGCCCTAATTGAGTCATATTCATGCACAATCCTACGTTACAAAATGATTATATTAACATTTTATGCTATACGACAATTATGACGTTTCATATATTATTTCAATTGTTTTATTTAATTAAGGGGGAATCCATCGGTGGCCCCCTAAACTTGGCACCAATTTTCACTTAGACACCTCAAGTAGGCTTTGTTCATTTTAAACACCTCAAGTAGGGGTCCGGTGTATAATTTTGACACTTTTTGCATTTTCAAAATCATATATTAAGTGCGTACATTCAGACGCTCTTATGTGGAAAAATAAACGAATTAATATGTGACACGTGGAAATTTTAATTATTTTTTAAAGACTCAATTTTACTTTCTTTTTTCCTTTATTCTAGATACCAAACCCCATAACCTCACCTCTTTTCTTCTTCTTCTTGCGTCTGGATGTACGCACTTAATATGCGATTTTGAAAATACAAAAAGTGTCAAAATTATACAACAGACCCCTATTTGAGGTGTTTAAAATGAACAAAGCCTACTTGAGGTGTCTAAATGAAAATTGGTGCCAAGTTTAGGAGGCCACCGATGAGTTCCCTCTTTAATTAATATAGACATGTACAAAGTATAAATAATTAGTAAATTATTTATGACCTTAACGACAAATGATCAATGAGAAACTTGTCGATTTGCACATATTGTCTTGCGGCAGACAAACTTGCTTGATACTAGCTCTTGAGATTCTCAACCGTATATTATATATGCGTCTTTTTTTTTAAAAAAAAAAGAAAAACTCACACCTATTTATAATTTTTACATCATCAACAAAGAAAACCAACACATAGAAAATAATAATCAAGAAGCCTCATATGAAACAATTCATATAATATATTTGCAAATGATAGCTAATTGTTATAATATATTATAACCTTAACGATAAATGATCAACGAGAGACCTCCCAATTGGCACCTATTGTCTTATGGTAGAGAAACTTGATTGCTATTGGCTCTTGAGATTCATAACCATATATTGCGTACATGCGTTTCTTTTTCTTTTTTTTTAAAAAAATCACATATTTTTATTATTTTTTATATTATCAACAAAATAAATCAGTACATAAAAAATAATAATCGAGTGACCTCATATAAAACAATATGTATGATATAATTACAAATGTTAAAAACAATCACTTTAAATTATATATTATCATTATTCTGAAATGTTCATAGAAGAAATTTATAAAACCACATAGGAAAAATAGAAAAGTCACACAAAAATTACATCAAATAAAAAGCACAAATATTATTTCCCCTCTAAATATCGAACTCACTACACAAAACTTATTTAATACATTTACCTTTTATGTATAATTTTTTTAAAAAATGTCTAAAATATATTCGAACTTTGATCTAAATTGCTGTAATAATCTCAAACTTTGGGCAGGACCTATTACCTTCCTACACTATTTAATGGTGTATTTTAAAGATATATAAATATCCATCTGGACAAGTTCCTTATTTATAATGTCCACATGAACATCTATATATCTTTAAAATATACTACTATTAAATAGTGTAGGAATAATAGGCCCGGCCCAAAGTTTGAGCTTGTTACAATAATTTTAATTAAAGTTTGAATATATTTTGAATTTTTTTAGCTATAATTTGCTTACTTATTTATTAAAATATTCATAATTTATCGTATATCCACTCAAAGTACAGTAATCTTGATTTCTTTGTCATCAACAAAAAAAAGATAAAGCCTAACATAATAAAAACAATACAGTATCTCGCCAATAAAAGTTCGATTCTCGACAATCATTCGATTGAATCGTAGTAAAATCTAAATTCCTCACAATGTCCAAACACGACCAAACCACAAAAAAAATAAAAGCGTACGTGGTACACTTCTCATTGATGTAACGCTGACTTTTAATTCAATCTCGACCGTCCATTTCTAATCAGACGGCTCATACAAATCATTAGATCTACACCTGCATAACAGGACAACAATTATCAGTTCGTAAGACGCTTTGGGCCTTATTACAACTAAATTCGTTCAAAAAATTTGATGAAAAATTTCAACTTTCCCACTTCAGTTCAAAAATAATTTGCTTAATTACAGAAATTATTTGCTAATTTTCACTATTTATGGTTTAGAGTTTGTGAAATTTTGGTTTGATTTAATGTTGGATCTCAGTTTTGGGAGTTGTAACAACTTGCAATTTCGTTGTTTGTTGAGTTAAATTATTGATTTTTTTCAAGTAAGGGAGGTAAAAGGAGTGATTTTTAGTTGAAATTGGTGAATTTTGTTGGGAAAGTTGTGATTTTTTTGTTCGAGCTTGTGATTTTGAGTTGTGGGTTTTTGAAGATTGAAGGTGATTGTTGTGTGTTTATTGAAGTATTGTTATGTTGTTGATATAGTAAAGATGGAGTTTTTGGTTTCTTTGGTTGTAGGTTGTTCAGGTCCTGATTGAAGTTTGGGGGAAAAGTTAGGGTTTTAGAATTGGAGTTAGGGTTTTGTAATTGGGTATTTTGTGTTTGGGTAGAAGAAGAATTTGAAGTTTTACTTTGAAGAAGAGAAATGTTTTACTCACAGTTCATATTGGCCAAAAAGGGGCCTTTGGGAACTATATGGATTGCAGCACATCTGGAGAGGAAACTTCGGAAGAATCAAGTTGCTGATACTGATATTGGCGTCTCTGTAGGTTAGTTGTTCGTCGGTGATTAGTCAGCTTTCTCTTTCGTTTCGTTTTCCTGTTCAATTGTTTACTGTGACAAGGTCACTAATGATTTTGCTGTATCTTAACATACTTGCTTTCTGGATGATTTTCATGGTTAGAATATATATGTAAGTAGTAAAAGTAATTAGAAGTTATGCAATTGGAGAGAAAGAAAAGATATGACTAATTTACACAGCTTCTGCCCATCGATGAATTACGCCAAGGAAGAGAAAGCATTGTCTGGTGTTCACATGAGGTTTTTCATATTTAGTTTCCGGAACTGTATTTAATTCTAGCTCATAGTAAGCAGGTAAGAGTTACTTTGTTAGTGATCAACTATACCAGAATTGTTAGCTACATTTAACAAATTGAAACAAGGTTCGTTTGGCTCAAGGAAGAAAACACAGGGGAAAGATGCTATCTAGGACATATTATCAGGGATTTGTTGGCTTAAAATAGCGAGGAGATAAGAATACCCGACATTTTGAAAACTAGAAATACCATAATTTGATATGGTGACCTTATCATTTGGCACATATATCCCAAAGTTTGTAATATTCATTCTTAATATGTGTATTCTGATTTGATTACCTTTGCTGAATTACCTATTTTTGGCGTCATTTGATTCTGCATTATTTCGTAGTACTCTCGTGCTTCATCTAAGAGAGATATCGTGTCTTTTGATAAGCTTTGATAAGCTTCCACTCTAGGTGCTCACAGACTAGACTTACGAGTTTAATCTCTTGTCCCACTTTATCCTTTTGGTATTTGTCTATATTTTTCTAGTTCCCAAGTATTTTTCCTAGTCTATTGATTTTACCAAATAATAAGTCCAATCCACTTTCATGCTGATAAAATAATACTGAATTGACCAATGATTTAGCTTTTATATTCATAATTTTCCTAACCAGGTGATGTGTCTGTCTAACTCCCCATACTTGCCTTCATATCAGATTATGAAGCTTTAGTTGAGAAAAAAGTATTAAGGGTTTGGTTGTGCTTGCCAGTTGAGCATTCAAGTAGGGGTGAGCATAAAAACCGGACCGAACCAAGTTAATTCTTAAAAGCTGAACCGAATTACCAAATAGACCACCCCTTGGATGGGTTAAATTGGAGAGTAGGGCATAGTTTGCATATACTTGTTGGATTATAGTTATATACAGAAGAATTGGCACTAAGAGGTGGCTAAAACAATTGTAGGTTGACAAGCTGTCGCTTTGTGGGGGGGGGGGGGGGAGGGGGAGTAGGATAGCTGTAACTATTATAGCTGAAAAGGTAATGATTCCTTTCTCAAAAAAGAAAAAAATCGTAGATGACTAGGTATCCTATGTACTGGTCAGGGAGCCTTCTCAGCACTACAATGATGATATCACTGTCTATTTAGGGTTATAGATTGCTGCATAATATAGCTGCCTATATTTTTTAATTTCAGCAGAGTGCCAGAGGAAGAAAAATATAGCTTGATTGTAGATGACATTACTTGGTTTTTTCTTGGCAAAGGTCAAAGGTTTTATAAACAGAGCACGAAGATTGGCCGAAAATTACACTCAAACTCAATTCCTATACATTACTGTAGTTTTATGATAATGTCTTAGTTGGTGGGTTTGTGTAGTTTTATGATAATGTCATACAGGAGCCACATTGCTCCTGTATCTCTACTTTATGTGGTTTGATGATAATGTCATAGCGGTGGCTCTTTTGGTTTAGATTATGAACCAAGTATGCAGTCTTTTAATCAAAATGCTATTGTTGTCTGGTTGTGCATTGAATACTTCTGGCTCTTCCTGGGTATCTTTGCATATCATCTTATGTGTCTGCCTTATTCGTTTATATACAATTTTTTTCTTTTTATTGGTCAATCAAAAAGCCATGTATTCTTCCTTCCATTTTTTGTTAACTTGCCTTGTTCTTTGTCAACAGACTCAATCCTTTTTCCTGATGTACCAATTGCATTGCGGTTATCTAGCCATCTTTTGCTTGGAGTTGTGAGGATATATTCTCGAAAGGTGGGTTACCTATTTGATGATTGCAGCGAGGCTTTGCTAAAAGTCAAGCAAGCTTTTCGCTCCACTGCTGTGGATTTACCACCTGAAGAATCTAAGGCTCCATACCACTCAATCACCTTGCCAGAGACTTTTGAGCTTGACGATTTTGAATTGCCAGACAGTGACATTTTTCAGGGGTCGGTTCCAATCTTTCTTTTTTTCTCTTTACTATAATGTTAGCTTTCTGCATATCGTTGATTTTACGGGAATACAACATGATATGGTTGTTGGCTGAGGGAGTTGCTCAAATCCTTGCTAAATGAGATAGAGTGGTGGAATAATTCCTTGTGGAGTAGATAGCAGGGATACCTGAAGTATTCCTTCTGATACAATTTGTTTGGCTCGACTCGGAGTACAAGGGTCAAACTAACTAATATTCGATGTGAATTCAGACAGAGAATCTTCAACTTCTTTTTTTGAAATAAATTTACATATTTAGAAACTACATAAGAAGTACTTGTAAGTCACATAGTCAACTATTCAAAATACAATATTACCAGTTTAAAAGAAAAACAATTCAAAATATCTAGAAAGTATTTGACTTACCCCTTTAAGGTAAAGAGACTGTTTCCGGTATACCCTCGGCTAGCGGAGGGAGTACTTATCTTCTCGCCTTGTAATATCGATTATTTTCTGGTGAAAAGTTGTTGCTATAGTCCACTTAGGGCTCGCTATTCCTCTATTTTTCCTACTAAAGTCAGTGTCAACTCTGCAGTAACTATGTGGACCATCATATTAGTTCAAGGGAGCAGATCACACTACAAGATAACATGGAGGGTGTGGTTTACTCAACTTCGAAGTTTGGATTGGATGGTAATTATTACTTTGGATATCTAATTGGTAGATTTTTTATGACACTGCTACTCATATGTTGCATGGTGATTTTTTCTCAGAGAGATTTGGGGATGGTGACACTTCTGGTTTAGACCTTGATGAGGTAAGATCATATTATTACTTCACCCCTTAACTTCGTGTTTGTTTCATTTTCCCTTAAAAGGAATTATTTCTTTATGAGAATATACATAATTCTTTTTAGGATCTCAAGAGAAGAATAGTCTGTCGTGGTCTACATAGTTTTATCTATCCTGTTACGAGAAACTTCCTACTTAAATAATCATGTTTATGCTCATGGTTTCTAATGGCATGTTTCTACATGAATTATGTTCGTTATTGTTAATCTATAGTCCCTTGTTGATGCAGATAACCTATTTCATATGGCTAGATATTGCTGGTTATGTAGGTGTCTGCATGGATGTGTATTATAGTGTCCTTTGATAAAGAAATGTGTATTATAGTGTTATGTCGTTTTTCTATTTTCTTTCTGATTTTTGGACTTCTAATTGCATACAGGAATTATTTTTGGACAAGGTTGCTGCTGCTGGAGATGCTAGTGGGAGGTTGACCGCATATTACTCACTGTCTCTTACAATATTCCCCTATTCCCTTGCAGAATGTTACCAGTCATAAGTTCTTATGAGATTCATCTTATTTAAAATGTTGTTATGGTCTACTTCTTTTCCAGTTTTGTGGTTAAAGCTTTATATTTTTGGTTGGTTGGTTGAGGGCTTTTAAATGCAAGAAACTATATGGATCTAGCTATACAAAACTAAAACTTATATATACATATTCATTTATGTGATGGTTTTTTGAATTTCTGACTTTCCCGTTAATGTTATGCTTATGCTTTGTATGGGTGGGTTATTGAGTTATGTTGGAGATCTAAAGCTAAATAGGCTAGTGAATGCCAGGACTAATAAGTCAGGTTGGATTCATGGTGTGAAATGAGTCAAACAATTGCACCTTGATATTCGTTTTCTTTGAGTATCTTGATCTTGGGATTGTGTTGGGGCAGGTCAAATATCTATTAATAGGTGTTTTGATTGTCAATCCATCGGACTGCAATTTTATACTATTGCACAGTTTAATGATATGAATATCTGACACAACTTTGCTGAATTCTAGTGCTGATCCTCAAGCATCTGTTGAACCAATGACACCAATCAAACAAGAACACCACCATGAAGAGATGGCTGCAAATTCCGAGAGCATGGTAACTAGCCGATCTGTCCTTCATTCCCTACAAAATAGCTGGTTATTGACTATTTATTGTTGGTTGTCCCAGACAACTCGTTTTATGTACCTTAAACACACTTATGCTAGAATGATTCAAGGTCTTTTCTTTCATGCAGTTTGATGGAGTTGATGGAGATGCTGATTTCATGGATCATGCTCCTTGTACTCCTGGGTTGGCGGAAGAACCAAATTTGTCTAACATTCAGGAAATATCAGCATGTGAGGACCATCTAGGGCTGGAAGATCGTCATTTGGCGGAATATGCTGTAAAAGCAAATTCAGTGCATCTCTCTTGTGAAAATAACGTGAATAACGGAAGTGAGGCATTAACTGCTGGCTCGAATGGTGAACAGCCTGTAAAAGGATATTCAGAGAATCTCTCTTGTGAAAATAACGCAAATAATGGGAGTGGACTTCTAGAAAATCAGGCATTAACTGATGTCTTGAATGCTGATACTGTTCACTCTGGGGCTGCTGAGGAGAATGGCTACCATTTAGGTAACATGTGTGACAAACAACTGGTGCCAGATGGTCAGCTGCCTCCAAGTGGAGTTTCAGTGGATCTTGTGTCATCAAGTGATCCCACTGTAGCATCTGGACCATCCTCTGCTGCTGTTTATCAGGTTAATGCAAAATCATCTGTACTAGAATGTGCGGATGAGATTGTTGCTGCATCTGATGGTCAAACAAATGAGAGGAGCTTGCAGTGTATGCTTTCTGACATGGACAAGGTTGACGTATCTACCCCTGGTGGCTTCCCCGATGAGCCTCCACTTCCAAATGGAATTAGTTCCACAAAATTTAACTATGATGTTGCTGCTTTAAGTAGCATCTGCCAGCCAGTTCCTGAAGATATTTCACCGAGTAATCAGAGATCACCTAAGGCAGTCTCAAATAACATTGCAATTCCAGGAAACTTGGATGCTGGTGAATCCCAAGATATGACTTGCTTTGAAACACCGAAGACTACTGATTGTCTGGAGCAAAGTATTTTTGATGAAGACACTGGTGCCCAGGTTCATGTTCTGAGTCGATGTAATGCTTCTGCTCAACTTGATGCATCAGTGTCTAGTTGTGAGCATGCTGTTAATAACGAGCCACCATCTAATTTTTCTGGTTTCCACCTGCCAGAAACTTCTAAGGAGGGCGAATTACACGCTTCAGGTATTTGTGCTAGAGTTTTAGGTTTGTTGGGGATAAATCTGTGTGCTATATTGTAATATTGTTTGTGAATGTACTCTTAACACTTCCAATTGAAACATGCCATGCAGCAGGTTATTCAGAACAAATCTCAAAAGAAAGTCTCGTTAAAGAATCTGTTCCATGTGAAGACATTCGGAAAGATACTGACAGATCAACTGATCAAGCAGATAATGTTGTTCCAGAAGATCGCCACGTGGAATTTATGAGCAGTTCAGCTGCCTCTGCCTTGCCAGCTCCTGAAAAAATTCTATCAATGTCAGGAGGGCTTGTTGATTTACCACGGAGTATTTTCCCAGAGGCTACACCGGATTACTTGGCGGGGTTCAATGAGGCTGATGCTGGTGACAAATTCATTTCAGGAAAGAAGCGCAGTTACACTGAGAGCACTCTAACAGAGCAGAGTCTCAACTCAGCTGAATCTTCAAGGATGGTCCGTTCCAAAAAGTCTGGAGGATTTATTCCCGATGATGATGATTTGCTTTCTTCTATACTAGGTACATTGGAGTTCTCCTTTTGCACTTCATAGAAGGAAAGGGTGACCCTTCTTACCTTCATGAAAAATTCTTTCTTCTTTAGAATATGACATATATCCTCATTTCTGACTTATGTGAAACATTTCCACTTTCCTAATTATTCGCCACAATTCTGCTTAGTATAATGTTAATAATATGTCTGTCAAAGTAACCTTGTAAATCTTTGAACTCAGTTAAGTATTACATAACAGGGGTGAGGGGAAATTAACATTTTTCTTGAGTTTAGACCTTATTTGTTGTAACAATCTTCATTCTTATTTCAGTTGGAAGAAGATCTTCAGCGCTGAAGCTTAAGGCTACTCCTCTACCTTCTGAGATTACATCAAGCAAGCGTGCCCGATCTGCTGCTCGGATGAGTGCCAGTAAAAGGAAGGTTCTTATGGATGATGTCATGGTCTTGCATGGAGAGTATGTTCTGTCGTATATATTTGTTTCTGTTCATGCAAATGCGTCTTGTGCTTTTACTAGTTTAGATCACTAAGCTGGATGATTTATATTTCATTTCTTGTTGTCAAATTATAGCAGATTAAACCACATGAAAGGCATAAAAAATGTATCTTGGGCTTTTAACAATCTATTGCAGAGTATAAAATTATAAATGCATCCATATCAGCAATCAGACTGAGAATCGAAACTAGCATTTTCTTGGCACTGCGTTTTTTGTCTATTTTAAATACGATGTGCACTATAGTCTTGAATTAGCTGCTTTTGCTCTACTGAATTACTTATTGTGTGCCAGAGTTTAGGTGCTGGTCTTACTCTGATCCAATGGTCAAAGGCTTGTCTCTTTATAGGCTTTGTTTTGATGTTGCAAATATGTGTTAGTTGCCTTATCTTGTTGCTTTATGTTTTTCCCTGTTAAATTTGAACACAACCCTTGTTATTTTGGATACTTTATTTCTTAAAGCTTCAGCATTCTGACTACTGTTATCATGATTTCTAGTCCAGCCATTCTGGTTCTCATGTTATACTTGATCAAAGGTGTTGGAAAATATGATATTGTTGACAGATAAAACAACCTTAGACTTCGTAGTGACCGTGAACAGATCCTCTAAAAAATAAGGTGGTTCTTGGTTGGATCGCAGATACCTCTCAACTCATTTTTCTATCATTTCTGTTGGTGCAACCAAGGTAGTGGTTTAGCGGCTGATGAAACTGGAAAAAAGACCATGGGATACCAGGGCTTGAATCCCAGCAGAGGCCAAAACCTAAGTGATCTCTTCCCATCTATGCCTATGTATTGGTGGGAAGAGTTATCCGGTGCCTGTAATAGTGGGGGGACGTAGTTTCACTGAGGAATAGTCGGAAGTAAAAGAGAGAAAGAGAGAACTGACGTATTTTGTTTGTTTCCGCTTCTTGTTGATATGCAATAGCTGACCCTTCTAGTGGGCTATTCTAATATGTGCCGTCTTAGTGAATTGATGTGGGTCTGAATTATTGCCAATTCAGTTAGATTCCCTTTCCCAAATAGTTGGCTTTTGTCTTGTCATTTCTGCCTTATTTCCCAGTGAAATGGTTTTTCCTGATAATCTGAAAAATCGTTTTGTGTGTTTAAATAGCTTCTCTCACCTCATTCTTTAAATAACTGAAAAAACATATTTGCATTTGTGATAGTATGATAAGACAACAGTTGATACATGCTGAGGACATACGTCGCTTAAGGAAGAAAGCTCCTTGCACACATGCTGAAATGTCAGCGATCCAGAAACAGTTGTTGGAAGATGAAATTTTCAGAGCAGCAGTATTAACTGGTGGGTTCAGGATGCAAGTCTACATTTTTACTATTTGATTGTCTTCTTCTTGTTGAGTCATGCAATTGTTTTTGTTGTGGATATTATAAAAGGTGATCACATTTTGTCTATGTTTAATCCATAATAAGTGCTTATATGAGCTAGCTACACTTCAAGTGTCTTTGGATATTTGTTTTATTGATTAGTTTAACATCTCTCTACTTGGATGTATGCCTTGGAACTATTAAGCTGATGTGTTTGGGAAATATGTTTACTTAGACTCTATGCCAAGTACTGTCATACAGTTTGTTCTAATGACACCCTAAGATTACAAGCATATGCTTTTATGTTTTTAAGTTCTTTTGCTAATTGTTTCATGTTAGGAGAAGGCACATTTATTGCCTGCCTCTTAACTTTGTTCTTGGTGCTGCATAACACCAATGGCCTTTGCTAGCTCCTCATATTGACTGAATTTGATACTGATTCAGGTTTGTCGGTGGAATTGGCTTCTTTACATAAGCAAACATTTGACTTGAGTACAGTCAAGGTCTCTTCTTCTAGTGATGTTAGTTGTTCTCATGCTGAGATGGTGGTCGAACCCCAGATAACTGCTGAGTATGCTGAAAATTCCATCTCAAAGTTGGAGGAACAACCTCAACAGCCAAGTGTTGAGTGTGCTGAGAAACCCATCTCAAATTTGGAGGAACAACGTCAACAGCTAACTGCTGAGTATGCTGAAAACCCCATCACAAATTTGGAGGAACAATCAGCGACGGTGTTCAATGAATCACATGTTGAAAGAGAAAGTGGAAAGGAAGGAAGCGATGAACAGTTTGTAGCTAGAGATGATAGCATATTAGGAGCTGTTGAGGCTACTATTCCAACTGAGAACAAGGAAGTTGATGAGCGTGACGAATGTTTAAATAGTGACGCCTCTCAATTGCGGCCAGATACTGTCACTGATGTAGCAGCGGCCAGTGGCTTTCATCTTGAACCTTCAGATAATACAGCAGAAATAGGACCTCAGGTAACTTACCTTTCAGGTGCTGATGCAGCAGATACTGCCTCTGCTGCCAAAGAATTGTTGGCATGCCCTAAAAGTGGTGGATTAGGTGGCGATGATGATATCATAGCTGGTCTACCTCTGACAGATCCATTTAATGAGTCTGGAAGGGAAGCTGCTTTTATATTACCAGAAGTATCATATGGATCTCCCAATCGTGCACCGGCTGCTCAATCTGATAAGTCTCTGGAAAATTTGAACGATGAAAACCTAGTAGTTAGTAGTGACTGGCCAGAAAGCAACTACGGAATTGAAAATATGGTAGAAGATGCAGTTCTATTGGAGGCTGCCCAAGACAGTGCTACAGTTGAAATTGCAACTAATGTAGAAGATATAGTAGCAGATGATGCCAACCAGAGCTTTGCTGATAACGTTATAGGCACTGAACAACCCAACACAGATGCTTCATATGATGAAACAAATATGCAGTTACTGGATGATCCCATAGGAGCCGGAGGCTATCCATGTAAACAAGAAGATTTCTCTTACAATATGATGGGCGCAGATCTCACGGATGGCAATCTGGGTGACCTAAATGTAAGTGTGCTAGCTTAGTTTCGAGTGCTGGTCTTCTGGAGTTTCAGTACTCTCTCTCTCTTTCATGTATTATACATGACAATCTTATTTTTCTTTTTATGATGTGTTGGATAGAAATTGCAGACAATTGCGATGTCTATAATTAAGTACCTCTCTTTTATCAAAGTTGAAGTACCTATATCTTTGCCTGGTCTTGACAAGGTTGCTTCCTTGTTGCTTCTTGACCTCTATGTTGCTCTTTGTTCAGTATGGGTGGTTCTTTGGAACTCAGAGAAAGAGGAAGAAAGAAAAGAAAAAAATTACCTCTAGATTGTTACCAATAGTGTCAAGTCTCAACGTAGTAAGAACTGATTGGATAATCTTTATCTAAAAAATTCTAGCAAGTAGCAACACGTACGAGCACAAATTTTGACTTCATGTAGATGAACATGTACACTGGAGGTTACCTTCTGTCTTGCACTGTTCTTCCCCCCAAACTACTAGATTCTTTATCAGCTGATTGCTTTTATTAAAATGGGCTTGAAATGACGGTCCTTTTCTTTGCTTTGATGAGAGATTTACTTTGATATGTGCTCTGCTGATTTGTGCTTTCCTCTTCTTTTTTTTTTTGGCAGGATCTAGATTATTCAGCTGCTGGAAATGATACAGGTTTATTTTCCCTCATCTGCAACCATAACTTTAAAACTTCCAATTGCCTCAAAAGAAAGAAAAAACAAATAATTTCAAAGTCGAATGGGATGAGAACATTTTCAAATTTGCAGTAACATTAGGCATGTTTGATTAAGATGAATTATCTGTCCTTTCTTGTTTCAGAACCTTGCATCTGAATTTTCTGATGTTAATTAAATTTGATAATGGCTTGCAAAATCTGCATTCAATCTGATGTTATTTGTTGTAAAATGATTTCGCATGGTCTCCTCAAAATAATCATGGACAAATATTATGAATTGTGACCTTTCTCTTTGTACCTGTCTGATTTGATGTGTGAAGAAATAAGACACACAAGTAGAAGAGTTTGAGAAAATGTGTGAAGACTAGTGTCTTTGCCTGGAATACTTTTATAAGAGCAATTTACAGCGTATTGTATTTGTGGGATATGAGAGATTTTACTCCATATTTCATCTAAGATTACTATTACCTCTATTACAAAATGGTCAAACCATTTCAGCCATGTGGCAACATTGGTAATGTAGTTTCTTTGGAAGTTTTGTAAGATTTCTCTAAGGTCTTGTAGCTTTGGTGTATCATTATTTTTGGTATCTAGGGTTTCTGAACTTCGATGACGATGATGATGAAGAAGCTGAAGCAGCTGATGATTATGTACCTGCTGCTGATGTCACCCGTATCACTGAGAACATTGGATGGTCCTCTCGAACTAGGTGTGCTACTTGTCCTTCATTTCCTATTGTCCTACTATATAAGTCTAGGGCTGCGCAAGCTGAGTGTCATTTTTAGACAAGTTTGCCCTCCTTGCCTGTCTGCTTTTTTCCTGTGGTTCAGTGTTTTTACAGGGTGGTTCATACATTGGTTTCTGTCATTTAATCTAACGAGGGTAAAAGTACAAAATTGTCAGAGTAACAGACTAAGCTCAAATTTCACAATAGAAATATGTTTCGGGAAGGACCGGGAAGGACCTCTTTAGATTCCTGCTTCTTGTTATATACTTTGACCAAATTCTTTGATTGCTCTTTTATGTTTAAATGGTGCATCTCGTCTTTTCTTTTTCCTGACAACTATAGACATTTACTTCCTTTCCTTCATTCTCTGATTCAGCTACCCCCCTTCTTTTAGTGCCTGCAGAGAGGTTCAGATAATCTTTTCTGCTGACCAACAGCTTTTGCATGTTAAGATAGACCATTGTTAAAGTGTGGTCTCATGAACAGTGGTTGAAATTGAATTAGCATAACGAAAAAGATAGTGAAAGGGCAGGCCTAGAGTCGGATTCAGCCAACTAAACAGAATGGCAAGCTTCATTACCATTTGGGAAATCCCATCAGTTCAAAAACCAAGTCCTAATCTTTGGATTGACAAGTAGAAGAAGGAAAAAGTCCGACTTAGGCTGAATAGAGGAACTGAAGCAGTAGTTTTCCATCTGGTTAACCATATGTTCTTTAACCCGTGGAAATGGCGCCTAAAAATCAAATTAAGAGCTAGGAGGGGTCTCCTCTAGTCGAGCTAATTTTCTTTTCTTCCTCCCCAGGAGCTATCACCTTGCTCCTTTGATGACTCGAACCCACAACCTCAAGGTTGGAGGTGGAGGCTTACCACTTGAGCAACCATCTCATCTAGTCGAGCTAATTCATTTCTCAATTCTTACTTTCGAGGTATAATGTCCTTCAGATAGTCCAAAATGGCCTATCGTTCTTTTTAGTTACACCCACCCTTTGTCTATAACAAACAACGCTGTCATGTTGAAAAGGGTCTTCTACAGTCAATTTTTGCCGTAGAGGCCGAAGCATTGCTAGAACTCATAGAGGCTCTCTAGGATTAGAAGAGGGCCATACTTTTTGTCTATGTTGCTCGGACTCTTCAAAAATATCAGCGGGTGCATGCCAAATTCTCCAAAATTAGTGTACTTTTGGAGAATCCGACACGGGTGCGGCATCAAAAGTGAAGAGTCTGTGCAACTTAGCTTTATTGATTTTTTTCTCACTATACTGTAATTCCATCGCAAACTTTGTGCTGTTTATAAATACAATTATTGCATTTTAAAAAGTATATTTTTAAAAAAATCATATTTGAACTGCTGAAGTTTATTTTTATTATAATACATAAGTTGAAGAAGATGAAGACGTGATACAGGTTAATAAAAATGTAAAAGAAACTTCGTTGGTGTAAAATGCATCCCTTGATGCTTTAGACTGGAAAGAGTGTTTAACTGCAGGATAGATAAGTGAAGAAAATCGTTCCGTTTTGAAAATTGAAAGGATCATACCTACTGAATACAGCAACTTACTGCTGCACTTTATCATAAATCGAAGAATCTTCTCCAAGAAAGTAGTTTGTGGTTGGAGGAAGGTAAGGCTGGCTAAAGAAACTTTTCTCCCCCCTACCTAGAGAATGGATGGTATAAGAGGGTTGGTAGATGAGTTCCATATTGTAAGCCCAGAATTTATTAAGAAAGATTGGTTAAATTTTTTTACGACTTCAACTGATAAAATGGGATACATACTTGCTCGAAGTTTACAACAGGGATATTTGTTCGAAGGCTTTGGTCTCCTTTCGTTTTACCTATAGACAGGCTCTGCTATTTATTCTACTGTTGTCTGATCTTTATGATGTTTGAACAAAAAGTTCAGCCAGAGTTCCACATTGATGTTTGTATACACAGGGCTGTTTCCAAGTACCTCCAAACCTTGTTTATTAAAGAATCTGAGCGTGGGAGAACGTCTCTCTCCATGGACAGTTTATTAGTTGGTAAAACACGAAAGGAGGCATCAAGGATGTTTTTTGAAACTTTGGTATGTGTAACACCTGCAATCTTTTTTTTTTTTTTTTTTTTTTTTTTTGACATTCTCGTTGCTACCTTTTTCCCTTGTTTAGTGCAAATGGAATTTAAATCTGCTGCTGCGTCTCTGTGTATGTGTGTGTTTATTGCAGGTTCTTAAAACCAGAGATTACCTTCATGTAGAGCAAGTGATACCCTTTGACGATGTCACAATAAAGCCTGGAATGAAGCTTATGAAATCGGACTTTTGAATCTGATATGTTTGGTAGGGAAGGATATAACATGAAGAAGTTGGTAAACAGAAATATGTATTTCTAATAGTTAGTCAATTGGGTCAGTTTGTGGTCTACTCTTGCTATAGTTCATTCTTTACAGTCATGTTTTGATGGTCATGTAGTTAGGTTTTTACTTGGCTGGCAGAGTAGATCATTTGACACAGGTGTGTGTGTTGCACTCTGTTGTACAATGTAGATCTTATTTATATGTAAATATCATGTATAATATGTGGCCATGCTTCTGTTCTAATTTTCCCTTCTTTATTTCATAATAGAGAAAAATATACGCTTTTATATTTATTTAGGTTTTCGATACCATAGAGAGTTCAATTATTCTGCAAGTTATCGTCATGCCCTGAAATTCGATGAACTTACCTATCCAGAATTGTCCCATTAAGAACATCATTCTTTGGGCAAAATGTGGAGATGCATTATTAGGATGTGTATTATATGTCTCTTTTATTTTCCTCTTTTTTCTACTAAACTTTACCTTGTATAAGATGTTGATTTGATATTCATAAGTTTATCATCTTGTCTGTTTCTATAATTTTTGTTTTTGGCCCCAATCTCTTTCACATACATACACATAAATAACAAATTCATACTAATAAAAAGGAAAAATAGATTAACTTGGTGAAAACTAGTGCAATAGAAATCAGCGGAGCCACAATTTTCACTAAAGAGATACCTTGTTTGAAACTCATTTTATGTAAACAATTGATTTGGTATAATTGTGTTGTTACTTTAGTATTTTCTTTTCATTTTATCTTTATTTATTTAATAATCATATTTCATCCTTTATCCTTCTTTTTTAGAATAATTCTACCCCGCACTCTACTTTTTTGATATGTTTATCACTCAAATTATGAATGTGTGACATTATGTAATGATGGAGAACGATACAATCTATTCAAACACTATGAAACAATATGTAACAACCATCCAAACAAAGTATAAAGATTCGAATAAAAAAATTAAATACAGAAAAGCCAAACAAGTTTTAAAAAAGGCATAATACATAAAGAGGACCTTTAACTTGACATCAATTCACAACTATGACCCTAAACTTTGCCAGTGCACAAGTAGGCACTTTAACTATTACAAATTTAAACAATTAAACACTCTAATCCTACATGGCAAAGTGCGTGAAACACACTTTAATTAGGCGCGTCAGTGGTAAAAATAAAGGCCCCCAACGGTAAAAAAAAAGGCTTAAATGACACTTCTACCCTTAATGAATCTCTTTCATATATATCTATCTATTTCCCTTTTTTAAATCAAAATCTCACTTTACTCTCCTTTCTAATTTCTTCAACAACTTTTGCCATTTTCCTCTCTTTCTTCACAATTTTCTGCTCACTGAAATGACATCAAATTTTTTTTGTCATTGTGGAAAAAGAGCTTTAATGAAGATTTCTTGGTCCGTATATAACCCAGGTCGCTGATTTCTTGGATGTGAAGATTAGGGTTTTGTAGAGAAGAAAGAGGAAAATGTAGGAACTTAAGATTAGGGTTTTGTAGAGAAGAAAGAGGAAAATGTTGTTGTATGTTCTAAGCATAGGATCATACACGTTCACTGATATTTATTTTATTTTTATTTTCAGTTTTTTAATTGAAAAATCCACGTGTATTTATTTTAATTAGTTGGCAGCCACGTAGAAGCATTTGTATATCACGCACTTTGTCTGGGATATACAAGTGTTTAATTGTTTAAATTTGTGATAGTTAAAGTGCCTACTTGTGCACTGGCAAAGTTTAGGATCATAGTTGTGAATTAATGACAAGTTAAAGGTCCTCTTTATGTATTATGCCTTTAAAAAAAGTTCAAATATAACATAATCCGAACTCTACACCTGTTTCATCACGTCGCCGAATCTCCGGCGAAAAAGCTATCGTCCCCAGAAGACGATTGCTCTGCCGGGCCCAAATCAGTTGGCTCACCATCCCAAAAATCTACTTCGAATAGCAGTAGAAAAGGATTACTAGGCTGTCCAGGTACACTTCTATCAGAAAAAATTGTTGTTACTTTTTCAGTTTTTACTTCTCTAATGGCTAGGTATGAATCTGCGAAAATTGATTACATATTATCACAATTTTGTCTTTGATTTTCCCGTCAGTTTGATGAGAAAAATATGGTTGCCTTCAATGGAAATTAATTAGTTAATTATCTGAATAGTTATATGTGGTTAGATGCAATATATATTTAGGGCTCAGAAAATATTTTCCAAATCTTACTTACCTTGTACAACAAGATTGTGGTGCCTTGTAAATAGCTGAGGCTGGTGCAGTTAGTAAGAGAATTAGAGTCATGTTAATTGTACTAGTACTGCGCTTTTGCTTGGATTAAGGAATTCATGGATAATTAAAAGATTGTGAACTTCTTGTTGGGAGTACTCTGTTTTAATAGATGAGAATGAAGAAGCTCACTAGCACAAGTAATTTATAAAATTGAAAGAAATGTTTGGTTTTAGTGATTGGGTGCTAGAACTGATGAAAAATTATTGATGTATTTCTTGGTTAACATTGGGCCAGCTATAGTTTTCTGGAGAGTTAGAAGTTTGGTGCAATGGATTGAGGCAATTAATTAGGAAGTGTCATGTATTCAACATAATGGACATTTTACAATTCACTTGTCTATTTGGTAAAAACTACTATTAACCGAATACTCACAAATTGAACTCTTCTTAAGGGAAAGAGTACAACACATCCCTCGTTGAGGTTCATGACAATCACAATATGAGAAGTGAGAACACAAGTCCATCTGCGTTTACTTGTCGGAGATGGAATATGCAAATGTATTAAGTAACTAGCGTCAGCCTGTTGTCACAATAACTCTTGTAAGCGAGTTTAAATCTAATAACTTGATGCTTTTAAGGCTCAACTTTGTGCCACTGTTGATAATATAGTCAGTCTCAATTGTCTTCTTTGCGCTCTTACCTAATTAAAAATTTAAAAATATACTATACTATCATATTAGCTAACAAGAAAAGAAGATGATATGAAACTGACACAAACTTTCTCTCATCAAAACTCGAAAACAAGACAGAGATGTGTGTGATTTGATGACTAACACATGGACAAATGCCTCTCCAACAGTTATGTGGCGTCAAATAGGTTCATCCTTATCCCTCTGTCCGTCGTAGGTTCATGTTTTCTAAAGAATATTTCTATCCGAACCAAGATTATTGAATATAATGAATAATTTGATGCCTTTTCTCAAAATTTATATGCAATTTTTATTGCTTTTTGAAATCACTGTTGGTCTTATATAAGTAAATCTGCCTACAAATTGAACTCTTGAGGCTTTTAAGGCTCAGCTTCTTGTAAGCGAGTTTAAATCTAACAACGTGATGCTTTTAAGGCTCAACTTTTTGCCAATGTTGGTTAGTATAGTCAGTCTCAGTTGTCTTCTTTACGCTCTTACCTAGTTAAAATTAAAAAATATACCATACAATCATATTAGCTAACAGGTAAAGACGACGATATAAAACAGACACAAATTTTCTCTTATTAAAACTCAAAAACAAGATAAAAAGATGTGTGTGAATTGAATACTAACACATGAACAGATGCATCTGCAACAGCTATGTGGTGTCAAATAGGTTTATCCTTATCCCCCTGCCTGTCGTAGGTTCAAGTTTTTGAGAAAGGTAACTTGTATTATAAACAAAAGAATACACAAGGAGTATTCTAGTAATACTTGCATCCAAAAGTTGCAAAAGAAAAAGAACTCCTATGGAGGTCATAAGAACTCTAAAATACTAGGAATATCCACTGCATCTTGAGGATATTCATGCTTACACCAAAAAGAGAAAAGAACCAGACAGTTCAGCTTCAAATTCTGCATAGAGCAGCTCTAGATTTTAAACATCTCTGGTTCCTCTCCATCCATATAGACCACCAAATGCAGGCAGGGACAATCTTCCATCTCTCCCTGTGTCCTGACTGATTCCCATCTCTGTTCCAGCGAGCTAGAGCTTCTTTGATGTTCCTTGGCATAGTCCAACTGATGCCCCTTAAGTTGATGAAAATCTGCCACAACTTCACAGTCTCTCTCTTTTCATGAGGTTTTGTTGAGTGAGTGCAGCCTGATTTGCTAACAGCCAAGTGAAACATGGTATCTTGAATGGCATCTTGACCTTCCAAATCATCTTCCAAGGTCGTCCACCTATATGAGTCCCAGGTCTTTGTGAGCTTCTATACGCTGAGCCAACTGAAAATCTGCCTTGCTTATCTGGATTCCAAAAAAGATTGTCTTCATTTGTGCTTAGATCTTTGCACTGCCCTAGATTGTTGAGTAGCTCAACTATTTTATTGACCTCCCAATCGTTTAGATGTATTCTAAACCTTAGATCTCATCCTTGATTATCTCTCATTTCTCTGATTGTAGCCTCTTTTTGAAGGCTCATGTTGAACAAAATAGGGAACCTATTTCTCAAAGTCACCTGATCGACCCACTTGTCTTCCCAGAACAAAGTCCTTCAACCATTCCCTACCTTGATTTTGCATTTGTTAGAGAATTTGATCGATAAATTTCTGATATACTCCATAAATTTCTGATATACTCCATACTCCAGATCCATAGGGTTGTGTGGACAAGTTGGTGATCCACAAATTCTCCATACCGAACCCAGCCTTTATTGTTTCTTTCCAAAGAGCTTGTTCTTGTGAGGCAAATCTCCATAGCCACTTCATAAGTAAGCTTTGATTTTGGATTTTCAGATTCCTAATCCGCAAACCTCCTTCCTTTTTGCTGAGAATGACTTGGTCCCACTTCACTAGATGGAATTTATGATTATTAGGATCACAGTTTCCTTGCCACAAAAAATTAGCTCTGAGTTGTTGAGAGAGAAGAAACTGCGGAAAAGATGAATCAGAGGTCAGCCGTAAGAGGGAGGCCGTCGGGAACTGATGGCTCTGATTTCTCCTACCGCATGGTCGTTGATTCAAGTACTGTTTCTCCGTTTCCATTTCCCCAATTTCTCACTTCCATTTTTTTCCTCCGATTGCTTTAATGTTCAATTGTTTTTGGCAGGATACACGAAAGTTGCAAAAGCAAAGTCTCGTTTGGCAAAATTGATCATCGTTCAGGTTTGTAGATTGATTTTTGTTTTTTTTTTTAAAAGTAAAACCGGGGTAGAGGAAGCAGAAATGGAGGAGAGGATTACACGTGGGGAATAGAACCCTCACCAACACGGTGAAAGTTCATGTAGTCAATTAACTGAGCTACTGAATTTGATTATGCTACATAATCTCTGGTTTAATCAGAATTGGTCATTTTAGGGCTATTTTCCAGCTTTTGAGATAGGATTTAAACAAGTTATGAAGTTAATTGTTTCTAGTTCATTGCACGAGGTTTGCCTAGTGTGGTTTACCTCTGTGAGTTATTACATTGGAGTGGGGTTTATCGTATGCAAGGTAGTGGCTGGCTGGCTGCAGGTTCCCTTGACATACTCGTCCGTTAATGCAGGCATCTGAACTTGAATTGTACTGCCATTAACTAATTGACATTTTTGTTTAGGGTCCAATAGGATAGTATACTTCTGATATCCCTATTTCCGATTTGTTGGTAACTGGATCATTTCTTTCTTACTGGAATATTGATGATTTAAACTAATGGAAAGAAACATGAACAGAGGCTTAGCTAAACTAGTTATCTCGTTTCCAGTATTATAAGTGACATGTTTTGGAATAACAACTTGTAAGCATATAAGTGTGAGATCTTTCTATTGATAATTTTGCATTGTGCGCTTCAGGTTGTCACTCAGTTGATGATAGCAACTAATGTATTTGTTTCATTATCAAAGAACGAGTCTCCTGACGGAGTTTCGGTTGTTTCCCTTGTGATTGGTTTCGTGTCTGTTGTGGCACGAGAACTATGTTTGCTACTGGATCTCATTGGTGACCTAATCAACTTAAACCTTCATCTTTTAATCGTACATTCTCTCTTGTTATAATTAGGTCGAAAGAAAAGCCGATCCAACTTTCTGAAGTTTTATGTCTTTGGGTCGTCGATGGCAATCCTGCTGTCAGTGGTATATCTTGCTATGAGCAATCTCCAATTGGAGGTATGGTTAAAAATGATGCTTAGCTATTGTATAAGACAGAAATGTATCTACAACAGAAATGTGCTAAATAGTGCTTTATATTTTAGCACTATTCTTAGTTTCTTGTTCATCGATTGTTGTTACCATCTGTGTTTCTTCTGCTTCGGTTATCGCATTAGTTCATTGTTGTTATTGTTCTTTTTTTGTGTGTTCTATGTACTACTTTCCATAGCACTTTATGTTGTTATTGTTACTGCTTTCATTTCTGTGTTCTCTTTTTCAAACTGCTTTGAGATGCTTTATTTGAGCTGAGTTTCTATTGGAAACAACATCTCTATCTCTACAAGGTAGGGGTAAGGCTGCGTACATTCTACCCTCCCTAGACCGACTTTTGGAGTTACACTGGGTATGTTGTTGAATAGGGACCTCTCAGTTCTTTGGCATGATTATGTTAGGAGAACCTTGATTTACTTGGATGATCTTTAGGTGGCACTTGAGTTGAATTCCTTAACTTCACTTAGAATTTCTTTTGAAGTTAGTATTTGAGTTTTTGATGTAAAACTTAGGGAAAACAATCTTCAAGTTTAAGATTTTAAATTGTGGTTTCAGGGTGTATTTGAAGGGAAGTTCTCCAAATCTTGAACTTGCACTCATTCTCAAGTTCCACCTTTTTCTCAAAAAAAAAATAATTCTCAAGTTCCACAACTTTTTTCCAATCTTGACTTCAAATAGTTTTTAGAATCTAAAGAAGCGGTACTTATATTTATTAACTTTGTAAGTGATGTTCTGATTGATAGAATTGTTTTCTCCATTTACACCGTGGATAATTTTATTGCACCAGTATTGTTTTTTTGATAGTTGCTTGTTAGTTTGCCGTCCAAAATAGATAAGTTGATATCAGTAGTCCTTCCTCCACAACCCTTTTCCGAGGAAGGTTAAAAGAGAGTATAACCCAACTCATTGATGTACAGAGAGACCAAAATCCCCCAACATCCATAGATCCTGGTTGTTGACGATTCTTGTTTGAGGAAGGTAGCTTATTATGTTTTTTCTCTTTTTATTCCCAAATAAAAGGAAAGAGAAAATAACTCCACTTGTCTCTCCTGCTTCCTTGTATCACTCTATTTGCCCCTTCTTACTGTCACCCTCACCACCTGGTGTTCCCCGTGTATCCTTTGTTGAAGATCCCCCGTATCTTGTGTGACCGCTTGATTGTGCTATCTATTGTCCATGAGATTGGAAAGTGTCTTTTACAGTTCCAAATAGGTTTCATAAGGCTTGATTGATTGATTAAGATGGAAAAAAAGAATGCAATCAAGCAGTAAGTATGATACTTAACTGGAGTACACAAAACACTTATTTTTACAGTGTATCCACTTTTTCCTTCCTTCAGAACCAATCAACCATTTTGGGTATTCCTTCCTCAATTGCAAGAAGTCGGTCATTGTTTTGATTTTATGTGAATTTTCTTCTTCCTTTGATTTCTTACCATCATTTGGGATTGATTAAAAGTAATCTAATGACGTTATTGTGTATTTGCTTCTTTCTTTGATTTCTTGATATCATTTTGGCTTGACTAAAAATAATCTAATGATGTTACTGCGTAGGCTTTCCAAAATTTTACGAGTTTGGAAACTCTAAAGATTGCAGCTGTCCTACTAGGTAAGCTTCCTGGTGCAAAGCTGGCTCTCATCATATGTTGTATACAGTTGATGTATTGACCGTGCTCTTGTTCTGCAGGATTTGTGGTACAATTATTTGTAATTGGTACAACCATTTCTCTCATTAAAATATGGCACCTCCTAAGAGGGCTTCTTGATTATAGTCACTCTGGTGCAACTCCAAATGTCTTTTAACTGACTAAAGAGGATACTCATATACTTTGGGATTCAACGGATGTGGCTTTTTCGATTTAAGATACGTGAGCTGAGTATCAGATCCCACTGATATACTTTGTGGATATCAGTGTTTCTTCTCTCCACAGAAGTCGGTGTACAGACAAGATTGTTGGATTTAGAAGGATTCATACTGGATTGAATTCACTTATCTTTTACTTTATGTTTCATTAAGTGCAACGGTTGCTGCTCGCGTGTACTTGTATCCGACTTTGTGAGGGCACTGAATTTCCAACACTCTCTTGGGACTTGAATACACATTTTGGTTAAATACTTAAATGAGGATTTTGAGAACATGGATTTTGCTTGGATGATCTTTATTTTTGACCCTGCTAATTTTTATTTTATTTTAAAAAAAGCCTCTGTTTCAAAAAATAATAATTAACTTTTGCTTATAAGACAAACAAAGGGTATACTTTCTTCTCTAACTCTATGTTGCCATCTCATCAATGAGCATAGATTAATAGCCAAGCCTATCCTTTTGTACTTGTCAATCTGTATCCCATTCTTCAGGTATAGTTTTCTTTGATCATAGATAGACATATCAGTAGTGAGGTGTAGGAGGGTGATGTGTACCGAGTTTTATCCCTTCCAGTACAAAGTTGATGCTAATTGTATATTTAGATCTAATGATTTGAACATAGATGTGGTTTACAATAGTAAAGGCTTAAGTTTGGAAGAAAGTAACCTCCTGTTCAAGTGTCAGATGAACTCCCAAACCTTTTCTTGGGTAGTTCTCCTAGCTATAATTAAAAACTACAGTTGAACAATGGCAACTACTACACCTCAATCCCAACAAGTAGAGATCGGCTATATAAATATATGTTAGCCATTTTCACTGCATTAAGCTCATCTCGAAGATAGTCGAGTATTTTTAACATAATATGATCAGGGAAAGCGAAAGGCCCCCAGGCTTTACAACAACATTTGCTATTGCGACCACGAGCTAGATACAAGCATTCTGTATGCAGCAATCTAATCCCTGATTCAATCTGTTGTACGCCCCTTTTTGCTTAGTCCATGAAAGAATCTGTGTTTTCTCCTCTTTGAATGCCTCTTAAAGGCCCTCGAGATGACATAGGGAATGAATTGCACCTGTCAAACTTCTCAAATTAGACGAGAAAAAGTCTAGAATCATACGAGAGCTTACAAGAGCCCAACATAAAACGAAGTTCCAACTTCCAACTACTTAAGAAAGCTTATATTCAAACAGTTAAACTTAATGCTCTTTTGGAGGAAGATCCACATCTCCAGTCTAACCATTTGATATGATCTTGTACTACTTTTGAAGACAGAAAAGGAAGACCCTTAAACATAGAATATATCAGGAATTACGAAACTCAAATATAAAGTCAGTACAATATATAGAACAAAAGGCCAACTGCTACAATCAATCTACAGCACAAGAAATCACAATGATCTGCAGGACAAGCAATAAAACCCTCAAAATTCAACATCTCCGTAAGATAATGAGTAATCTAGTTCCTCTTTTAGGTTTTATACTAAACTGTAGTTTTCAATAAAGAGATTTTTCTTCAACTTGATCATTTAAGAATATTAAGCTGGATGTTATGATCAGACTACTAAAATACGTATTCCCTTTGATCACGGAGAAATCCCCGAGGGTCAGTGGCACATCATACAAAACCAGTAGATAATGGACATGTCCCTCAATCCTTCTCCACTCAAATACAAGGCATTGATCTGAAGCAGGGTTCAAGCCTGTAATATGTGCCTACCCTATACATTGCACGACGTTCTCTTACTACTAGACCAAATACCTGGTGTCAACAGACTACTAATATTTGGAAATCACTAAAATGGATCTCCTGATGATTTGATTTACGCCGAGCTCCTAAGGATATTCATGGAAGTGGTCACTTAGAGCACTGCAACCTAACACTCCAGTGGACAGGGAATATATTACTTCTGGAGATCAATATTGGTACTTTTCTTCAATCTTCTCGAGAACAAACATTGGCATTGGGTAATGCAATAGCGATATGAATGTGAGCATCAAAGTAAAGTACCTGAGCATTGTTCCTAATGCCGTAGTCCTGAAGTTTAGCAGTATCATCTAGTAACTTCTCATTGTGGAATAAAAGGCAAAAATTTGACCAGACATGCCTCCTGCATATCAACAGAAATACACATTCAAGCTAACAAAAGCAGGAAGAGAATAAATGATAGCAGTTTACAAGCTCAATATGAGTATCATCAAGCTATAGTTCAAGTGATGTACAAGATCTAGTGGTGCTACCCGAAGACTCCATGCCAACCATTAGACTCAAGGTCATTATTGTTAAAACTATAGTTTAACTTATACAGACTAAAAGTTCAATCAAAGTTTTGGCTAGCATACACTTGAATGTAAAGTGAGCTAAAGAGATGCAATGACATTTTTCGTGTGCCAACAAATTCATTTTTTGAGCAGCACCATATCATCATTCTGATTTCTGAGGCTACCTTCAATCTAATCTTCCTGACAAATTGCTGATTTAGCAAACTTCGACCTCTCCCTTAATCTATTGCTGTTTCAACTTTTACACTCTTCTTTTCGCTTCTGACAACTGAACATATTTACCCTCTTACAGTAAGTGCCAACAATTATATTTTGGCTTTTGAGTTTCAACATTTCACTTTTCGGTTACGAAGAGTTAAAATTCTCACGTATCCAAAAGAAGGCTATGATAAAAGGAAAACATGCGCTAACTCTAAGAGCACAAAGTCAAAATAGTCATGTAGCATTTCAAGCAACATACCAAGAGATGTGCCGATGACCCATCTTAGATTGCTCGGTGTCATCAATCCTTTTCCGAACAGCTTGTTTCAAGTCTTTAACTGTTGCGGAATTCATCACTGTCACATCTTCATTGAAAGGAAGAAAATTAATGGATGTAATTGTTTATTCTTGTTCATTAAAACCAGGAACAAAGTTTGCAACTAAGAACACTGAGACGTAAGTACCAAAGGAGATGCCATCCAATTTGAGGACAGAGATACGCATGGCACTCCCAAGTTCCAAGCTGATAAGGGTGTCCACATCCGTCAGAGTTGGGTTTTTTGGTATATCAGAAAGCACAGGATCGTTGAGGAGAGCAGCCAGTGTTGATTGGAGTCTTGCCTTCTTCATGTCGCTACTATATTCCAGTGAAATGTTGGTTTCCTCCTTTCTTCCCTCTGCTGGTAAAGATATGTTTAGATCAGCCAATATCCTATAAGAATCAATAGGCATACACCAGCATGGACAAAAACTAGAGAATGCAAGTCCATCCAGAAACTTCTATAAGTTACTATGGGAGCTAAGAGAGAGCAGAAAAAGTCCATACACCTCTACTCTACCTAGTACTCCCTCTGTACTTCACCCTCGTAATTCTCACCTAATATCTTCCAAGCATCAAACAGAATATAACCCAGGTAGCTTTATCATATGGCTTGTATTATGCCCATTTCAAGTACAGAGAAACCATTTGGTTCTGTGCACGCACACGTATGTTTGTGTGGGAGAGAGGGGAGTTAGTATATATATTGAACAGAGAAAAAGAGATTTCTCATGCGAATTCATTTCACGATGGACTAGGGAGTGTACTAATCCATCTCGGAAACCTCCTGAAACCAAAAAAAAAAAAATAACGAAATATTGACATTATTTCAAGCTTCGGTTAAGCAACTATCGGTATGTGCAGCCAAACATAGACCGCTCACTAGAACTGGCCTCCTATAAACATCTTTTCTTCATCAAAATTGATCTCCTTTCTTATAGTAACTTGTTAAGAACATAAAAGAAAGTAAAATATGATGATCTAAAAGAAGTGATGGGCAAAGCCATAACGAAAGACCGTAGTCTCATGACATCTTAGCAAAATATCTCTGATCGTTAGAACAAACATGAACCTATAGGGCAATATCCCCAAAAAAAAAAAAAAATATTTTCAAAATGGATCTACCTGGTCTTATGGACAGTATTTGAGAATTAAGCATTTCAGAATTTTCTAAAGAAATGAATAGTAATTTCTAATTCTCTGCCAGTGATAGGTTCTTGGACTTTGCATGATTTTGCAACTTGGTTTCCTCTTCCTAGCCCTCCCAAAAGAAACAGATAAATAAATATATATATACAGATATGTGTGTCTGTGTGCATAAGTATATAAAATGTGTATATAGACGCAACTTTTTTTGTTTAAGAAAGAGAATTGTACAAGAATAGGAGACCCTGAGGAAAGTGAAGAATTCTTTGGGATATGAAGCTAAAAGGAAAAGAAGTTACTACCTGTGAGTTGTTTAGATTCTGTAGTAAGATCTCCGGACATCTCTAACAATGCCATTTGCTGCATAACAGTGATTTAAGCAACTTAGTATATGAGGTTTAGGGACAATATAGGAGCATATAATCCACCTCGCAGAAGGGTAAATTTAAAAATCTAAACAGCTGAAATGGCAAAAAGAATCAAACTGTGCTGCAACTTTCTAGACCCAACAGAAGGGTAAAACTTTATTGAAAATAGCATCATAACAATGGCAAAATCATTATACCTCCTCTTTAGCTTCCAGGTCCTTTTCATCTGCCTTCGTTTTAGCCATGCTAACATCTCTGTCCTTCCTGCTTAGGCAAGTAATGAGTGACTCAAAAAACTGGTAAAGGTGCTCTTATATGCTGATAAAAAAAAGGGATACTTATTGCACATTCAAAAGGTAGATGTAGCCATTCTCACACACACTGAATAAGTTTGAAAATAATTGATAATGCCACTCAGGCATCCAGAGAACAGTAGGCAGTCTCCAAGAGATGTCATCACTTATAGTTATGGGCATTGCATAGAAAGATAAAACCTGCCTATTTTGCATGACTACAGGTCTACTCTGTGCACTTTCCTTTCTTTTCTTATTTGAAGGAAAATGTGCTCCTTTGTTCATCATAACATAATGATACAGTAGAGGATAACCAATAATGGAAGAATTTATGCATTAGAAATAGTCACAACAGAAACTCGACAGATATGCTTCCTTGAGATAATAACTGCAATGGAGTTGTTGCAATTTCCTTCTTCTCAGGTTAAGAAATAGGTGGTTGTTCAATGAAAGGCAAATATCTGAAAGAAGATGTAAAGCTGCCTATCATAAGATTTGGTAGTCAATGAAATTAAGGTACTGCTTTCAGCTAATTGGAGCTATCCCTCTACTGAAGAGACAAAAAGCCTTGATAACTTCATGCCATTTTCTAAGTATGATCATGCTTCATTTATTCTTGCCAAAGAGATTTCCTGATTCTCAGCCTGATGACTGGGTATGAAAAAGGAAAGGAAGTTTATGGACATGTACTGACAAGAAGAGTTAAAGAACCAAGCTCCATCAGAGGTTTACCGGTTTTCAGAATCAGTTGGGTCGAACACCTGAGATAAAGATGGAATAGTAATTAGGTTATTTTTCCAGCGTGAAAGAGGAAAAATATGCAAAATGCATTTGGAAATACAACATTTTCCAGCTAAAATTGTATGCTAGGATTCTGACATCCGTTTCATTTTTATGACCTTCAAGAACAAGCAAAGGAAGCGAACAACTGTTGGTTACAAAGTTCAAGAAAAGATGGGACATTCACCAATTTAAAAAAAATAACAGATGGATATTCAATCACTTACTGAGGTATTATAACTTTCTATCTTATTTCACCGTTGTAAATCGCTGTCTACTATTCCTTTCCCCATCGTTCTCATCTGACTCCTCTTTCAGATTTTAGAGATATCGAGTTTTTACTTTCTTCAGCACTCTCACCGACACATTAGTCAAGTTTCTTATATTCTCTTGTTTGCAAGGTAGCAATTTCAAGGCAACGCAAGCTCCAACATCTGTCAATTCCTTCCTAATGCTTGTTATATATTTGCAGATGTCATCCCCAAAGACCATCTTCTTTTTGGGTGTGTCTGAGGCCAAGTTCAATTAGGTTGTCTCAAATAATATAAATGAGATTCATACTGTTATCTTCTTTCAACGCTTTACTTAATTTTCTTAATATCCAGCTTCTTACAATTTCCATCTTCTACTTAATTATTCAACGCCTTAGATCTTCAATTCTCAAACTCCACGATATGGCACCCTATGCCAAACTTTAGTCTAATCACTCTATTAACAATTCTCTAATATTGTCCAATAGCATAATAGGAAACAACAAGTTTAAAAAAAATAAAAAATAATACTCCACTGTAAAAAGATATTATTCATAATGAAGCACCTCATTTTGTCTTTCTGTGTCAACACTAAAATTTGAACTGGGTCTGTGATGAGCCATTCTTTGATGATCTGAAGCCGAATAGGAGTAATCATGTCTTGGCCTAGGAGACCTATGCTCAATTACATCTCTTCCTGACCTTCGTTCTCTTTTTTCAGATGACAATTCTTTATCCAAAACCCTCTCCTTAGACCGATGCCTGTGCCTCTGTTTAGAGGGAGACCTGTCCCTACTACTGGAAGAATTCGTCTCATGAAGCCCCATCAAAATCACACACTTATACAACCAATGTATTTATCTGCCGCATATCAAATACACCAGAAAAAGGAAAAAATGCCAATTATTAAAAACAAGTAAAATTTATCAGAGCATCGGAGGTTGAAACTTACATATAAAAAATCAGCTTAAAGATTTCAGCTTGAGAGTTTTTTAGTACTGCCATAATATGTTAGGAATCAGCACTAATCCCAATCCCCTATTTCAACAATCAGGGAAAGATCTAGGATATAACTTACACGTCAACCCGAACCCAATAGCTTTAGTCCAAACTTTCTTAAGAAATCTATTGAATATGTACAAATTATTAATATAGAACTCACTAACTTAAAAGAACTAGAATCCCGAACCCTCCAGCGGAGACAAAAAACACTAGGTAATTCTTCTTATCTGTCCTAGTCCTGGTGAGCAAAGTTACCTAGAACCTGTTACTGGCACCTATCCGTGGAATTATTCAAGCTGCGTGAAAGTTGACCCAAACACCACGGTCACAAAAAAAATATAAAAAAAAAAAAACTAGAATCCTGAACCCATAACCTTCAAACCCTAGCTCAAACTTTACATCAATTTAATAATCAAAAAACAATATAAGAACAATAATTATACTAAAAACTTCTGCAATTGAAAATCATGGGGTTCTACACACCGCAGTAGAAAATGGGAAAAGTGAAAGCAGCAATAACAAACAGTTACAGTGATTGCCCACATCAAATACACCATAAAAGGCATCAAAACAAAGCCAATTATTAATCAAATCGCAAATTTTATCAGATTATCAAAGTTAAAACCTGCATAAACACCATTTGCTTAAAAAAATGCATCTAATTTGGAGTTTTTAGTATATCTATATATATACTTACGGGGCTGATGAAAATTTTCTGGAACTGAAAATCATGTGCTTCGAATAGGAGCAGAAATAGTTGTTCAAAGTGTAAAATATTTTACACAAAAAGTATGAGAGATAATTAATTTTTGGAATTAGTTCATTCTATGTTTGGTTGAGATAAAATTACGAAATAATTTATTTCAACATTAATTATTCTTTAGAGATTATAGTATTATTTTGGGAACTTTCACAAATAGTCACTATAATAAACTTAATTTATATTCCATAGCTATAGATTGCATATTTACGGGTTATAGCTACAGTTTAAGTTGTCTCGTTTGTATAATTCACGAATTTGTATAATTCGCGGTACATTTGTATATTTAAGTTATTTTTGTATAAACTCAAAATAACAAATTTATACAATTACAAAATTAGAAGCATAAACAGTTATACAAATTCTGAATTATACAAAAGTTATACAAATTATATTATACAAATTCTGAATTATACAAACATGCGAATTATACAAAACTAAAAAGCTGAGTCACGTAATTATAGCTAAAAGTAGGTCGCGAATTGTAATTAAGGCAAACTATAAATATATTAACTAATTAACTAGTATATGTTTGGAATAACAATCTTTAATGTCTGTGATAGTTTTTTTGTGATGCACAATTTAAATTTTGATGAGACTTACATGGTATATTTGTAGTTTAGGAACAAAATTTATCATAGATTAATTTGGGCTAAATATTAATTCAAATTTTGATGAGTTGAATTAATAAGTAATGAGTCAATAATTAAAACTTAATCGAATTATGATTTCGTAGGCTATTTTGTCATGATCAGCCACACTGGGACTGAGACACGGTCCAAACACCCACGGGGGCAGCAATGGGGAATCTAGGACAATGAGCGAAAGCCCGATCCAGCAATATCGCGTGACTGAAGAAGGGCAATGCCCCCCTCCCCCCCTCCCCTCGGTTTTGCTCTTGGGTTTGTCAACCAACCTGGCATGTTCAGACCTGGGTGCCTCAATGATGATGTAGTCGTAGTTGTCCTCTGATGGGAAATCTTTAGGTTCAATCTTAGTTGTTTAGCTTAGGTCCATCAATCAATCTCTCATAAACCCCTAAGCTGAATCTATATGGGGCCGGCCAAAAATTCCTTGTAACCCTCTAAGAGGGTAAGGGTAGTGAGGCTTAGATTCCATAGAGTTCAACCTGCATTGGGACCCACAGAAAGAGTTGGAAGCGGCTGAGCACATCCCATCCCACAAGAGTCAAGCCCTTCAACGGGTAAGAAGACGATGGCTCCTATTATTGGTGAGCGATCTCCTCTACACGTTATCTTTGGGCGTTTTACTCTCTTTCAAAGAGATGACTATTCAAATTGGCCTTCAATAGGAGGGGGCAACGCTTTGGATCCTCCTTGCTTGCAGAAATGAAAAATTTTGGAAAATGATAGATTTCAAAAAAATAAGTAAAAGCATAATGAAAGACAATCCTATATTGAAAAGGACGAGCTTTTTCACGAAGAAAGCTTCGCGCCCAACTGCTTGTATATCGCTTGCCTTATTCTTCTCCTGTTCGAGACTCCTGTTTTCTCGGAGATAGCCTGGTCTGAGCTAGAACAGCAGATTCATCTCTAATTGTGAACAACACAATCTTGCCAATCCACTATCGGTATATACTACACATTATAATTCTAACAATTTAATTTATTTGAAAGCATCAACATATCAAGCTATTGATAAACTTGATAGATATAAAATTAACTAGAAGTACATTCTTCCCAAAGTTTGTCACTATTTTTCCAAATTTCAGTTGTATTCACTCCTTTCATCTCAGGACTGCGAAGAGTAGATTCCATAATTGCATTATGACATTTTATTCCCAGTGCGAGAGGTTGAGCGCAACACTCTTCCACATCACTATATTTTCCACTATCCATGATCCTGTTAAATATGATTATCCCACAATCATCAGAAATATTTTGCAAACATTCTTCCACTTGTCCAGGATATGGCTCAGGTGCCGATGCTTCTTTATGATTATAATATTCATTATAATACAAAGAAGAATCATATAAATCTAAATTTTCACCATGGTTGCGATTATAATAATAATCTTCTTCTCGAATGGCTAATGTTAATGGTGTAATTACCATTGCAATTGCAACAATCTCTATAACTCTCATCAATTTAATTGCCATTTTTTGGTTATTGAAAAATATAAGAATATAATGGTTAATTTATAAGTATATTTTTATAATAAAAAAGGTAAATGGATTAATGAAGCAACATATTGTAACGTTTTAAAATTGGAGATGACAAATATTAATTTTCTTTCACTCTTTAAATAAATTCAGATCATCTTTTAGAAACAAAAAAAGAACAATAAAGACTATTTATGTTCATCTATAGTATTAATCTGTTACAACAAAAATGTGATGGTCTGGAATTGCATTAATTGAAATCTGCAATAAATAAAACTAAACAAAGTTTATACTAATAATAATAATTAAAAAACAATGCTTGAATTTGATGACAAATATTTTTTTTCAGAATTAATACGGGGAGGGGCAGGTTGCAGCTTTAATAGTACTTTTTTTTTTCAAAACTGATTTTTGTTCTTAAAAAGATAATATTGTCCATGTGTATGACTTAAATATATTTTAGTTTAATTTTCACACACTTTAATTACCAAAAATATATTAGAAATTTGGATTAAACAACTTAAGTTTTTATATTAATAAAGGGAGAAGGTATAAGTACCCCTAGACTATGATCAAAATTCTAGAAACACGCCTTAATTAAACTAAGGTCTTATTATCCCCTGAACTTATTTTATATATAATATTGTACACCTTTTGGCTTATGTGGCACACTCCGTGACTCCACACAGTTGAGGCGTGTGGGATATATTTGGATGTCATGTAAGGCAAAATGGTGTACAAAATTACAAAAAAAAAAAAGAGTTCAGAAGGTAATAAGGCCTTAATTTAGTTAAGGTGTGCCTCTTTCTACCTTTTCCCTATTAATAAATAAAGTTTTTATAATGGCATCCAATATAATGTATTATAAACAAATGGTTCACATCTTATTAAGTAGAATAAATTTATACTTTTATAAATAATAATAATAACAACAACAACAATAATATTACTATTTAAACTTACAAGTTTACTATCTTTTAATATTGTGAATGCATTTATATTTAACATATTTTATTAAAGGGAAAAATGACGAATATACTCCTGAACTATCGTAACTGATATGTAGATACCCTTCGTCATACTTTTGAGACACTGCGCCTACCGTCCAAAAATTAGAGCATATATACCCTTTATACTAACGAACATACGCGTCATAATCTTATCCACCGACACAACATTTATTAAATGTTGGATCGATGGATAAGATTGTGCCACGTGTCCCTATTTAGACTTCCGTTAGAGTTAAGGGTATATATGCTCTAGTTTTTGGACAGCAGAGGCACCAATGTCTCCAAAGCATGACGAAGGATATCTGCATATCATTTACGATAATTCGGGGTATATTTGTCCTTTTACCCTTTATTAAAATATTAGCTTCTTTCTAGACATTTTTTATTGGATAAGTTTTTGATTGATGCATCAAAAAGGAAATGGATAGATTTAATTTAATTTTGGCCAAAGTTGTTGTGGAGTTGGAATTCCAAGTTATATTTTTCATCTGCTAGGAGCACTTATACTTCTATTTCTTTGTTTTACTTAAAATACTTACAAGATCATTTTTGTCTTGTTTGTCGTTATGATCTCCTAGCTACCTAAAACAAAGGAAGAACCATTACTTGTTATTTATTATTATTTTTCAATAATTTATTATAGTATATTGTTAATTGTGTTTTGATAAATCACATTGTTTTATTGTTGTTTTTGCTCTCTTCTAGTAATTATTGTTATTTTTGCTCTCTTCTGTTTTATTGTTGGTGATAAGATACTCAGACCCCACTTATTGGGATTTCAATGAGTTTGTAGTTGTATTCAATCGTGGTTAGCTTAATGTACAATGGCTAACTATACATAGGAAAACATTTACATGTAGTATGAATGGTGATTTTATTTCATTGAAAAATTTACAGTTTGATGTACATGTGCCTTAGCCTGGCAAAGAAGTAACCAGTGAAAAGGCTTGTTTTTTCAGTCACAGTCCATACAAGTTCATAGGCATTGACAGAGAAAAACATTACACATAATTACATCAATCAGAAACTAATTGGAAGGGGAAGATCCTCATCGTCAATCAGACGTAGAGTTTTCCCTTGAATGCTACACTTTATCCAGAAATTATTAAACGACATACTGAGCAGAAAAGCGTAGACTTATCTCAAGAAACTTGTAATTTCTTAGGATTGTTGATCCATACAAGTTAAATCTGTTTGACAGTGAGTTCAGAGACTCCATATACCGGGCACCTTGAGCCAAACAAGAAAAGTCATGATTACACCTATCATACAAGAAAGATAAAAAAGTTTTCCATGTAAAAAGCCTTAAAAGCAGTATACAAAGAGTCACTAGAAAAAGAAAAAGAAAAGATGAAAATATAAGCTGCTAACTCCATAACTCAAGAAATTGGTTAATCTTCTTTCCCATGTTTTACTTGTCCGCCTTTTAAGAATCTCATGAACCAGTAAGCAGAAGATTTCAGATGCCGGGTTAGCCCATTCTTGAAGTCCACATATGTCAGACCGAAGCGTTTTGTATAACCAAGATTCCACTCAAAGTTATCCAGCAATGACCACGCAAAATAACCCCTTACATTAGCACCATCCCTATCGAGACAAATGTAGGTCTCCGTTAATATGTATAGCGTGTAGGCAAAGGTATCGCCATCCAGTCAAATGGTAGTAAAAAACACAACATTCAATTGATCCCGTAATAGTAGAATCATGCAGCCAGCAGTTATTGACAAATGTTCATGAATTTATGATGTAAATGCAAAAATATCTTGCATAAAAAGTTCTGCCCTACTTGTATGTTATACCAGTCATATGTTGTGCTAAATAGTTGGACAACAGGTAAAGTATGCAGGGACAATTATCAACAACTTAACTACTTTTTCTTTTTGACACCCGGAAGAACAGCGGATGCCACGGTTACCTGTACCAGGTGCTATCCTTGGTGGGCAGATTTACCTGGTACCAGGTGCTGGTGGGAGGTGGCAGGCACCACGGTTATCAAAAACAATATCTCATACTTGGCAAAGCTTTCCTATCAATGTCTAAAATGTTAAACTGAATGGGGAATGAACTAGAATATTTCAAGAGGCAAGTAATTTCTATAATTTGGATGATTGACAAATAGAAGTTTGAATGAATGCAGCCAAGAGAATATGCAGAAGAATGAGCTACTAAGATCTGACAGGAATCAACGATAACTGTAATGCATGTTGATGCCAATACATGCTTATAACACGAGGGCTATGAAACACAGGTTTGTGAGAATACTCACAAGATTGCCTGATGAATAGCAGCAAGGTACGCCTTGAAGTAAGAAACTCTTAATTTATCATCCAACATCTCATGGAGAGGAGATATGTCATCATCTTCATCATCCATACCTAAACATGAAAAGTGAAGTTACAAGAGAAAAAAACTGAATTGGGTTATCACTTGGAACAAATAATTATAGGTGTTCATCAAATTGTTAGTAATAAGTCGAAAATGAAAGTATCTTTAACTTAATTCATGTTGCACGGTTACTTTAACAGTTGGAAAATTAGTTTATCAGGGAAGCTCAAATAGAAGCTCTTCCTATTTACAAGGTGCTTTCAGGCCTTCATTCTTGACACATTGTCAAAAGCTATCGAGTGTCAAAGAGAACAACAATTTATTTCACTACACAGTTTTGACCTCATAGCAAATCGTTGTTGCATGTTAGGCCATAGACATTCGGATTGTCCAAACAGGGACCATTGCTTCCCCAAAACAAGAATGACAACGAAAGTGCTCTTAGCATAATCTAAAGCGCTGCATTCAGCAGAAAATCATACTCAAGTTCATCATGTATGCAAGCAAGGAAGGATTATGCAGAGTGCCAAAACCACTAGAATGGAGATAATTGTCATAATTTCTAATAAATCATTTTCCTTCAAAAGAACTTCCAATTTTAAGCGAATGGAAATTTCTAAGTGAAACATTTTTTCACATATAGGCAAAAGTAGTATAAACATGATTTTTTGCCCAAACATTTTATGAAAAAGCTTAAATGATAGTAATATTTACAGGATCGAGTAACACATACACATATATATAGAGTAAGCATTGTCTTAAGTTAGACAAGTTGGACGACCTCCGAATTTCAAGCAAAACAAAAACCTTAGTACTACACCCGTGAAAAGCAGAAGGCATTACCATTCTCAGTGATATACACTGGTGGATTGTCATATCTCTCTGCAATGTAATTAAGAACTTTCCGAATTCCCCAAGGAACTACATAAAGCCATGATGATGCCGCCTGCACGAAGTTTAACATTTTCAGTATACAATGTCTGATATATACATCCAAGGAACTGGAAAAGAGAGACCACACATACTTTCTCACCGATCACCTCTCCTCCTTCCCATTCAGCTATGACGAACAGGGAAAGTAACAAAACAAAAAGAAAAAAGGGAAATATGAGTCAACTTAGGAAAGCACTCACTTATTTATGGACTAGAAAAATCTAACAAATGACAAAAGTTGTTAAGGTCTCACATACCAATTATCTCTACATCCTGTATCTTATAGAAGTCATTCTCTTCAAGACTATTTGCTGCATGACCAACAAATCTTGAAGTATAGTGATTCAGACCAATGAAGTCCAACGAATGTTTTAGCAACTCCCTGTCTTGCTGTGAAAATTTTGGAAGCCTATCTCCAAGTCTTTCACGCATGCTTTCAGGATAATCTCCAAAAAATATTGGATCCAGGTACCTGTTAGAATGTTTGTGAAGAAATTACAAAAATCTAAAACATAAAAGAGAAAGTTGACTGGTGACACCTTATATTGATTATATACATGCTTTACAAGAAAATATATACAAGATTTTTCAGATAGATACATAGAAAATTAGAAGTAACAAGGTCTAGAGCCTCAAGAAGGTTTATTTCATATCATTGGATAAAGTCGTTTCAAAGAAAATCTGAATCAAACTTAGTAACAATTCACAATAAAGAGGGTGAGGGTGACCTTTTATCCTAATGCCTTGACGCTGGAGTCCAGAATATTATGGATTTTAAGCAAGAAAAATTATTTCCCCTACTAAATGATTCACCAAAATGACGATAAATAGATTATGTGGCTCATGATCAAATGTTTCAGCTTAAGGGAAATATGTTAGGTCTTTTTTGGGGTAATTTTCTTGGGAAGTAAGTGAAATATGTCAGGCTTTCAGCTGCTCGACTTGAGATGAAAGATGAAGACTCAAATACATTCTCTCTTAAACAATCAATCACAATTCTTTATTAATAGGACCTCCTTAACAAAATAATTATTGTTAACCAAGTCATTAGTGTTTAGCGCCTCATGCAACAGACAATAGCTTTTCGGGTGATGAGATTATAGGTTTCTCTCTTCGTCCAATACTACCTATTCTATCCGATATCTGGACCATCACTGAGATACATTTTTTATGACCGATTGGGCTATAGCATGTTGTTGGGTCCTTCTGCTTTAAGCTCCCTTATAACCAGTGGCGGAGCCACATGTATCCAATGGGTGTCACCCCTTATTGAAAAATTATCCTGTGTAGGTAATTAAGAAAATTTTGTTATGTATATATACTATTTGTTAAATAATCCTAGTTCTGCCACTGCTTACAACATGAACTCTTGGCTGACTAACACAGATATAACAAGTACCATCCAAGCTGAAAATCAAGGCGCCTTGTTGCAGCAGCTTTGTCCTCTAAATTATCCGATAAAGGCTCAGGCCATTCACAATCCACCACCAGGCCTATTTCCCCTCCTTGCTCATCCTGTAAATATAGAACCGCCAATATTATCACCAATGGACAAAGCAGAAAAGTTCCATCCCAACTTCTCAGGGAGCATAAGACGGGACAGAATAACGTTAGAAAAGAACGTAATCACAGAAACTTTAACTACAACAGTTAAAAGCCCAAATATCAGTGAGAGTAACTCTGACTGGAAGAATTTCCATTAACGTTTTTAAAGAAACAAGAGTAATTCTCAAACTGTAAGAGCTACCTTAAATTTATTCCTATAAATGGAAACAGCTTCGGCATGTGCCAACAACTGATTGTGTGCTACCAAGAATGGTTCAGTAGAAGAACTTTCACTTCTTCCAGGGGCATGTATACCGGTACAATATCCATTTACAGCAGTCTGAAGAGGTTCATTAATTGTAATCCACCTCTTCACTTTATTGCCAAAGCTACCAAAGCAAGTCTCTGCATAGATGGCAAAATATTTTCTATATATTTGCCACAAAAATCCAAGTCGATTGTTAGGAGGTGATTATCAACAAAGTATTCCACAAGTTACATCGATAAACAAACTTTAATTGCAGCTTAAATGAAAATGAAAAAGCCTTCCTTCTTCAGAAAGAAATCTCAACATTTAATATCCCTCAGAAACCTATAACTAACATAGGTCAATTAAGCCAAAAGGCACAATCAGATGTAGAGAACCCAAGAATGCTACACTTTATCCAGAACATGGCTTAAAATCGCATTACCGGACATTCACTTTACAACATTTTCAGCAAAGTGTCCCATCGGATATAATAATACCAAAAATCGTGCTGAAAAAGTTATGATAGAGACTTAGAATTCCATATGCACCACCCACTCTACTATAAGCACCAAAAAAATCTGTAACGTGTTGATTAACAGAGAAAAATTGAAGGACAGGAGCTTACACAGTTCGTTCATCTAACCAGCCTCCACAAGATTCCTCAAGATTCAAAGGGAGATCCCAATGATACAATGTTATACAGGGCTCAATGCCTGGAAAAACATGGCAGAAATTCATCATTGAAATACAAAAAAAAGGAAATGCTTAATCAGTATAAAACCTTCACTTCATTGTTATGTTTACAGAGAAGAAGCAGCTGGCAAATTTTTGTACATAAAACCAAAGGCTACGTATTATTTGCTTTAACATGAAGAATGAACGGATAACATCTTACCCCTCTCAAGTAGTGCATCAATAATATCATTGTAGTACTTTATGCCTTCATGGTTGATTTTGGTACCCAAACCATCTGTACATAGGCGAAGAAAACCCTATAAAAAATCTGAAACATATTGCAGTGGCTAAGGAACCGCTAACTACAAACATAAGATCCGAGTTGGAGCCAGGCATTAAGGTCATGTAGTGGCTAAATGTAGGTATATTAAATTGAATTAGACTAAAAGATGGGATAGCACATATTCAGCACAAAATTGAAGTGCACTAACTTGCAAAAAATTAAAATCATAAGGTAAATAATATTATTAGCAGTGGAAAGAAAAATTACCATATACAAGACGTATACCAAAGAGCAGAGAAACTACATCAAAACATGATTCTCTACAAAAGCCACTCAATCCTCTATACAAGTCGGAATATTCCGGGTGCTTCAAAAAGCAATCAAAGAAAAAAGGCTATTCCTTAAAGCATTGTTTACTTGGGAGAGCAGTTGATATTAATAGAGATCACTCACAACCAAAAATGAAAAAGCATGTAATTTGCATTGTTCGACTGAACATAAAATTTAAGAAAGAAAAGAAAAAGGGTTACTGAAATTTGCAATCTAGTGACCGAAACTTTGCACAGCTGACTTGCAAACCACCATTATCAAACAAACAATGGAAAGCTTCATACCAGGAAAGATGCGACTCCATGATATTGAAAAACGATAAGCCTTAAATCCTAACTTGGATATGAGATCAATATCTTCCTGTATTTTAAAAGAAGAAAATTAAACCAAAAAAGGAAAAATCACTCTGCCATGAATAAGAACAAAGTATATCAACAAAAGCAATAGTAAAACACAAGGAATTTATCTTTTTGGACACCAAGGCAAACATAAGATCCAAAAGAAAGTAAAATTTCCAATCGCAATTCCAAATTATATTATTTGCTAGGTAATAAAATTGACAAAAAATACAGCATATTCAATATAATCCCAAAAGTGGGGTCTGGGGAGGGTGGTGTGAATGCAGCCTTACCTCTACCTTATGAAGTTAGACAGGTTGTTTCCGATAGACCATCAGCTCAAGTAAAGCATATCAAATTAGTAAGAAAAGGAAATACAGTAGTAAAAAGAAGAAAAGGCCATGCAGAAAATAATGGAGAAAAGGACACTAGCAACAAAAGATAATACGACAACCAAAGCAAAGGAAGCAACAAGGAATAAAAATCAAAGAATAAGATAACAGGAGAGTAATAATAATGATAACGAGAAGTAGATTGTACCTTGTAGCGATGGTACTGATCTACAGCCACATCCCCAGTGCTTCCATCACATATTTTGCCTAAACAAAAACTTCAACAAAACATCCACCAGATAAAGGAGAAAAAACAAAAAGCAAGGAGAGTTACCTACCTTGAGTATGTGAAAAGGAATCCCATATGCTAGGACCCTTTCCTCCCTCTTTGCTTCCACCTTCAACCTTTTCCCATATACCAAAATTCCCCAAAAAAATAAGAAATATTACAAAATGAGAGATAAAACAAAATATTAGTCCAAAAAATGATAAGAGGAACCTAGGCAAATCCAAGATTCAAGTTTTATGGGTCCAACCTCTAAAATTTCTAGCATTAAGCTCTCGTTTGGCCATAGATTTTAAAGAAGAAGCTTAAAACTTGAAAATTTAAGTTTCTAAAATTATTAATTTTTGATATTTGAAGTTCTATTTCGACGTGCATTTTACGAAGTTTCATGATTGGAAGTACTAAAAAATGGCCAAACAAATACTTGAAGACAAATTTTTAAAAACTATAGCAATTTATGCAGCACCTTTTCTTTTTAGTTTGTAACCAAAAAAATGTCACTTTTCTATGATTATATCCAAGGTTGATTTCGAATCATAAATTTCAAAAGTCATAATTTCTTTTTTCCTTAAGACTTGTGTCAAGTCAAACAGTATAGCGTAAATTGATATGGCTTGTGTCAAGTCAATTTTTAAGACTTGTGTTAAGTCAAACAGTATCAGGTAAATTGATATGACTTATGTCAAGTCAAACAGCAAAGGCGAACCCAAGATTTAAAGAGTCTAGGTGCACCAATAATAACTTAATTTAAGCATTAGCGAATTTTTCAATGACGATTAATGGATAATAGCGAATTTTTTAATGTTGAATAATGGATAATGTTGTACTACCTCTGTCCACTTTTAACTGTCATGGTTTCCTTTTTTAGAGTCAAACTATAAAAACTTTGATGCAAAAAGTTGCAATTTATAGTACTTTTCGTATAGTTTATGAATATCTAAATTTTTCGTTTAAAATATCGAATTAATGTAATTTAATTTAACTTTGAAAATTAGTCAAAATAACTTTCAAAAAGCGCACCATGACAAATAAAAGTGGACGGAGAAGTATCTGATTAGTCATTCATAGCTATTGGATGGTGATGAGTTCGAATCCCCCTATTTAATAATTTTGAAGTTATAAAACCTTTTTGTAATAAAAAGAGTAAAAAGGGGTAAGAATAGGATGTTGTCTAGGATCAAACCCAGGTTGCAGGGGTGAATTATCTGCATCTACCAGCGGACCAAAGCAGTATTAATGTTCTCTAAGGGTGCACTCTTTATTATATTCTCTGTTTCTATCAGTTTCTTGAGATAGATATGTGTATATACATGATTTTTTCGAAGTTAACGGGTGCACCCACCTATACATGTGGGTTCGCACAGTATCACGTAAATTGATGTGGAGGAAGTATTATTTCTTGCAGTTTCAATAAAATTGTTCACATAAGTATTGAATTCAGATAAACTCGAAACTATATAGAAGCATGGAAGAAAACCTGATAAGCAGAAGTGGCGACACCAAATACGAAGTGGGAAGGAAAATCAGCACGAGATAGTTGGTGTTTAGAGTTGTAAATGTTGTTCCATTCTTCCTCTACTTTTTTCTTCTTCTCTAAACCCATTAATCTTTTTGAATTAGCTTCCATTAGAGTTCTGGGTTTAGTTCTAATGGATGAAAAAAAAGTTCCCAAAAACTGGAAGCGAAATTAAAATAAAAAAATATATAGGTGGAGTATTGTCTTAATTCAATTTGAAACTTTTATAGCTGAACTAAGTTTGTGTGCTCATCGAACACTTCAGTGATAAAGTGTTTTAGTAGGATATCTTTTATTCAAATTTCCATCAATATGTTATGTTATCTTCCTTTAATTATAGTCATCAATTTGAAGTAGAGAACATACGAAGATTCAATGAATTTAAGTTCACATTTAAATGAATATAAATTGATTGATGTTAATGTGTCTCAAATGATTCGCGTCTCAGGTCAAGCGCCGAATATATTTTTACTTAAATCTTCTTTCATAATATTACATAACAATAATATTGTTAAAATACACATGTCATCTTAATCTAAGAAGTCGAGCTCAAAGAGTACCCACTAAAACTCATCACTTGCAGTCGCTATCTTTTGAGTGCACATAAGGTACACTCCACTCACATTACAATCAAGGTACAAGAAATCTTTGGAAAATGGTTTTATTTTGTATTCAAACTTTAATGAATGACTCGATTAGTACAACGGGCAATATATATGTAGTATCTTCACAGCTCAATATTCTTGGAGAACAATCAAATCGAGGCTCAAAGGAGAATTGACTATTCATTCTTGTGAACTAATCGAAACTGAAATAGGAGAAGTAAAAACAAAAAATCCTACAATGGTCTACTAGAAATCATCATCTATTTTGTAACACTACTACACCAACAACAACCAAACCAAGAATAAAATCACCAATAGGAAAGGTAAAAGAAATAAGCTAAACTAGCTTATGAAAACGATAGCCACTCCATTGATGGGCTCATGGTTTCGACCTCTCCTTGGTTCATGCTCTGCCAAAACAAGAGAAACTAATTAGCCCACAATTTCAACCTTGAAATGCCAGATTAGTGAATATATCAAGATTAGATACACTTGGTCATCGAACAAATGTATATACATAACTATTTTCCAACTATTACACCGATGAATCAGAAGAATCTCAATGAGTGGATCGTGGTATGAAGAGGACAAAGAACAAATGGGAAAATATTAGACTAACCGAACTTTGAGTTCTTACCTGCTATGACGAAAAAGGTGCCATGAATGAAACACCACAGAAACGTTGAGAATGCCTATTACAATAAGTATGATTCGACAACAGTTCGCCCGAACTTTTCTTCAACATCCTTGGGTGTCTCAATCTAATCCAAAAATAATGAGGAAGAAGTGAAATTTTAGAAAAACAAAGAAAGGGAGCAGAGTTGGAAAGTAGCAACAACACACAAGCAAAACATGGACATACCGCATTTAGAGCTTTGAAGAGAGCCTTAACTGTGTTATGTGGGTTCCTTGAGCCAACAACCTGCCAAAGTATGATGTTACAATGATTCGCACCGAATAAATACTTATTTCAATATTATGTGACCCGCTTGATCAGAATTATGATACAGTACCTTCGATTTCACATTCCTGAAACCCGCTAGATGCAAAATTGTTTGGACAGTTCTACCTGCTTTCATCCCTGTTTGAGTAGGAGCAGGCCACAGATATACCTGAATAGAGGTGCAAGTAAGCAAAGGTTCAAGACCAAAGAATCAAAAAAAACGAAAATATGGAAACGTTACCTCTATATACAGAAAACCAAGATTCTTTTTTTTTAATAAGGCATAAGCAGAAAGTCACAATGGATTTTCTACGTGTATGAGCAAAGAAAAATTATCAAAAGAAGACAACTAAAATCCATAATCAGAATAGTTGGTACCTTGGTCTTTTTGTAGTTTGTTTGAACTGCATGTGAGATTGTATGTTCCTCATGCCGTTCAACATAATGTAGGTTCTGGAAGCATTTCTCATATGCCTGCAGAATTTAAATTTTTTTATAAAAAGAAGTCTTCTTTTCATACAGAATCATTCAGCCAAGGCATTGACAAAAATGAAGCACATGCTTTAAATGCCATGGTCAAACAATAAACTGACTCATGTACCTTTTGCAGGGCAATGGGAATGGCTGGACCTTTTGCTTTTGCAAAACCTACAACTCCGTGATAGTTCCCACAAGCCAACAAAGCAGTATACTTAACAACTTGTCCCCCCTGTATCACATTTCAGCCAAAATTTATGAAATAGCTCATTCAAGCTCCATTTAAGAAGAAAGAAAAATCCATTCAATAGCTGCATTACCTTAGTAACCTTACATGTCCTATTGACATTAATGAGTTTCACATCAAAACCCTGCCATCATGAAGAAATAATAAGTGAAGATGAAAGAATGATAAAACCCAATTCAGTGAAACTGAAACACATATTCTACGAAATAACTTAGAATATATACTCTAAATCACAATAATCATAAACATGTCCTCATAGGGTGATATTTTATTCATGTAAACGTTATTGAGTTGAGTCAGTCATAAGAATCCTCAACATAGAAATAAATGATGCATGCAAATGAGGAAACAGGGTTCCCACTTCACGTGTGGGTCTTAGGAATATCAAAAATATTAGCAAATTTTACAAGTTCTCACAACTTGGACTTAACCATGATCTTAAACTCTCAGATGAGCTACTTCAATAGCACGCACTTATTGAACTTGCAATTTGCTGGAGGCTTAAGGATGATCCCTCATATCAGACAACTAAATGTATATTGTCCTCCTTTTGTTTGGTCAAAGAACTCAAGAAGGCTAGCAAACTAGATGAAGCATTTTGGAATCACCCAGTTTTCCTTTCTCATAATGAAACGTTTGGGATCACTACCCCAGAACGAGAATTGATTAGTTCATTTCATGTCAACTCCACTCTATCATCCTTATTGTATTTTGATGAAGTCCTTATTCTATTTTTTTTTCCATTTTCTGTCAGGGACATTTCAGATTTGCTATTTAGTTTATCAGAAAGAAGAATGTCAAGATGCACTACTTAGCAGCATCTCAACAAAAAGGTCTCCTACCAAGTACTATCACAGGAAGAGGGAAGACAAGCACCTTCTTCCCCCTTACAAAAACAGGGGAACCTTTTTGGCCATAGACCAATCTAACAGAAGTTACGAGTTTTTGACCACTGCATAATCAAGACCAAGATATAGCATGCTTCTACAGTTCTACTTTCCTGCCAGCAGATTGGGGTCTAACCTTTAACTGATAAGATTCTCTTTCTTGCAATACAACTTAGGAAAATTCCATTACATGCCAGACCTCAAGCAAATTCTATCAAAATAGCATTGATTTTTAATATTAACCTGTTCTGCTAACAGAATGAAGAACACAACCAAAACAAAATCATAATTAGTACTGCCAAATTTCGTAAGAAAGAAACACCACAACATTTCAAGGAAGCCATCCAGGGAAATTAAACCAAGAAGCTTAAGTCTTTTAAGAAAAATGATTAGTTAAATGCTATTCCTTCTATATGCTATGAAGCAATCGGACATGTGAACATGTGGTGTATGAGTCTGGCATCGAAGTATTTGGTACCAACAACATGCTTCTTGTAACTTCTCATTTTATTAACAGAAAATTAGCAGGATAAATATTAGAATTCTCCACCTGAAACAACTTCCCAAAAGTTAAGTCCCATTTGCAAGAAAGTAAAACCAATGCTTTCATCTCATTTTGAAATGTCTTTTTTCTATTCAAAGAAACATAAACATATTTTATTTTTGAGAAATCCATCAGCCCAGTACTTCTTAGAAACATAACCTGAGGCTCAAGAAGGGATGAAATTTTCCAGAAAATGAATGGAGCGGAAAGTTTCATACTGCAAGAAAAAACTCTGACACAATGAAACAAGAAAAATCAAAATTTAAATCTAGTTCAGCACGTTTGTAGCACTGCCGGGTGAATCTGACAGCAGTTTTTAGTAAAGTAGGACACTTTCAGGATGATGACAAAACAATGCATGCCATGAAAAGGAATGCTTAATAATCCAAATTCAGAAACCAGAAAATTTGTGAGAGACTTATCTAGGGCTAAGTTACCAGGGTAAAAGTTGGTGCTTACTTTTCTGTACTGAGGTCTTCTTTTCTTCTCTGTCAACGAGTTCCTCTCTTCAGCAAGATCTCTGATTTCCTCTTCTAAAAGCTTACCCTTTTTCCCAAAGGTGTGGTCCAATTCAGCCAGTTTTTCTTCAAGTTTCCTGTCAATGGCATTGAGCTTCTCTAACAATATATCATCCTTCTCTTTCATGTCATCAAACTCTATGTCGTCGTCATCATCTCCTCCTTGAATCATCCCCTTTTCCTTTTCAAACCCAGCATGTTCTAAAAGATCTACAGACGGTCCCACCTGCTGATGTTGAATGAGTCCGTAATTCTCTGGGTCGTTGGGATCATAAGCTTCCCTCCACTGCACCATTCGCATGGCCCTATTCACCTTCTGCTGCAGAAGAAATTTTTCCTTACCCTCAGACACTTTAAGGCGGTTCATCAGTTCACCAATCACCCGATACTCTGGTCTCAGCCGGAAATGCTTTTGCTCAAACTTGTCAATTCTATTCATCCATTTGTATGCATCATCAAGTGTCTCTGGTCAAAACTTCCATAATTAATCAATTCCAATTCGACAACAAAATGATTTCAATTAGCTTTGCAAGTCAGTTCACATAGTTGAACTTCACATACATATGCACAGACAAACATAGCTCTAACAGTATGTTATTCTTTTTCCATACATATTCCAACCTATCTAATAAACCCCAACCAAAACCTTTCCACAAACATTTACATTACCTAAAAGTAACAGACACTATAGCCATATTGCTCACCTCCATCCTATAAACAACAAAAAAAACTGAGGCTAACTTTCCAATCCCACCAATTATCACGCTTTCACAGTGTTAATAAACTAACATTATTTTGTGCCTTCTCTCCTATGTGAATTCTTAGGATGTAAATAAGCTAATAACCACTTAGGGGTCATTTGGTAGCCGATTAGAATTATGTAGGTACTAGTAATGAAGATATTAGTTATTCCATTTCTTTACCCCGCATAAGATAATACACAAATTCGCTCATAACTTACACATGTATCAGTTACAGGTGTTTCTAAATTGCAAACCAAATGCATAATTTAGTTTCTAAGCAGCTACCAAACATTGTACAACTCATGCAAAAACTAATACGGGGATAAGTTGTCTCTTTACTAGCTACCAAACGACCCCAGAGGTGAAATCAAATCTTCGCATTCTACTTGAACCATTAATGTCTCAAAAGAGATTCAATGAAAATGAAATCATTGTACCTGCATCAGTGAAGTTCTTGAGAAGCTCTTCATGTCGTTTAAACTTCTTATCAAAAACTTCCCATTTTTTGTTAATAGCATCAGGAGTCCACCTCTCATCATCATCTTCCGAATCCGAATCCGTAGGCTCAAAGCTAAACTTTTCCTCCTTGAGCTTCTTCTTCTCAAGCTTCTCAATTAATGGACCAACACCCATGGAATCCTCATTCTCCTCAGCATCAATATCAGCTGTATCTAATCCTTTCTTCTTTCTATCTTCCTTTTCCCTTTGCTTGTCCCTTTCCACGTCAAGCAACAGCTCTTGAATTACCCTCTCCGCTGACGGTGTCCGGTTGTAGGACGCCGTGGAGAAGAAACGAGGAGTTGGTACGGAATGCGGCGGAAATGGGTACCGGAAAAATGGTTCCTTGGCTGCGCCGGCGGAGGAAGATGGTGGCTTACTACTGGTGAACCGCAGTTGATTGCGGAGTATCCGAGTCCAAAACGTCGTCGTTCTGCAGCTCATCTTTGATCATACAGAAATGTTGTGACGCCAGGGAAGTGATGAAGAAGCCATTAAAGCAAGGGTTTAGGGTATTACATCATCGGGTCGGGTTGGAAATACGGGTCGTCAACAGAAAGCATTTCTATAATTTTTTAAAATTTTTTTTGCATTACATGTATTACTATTACCAATCAAGTAATTATCAAAGATTTATGGTAGAAGATAGTATTATAAAATTAAAAACTTTGGGTTCGAGTTAGGAAGGAAAAATTAATAAGAAGAGTTTTTTTAAAAAAAATTGTATGGAATAGCAAACTATTAATTCAAACTAAATGTTATAGTCATAGTTTATTTTATTTGTAATTCGCAACAAACTTCTCATTTTTTTGTCATCTGATTCGATATACAATTAGCCATTTTCGGTATACAAATGTATAAAATGTGTTTGTGTTTGTATAAAGCGAGAGAAAAGTACATATACAAATACAAATATATATATTTTCGTCCTATACACTTATAATTATACAAATACAAATCTTATTATACAAATTACAATGTATAAATGAATTTATACAAAACTGAACAATTTATATAAAATTGAATGTATCTAGCGAATTATACAAATCAAAAGCTCCATAGCAAACATAAAATTTGCTATGAAGCTCAAATACTCAATTATGCAAATTATAGTTATAACATACAAATATGATTTTTATATTTGCAATATGTGAAAATTGCTCTTTTTTTTTTTTTTTTTATAGATCTTATATTGTATGAATTGAATCTAATTAGGTAATAAAGTAAATATAGGATTATTTGAAAAATGTTAAAGATTGTATCGCTATGAAAAATAATTATTAAACAAATGAAAAGACATAAATACCTAATTAAACATACTCCAATATCATATATACTACAAGCTATATTTTAAAACAATTACATGTCTTACTACTAATTATGAGTAACCTAGAAGTTATCTCCATATTTAAACAACCTCAAATTAAGGATTGAGTCAATTGTCTTTTCTTCTCTCTCTTTAGCCTCTCACCTTCATCGTTGTTCTCTCTCTTCCTTCCTTCTTTCCATTACGATTTTCACCGTTAAATTTCTAAAAATCATACTGAAAAAATAGGCATTACATATTTAGATGTATCTATTTAATCATTATTCAAATTCACAAGCCGATAAGGACACAACGAGGGCAAGCCTAAATATGTATAGATGCATCATACATGAAATTCATGACCGCACTATGATAGCACTTGAATTTAACCTTTGAGCGAATTTTGATAGACAAATAACACATTAAGAGAATTTTACAGCGTGTTCGGGTGCATAATGAACTTCATAAGCGATTTGAGGATCTCCGTCTTCAAACTTTATTAGTCGAGGTGACAAAAAAACCAAAATTTTAGTGGCTCTGGCGGAGATCTGTTAGATCCAGGAGCAGCAAGCAACAACAACAAATCAAAAGGTGAAGCAAACACCACCATGGTGAGACGTCAGATTAGTGAGGAATGTAACCGAAAAGTTTCAATAAACAAGATTCATGCATGTATCTAGCACGTTATTGATGTATTTGACACGTTATTGAATTAAGACGATCCGATTTTTATCAATATATTTCATTAAAAATATATATGTATATTAGAGATTTACGCATGTATCAAGCATATTTTGATGTGTATGACACATTATTGAGTGTATCTGATTAATTATATATGAATCTTACAAAATATACGTATATATATGAATACGTGTTCATTAATTTAAGATAAAAAGTCTAATCGCAAAAAAAAAAAAAAAAGATTTTAATTGTTTTGATTTTTTTGGAGTTGTGATATGTCAATCCTCTAAAGTTGTTATACATACAATTTTCTCCTTAATTAATGACTTCCAGCTATATCCCTTAGCCAAACACACTCATTATTTAATGACTTTCAGTTATATTATTTAATTAGACACACTACTAATTGATATGTATATGTAGATATACATATTCGAGGACCAAAAAATTATAAGATACGTAATATTTTACAAATTAACGTGAATCTAACTAATTTACTTCAAAAGTAGTAAAATTTGGGTAAGTTGCCCATATCGTAAACCACGAAAAAATCAGTATTATTCCAACCTCCCAACCCATATTGCTAAGTTCATTAAACTCGGATTATTTGCACCGATTTCAAAGATCCGACCCGAATTTCCCCTGAACTATTTCTTTATGCATTTCCTATACAGTTCTTTTCTGTAAAAACGAAGAAGAGGCAGCAGCACAAAGAAGAAGCTACTACAGAAAGCTGGAGAGAAGCAAATTCAATGGCATCATTGAATGCCTCTGAAGATCATCTTCCTCAACAGGAACAATTACCACAAACGTCTTATACGGGTCAGTTATAGTCTCTATATGTGCAAATTGATTACTTTTTTTCAAACCCAGTATGTGTGTACCTTTGTTTATTGAGAGCTATGCTTGTGTATTTGTGTTATTTCTGTATTTTAGGAGATGGGTTTCGAGTATCATATTATAATTTTAAAAGGGTCGACTGATTTTTCTCATTTGGAGGGATAGAAGCTATACTTGGATTATTATAAATTGTTATTGCAGATACTGTTTTTCTGCTCAGTGATAGTAGGAGGATGATTTCTCAAATTTATCAATGTTAGGAAAATTATTGCTTTTTTAAAGGGTTATGAAAGAAAAACTATAAGGGTTGGAAGTAATAAATGCAGTTGGAAATTTTGGTGAAGATTGTGCTTAATATTAATATGTCGTCATGGACAATAGGATTAACTATAGGCATAGACATTCCTTTTAGGTTTGGCAATTGTTTTCTTGATAACCGAATCCTTCACCACTTAAATACCAGAAGTTTTGTCTGCAGCACGTTGCGAACCCCTGATGTGTCTCGTACCACTAGAGTAAAACCCTGGGATTTTTTTTAGGTTTTACAATCCCATGTGACATTTCGAATTGCTTTAAATTGCCTTTCCTTGAGCCGAGGGTTTCTTGGAAACAACATTTCTACCTCCCAAGGAAGGAATAAGGTTAGCATACACTCTACCCTCCCCAGACCCCATTACACTGGGTATGTTGTTGTTGTACCATCTTATGTGCAGTTTGTTTGAAGTTTTTCAAGTATTAAATTTTCAAATACAGTTTTTGTTGTTGTTGTACAATCTTATGTGACTTCTTGAAAGACTTTCAAATTCAAATTTTCAAATCTTTTAAATATTTAAATACTAGTATGAGTTTTCATTATGTGCTTCTTTTCATGTTGCCTTTCCTTTTGGGGGTTGGGGCTCTCTTGGTGGCTGGGATGCATTATGTTTGTATTCTGCAAATATGCATGCTGGGTGCTTCATAGGGTGAAGAAAAGAAGTTTGATTCTTGCATTTCTGGTGTAGGTGAAGGCAACAGTAGTTTGTATACAACTTCTGGAGTGAGTTCTGAATTGGGTTGGTATGTGCTTGCGCAAGATCAACAACAACTAGGCCCGTATACAATATCTGAATTGCGTGGTGAGTTCCTAAACTCCCACTCTTCAATGAGTATATGAAAAACATTTTACCGTCCTCTTATTGAATGATTGCTTATCGAGAGGAACTGATACTAGTGATTTCCTTGTTTAAATTGGATGAGTTCGTCTTTGATGGTTTTGTTCATATATTTAGGTGTTCATTTGAGTTCTATGCCTTCTGGCTCTCTATTTTGTGTGTCTTTGTTTCCTTATGTTTTTGAAGTTTCAGTGCACCCGTAACTATTAGCGTTTATCTTGATTTATTGTATTCAGCTGTATGATGTTCCGATGGTATGTTGGGAGATTTTTAAGCTTGTTTTCTTGACATGGACAGAGCACTACTCTGCTGGATACCTACTGGAGAGTACACTAGCATGGTCGGAAGGAAGGAGTGAATGGCAGCCACTTTGCTCGATTCCTGGATTGCTGACTGATGTACCTGAGCATAGCAGTGGTGGTACAAATTCAGGTAAGGGATTCATCGCTTAAGAGGTGAACCTGCAGAAAAATGTAATAACTTAATACTATATCGCATTTCGCTGAGACGTCTGTTACCTGTTTTTGCAGTTCCTTTGACTTCTAATGATCCATTTGATGAGTATGAAAAGTTTCAAAAGGAAGTGAAAGAGGCAGAGGACGAGCAAGCAGTCCATGAGGATCAAAGGCCTTCAACTCCTCCAGATGGTGAAGATGAGTTCACTGATGATGATGGAACTAGGTACAAATGGGATAAAGCTCTTAGAGTGTGGGTACCTCAGGTAATATAATATATTACTTCTAGCTGTCTTCTTTGTTTCCTCATCTCTCAGAAGTTTTATTTTGTGATGTAAAACACATGTGGATCATTTAAAACAAAAAAGAAAAAGCACCCAATGGTGTGGCCTAGTGGTCAGTGACGTGGGTTGAGAACCATGAGGTCTCAAGTTCAAATCCCAGCATAGACAAAAAACACTAGGCAATCTCTTTCCATTTTCCTTAGCTTTGGTGGATAGAGTTACCTAGCACCTGTTGCTAGTGGGAGGTGGTAGATATCATATCCCGTGGAATTAGTCGAGGTGCGCGAAAGCTGGCCAGACACCACGGTTATGAAAAAAAGTGCTTCTGCACTTTTTTCGTTAATCTGATAATTATGCTTGATGTTGCATTGTTCTTTATCAATAATTTCAAAAAAATGAAAAAAAGAAGAAGAAATAGTACATCTTTGTGACTTGTACTTCTGTTCCTTTATTTATTTGTGTTGGAAAGTGTCTTGATCAAATGAGGTTTTATAGGAAGATCCAACCGAGAAAACTGACTATCGTCTAGAAGATATGACTTACGCTGAAGAGGAAGAACTTTTCCCTACATTGCCCGCTGACATTTCTTCTGGAAATGAGAACAAGAACATGGATAACACTGAGGCTGATAAGAATGCTACAGATTCAATTGAAACTGCCACAGCAACACATAATGGCAAGAGAAAACTGCCTGAAAAAGAAGAGCCTGAAAAAGCCGCTGAAAAGAAGGTAACTCACTCTTTAACTTTTATGTTTCTCCAGGTTAAAGGTTACTTTTGGCTTTTGTCTGTTAGTTGTCTGGATTCAAGCCTCATCTTTTTCTTCTTCTTATTAGATTTAATTATTAAAAAATCGTAAAGTAATGGTTGTTTTTCATTTGTTATGATGTGCACGTTTCCATGTTCCCCTGAGATGAGCAGGCATTATTCAATGTGCCCTCTCTTCCTTCTCCTAACACATATCTCTCACACCTTTCTTTTTCTATTGTCTGACCAGGAAGCGAATAAACCTCCAGATAGCTGGTTCGAATTAAAAGTCAATACTCATGTTTATATTACAGGCTTGCCAGAAGATGTCACTGTTGACGAGGTAGTTAGCAATTTGTTGTTTGTTCCTATACATTGTGAGAAGTGCAACATTCTTTTGACTTCTTAAATATGCTACACTAATGTGGAGATCATTGTAGGTGGTTGAAGTCTTTTCAAAGTGTGGGATCATAAAGGAGGTGCGGAACTTCTTTTTTACCTTTATATTATGGAAATTTGATTCTGAAGATTGATATGGTCACATCTAGTCTCTCAAGGTCATTTTAATTTATTTCTGCTTATGATTACCTGTATTTTGGCGAAAGATGCATTGCAGGTTCTGTTCTTTTTGCTACTCTGGGCTTCACTTTTTAATCCAAAAAAATTATGGAATTGCAAATGAATATTGTCTTACTATTGGTGATCTGTTATTTCTTATTAAATAACTTAAGTCACACTCTCAAGGCCTAAAGACATCATAGAGTAACTTAATACATTTGCAACTGATAACCCTGATTGTTGCACCCAAAGGTGTGGCCTAGTGGTAAGTGGGTTGAGAACCATGAAGTCTCACGTTCAATTCCCGGGGAAGAATTAACTAGGTGGCTTCTTCCCATCTACCCAAAAGCCTTGGTGGATAGAGTTACCCTGTACCTGTGCTGGTGGGCTGTAGCAGGTGCTGTAGAATTAGTCGAGGTGCGCACAAGTCGGCCTGGACACCACTGCCATAAAAATAGAAACTGATAACCCTGAGTCCCTGATTGTTTGAAGTTGAATTCCTTTTTATGATTTTTATCTTCCTTGCTTAGTTGGTTGTGCTTGGCTCACTTGACTGCTTTTTTTCTCCATTGACTGATTTTAGTAACTGTTGCATTATGTGTATCAAGTGAATCTAAATCCGTCTTATAAGCACAATTATGGTGATAGTTGCACCACATGACTTAAAGGAGAGTTCTATAAGCTTATTAAGGAGTTTAAACATGTTAGCCTGTCAAGTTGTGATCTTTTGACATGGCTTATAGGGCATTCAGCCATTCTGTTTTCGCATTCACAAACCAGTATAGAATTTTAATGGTGAGCTATTATAAAAATTGTAGGATCCGGAAACACAAAAGCCTCGAGTGAAGATTTATTTTGACAAAGAAACTGGAAGGAAGAAAGGTGATGCACTTGTTACATATCTTAAGGTAATGATTCTTTCTCAAGTACAACAATGATGTTTGGAGCTTTTATTTATTCTTAAGATTTTGGAGTAATTTGTTGCAAATGTTATTCATGTGTTTTATCTTCATTGGGGAACCTTTGTGCATTAGGAGCCTTCAGTTGATCTAGCCATTAAAATTTTGGATGGTGCACCTTTACGGCCAGGTGACAAAATTCCTATGACAGTTACACCAGCAAAGTTTGAGCAAAAAGGTAAACAAACCTATGTTCTTTGGTGCATTGTGTCAAGTTGTACTTGGTGATTAGTCTTGCTATTACATTGACCAAATAAAGCATGGCTCAGCTTTTTGCATTTATAGTCATTTGAATGCCTAATTGTTTCCTATGGACAAACCTTTATTGATTTTGCAGGGGAGAGGTTCATACCCAAGAAATCGGACAAGCACAGAAAGAAGAAACTCCAAAAAGTTGAGCAGAAGATGCTTGGCTGGGGTGTGTCTTACATGTCTTTTACTCATAAGCTGGTTTTATGCCACAATATCACCTTTCCATGTTACTTTTGGTTCTAAGAATGGTTTGGTAATAGAGTTCCTGAAATGCTGTTTTGTTGTTTTTCAACATTCTGAAGCTTATTGAGTAATATTGTCTAAGATGTTTGCTTATATCTGCATAAATGGATCTTTGGTCTGTGTGAATTTTGGCTGATGATACTTTTGGAATAAGTTAGTGACTGAAACCATCATTTCAGTTTGCAACAGCTGAACTGACACAATGGATGATTCTTAATTGGTTGAAACATAATGTTATTCAAAGCTTCCATCATAAACCTGTTTGTTTGAGTCCTTAGTCAGTTCATAAGCGATCTTATTTGTATTATGTTGTGGCTTTTCTTGGATTGCCAACATGTTTTTAACATTTATAGTGCAGTAGCATCCAGTTTTATTTCTCTTTTGCATCTTAGCCTGCCACTGGTTGCTCAATTAGCCTCTGGAAAGTGCATGATAGACTCACATATCAGTGTCCTTTTGGTCTCATTCTAGGTCATCGTTTCCTCCTATCTATCCACCCTTAGCCTGAAATTTCCAGCCACCGAGCTCTATCACACATGCATTCTGACAAACTCCCTCCCAGAATACTGCCTTACCTACTCTATTTCGCTGTCCTTACATGAAGAGACAGTCACTCTTCACCATCAAGCAGCCCTTATTTATTTCCTTCGTCTTCAAATCCAGACAGCTAACACCCTTGTATTGGCCTATCTGAAAAGAAAACAATGAGTGAGTGCACTAGAGGTCTATCGTATTTTCAAATGACTGGTACCGGGTTAGAGTGGGAATCCAGTTCATAGCTTTACTTTCCAGTTGTTGTATCCTTCAGCCGTGTGGACATCTAAATCTTCACTTTCTTGAGCAAGAGCTGGACTTTATGAATTGGGTATAGGTGCTGTCCATTCCGTAGACGAGAGACTTTCTGACCTACTAGTGGTTTTAGTTGGACAAGTTGACTCCACAAAGCAAAAAAAGCCTCAGATATTCCATTAACTATTACCTAGCCAAAAAAGGAAAAGAAAGGGCGATCTGCTAGGGGCACCTTTCTATTCCTTCTTATCTCCTACATCCTTGCAAGGGTGCTTTGTCTGCCAGACCTTGCTCCATTCAGAAGTCATGGTCTTGTGTTTCTGAGCTAATTCAAGCTTAAAGGTAAAAGAACTAAAACATAAAGCGTGAAGGATCAATTCACTTGCCATTACATCTGTATTTGTGTATCAAAAGATAGGTATAGAGCATCTTTAATCAGCGTACACAAAGTAATGTTGGGGTGGGGATGGGGTTTATGGGAATAACTGAAGATAGTCTCTGTCTCAAGAAATTACTGGCAAAGCAGGCAGTTCGAACGCAGAACAATCTATCCAGAAGGGGTTTTCAGCTATGCTCAAGATGTGATCTTTGTGGAGAGCAGGCAGATATAATCCACCATCTCCCTTTACACTTCAACTGAGCTGACCAACTGTGGAAATTTTTCCATCCCTGGGGGCATCAAATGGGCTATGCCAGAGACTATAACATCCATTTTAGTTAGTTCAGATAGGAAGGGCGGGTTAGCTAATCAGGAAGAGAAATGGAGGATTGTCCCTGCTTGCATCTGGTGACAATATGGAAAGAAAGAAATGGAGATCCTTTGAAGATAAAGGAAGCTCCGCCAAGAATTGAAAATGAATTGTCTAGTCCTGTTCTATTTTTGGTGTAAACAAGAATGTACAGCAGAGGCAGAAAATATTTTTGATGCTTTAGATTTCATCTAGATATGTGTCATGAACTGTGTGGTAAACCTAACTTTTGGGCTTTGTGAGAAATATTGGAAAAGAATATTATTGAATTGTTGTCGTGTCTACATTATTACATTGAGACCTTATTTATAGACACTAGAATACAATCCTTTAACAAGTTGGATACTATTTACTATTCCTATTTCTATTTGTATTCTTATTCCTGTTCTAAATAGGATTGTATAAACCTATTCCTATTCTAATAGGATTGAATAAACCTATTCCTATTTTAATAAGATTGAATAAACTTATTCCATTTCTAATAGGATTGTATAAACCTATTCATATTCTAACAGGCTTGATCACACAACTTGTCCAGTCAATTTTATTTTATAGAAGTCATTGCCATTAGTAGAAAAAAGGAAAGAAATGCGTTGAGAAAGGGCAGATTCCTTTTCAACTCTTCCAAAAGGAAGATACTGGCTTTGGAGTTTTCAGATTATTCAGCTTTTAATTTGTATCTGGAAGTGTTTCGAGTATGGAATTATAAGTCGATGCTTGAGGGGTATTAGAGTGTTGGCATGATGAAGCCATTAAACAGCATTGTGGATTCAAAAAGCAATTTTACCGTGTATAAATGGACCACGGTCCTTTCTCAACGCAGCTAGCTCATGCGGTGGGAATTACCCTAGACAATATAAGGAGACAACAACCCATTTCTTCCACAAATATGGGACACTTGAACATCTTTTCTCATGCTCATGACTGGACATCTGGAGCATGCGCAACACTGTGGGACACATAACATTTACTAATCTTCTTTGTTGCTTCTCAGTTATTAACTTATTATTATTGATTATTTCTTCTATATATTTGATTTGAAGCTCTGTTTATGGTAAGATCTTATCTATTCAATGCAATATTTTCCTTTTCTCCTACAGCATATGTGTTGCTTTTCTCCTTGCCCCCTCTTAATTCTCTTTATCACTGGCAATATCAGGTGGTCGGGATGACTCAAAGGTATTGGTTCCAGCTACCGTTTTGCTTCGCTACATGTTCACACCAGCTGAATTGCGGGTAACGTTTCTATGTCTGGATACTCATTTTTGTTATTTTTCAATTTCAGCCTAACCGGAACAGTAAATTGTACTCAAGGTGTTAACAATAAATTTCAATTACCAAACTACCATACTTTTGTAAACTGGTGGCAAACGTAACATAGTAACAAGCAATTGTTGCCTATATTAATCATTATGAAGTGGAGGAAGTTCCTCAGAAGTTCCGGTTTTATTTTTGGTCCAGGCAGCTGTCTGGCTGTTGCCTTTACCAACATTTAATTCTTTGTAGTTTTTCTACTTGTTGAATTCTTAAATGTGAGAATTACCTTTTAGTTATTGTTTCTGAGTGGGTTTGGAGCTAATGCACCTCAAGTGTTGTCAATAGGAGGAAGAGAATTTATGTTCTGAGCTACAGCAAGACGTCCAAGAAGAATGTTCAAAGTTTGGTCCAGTGGACTTGGTAAAGGTATTTTCCAGTTCTCATAAAATCCATTATAATATTGCTTATATATGTTTGATATATATGCTGTCCCTAGTAGAGATGAGTTACTGATGTGATTTTGCCAACCAATATAGGGTGATATGTGCACCTTCTTGGTTTGCTTTCTAAGTTATGTGGTTTTGTGCGAAGTTATTTTACTCTCTTCACCTGTCAGTAAAGTTGGAATTCCAGATCTTCAAGATTATAAGTACCTAGAACAACAATTGGCTGTAAAGATCAGCTGGTAGTAGCAAGTCAAATGCGGGAAATGAAAACGACTGTTCCATAACTTAGTTGCTTACGTCTTGTTTCTCTTCTACATTTGTGCAGCTGATTGATGTTGAGCCTTGATGCTCCTTGAATCTAGTACCCCTACATAAGCAACTCCCCTAAGGAAGAGTTACAGTGCAAGGTCTGCTTGTTAAATTGGAATCTTTGTCAATGAAAATGTGTTATAAAACCAGCTTATGCTTTAGCTCTCTGAATACTACATAAACAGGCACACCTGATTATTTTAAATAGTTACACAACGTCCTTTAATGTGAGTAGGTACAAATTGACAAATCGTGTGCTTGTTGGGCATCCATTCTTTTTCTTCTGATGTCTGAGACTTCTTTTAATGTCATATTACACCATTTATACTGGGGACTATATTATTCCTGCTTTGACACTCCCTTTATGGTGGGTACAAACACTGTCTGTATATTTGCGTATGTAGTTCTTATTTACTGCCAATCTGAGGGGCATTGGGGCTTCTTCCCCATTTGTGGCACGTAGAGGTGGAGCTCAAGGAGTTGGGCATCTTATGCCGAGTTGTTGTTCCTGTTTTCACTCTCTTGTCCCAACTCCCAAGAGCAGGAGTAGAAAGTTCAAATAGATCATTATACGAGAGTTGGACAAACAAGTGTTTAAATAGTCATTTGAAATTTGAAAAATATATGGTTGGTTTACTTCAAAGATTAAGATGATAAAAACTAGTGAAAAATTGTATTGGTTAGTATCCTCGAAAAGTTTGCGATTTAGGGCAAGGTGTTAAAAAGATCAGGACAGAGAAAATGAAATATCTAACTTATGGATTGAGAAAGATATCACAGTAGGCTTTTGGAGGTTTAATCTCATTCATTGATTCACTTTTGCAGGTGTGCGAGAATCATCCACAAGGGGTTATTTTGGTCAAATTTAAGGATAGAAGGGATGCACATAGGTGCATTGAGTCGATGAATGGACGCTGGTAAGTGATTGCTTGATTTTCATCTGCATCTAAAAACTTTTGTTATCTCATGCAAACTGCATTGAAGATTTTTACCGAAACTTATTAGTTCCTCTGTTCCATTATGTATGACACTGTTTCCTTTTTAGTTTGTTCTTGAAAGAACGAGCTTTCTATTTTTGGGAACCCTTTAATGTCATGTTCTCACGGCCACAAAAATCCATGGCATGTTTAAGGTCACAAGTTCCAATTGTACTTTTGGTGTGTAGCAAAAATCTTTCTTTCTTTCTTATAATCCATGCCTAATCAAACACAATATAAATTAGAACGGATGGAATACATATAAACAAGCATTAGTGTATCTTGTGAAGTTGTTTTTCTAGATTGACAGCAGAGTAATCAGCACCTGTGTATTGTTCTTGTTTTTGTTATGCGATTTGACTCATATTCGTTTGTTGCAACAGGTTTGCTGGTAGGCAAATCCATGCTAGTGAGGATGATGGATCTGTTAACCATGCTTTAGTCCGAGATATAGATGAGGAAACTGATAGATTGGAGAAGTTTGGAGCTGAACTTGAAGCCGATTCATAGATGTGACTTCTGCATGTGGAAATAGTAGCAACACTTATTTTTGCTTGCTATACAACCCATATGTCTATGCACTCTTTGAATAGGAATTCGTTTTCTGAAAGATTTCAACTTCTGTACTTTGGTCAGAATTCCGAGGTCTTGCAAAAAGTGGTTCGTAGATGTGATAGGCGTAGAGCATGCGGCACACCTACTTTATTTGTAATTGCAAGTAATGGGTCATCTCCTAGTTTTCTTTGGACTTTGGAGTACATGTGACTTGACTTTAGCTCTCGGATGACATGCTTTGTAATTATCATAGCTACAAAAAATTGTATGATGATCACTTGTTTTCACTTTCTATTTTTGTTCTCTTCCATTTATTTTACCTCGCACGATAGGAGTAAGTTCTGTGTGTACATCTTGTTTTGTTCAGACTTCATTTTGTTGGATTATGTTGGATAATGTTGTTTGTCATTTTATGTGGACTTGTATGGTATACTTTCTAAGGAATGTACTTCTATTTTTAAAAATGTGGAATTCCTGCAGGGTACTAGACATTATGTTAAAATAATTCCTGTGCCCCTAACCTTAGTCCTGATTTGAATCTCCGGTGGAAGAATTTGAGATACCTTCTCCTGCTCGTCTTGGTCTCAAGTCAAGTTGGGACATCATTTAACTCTCTTAACGGAAATGAATGCACTGCAAGACCAGACAACGTTGCTCTCTCGCCTCATAGTGACGCCATTTGTCTTTTGAATTAAGGTATTTTTTAAGATGACTCCTTTTATTCTATGATAATCCAAGCTACAACCAACCTCATGAATACTTGTTAATTAAAGATTATATATGCTTAGCTAAACATTAACAAATAGTCCAAAAGTGTCGTTATCATTTTTTTAAATGAAAATTTCAAAACAGTCAAAAAGAGATTTTAATAATTTCCTCTTTTCCCCACACAACGGTCATATTCCAATCAAACTCACAAAATATGACCGTTGAACCCCACGCCCCTTCTCCCCCACCCAAACTCCTCCACCTATATAACCAAAACTCCTCATCCTCTGTTCTTCACTTCACTAACAAAAAACTCAAAAACTTCTCTGAAAATCTATTCAATTCAAAAATGGGGTTCACTAGTTATGCAGAAATCTCCGAATCTCTTCACCGTACTCGAAAATTCTTCCTTTTATGTAACTACATTCTTCTTGGTGCAGCTTCCAGCTGCATTTTCTTGACTCTTTCCCTTCGTCTTATCCCCTCGTTATGTGGTTTCTTCCTCATCCTCCTCCACATTATCACAATTGGGGGTGCTGCTTTTGGGTGCTCTGCGGTTTCTACTCGTTCAAGTATGGGGAATTGGTATGGCCCCCATATGGTTTTTACTGTTTTGACGGCGATTTTACAGGGCTCTGTTTTCGTACTGATTTTTACGAGAACAGGGGATTTTCTTGGGAAATTGAAATCGTATGTTAGGGAAGAAGATGGTGAAATGATTTTGCGATTAGCGGGTGGATTGTGTGCATTAATCTTTTGTCTTGAATGGGTTGTGCTTACATTTGCCTTTTTCTTGAAATATTATGCTTATGTTGAAGGTGATGGTAATGTTGTTGGTGGATCAATTGCTATGAAAAGAAGTGCTAAAGTTCAAGATGAAGAAGATATCAAGAATTGGCCATGGCCATTTCAAGTCTAAGTTGATCTTTTCTTGGAGGTGATTTGGTGGGCGTGGGGGTGGGGGTAAAAGCTATATATATCATAGCTTCTCAATGATTTGTTCATTCATTTGGTTATTTTCTTTTGTTGTGGGTAGGGGGTGTAATGTATGTTGAGTGTTTCTTATTGGTTCTATCATATATATACAAATATATCTTCTTATTGAGGAAATTGAATTGGAATTAGTGATTGTTGTTTGAGTATTTTATTAAAAAATTTGTTCATTGAGATATCCGATTTCATTCTATTATATATATAGATGAAGCAAATTAGCTCCATATATACAATATTATCCTAACTTCTAACGTATCTTGTATATTGAGGAAATTGAATCGAAAGTTAATGATTATTGTTGAACTCATTTATTCGACTGAACCTTAAAAACAAATAAAATTGGTCTGGTCCATGTGGTTGCTTTCCTAAATTGTATGCTACTTCAATCAATTTGATTCATTTTACAAAGCAAACCTTCCTTATGAAGCAAATTAGCTCAAAATGTCAATTTGGGAACTAATGATTATTTGTGAGTCCATTTTATTCGATCAATTCATTAAAAATGAAATTTGTGTGACCATAACTACTTCAATCAATATGTCCATTGATATGCGTTTGCTTTCTCAAAGCGTATATAACTTTTAATCAATTTAATTCATTCTATTAAAAAGCAAATTTCGATAACAGAAACGAATTAGCTCTTGTTTTTCTTTTGAGATTAATATGAGTTTGACGACCACTACTTCTAGGAAAATGATACATTCAATAATATTTTTATCATGGTTACTTTATAATCCAGCTAATTATGCACTGGAATTAAAATAAAACAGAGTAATTATCTAGCGTGTGGTCATACTCTTTTTTTTATTTTTATTTTTTATATTGACTATATATTACACTTAACTTTCCTTTTTATTTGTTAATAGTAAGTAAATTACAATTTGACTAATTTACCCTTGTTAATTTTAACCTCTTTTTGTTAATTGATTTTAATGATTATTTGTCTGATTGTTAATTTTTTTACTTTTAAATAAACAAATTATGTGAATCAAGTTGACTCCCTAAGGGGTTAAAATTGATGAAGAGACTGCTTTAGTTGAGATTATTAGGCAGACTAAAGTGGGTAGAGAGAGAGAAAATTTGGTGGCGGAAATTTTTTACATTGATGAAGATAAGGTGTTCGACGAAATGTCACAGACAACAGTGAGTTCTGAAATTCTTGTTCTTAACACAGTTGTCCACGAGGTAGAAATGTAGCTTTGTTTGATAAATGTCCTAAACGGGATACATGAGGTTTTCTAGTTCCTTTTCCTAGCTAAAGTACTGTAATGTTGAATGTGAGTGTGAATTGCTGCAATAGAATATATCCATTTGATGGTGTCTAATGGTATCACACTATTGCTTGTTTGTATAGTTTTATTGACGAGATTTGTGGGGGTAGTAAACAAACTAGAGTGTTGCCTTACCTTGACTTTAGCTTACACAAATGCAATTGGGTTGATATTGGGTAGGAGCTATGTTGTTCGGTCTCTTCAAAAATGTTAACGGGTGTGTGTTGGATTTTCCAAAAATAGTGCATTTTGGAGAATCTGACATGGGTGTGGCAACAATTTTTGGAGAGTCTGATCAACATAGGGTAGGAGTGGAATCTTCCTAGTTTCTTCTCGTCTAACTTGAGAAGGTGTGCTAGTGAGGAGAAAATACAGGAAGTACTCCAGGCAATTGTTGTAAGTTCCTCAAAGCAGTCACCATATACTCGAGAAGGTGTGTGCTAGTGAGGAGAAAATACAGGAAGTACTCCAGACAATTCTTGTTGGTTCCTCCAAGCAGTCACCATATACTCAAGCTGTTAGGATTTTGTTTGCTATGTTTGGTCTAGTCCATAAAGCTAGGCTGACTTCGTTGTATATTGTCTTCGACGTTGTGATTTGCTCCCATGTTTTACGTGTTTTTGTGATTTAAAAAAAAAAATGTTTTTGTGATTTTCTGCATTTTAGGGGCATCTATATCTGAGATACAGCTTGCGGTGTGTCTGATACACTGTAATGCGGAGGAAAGTGTCGGCAGGTTCAGTAAATATGGAAAGTATCGTTGTGTATGGTCATTAGGCTCCAAACTATAGCTTTTTTTGAGATTTCTCAGAGGTAAAACATAGATATTATTAATTTCATTTGATGACACTTACTCTGTGTAGTTAGAACCCAACAAGGGAGAGGAATAAAGGTTGGGAAATTGTCATGTCAGGGACACCTTTTAATGCTTTAAGTTTGCCCTTTTCCCTTACTGTGATTTTATGGCCTTCCTCCTTAACTGTCATTTTTAAGTTACAGCTCATGAGGTCTTTGAAATGAACTGTTTTGAACATAAGTCTGCTTCTGCTAATTACAGGGAATTTGGAAATGTGAAGAAGGCATTCACTCCTCCACGAGAGGTGCATGTTCAAGTAACCCATTCCATGCGCGATTGGGCTTCACAAAATCTCTTGATGCACCTAAAGCCTGTCGAGAAATGTTGGCAGCCTACTGATTTTCTTCCTGATCCTGGTTCTGAGGGATTTGATGAGCAGGTCAAGGAGCTAAGGGAAAGGTGTAAGGAAATTCCTGACTACTACTTTCTTGTATTAATTGGGGATATGATCACAGAGGAGGCCCTTCCAACTTATCAGACCATGATAAACACCCTAGATGGTGTTCGTCATGGAACTGGTGCCAGCCTCACTCCTTGGGCTATTTGGACTAGGGCATGGACAGCGGAGGAAAATGGGCATGGTGATCTTCTCAACAAATACTTTATCTTTCTGGAAGAGTTAATTTGAAGCAAATTGAAAAGACAATCCAGTACCTAATTGGTCCTGGGATGGTAAGATTTTTACAAGACCTTATGTTAAAGAGTGCAGCTTTGAGCAAGTGTTATACTGTCTCTCTATCTATCTGCATTTGGCATATCCCATGCTGTCATAAGATTTCTGATTTTTCTCCCACGTTAGTTCAGATGTCAAATTACGAAAAGTTTCAAATCATATGAAAACTTGTAAATGGGATGGTTCCTCAAATACTAAATAGATGAAAACTTGTTTTTAATTGTACTTGCACCTTGAATTTTGTTTTCCTAAAGTCAAAGAAATCCTAATCTTTCTTCCTCTATATTCAAATTGTAAATAACTATATGACCATTTCCAGGTTCCAAATAGCCCCACCTAGGTCTAGTGCAAATTCAGCAGGATAAGCTACGTATAATAGAATAGACCCTTGTTGTTCAACTCTTCCCTAGACCCCTGCTATGCGGGAGCTTAGTGCACATGGTTGAGTGACGAAGGAGAAGAGAGATAGCATCCTGACTGGCTAGGACTGCCCCTCTTAAAACATTTGTATCCTAGATTCATCCATCTAACAAGTCATATATAAAATGCATAATCTTGACTTAAGACAGGGAGATAAAAGAAAAAAGGGTACCAAAAGGTTCATCTTTATTGCTAATAACTATGCTTTTCCTTATGGCCTAAACACAATTGCAAAAACAAAAACCAAGGCTTTAGTGACGTAGCTTTAAACTCCCCTGCACAAACTTCATACCATACACTCAAAGATTCTCAACATAAATCAATGGCAAATTTAATGATCATAATTACCCTCCAACACAAGTGTATTCATCTCTTAATCTCTTTCCTCCAATTTTCTAATCCGCAGAACCAGTCCACATTACATAATCTTATACTCTGCGTCCTTAACTAGAAACATGCAGTACAAAAACCAATCCACTAGCACCGGAATCTGCCTCAAAAAGATGCAGCAAGAGTAGTAAGAGTACAAAATCATGCTTACTCCGTAGGCATCATAGGCCGACCCAAGCCAGAGTTAATAACTATACCGTACAGAGGATGTTATAAACTCTGCACTCAGAAAATGTCCCTGCAGTTCAATATAAGACAGTCAGTAAGAAGCAATGCAAAGCAAAACAATAATAAAAATGCAACACAATGCTATGCAATATAATGCAATGGCTAATGACCCTACTAGCATACACTCCATAGAAAATGTTGTGAGGTGGGACCCATGAGGGACTCGTGAGGTCCATATACGCTGCCTGGACTCGAACCAGGACTTTTGTCAATATAGTCTATTCGATTCAATAAATTTACTTCCAAGTCAAGCCCTCAGACCACATTTCACCACTTTAAGCATATTGCTTTCAATACAATGCCCATCTTGGCAAATTAACCCCTCATATGTGATAAAATGCCCGAAATTGGGTAAAACTCGACAATGATGTAATTTCAAGTCATAAAATAAGTCATCACCCGAGTTAAGTTTGAGAAAAGTAAGTAACAACCTACCTTGAAAGCCGAGAAACGTGCCACACATACATGCACACAGACATATATTTAAAGTACTTCTCTTAGTAGAATCACAGTTCTAAGGGAGGAATTTTATCCTAGATAGCAATGCAGTAATTCTTCATAACTGTTAGGGTACCAAATTCCATCAACTCAAAATCCCTATTGTTATTGTCACCACTCAATGATGGTCCCTTCTACTTAATTTCACTTCTAGAGCATCAATACTGATGGTGAGGAGGTGAAAGTAGAGATTAAAAAATATGAGGTGAAAGTGAAGAATATATCGGAAAATAGTTTTGTTGGAAAGTTGGAGGAAATCACGCCGTTAGACGTGAAGGACTATGAGGAGTTGGGGTTGATAATAGAACTAGAAGAATTAGGTGAAAGTAGTTTTGAAAATTCTAGCGCTTATTTTAATGCTCCATATAAGGTGCACAACACTAGCAATTTCAAAACTAGTTTGCCGTAATTCCTCTAGTTCTAAGATCAATCCCAACTCTTCATAGTCCTTCACGTCTAACGACGTGATTTCCTCCAACTTTCCAATAGAACTATTTTCCGATATATTCTTCACTTTCCTCCTCATCATTTTTAATCTCTACTTTCACCTCATCACCACTGGTAATCCTCCAGAAAAGGGGGGGGGGGGGGGGGGCATCATTGAGAGGTGACAATTACAATAGGGATTTTGAGTTGACTGAATGGATTTGGTAGCCTAACAGTTATGAAGAATTCCTACGGGTTATCAGTGTTTTTCTTTCTTTTGAGGAAATTGAAAATCAAATATTTTGATTTGGGATATGGAAATAGATGAAATTGAAGAAAAACGAATTGCAAAGAAAGAGAAAATCAATGAAATTGAAAAATCCTTTTAGGTTATTGAATTTTTCAGGGGATATGAAACTGGAAAGCAATTGAATATATCAACATTAATAGTTTAGAGGGGAAAGAGTGAAATTGGAAAATACTTTTAATTTCTTGACTTTCTTGAGATATGGAGGTAGAGAATGAATTGGGAATTAAAAGGAAAAGAGGAAGAAGATGAGATCTGACATTGAGAAAAAAAGAAGAAGATTAGATCTGAAATCGGGAAAAGAAAAAACTAAGGGAAAGAGAGAGAAAGGGAAGATGGGTTAAAATGAAATTTGTGTTATAGCATAGATCAAGTTATAAAGGAAATGAGTTAAACGGTGGGGGACTTAATTTGACGACACGTAGTAAATTTGGTATTTAAAATTTTTTAAAAAATTGGCTGATAAAACATGACGTGTTGTTAGATATGACATTCTATACCCAATTAACCCGTGGCATGAATAAGCCATAGTCATAACAATCATAACAAAAGTGGTACCTAATTTATCTGCTATAAAGGCATCAACAACAAATAAATGAGAAATTGCCAAGAAAAATATATTCCTATAAAGGAAAAATAACTACAATAAAATAGTGTGCTAATCAAAGTACAAGAGATAAACAGATAGTAAAAAAATCGAAGTTTAAGAACTATAGGAGAAATACTAGGGCTACCGCTATGGAAGGATATGCAAGAGAATATTCTACTACCTATTAACCTTCTAACCTAATTATCGTCTTCCACAACCTTCTATCTAAGGTCATGTCTTTGGTAAGCTACGACTGCATCATGTTCTATCTAATCACCTCTCCCCAATACTTATTCGGTCTACCTCTATTTATCTTGAAACCTTTCATAACCCCTCACACTTTTACATGGGCATCTATGCATTTCCTCTTCATATGCTTAAACCATCACAGTCTCGCTACCTGCATCATCCCCTCTATTGAGACCACTCCTACCTTATTTCAGGCATTCTTAATCTAATCTCTCATAGTATGCCGACACATCCACCAAAACATTCTCATTTCTGCAACTTTAATCTTATGAATGTAAGAGTTCTTGACTAGCCAACACTCCGCCCCATACTCTAACCACCACTCTGCAGAACTTGCCTTTGAGTTTTGATGACATCTTCTTATCACACAATACTCCAGATGCGAGCCTACATTTTATCCACTCTGCACCAATACGATGTGTGACATTATCATCACTTTGTCCATTCCTTGGATAATAGACGCAAGATACTTGAATCTTCCTTTCTTTTGAATGACATGTGCATCAAGCCTCACTTCTGCTCCACCCTTATTTTAACATACCAATAAATTGAAGCACTTTAATTTAAAATCTTAAGGTAATTAGTGCAGATTTTAGAGTGTTTACACACTCATAAATCCTAATCATAACTTATCACAAGTGAAAGAATGTTGTAAAAGAAAAACCCTAAACTCTCTGACACAATTAAATATGTATAAACCCCTTTAAAATGTTCCCGACTTGATGTGATACAGTAAATCTTTATAATAATACAACAAATTTTGTGTCTAGTTGATTTGGAGCACATTCCACTTGTGAAAAAGGTAAAAATTGAAAATGCAATATTTTGCTAAGTACTATCTTCTATTTTACTTTATGGTTTGATTTGGAATATATTTCAGAGGTGAAAAAGGTAAACATCTAATCAAGGAAAATGCTATAGGAGCCTTGAATTGTTAATTGTCATTTAGTATTTCCAAACCAACAAACAAAGCATTTTTCTTGTGTAAATGCTCTTTGTTTCCCCAGAACTCCACTGTTTTAGAATTTTTTTTATAAATAAATCGATGTGCTTCCTTTTGTCATCAAAAAATCAATGTGCTTCCTTCAGGTCAATTGATTTTATAGTCCTCAAATTCAAAATAGATGAGAACTTTTCTGAACTGCTTTTTTGTTTTGTACTTACACATTGAATTTTGTTTTCCTGGAGTCGAAGAAATCCTAAACTTTCTTCTTCTTTATTCAAATTGTACATGACTATGTCACCATTTCCTAGTTCCGAATAGCCCAGGCCTAAGTGCAAATATAGTAGGATAATCTGTGTATAATAGACCCTTCTGACCTTTCCCTGGACCTTGTGCATAGCGAGAGCTTAGTGCACCGACTGCCCTTCTTAAAGAATTTATATCCTAGATGCACCCATCTAATAAGTCATATATAAAATGCATTATCTTGACTTTAAAGGGAGATTAAAAAGGAACGTACCAAAAGTTTCATCTTTATTGCTAGTAACTATGTTTTTCCCTATGGCCTAAACACAATTTGCTGTCAACCAAGCTAACTTAGTAAGGGGCCTATGAGTTAGAAGTGGTGAAAAAGATTGGGCCGAGTAAAATGTTGGAGCATTTTATTTGGGAATCAGACCCAATTAGCATTTGGTTAAAAGGGAGAAGTGGTCTGAAAGAAGGGGTTATGCTTGTTATGAAGAAAATCTTTGTTCCTCTCATCTTTTTCTAGATCTATGTTTCTCATCCTCATTCTTATCAATATCCTTAGTTACTTGTTATTTCAAATTTTCTATTGTAAGTCAATAGTTTAAGTATTGCCGTTGTGGCTATCAGTGATTATATAATACTTGAGTATTTGTGTTGAGAATTCTGATTTGTCACATTGGTGCTTTCATCCATCTGTCTCCAACAACGGCGATATTTCTACCTAGATTCAGCAGTGATGGCAACCCAGAGAGCTGGATTTTCAGGCAGAGTTGTACTTCACAAATCTTGGCTTCGACGAGAATGACTGGCTTCCACTTCCTTCATTGTACCTTTATGGTGAAGCTTATTTCACAATAAGCTAATTCTTGACTGGAAGCATTTCAAGGGTAAAATTGCTCAGTGGTTTCAACAACAAACCAACAACAATGTAGTAGGGCGTCTAGCTAATTCATCACAAGTTCATTTTTAATTGCATTAATTATGTCCCTATAGTTTCACAATCAGCTGTGGTGTCTTCCAGTCATTTTGCCTATGAAACTGGTAACTCAAAGGCGGACCATGTGCTTGATAAATTGTCAGATGTATAAAAGTGTGGAGTCCTTGGCATTGATTACTGGAAGTAATACTGAGACTGAAGCTCTTGAAGACAGGGACTCACGTCATACTGGAACGCAAAGTCAGTAGAGGGAGCGAATTTGGTAACGGGACCTTTTTTAAATTCTGAAAATAAGGCGTTCGATGAAATGTCACACACAACAGTGAGCTCTGAAATTCATGATCTTTAACACTATTGTCCATGAGGGAGAAACTTTGCCACTACAGTGCGACGATAGCTTCTGTGAAGATGTCAGCTTGAATACGAAGGTGCCTACTGCGATGTTACATGATACGAAAGAATCTAATACTGAGGAGGAGTACAACCCACGAGATAATGTAGCTTTGTTTGACAAATGTCCTAAGCGTGATACATCGGGTTTTTCTGGTTCCTTTTCTGGCCAAGGTACTGTAATGTTGAATGTCAGTATGCAAATTGCTGCAATTGAATATCCATTTGATGGTGTCTAATGGGATCACACTATTCCTTGTTTGCATAATTCTCTTGAAGAAATGTGTGGGGGTAAACAAACTGGAGTGCCACCTTACCTTGACTTTTAGCTTACACAAATGCAATTGGGTTGATACTGGGCAGGAGTGCAATCTTCCTTGTTTCTTGTCGTCTAACTCGAGAGGGTGTGGTAGTGAGGAGAAAATGAAGGAAGTACTCCAGGTAAATTGTTGTAAGTCCTCCAAGCAGTCACCATATACTTGAGCTGTTAGGCTCTTGTTTGCTATGTTTGTTCTAGTCCATAAAGCAAGGGTGACTTCATCGTATATTGTCTTTGATCCTGGTCCTTATCTTGATTATGTCATGATCTATGCAATAGACTCTACTTTTGGAGATGGAAAATCTATAGAGGGGGGGGGGGGGGGGGTGCTGTAACAGTACTATTTGAACGCCCAGGTGTGAAGTTTTCTATTGGGCAAGTACTCTTTGTGCAAATTGGTATCACTTCGGACGTTTGCAATAAACTTGGCACTTATGTTTGCTGTCATATGGGACATGCACATATTTCCATTTGGAATCTGATGTCATACTATAGATGGTTCCTTTTGTAGTCCTGTGGACAATTGGCTCGACACTGTGCAGGATGATATAGGTGGTGCATTGATTGCTAATGAACCTTTAAATTGGTTACACTGCAAAGTTGTATGATTGGGGGTGTGTCCGTGGAGTTGAAATTGATATTAAGAGCTATGGTGCTTTCAACACTTCTTTTGCAAGTTACAAACTACTTGGAGAGTTTATAGAGAATTCATTTATATGTCTTTATAACGGTGTTACTACTGTTTTGTTGGATTGGATAGCAAGGCCAGGGACATATTCATTAAGGGATTTGCCACACTCTACACCTGCTGTGAAGAGTGAAGAGGAAGATAGTGGTGAAGCTATTGGCAAAAAGATGATAATTTCTCTAGTGAGGAAATTGGAATATTATGATGCTGCTATACTTAAGATTCCGACATTTGTTTATGTCACAACTACAGTGCGACAATAGCTTCTGTGAAGCTGTCAGTTTGGTCGTGTTGAACTCCTATTTTTGACATAAGACACTCTTTTGATTTTTACATTTGAATTCTTTCAGAAGGGATACGGACGACCACTACAAATAGAAATCAACAACCATTCTGCTGTCAAACTCGTCACTACAAAGGATTGATTTTGCCAAGCGTATTTTTGCTGGGCAATGTTGAAATGATGAGGTATCATATTAAAATCTGTTTGATCCATCTGTGCATCTGTTCAAAGCTAACAGTCTTGTAGAATATTAAGTATCTGTTCAAAGCTAATAGTCTCGTTGAAATATGATGTTTGTCATATATATATATATATATATAATTGTAGCATACATGTATATGATACATAGTGACCTGAATCAGATACATCTATCTATTTCCGAATTAACATTTCTGATGCATCTGTTTTCAGCATACATAGATTGAAATACATGTGTTTTTTTTTTTTCTCCTACCCAGTGTCCAGCCTCACTCCCTGAACTATTTGAACTAGGCCATGGACAGCAGAGGAAAGTAGGCATGGTGATCTTAATAAATATCTTTACCTTTCTGGTAGAGTTGATATGAAGCATATTGAAAAAACAATCCAGTACCTAATTGGTTCTGGGATGATTCGATTATTACCAGACCTTATGTTATCATGTAGGTTTGCTGAGGTTTATAATAAACAGTGCAGCATTTAGTTAGTGTTATCTGTCTGTCTGTATCATCTGCATTTGCACCAGTAACTGGTTTATGAATGAGTGCTCTTGGAATATCCGATGACTAAGTCACCATTTCCTAGTACCAAAAAGCTCAGGCTAGTGCAAATATAGCAGAATAAGCTATGTATAATAGACACTTCTGACCCTTTCCCCGGATTAGCACATAGAGGAAGCCCCTTTTAAGAGTTCATGTCCTAGATTCTTCCATCTAATAAGCCATGTATAAAATGCATAATCTTGACTTGAAAGGGAGATTAAAAAAAAAGGTTCATCTTTATTACTAAGAACTGTGTTTTTCCGTATGGCCTAAACACAATTGCAAAATTTAATACAAATCTAGTGAAGTAGGTGTAAACTCCACTGCACAGATTTCATACCATACCCTCAAAGTTTCTTAATACAAATCTACGGAAAATTTAATGTTCAGAATTGCCCTCCAACACAAGTGCATTCATCTCTTAATCTCTTTCCTCCAATTTTCTAATCCGTGGAGCCAGTCCACATACATAATCTTGTGCTCTGCGTCATTCACCAGAAAGATGCAGTATAAAAAGAAGTCCACTAGCACCTGAATGTTCCTCAAAAAGAGGCAGCAAGAGTAGTATGAGTACAAAATCATGTGTACTCCATAGGCATCATAGGCCTACCAACCAGAGTTAATAACTATAACGTAAAGAGGATGTTATAAACTGTGCACTCAGAAAATGTCCCTACAGTTCAGTATAAGATAGTCAATAAGAAGCAACGTAAAGCAAAACAATAATAAAAATGCAACGCAATATAATGCAATGCTAGTGACCTACTAACATACACTCCACAGGAAATGTTGTGAGGTGGGACCCATGAGGGACTTGTGAGGTCCATATACCCTACCTGGACTCGAACCAAGACTTTCGTCAATATAGTTTGTCCAATTCAATAAATTTACCTCCCAGTCAAGCCCTTAGACCACATTTCACCACTATAAGTATATTTCTTTCAATACAAATGTCAATCTTGACAAATCAACCCCTCATATGTGATAAAATACCTGAAATTGAGTAAAACTTGACAATGATGTAATTTCAAGTCATCACCTGAGTTAATTTTGAGAAAAGTAAGCAATAGCCTACCTTGAAAGTCGAGCAACGTGCCACACATAAATGGACATAGACATATTTAAAGTACTTCTCTTAGTAGCATCACGGCTCAATTATAAGGGAGGAATTTTATCCTTGATAGCAACGCAGGAACTCTTCATAACTGTTAGGGTACCGAATCCCATCAGCTCAAAATCCCTATTGTTATTGTCACCACTCAATGATGCTCCCTCCCACCTACTTAATTTCACTTCTGGAGGATCAATACTGGTGGTGATGAGGTGAAAGTAGAGATTAAAAATGTTGACGAGGAAATGAAAAATATATCAGAAAATAATTTTGTTGGAAAGTTTGAGGAAATCACGTCGTTAGACGTAAAGGACTATGAAGACCTGGGGTTGATAATAGAACTAGAGGAATTAGGAGAAAGTAGTTTTGAAAATTCTAGCATAGATTTTAATGTACCATATAAGGTGTACAACACTAGCATTTTCCAAATTACTTATCCCTAATTCCTCCAACTCTACAATCAATCCCAACTCTTTATAGTCTTTCACGTCTAACGATGTGATTTCTTCCAACTTTTCAATAGAATTATTTTTCGATATATCTTCACTTCCTCATCAACATTTTTAATCTCTACTCTACCTCATCACCACTGGTATTGATCCTCCAGAAGTGAAATTAAGTGGGGGCAGGGGGGAACCATCATTGAGTGGTGACAATAACAATAGGGATTTTGAGATGATTGAATGGATTTGGTACCCTAACAGTTACGGAGAGTTGCTGCAGATCATCAGTGTTTTTCTTTCTTTTGAGAAAATTGAATATCAAATATTTTGATTTGGGATATGGAAGTAGATGAAATTGAATTGGAAAGAAAGAGAATATCAATGAAATAGAAAAACCCTTATAGGTTCTTGAATTTTTCAGGGGATATGAAACTAGAAAGCAATCGAATATACTAACATTAATAGTTTAAAGGGGAAAGAATGAAATTGGAAAATCCTTTTCATTTCTTGACTTTTTTGAGATATGGAGGTAGAGAAAATTAAAAGAAAATTAATTGGAAATTAAAAGGAAAAGAGGATGAGATCTGAAATTGAGAAAAAGGGAAGAAGATAAGATCTGAAATTGAGAAAAAGGAAGAAGACGAGATCTCAAATTGAGAAAAAAAGAAGAAGAAGAGATCTGAAATTGAGAAAAAAAGAATGAAGATGAGATCTGAAATTGATAGAAAAAAAATGTGATCTGAAATTGAGAAAAACGGAAGAAGATGAGATCTGAAATTGCGAAAAGAAAAAACTAAGGGAAAGAGAGAGATAGGGAAGATGGGTTACAATGAAATTGGTGTTATAGCATAGATCAAGTTATAAAGGAAATGAGTTAAACGATGTGGGACTTAATTTGACGACACATAGTAAATTTGGTATTATTTTTAAAAAAAATTGGCTAATAAAATATGACGTGTTATTAGATATGACCTTCTATACCCAATTAACATGTGGCATGAATAAGCCATAGTAATAACAATCATAGCAAAAGTGGTACCTAATTTATATGCTATAAAGACATCAACAACAAGTAAATGAGAAATTGCCAAGATAAATATATTCCTAAAAAGGAAAAATAACTACAATAAAATAGTGTGCTAATCAAAGTACAAGAGACAAATAGATAGTAAATGAATTGAAGGACAAACAACGATAGGAGAAATATTAAGGTTACCGCTATGGAATGATATGCAAGAGAATGTTCTACTATAACCTTCAAACCTAATTCTTGTCTTCCACAACCTTCTATCCAAGGTCATGTCCTTGGTATGGTGCAACTACATCATGTCCTGTCTAATCACATCTCTTCTTCGGTCTACCTCTATCTATCCTGAAACCGTACATAACCCCTCACACTTTTACATGAGCATCTGTGCACCAATACATCAAATTAGCAGGCTAATATAGAAACTATAGCTATATTCTTGCATTGCGTATAGTCAATCAATTTTTAAAACCTTTTTTCGCTTTTACGAGTTAATTTTTTGGAATTATACGAGTTTTTTATTTTTTCGTGTGTATTAATCCATGGATCTAGCGCCTTGGAGCACCAATTTCTGAAAAAACTTTATGAGGACTTCCAGAATGAGCTGGGGAAGCATTTCGTATAGTCCAACTATTTTTAAAGCATATTTTCGTATTTACGAGCCAATTTTCAAAAATTATGCGGCTTTCTTGATTTTTCGTGTGTATTAGCCCATGGATCTAGTACCTTGGAGCACCCAAAAAGAATTTCTTAAGAAACTCTGAGGACCTCCGCAATCAGTTGGGAAAGCATTGCGTATAGTCCCACCAATTTTAAGGCATATTTCACATTTTCGATCCAACTTTTAGTAATTACGCGACTTTTTTGGTTTTCGTGTGTATTAGTCCACGGATCTGACACCTTGAAGCACCCAAAAAAATATCTAAAAAAGACCTTATTAGAACCTCCGTAATGAGTTGGAGAAGCATTGCATATAGTCCCACCATTTTTAAAGCATATTATTGCATTCACGAGCCAACTATTAGGAATTACGCAACTTTCTTGAATTTTTTTTGTGTATTAGCCCATTAATTTAGATCCTTGGAGCACCCAAAATAAATTCTGAAAAAACTTTATGAGGACTTCTGTAATGAGTTGGGGAAGCATTGTGTATAGTGCCACGATCTTTAAGGCATATTTTCGCATTTACGAGCCAACTTGTATGAATAACATGATTCTTAGTTTTTCCTATATATAAGCCCATGGATTTGGCGCCTTGGAGCACCAAAAAAAAAATTCTAAAAAACTTTATGAGGTCCTCTGTAATGACTTGGGGAAGCATTGCATATAGTCCCAATATTTCTTAAGGCATTTTTCGCATTTACGTGCAATAATTTAGAAATTACGCGATTTTCTTTGTTTTTCGTGTGTGTTAGCCCATGTTTCTGGAGCCTTGGAGAATCCAATTTTTTTTTAAAACATTTTATGAGGACCTCCATCATGAGTTTGGAAAACATTGTATATAGTCCCGCCATTTTTATGACATATTTCTGTATTTACGAGCCAACTTTTAGAAATTACGCGACTATTTTAACTTTTCGTATGTATTAGTCTATGGCTCTGGCGCCTAGGACCATCCCAAAAAACTTTCTAAAAAAACTTTATGAAGACCTCCGTAATTAGTTGGGGAAACATTGCGTATAGTCCCACTATTTTTTAAGGCATATTTTCACATTTACAAGTCAACATTTAGAAATTACGCGACTTTCTTGGTTTTCATATGTATAAGTCCATGGATCTAGCGTCTTGGTTCACCCGAAAAAAAATTCTGAAAAAAACTCTATGGGGACCTCTGTAATGACTTGGGGAAGCATTATATATAGTCCCACAATTTTTTAAGGCATATTTTCGTATTTACGCGCCAACTTATGGAAATTACGCGACTTTTTTTATTTTTCGTGTATATTAGTCTATGGATCAGACGCCTTTGAGCAAACAATTTTTTTTAAACAAAAAACTTTATGAGGACCTTTGTAATGAGTTGGGGAAGCATTATGTATAGTTGCACCATTTTTAAGTCATATTTTCACATTTACGAGCCAACTTTTAGAAATTACATGATTTTCTTACTTTTTCGTGTGTATTAGCCCATAGATCTAGCGTCTTGGAGCACCCAAAAAATATTTCACAAAAAAAACTTTATGAGGACATCCGTAATGAGTTGGGGAAGCATATAGTCCTACCATATTTAAAAGATATATTTTCAAATTTATGAGTACCTCCTTAATGTGTTGGGGAAACATTGTGTATAGTCCTACCATTTTTAAAGACATATTTTCAAATTTACAAGCCAACTCTTAGAAATTTCGTGACTTTCTTTATTTTTTGTGTGTATTAGCCCATAGATCTGGCGTCTTGGAGCACCCAAAAAATATTTCACAAAAAAACTTTATAAGGACATCCATAATGAGTTAGGGAAGCATGCGTAGTTCCACCATTTTTGAAAGTACATTTTCGCATTTACGAGCCAACTTTTATGAATTACGTGACTTTCTTGGATTTTCATGTTTGTTAGCCCATGTATCTGGTGCCTAGGAGCACCCAAATTTTTTTTTGAAAAAACTTTATAAAAACCGCCGTAATGAGTTGGGGAAGCATTGCGTACAGTTCGACCAATTTTTTAATGCATATTTTCATATTCACTGGTCAAGTTTTAGGAATTACGCAACTTTTTTTTATCTTTCGTGTGTATTAGCTAATGGATTCGGAGTCGTTAAGCACCTAAATAAAATTTAAAAAAAGCATTACGAGAATCTCCGTACTGAGTTGAAGAAGCATTGAGTTTAGTCCCACCATTTTTAAGGCATTTTTTTGCATTTAATAGCTAATTTTTAGGAATTACGCGACTTTCGTAATTTTTGGTGTGTATTAGCCTAAGATTGGGCATCGGACCGGACCGGGACCACCGGATCGGAATGAACCCGAACCAGATCGAAACGAGATGGGTTGACCGATTTGTTGATCGGTACCAGGATGAATCGGACCGAAATTATCGGGATGAATACTCGGTTCTGTCCCGTCCCACTATATACCGGGATGGTACCAGAATGGATCGAAATGAAACGAGACGGGATGACACATATCTCAAAAAATAATAATCTTTTTAGTTATTTTGAATTACGAAAATATGAATGTTTTTTTATTTTTCTAAGTTTAATAGTTTTGAATTTATAATGTAATTTTACTAAAGTTTATTTTAAACTTTAAAGATATTTTTTAAGTGTCGTTGGGGCCTTGGGGCAGTGGGGCAAGGGCGCAGGCTTTCACGGTGTCCAATGGCCAAATGTGTCATTGGACTTGGCTTGGAGACGTTTGAGTGGACAGCTGTTGTAAGCTTGCACTTAGCAACTTTGACCACAGACTTTAACAGGCCTGTTGTCACGCCCCGAGCTAACCCCAAGGCGCGAACACAGAACCTAGGATCACAAGTGACCCCAAGTTAATCCTGCTGGCATAATCATGAGCATACTAAAGATAAACTGAGAAATAAAACTGTTGCGGAAGCTAATAATAAGTAAATATGAAATGATAGGGAATATCCATATATTAAAACTGAATATCAAATCTGAGAGTTTAATACAAAAGAAACATCAAACTCAAATATTAAGTTGAATCTGACTATGTCTGAAAATTGCCTCTAATTGACTAAAAGTGATGGGACATGCCCCAGCTAAGTCTAGCAAAACTGAAACTAAAAGACTGAAATAATGAGAAGATAACATGATTATTGTCCTCGAAGAATGAGGACTCACCACTGATGCTGGTGAACTGGAGATCGAGAACCAATCTTAGCATGATCTGGATGCTGAGAATCTGAACCTACATCACAAGAAGATGTACACAAAGTATGCGTCAATACTTGAAAGGTACTGAGCATGCAGGATAGAGTAAAGCTAAAATAAACATATAACTGAACAAGCAATAAAGCAAGAGTATAATTTGAACATGATATAGATACTGAATACTGAGCTAACTGGATGCAATGACCAAATTTAGACATGATGTTGAATACTAATTATACTGAAATATGGTCAATGCAATGGAGTCTGACTGAACTGTGGGAGCTACTAATAACCGATAATAAAATCTCATGAGCTAAATGTGGAGTTCGATGTATACACCCCATTGAGAGGATCCAATACACCCGGCCAAAGGTGTAGAGGCATGTTGGCATGATCACTAAAATAATGCCCACAGAGGGGACTTACAACCTACGTGGCTCGTAGTTTTGGGACTATATGGGTGACTGACCCTAGTCCAACTCGGTATTCTGCTACTCCCAATAGATTAAATGACTAACACATTATGACTGAATTTCTATAATATACTGGATAGCTCAAAACTAATTTGCAAACTAAGAATGCACATTAATATGTTGAAAGTAATGCATTCGAAAATCGAGGCATGTATATCTGAAATATTGAAATATCTAAGCTAGTATGTGTAATTCAAGAACTAAAAAACTACCAAGCTAGGGTTTTGAAATTCATGCAAGAAACAAAGTAATAACAAGATAATTTGATTTGGAACATATAAATAACTAATTCATGATAATCTGCTGAAGTTCTAAAAACCCTAGGTCTAGTTAATAATAGGGAATCAAGAATCTGATTGAATTCTAGGGACCTAATGGGCGAAAGAAACCCACTAATGAAATCCCACATACCTGGTGACAAATTCCATAGAGAAATCTTTCGATTTAGGAGCTGGAACTGATGGAACCTTGTTGCGTTCTTGAACTAGGGTTGCTCGCCTCTTGCTCCTCTCTCTTCTAATTATCTAAGTTTTGATGAAAGATCTGACTTAGATAATTTCTAGTTATGTTTCTAGGCTAAAACTAATCAAAACCATATAGTTTAGGGTTAAAACGACGTAGTTTATGAAGTCCAATAAAATAGGAAAAGACCAAAAGACCCCTGACTGAAACTACTGACGAGGCTAACCACGGCCACCTTCACGGACCGTGAAAGGGACCACGGACCGTAAAGTGGGTCGTGGTCTTCACTTGGTGACTACTAAGCTGAGGGTCTGTCTCACAAGCCTTACCATGGCCGTTGTGAGGGACCACAGACCGTGAAGGTCCTCGTGGTCCTCACTTGGCCTAAGGTCTGGTGGCTCAGGATTTAAGGGTCTACTGGTTAGGTTTCACGGACGCCCCCACGACCCGTCTTCAGGACCAAGAACCGTAAAGGTCCCCGTGGTCCAGGACCAAGAACCGTGAAGGTCCCCGTGGTCCTTACTTGGGCGAAGGGTGTTTGAGGGCTAGGCTAAGGAGGCTACTGCCTAGACGTCACGGACGCCACCAAGACCTCACGGATCGTGAAGGTTCCCGTGGTCTGACGTTTGGGCCTAATAACTTCCAAGTCATGACCATGGGTAGGTCAACGGACCGTGAACCCTACCATGGTTCAATGCTTCAGGTAGTTTTCTATAATTTTTTTCTAGGTTTGGTTTTCGAGGTGTTGCACCTGTTTTTTTTTAATGAAAAAGACCAGGTTTCTAAGCTCGATGTGGGAAATGGAGGTTCTGGAGACAGGCTACCTGTGTTGCAAGCTGCAGGCGCAGGCGCAGGCTTATTTTTTTATTTTTTTTGTTGTAAATATGCCTATATATAAATTATAAAATATAAATTAATTAATAAAAAATAATTAACCGAAATAAATCGGTACCGGTACACCAGTATCAAATCCTGATACCGTTCCATTTCGAGTACCTATTCACAGTGTCGCATTTTGTCCCGAAGACTACCTGATCAGAACGGATCAGAATAATACCGGACCGGTACTGGTACAATCCGGTCCGGTGCCCAGCCTTATATTAGCACATTGATCTGGCGCCTTGGAGCACCCAAAACATTTTCTGAAAAACTTTATGATGATCTCTGTAATGAGTTGGGGAAGTATTGCGTATAGTCCCACCATTTTTTAAGTCATATTTTTGTATTTACAAGCCAACTTTTAGGAATTATGCGACTTTCTTGATTTTTGTGTGTATTAGCTCATGGATCTGGAACTTTGGAGCAATCAAAAATAATTCTGAAAATTTTTTACGAGAATTTGTGTAATGAGTTAGGGAAGCATTGTGTATAGACCCACCATTTTTTAATGCATATTTTTGCATTGACGATCCAATTTTTATGAATTACGCGACATTTTTTATTTTTCGTGTGTATTAACCCATGGATACGGCGCCTTGGAGCATCCAAAAAAAACTTCTTTAAAAACTTTATGAGAACCGTCATAGTGTATTGGGTAAACATTGCGTATAGTCCCCCATTTTATTAAGGAATATATTTGCATTTACGAGCCTATTTTTATTATGTGACTTTCTTAATTTTTGTGTGTATTAGCCCATGGATCTGGCGCCTTGGAGCACACAAAAAGAAATTCTAAAAAACTTTAGGAAGACTTCGATAATGAGTTGGGAAAACATTGTGTACAGTCCGACCATTTATTTAGGGCATAATTTTGCATTTAAAAACTTTTAGGATTTATGAAACTTTTTTATTTTTTCGTAATTATTAGCCCATGGATCTAGTGCCTTAAAGCAGCAAAACTTTTTTCTAAAAAAACTTTATGAGGATCTGCGCAATGAGTTGGGGAAGCATCCTATAGTCATGCCATTTTTTATGATATATTTTTGCATTTATGAGCCAACTTTTAGAAATTATGTGACTTTATTTATTTTTCTTGTGTTAGCTCATGGATCAAGCGCCTTGGAGCACAAAATAAATTCTGAAAAATCTGTATGAGACCTCCGTAATGAGTTGGGGAAGCATTGTGTATAGTCCCACCATTTTTAAGGTATGTTTTTTGCATTTATGAGCCAACTTTAGAAATTACGTGGTTTTCTTGATTTTTCGTGTGTATTAGTCCATGAATTTGACACCTTGAGGCACTCAAAAAAATTAAAAAATCTTTATAAGGACCTCCATAATGAGTTGGGAAAACATTGTGTATAGTCTCACCATTTTTTAAGGCATATTTTCACATTTACGAGCAATTTTTTAGAAATTACGCGACTTTCTTGAATTTTTGTGTGTATTAGCTCATGGTTCTTGCTTCTTGCAACACCCAAAAAAAAATTAGAAAAAACTTTATGATGACCTGTGTAATGATTGGAGAAACATTATGTATAGTCCCACCATTTTTAAGACATATTTTCACATTTACTAACCAACCTTTAGAAATTACGTGATTTTCTTGATTTTGTGTATGTGTATTAGCCCATTGATCAGGCGCCGTAGAGCACCCAAAAAAAATTTGAAAAAATTTATGAGCACCTCTATAATAAGTTGGGGAAGCATTGTGTATAATCTCACCATTTTTAAGGTATTATTTCACATTTACGAGCCAACTTTTAAGAATTACGTGAATTACGTGACTTTTTTTATTTTTCGTGTACATTAGCTCATGTATATAGCGCATTGGAGCACCCAAAGGAATTCTAAAAAAACTTTATGTGGGCCTCTGTAATGAGTTGGGGAAGCATAGCACCATTTTAAAGGTATATTTTTGTATTTACGATCCAAATTTTAGGAATTACGCGACTTTTTTGATTTTTCGTGTGTATTAGTCTATGGATCTAGCGCTTGGAGCACCCGAAAAAGTTTTATGAAAAACTTTATGAGGACCTCCGTGATTAGTTGGGGGAATCATTGCGTACAGTCCCACCATTTTTTAAGACATATTCACATTTACGAACCAACTTTTAGAAATTGCGTAACTTTCTTGATTTTTCAAGTGCATTAGCCCATGGATCTGACGCCTTGGAGCACCCAAAAAAAATTTGAAAAAAATTATGAGCACCTCCATAATAATTTGGGGAAGTATTGTGTATAATCTCACCATTTTAAGGTATATTTTCACATTTATGAGCCAACTTTTAGGAATTACGCAACTTTCTTTATTTTTCGTGTGTATTAGCTCATGTATATAGCGCCTTGGAGCACCCAAAAAAATTCTAAAAAAACTTTATGTGGGCCTCTGTAATGAATTGGGGAAGCATAACGTATAGTCCCACTATTTTTAAAGGTATATTTTCGTATTTATGATCCAAATTTTAGGAATTACGCGACTTTCTTGGTTTTTCGTGTGTATTAGCCCATGGATCTAGCACTTGGAGCACCCAAAAAAATTTTCTGAAAAAACTTTATGAGGACCTCCGTAATTAGTTGGGGAATCATTGTGTACAGTTCCACCATTTTTAAGGCATATTTTCTCATTTACGACCTAACTTTTAAGAATTACGCGATTTTCCTGATTTTTCGTGTGCATTAGCCCATTGATCTGGCTCTTTGGAGCACCCAAAAAACATTCTGAAAAAACTTTACGAGGACCTCCTTAACGAGTTGAAAAACATTGTGTCCAGTCTCACCATTTTTAAGGTATATTTTCACATTTACGAGCCAACTTTTAGAAATTACGCGACTTTTTTTATTTTTCATGTATATTAGCTCATGAATTTGGCACCTTGAAACACCTAAAAAATTCAAAAAAAAAACTTTATGATGACCTATGTAATGAATTGGAGAAGCATTGTGTATAGTCCCATCATTTTAAGACATATCTTCACATTTACGAGCCAACTTTTAGAAATTACACGATTTTCTTGATTTTTCGTATGTATTACCCCATTGATTTGGCACCTTGGAGCACCCAAAAATAATTCTTAAAAAATTTTATGAGCACCTCCGTAATGAGTTGGGGAAGCATGTGTATAATCTCGCCATTTTTTAAGGTATATTTTCACATTTACGAGCCATCTTTTAGAAATTATGCAACTTTCTTTATTTTTCGTATGTATTAGCTCATGGATCTGGCACCTTGGAGCACCCGAAAAAAATTCTTAAAAAACTTTATAAGGACCTCCTAATGAGTTGGGGAAGCATAGCGTATAGTCCCACCATTTTTTGAAGGTATATTTTAGTATTTAAGAGCCAAATTTTAGGAATTTCTTGACTTTCTTGATTTTTCGTGTGTATTAGCCCATGGATCTGGCGCCTTGGAGCACCCAAAAAAGTTTTCTGAAAAAACTTTGTGATGATCTCTGTAATTAATTGGGGAAGCATTGTATATAATCTCACCATTTTTAAGGCATATTTTCTCATTTACGACCTAAATTTTAGGAATTACGCGACTTTTCTGGTTTTTCGTGTGCATTATTAGCCCATGGATCTGGCGCCTTAGAGCACCCAAAAAAAATTTTTGAAAATACTTTATGAGGACCTCCTTAATGAGTTGCGGAAGCATTGTGTATAATCTCACCATTTTTTAAGGTATATTTTCACATTTATGAGACAACTTTTAGGAATTACGCAATTTTCTTTATTTTTCGTGTGTATTAGCTCATGGATATGGTGCCTTCGAGCACCCAATAAAATTTATGAAAATACTTTATGAGGACATCCGTAATGAGTTAGGGAAGCATTGTGTATTGTCCGACCATTTACCAGGCATGTTTTTGCATTACAAGCCAACTTTTAGAAGTTATACAACTTTCTTGGTTTTTCGTATGTATTCGCCCATGAATTTGGTGCCTTGGAGCATCCAAAACTTTTTCTAAAACAACTTTATTAAAACCTCCGTAATGATTTGGGAAAGCATTGTGTATAGTCTCACGATTTTTTAAGGCATATGTTTGAACCATCACAGTCTCGCTTCCCGCATCGTGTCCTCCATTAAGACCACTCCTACCTTATTTTGGATATCATCATTCTTAATCGAATCTCTGATAGTATTCCAACACATCCACCATAACATTCTCATTTCCGCAATTTTAATCTTGTGAATATGAGAGTTCTTGATTAGCCAACACTCCACCCCATACTCTAACCACCACTCTGCAGAACTTGTCGTTAAGTTTTGATTGCATCTTCTTATCACACAATACTCCAAATATATAATGCACGATGTGTGACATTATCATCACTTTGTCCATTCCTTGGATAATAGACTCAAAATACTTTATCTTTCTTTCTTTTGAATGACATGTGCATTAAGCTTCACTTCTACTCCACCCTTATATTAACATACCAATAAATTAAAGCACTTCAATTTAAAATCTTAAGGTAAAAGTGTTTACAAACTCATAAATCCTAATTGTAACTTATCACAAGTGAAACAATGTTGTAAAAGAAAAACCCTTTGTTAATTACCATTTAGTAAGTCATATAGTTCATCCATTTACTAAGTCATGTATATAATGCATAATCTTTGACTTGATAAGAAAAAAAGAAATAGGGTACCAAAAGGTTCATCATTATTGCTAAGAACTATGTTTTTCCCTATGGCCTAAACACAATTGCAAAAAGAAAAACCAATACTCTAGTGAAGTAGCTTCAACTACCCTGCACAGACTTCATATCATACCCTTAAAGTTTCTTAACATAAATCTATGGCAAATTTAATGATCAGAAAGTAATATGACATTGCCCTCCAACACAAGTGCATTCATATCTTAATCTCTTTACCAAAAATCCAGCTGAAAGGAACGGGACTTCGCTGCTTGGCCCTTGCCTGTGCTCTCTCCTCCAATTTTCTAATCCGCGGAGCCAGTCCACATACATAATCTTGTGCTCTGCGTCCTTCACTGGAAAGACCAGTCAATTTTTCCACTTCCCATCTCCCCACCAGGAATTCCAGAATATCTGCATAGTCCTTGGCTGTGTATACACCAAGCCGATGAGCTACAGCAGAGAAGTGTTCAAAGAGGTTGTCATCCCTGCCATCATACATCAGATGAGCGGGCATTGAGATTTTTTTCCTCATCATGTCACCAATAGCCAATATGGCACCATCAGGATCAACCTCGAGTAGCTTCTCAACGATCTTGGTATATGCAGTTTCATGGCGCTTCTCGTCTGCAGCAATTGAACCACATATCTGTGCTAGTTTCATATCCCCATGCTCCTTCGCGAGCCTAGCTGTGTTTCCATGTGAAACAAAGGTAGCCCTTTCTTGGAAAGAAGTGTAGACGAAACCTAGATAGGGGTTGTTTTCCGTGCGAGGATCCTGGAAATATAAGAGTGCATGGAAGTACGAACCAAATTGAGTATAGATAGATAATTATATAACAAGTTCAATCTCAAGATTTCTATTTTCATGGAATCAACAGTTATAAACACGTAAGCTGTAGCTAATGTACCCACAAATTGTGGCACCAAAGCTATAGTACACTATAGTTGCATTTCAAGTCTATAGAGAGTGCACAAGGGATGCAATGAGTTACGTAAGCAAAACTACAACCTGACAGATTGCTTCTTAAAATTTCAAATGTGTCACCATATTTAGATTGCTAGCAAGTAGTCAATGAGGTTGAAGGAAATATCACATACAAGAAAATGAACTAAAGTATACTGAACTACATGAAGAGTCCAATAAAAAAGGTGCAACTCAATCTAGCAATTAATGAAACTTAGCAGCATCAGGTATTACATTTTTTTTTTTCTTACTTCTATCCCCTCTCCCAGGAAAACGAGAAAGGCTGATAATCGAGAGCTTAGCATGCACATCATATATGGTGTGCATGCAAAATATAGGATCAGGAGCTTTTCATAATTTGACATCTGAACTAACCATATAAACCAACTCTGGAGAAAAATCAGAAAGCTTATGAAAGCATGGGAGGTAGATACCATACACAGTATAACACTTGCTTAAAGCTGCACTGTTTATTATAAACATCAGCATACCTATTTTTTAGCTTAAAAATGATTTGACTCCATATGAAACCATTGGAATTTAATCCTGTAATCTTATACTAACAATATGATAATTGATAACATAAGGTCTGGTAAAAATCTTACCATCCCAGAACCAATTAGGTACTGGATTGTCTTTTCAATTTGCTTCATATCAACTCTTCCAGAAAGATAAAGATATTTGTTGAGAAGATCACCATGCCTATTTTCCTCCGCTGTCCATGCCCTAGTCCAAATAGCCCAGGGAGTGAGGCTGGCACCAGTTTCATCACGAACACCATCTAGGGTGTTTATCATGGTCTGATAAGTAGGAAGGGCCTCCTCCGTGATCATATCCCCTATTAATACAACAAAGTAGTCGTCAGGAATTTCCTTACACCTTTCCCGTAGCTCCTTGACCTGCTCATCAAACCCCTCGGACGCAGGATCAGGAAGAAAATCAGTAGGCTGCCAACACTTCTCGACAGGTTTTAGGTGCACCAAGAGATTCTGTGCAGCCCAATCGCGCAGAGAATCAAAAACTTCAATCTTTTCTGGTGGCATGGAATGGGTTACTTGAACATGCACCTCTCGTGGAGGAGTGAATGCCTTCTTCACACTTCCAACTTCCCTGTAATTAGCAGAAGCAGACTTAGGTTCAAAACTGTTCACATTGAAGACCTCATGAGCTGTAACATAAAAATAACAGTTAAGGAGGAAGGCAAACTTAAAGCGAACTTGAAGCATAAAAAGGTGTCCCTGACATGACAATTTCACAACCTTGATCCTTCCCCCTTGTTCATATATCTATGATGTGGTGCTAACTACAGAGCAAGTGTCGTCAAAGTTCCATTCATATAGAAATGACTCTTTGAATTCAAGTTTTCCCTCACAAAGAAGCATCTCACAGAGATAGTGTCATAAAACTGTAGTGTGCAGATTTTGACAGGAAAAATGATGGAAGACAGGACCAATAATTTTTTATAAAATTTATTTTCCAAGATAAATAACAAGGGCATATATTTGTAGAAAGAGAGAAATATATGACCTGAAAGACTGAGCCTATATATTTAGTCCATCGTAACATTGGAAGACTGAGTCTAGATATCTGAAATATTAATTGTTTGGTGAAGTATGCAATCCTATATCACCAAACAAGATTAACCATCACTCAAACAATAGAACTAAGCACAATCACCTATAAATTGTATTAGTTTATACGTTATACAAGTATGCAGAAACTAAAGCAATAGAAATATACAAAATTTAAGTTAGCTTTTAACAAACAGAAGATATAAATGCCAACTGCCAACCAATTCCATAACAATCAAAGAAGCTGAGCAATACCAAACAGCTACACCTACCGGCAAACAAGAAAAGAACAGCATAACTATTATAGGAAACATTGACTTTAAGCAAAAAATTGACAATTAAATACAGAGCACCACGGCAAGACCTAATTCTCAACCACAGTTGGTAAAATGTACAATTCCTGGACACCCCCCACCCCAAAAAAAAAAAAAAAAACACCAAATAGGACTTCCCTTTAGGACCTTTCTGAATAGATATCTATTAAACAAAAGAAAAAGGCAAGCACTGCATGCATTAACACAACTAGTAAACCAACAAAATTTAAAGCAAAACTAAACTTAAGGAAGAATTCACAAAAAAGAAAATCATTGGAGAGATATTTGAAGCAAAAATCAAATAGAAGGAAAAAATCACAGATCCATACATACAACAATCAAAATCACATTGATTTCGTTGTGATTAGAACATACATCACTATCCAAAAAAGACATTTTTAAAGGCAGTAAAACAGGATCCTTGATTTAACCATGAAATTCCTAGATATCAACGATGCCTTGAATAATTAGACGAAAAGAAAAAGAAGACAGATAGCAAGATAATCGCCATGTAACAAACTAAGCTACAAATAAAGCAGAACAAGACACCATTTCCCAATTTAGAAAAAAGGTGAATTTTTTATTTTAAATATTTCTTGATAAGAGCTTCCTTAACACCAACCACTACCACCATTCACCAGTCCAATCAATAGATACAAGAAAACCAAAATTACAATCACAAACACACACCAGAAACATGCAGTTTGGCACAGAGCAATCGAAAAATCCTTATAAAATCATTTTCCATGATACAAACACTTCTCCTTCATATGAAAATGCACCCAGTCTAGCTAAAAATCAAGGCATAAACACTAGTTACTTGAAACAACAAAACAATAATAAGCAAAAACGAAACCGACCCATTTCCCACCGAATCAAAACAAGGGGAAACAAACCACATTGGGAGATACCCATTTTCCATGATACAAACATTTTTTCAAATTCAAATGAAATGCACCCAGTATATCTCTATCAGTAAATTCGTAAACTAAAGCCTTGAAACAAGAGAACATAAATGAAACTAAATCGAAACTGATCCACTTCCCATATGATCAAAAGAAGATGAAACAATCAAACAAAAACCAAATTGAGAGATACCCATTTCCCATGAAACAAACATTTTTCAAAATTCAAAATTGAAACAAACCCAATGTAGCTAAAACTCAAATCACATAACAAATCAAAAGAATGAAAAACAAAGCACATTGAGAGATACCCATTCTCTCCAAATTCAAATGAAACAAAACAAAACCGACAAACACCCCACGTTGAGAGATACCCATTTCATCAAATTCAAAACTGAAACACACCCAATGTAGCTAAAACTCAAATCACACAAACAAAACCAATAAACCAAAACCGACCCACTTCCCCAAAAATCAAAAAAAATGGAAAACAAACCACATTGAGCGACTCCCATTAGCTCAAAACTGAAAACAAAGAAGCAAAAAATACTCACACAGAAGGTCGATGAATGGTTGAAGCCATGAAAACTCGCTGAGATCTGGCTGAAGAACAAGGAAATGGTAACATTTTGTGAGATTTTAACGACACCCCATTGGCATTCAGTGCCATTGTTGATGCTCTGTTTTTCACCTCGACTCTTTCGCCTGAGCAATTTCGTTGTGATCACTGTACACTAGCTGAGTTAAAGGTGGAGACTGGAGAGAGAGAAACGGAACAAATAGCCAAATATATAAGCCTTATAAGTCGACAAAACCCATCTGGAAACAAAACTAAACTGACCTTCTACTTGAGGAAAATTACTCAAATGCCATTTTTGTCCTTTCGGGGTTCGTATTAAAGATCCTACTAATCAAGATTTACACCCGCATAAAAATGATTTCTCATGTGATAACTTAACTAATAGATTTTTTTTTTTCTTGATTTCAATTTTTACTAATCTTCTGAGATAATAGTTTTAGTTGAGTGATTATCTGAGAACTCAACCGATATAATTAAGGAGAATCATTTTTCTATAATATACCAAAATCTTTTTATTACCTCTGTTTCAATTTGTTTATCATATTTTGACTTAGCACAATGTTTGAGAAAGTAAAAGAGATTATTCGCACGCCAAATACAATATTCTTTAAGCTTGTGGTTTTAAACGTATAACGTAGAAAATTAAAATTATAGAGTTGTTAAAAAAAGAACAAAAATATTTTTTTTAAAATAGACTAAAAGAAAAGTAAGATAAACAACTTAAAAGGAGATTAATACGTAAGGGCTAAGGCTCTTTGGTCTATTTGGCTTTGTTTTTTAGCTTATCATTCTCTAATACCCGCATAAAAGTTCTGATTATAATTCATATTCTTGTCGTATAAGACATAAGTAAGGAAAAACATTTTTCATTAGATTTTTTATATACATTTAAGGTTTTCTTATTATTCTAACTCTATTTTTTAATTTATCATCAGGTGTTCAATACTCATATTGAGAACTTATAAATAATTAAGAAAAAATACTTCTTATCTAGAAAATCTATCTAAAACTCGAATTTGAAAGCTCTGATTAAACCATCGTCACAATCGTTAGTGATCATTGTATACACGTAAGAGAGTGCATACTTTTTTTTTTGCTGATCATATTAAGAGAAACGAAAACACACGTAACGCAAGTTGGCAAATTTATTTTTTTATAAATTTTTTAATTAGTTTTTTTTTTTTTGTTCTTTTTTTACTTTGGACAAAACCGGAATTCTAAACTAACCAATTTAATAATCAGTGGGTATTTGATCCTGTGGGTATATAATATATAAAGTTAATACATTTAGGTGGTTTTATTATTTTTCTATTGTTATTGACTAACTAATTTTGTCTGGTGGTTAAAACAATTTTTTTTAAAAGAATATTTTTCTAATATCTGAATCTGAAATTATTTTAGTCTTCAAATCAAAAGAGTTCAGATTTTTCTCTCATTTTGTATCACTTAATTATAAAATTATTTTTTAAACTAATAGAGCTTCTAATCTAAATGGTATCAAATTCATTGCAACTCAATGTTTTTAATATTTTTATATTTTCAATATGAATCGTTGATTCTTCGTAATTAATATCAGCTTAAATTGATTATTTATAATTTTGCATGCATATAAATAAATATTCCTTCTATCCTAATTACTTATCCACTTTTAAATTAGCACACCTATTAAGAAATCAATATTTGACATAGCGAGTTTACCATTTTACCGACAGTGAGTTTACCATTTTACCCCTATTAATTATGAAGTGGATGAATTAAAAACTTAATATTTTCAAGAAGTTCTACATTTTTCAAAGTAATTAATTGAGGGTTTAATAAGTAAAAAAAAACTATCCTTTCTTGATTTGTAAAAAGAAAGTAGTTAGGGACAACTAAAAAAAGAAATATGGATAAGTAATTAGGAACAGAGGGAGTAATAAACAAAAAATTTAATTATATAGTTGGTTGATTAATTATATAATTCAGACCGTGAAATCAATTACTAAAATGTAACACTTCACATCAAAATATCTTTAAATTGTGAAAAAATTATATATCTTTGTCAAATAAATAAAATCAATTGGTTAGGCAAACTTTTAAATACCAAAAATACTTATAGTTTACATTTTGATATATTAAATGTAAAAAATGAATAAGTAACAATCATTTTTTAGTATAAAGAGCATTACATATTCTAAGAAAAGCAACTATATCTTAGAAGATTACATAAATATTTAAAATTGAGGTCATTTAACTTCGAAACGGATTTCATAATTTACATTTAATATATCAAAATGTAAACTATTAGACCAAAAAGTGAATGGAACAATAAGTATCCATCGTTCATCTTTCAAGATATAGTTTCAACTTATTGAAATTGTAATCTTAAACAGGAAGATATAAAGTCAAGGTTAGCAAGTAACAGAATATTTTCACATTTTATGTGTGACCTTAGTATTTAGTTGTTGCGTCATTTATGTTCTTTAATGTGTATTGCTTCATTCATCTTATATCTTACTATTTCATTGTCACATCTTTTTACAACGCTACTTATATAACTTCTCTTTCGAATCGAGAATTTATCTCAACTCAAAATTTCCTCCATTTATTTAGAGATAATACCAATTTATAGGCAAAGAGATCAACTCAAAATTTCAAGTTTTTCTTGAGTGGTTCGATATTCATATCAAATAGGGGCTCATTCAGGGTAAAACTCCCTACTTTACAGCACAACAAATGTGACATTTACATTCTTTATTTGTCTTTTCCTTTTCATTTTGTAATATAGACTTGTTCTCTGTAATTTAATCAAGATAATAGCAGTAACTAGTATGACCATAAAAAGAACAGAAAGCAATAAAACATAAAACTGATAAATAGAAACCAAGATCAATAAAAACAGGATACACAAGAACAGAAAATCATTACCATGTGATACAGGATTACTAGGTGATATATACATACACAGTAAAGTCAATTAAGAAAGCACATTCTAATCATCTTCCTTTATGAAGGATATTTGATTTTCTCAAATTAGAAAATTTGACCAGTATATGAAAGTTACAAAGCCTGGCGTACATGAGCAGGCATCTATCATATCAAAAATAAGAAAGACTTGGACTAAGGGGCCAAAAAGATTTAACAGAGTCGAGATTCTCATTCATGGTTGTATGTGCAGTCTTGCTGTGGCTGGATAGAAACTGAAGAAGTCTTCTGGCATGGTTGCAGGGAAGTTTCATGCAGATTGATGGTCTTTCCAGAAGGTGGCAAACATCTCTTGGAAAAGAATGTAGCAATGCTCTTTGTCCTGCTAACTTTTTCTGTAAATAATCAAAAGTTAACAGAATCCAAAAGGTAGAAATAAGTGCAATAGTACATGAGATGCTCATACCAGGTGATATTGATAATCCAAGGTTCACAAGAACATCCTTTCTAACCTACAAAAGCCAGAAAAATGCAGTATGAGTAAAACCTTCCTGGATTGGGACAATAACCCACAACAAAGAAATGAAACTACACAAAGAAAATAACATGAATCTGCTGCTTAGAAAATTCAGACTAATAAATCAGATAAGACTAATGTAGAAAGAGGGGCATGACACAAGAAAACTATAACAGGACACCAATGGACTACCAAAGAACAAAGCTGAGAGATCTGTTTACACTTCTAATTTGTGTATGAGAAACTAGAACGGTTTACTAGCTTTGCCATAAACTTTCATGGACAATTTGTGTATGAGAAACTAGAACGGTTTACTAGCTTTGCCATAAACTTTCATGGACTGTACTGCTTCTGCAGTCAACCCGTAAGAGTAAGGACTGCTATCATCTGGTACACAATATTGGATGTGATTCTTTATGGATTATCCTACAAACTGTATCTTTTGCCAAATCTTATATACCCTTCAGATTGCAGAGGTCTACTTCATGTTAAATAAATGTCATTCTCAATATTCATTGACTATCCAGACTGAGAAAAGAGATATGTCGAAAATCACCTGCCATCTACCATCAATAAACTCTGCAATCTCCCGCACCTTGTTTTTCAGTTGGGACTTTGAAATACTTGGAAACTTAAGTTGTAAAGACTCCACCACCTTGTTTATACCATGTGAGCATGACTGAATAACAGATACCTGAAGGAAAATAATAACATTAACTCTTGTAAGCAAGAAATCAGCACTGGGTTGGTAAGAGAAACCATTCCACAAAAAGAGGGGGAAATGTTGATAAAAGAAAGGTAAAACTTACAACTTGAGATAAATCTGAGTCGGCTAGAGCAGCTGGAGATGATATTAGTGGGGTAATTGCCTTGCTACCTGATGGGCAAGGCTCAGAATCCCCCTCAATTACATCATCACAAGTGGATATTGGAATAGATGAATAGCCAGGAAATGAACAGATGGCCAATGCCCCCAGGCACATTTGTTCAACTTTCTCATTACCAGTCAGTTCATCAGCCAATAAGAAGGGAGCTTTCTCATGCATAAGATTTAATATAATAAGTGGCTTGTTTTTCCTAAGAGCCTGTTCAGTCAAGTTGTGAAGATGTTTTTTCTGCCGAAGCAACACCGCAAACTCTTCACTCAGCCCTTCTTGTGCAGAACTGGACAAAATTTTAGACCCTTCTGCATCATGAGATTCCACTTTGTCAACTTGTACACCCTGCATGACCAAAAGTGAACAAGTTCAAAAGTAATCGCATAAAGAAATGCTAAGTTTTCTGTTACTTTTTTTTTCCTATTTGGAAGGGCCATATTCATGCACCTCGGTAGTCGAGTACGAAAACCTATGTTTTATGATTGACAAACAAGGATTTCAGCAGTCAAGAGTAAGAAAACCTGTGTATTATGATTGACAAACAAGGAATGAAAAGGCCTTATTCATTACTAGTGTCATTACCACAAATATACATATCCTGCTGCAGTTAGAGGTTGCAGTGGTTGGCCTGCTTCCACTATATGTAAGTAGTGAAATAAAGTTCCCTCAAATACCACAAGAAAACCCTCAGTCCCAATTTTTAAAAAAGTATTCTCCATGTTGTGACATCTCAAATGCTTGACTTGATTCTTTAAATAACTGTATGTCAATAATACCAAGTAAGACTATGAACACAATTAAATGACAACATATAAAATGGAGCAAAGGAGTATCACTTATTTTGTAGATTTGAAATACCACCAGTATGTTAAGGCCAAAATCATCACAAGTTAACAACTAGCCAAGCCAAGGCTATTCAGCAAGATGGAAAATGTTCAGCTTCGTGCAGTCATTTATACTTGAATCATGAACTGACCTTAAGAATCCCATTCAACTACTAATCATGCAGCAAAGGAAATTGATCAAGAAAGTACTCATTGAAAATGATAGATGGTTCATAGATATCATAATTCAGGTAAGAATAGAAGATGCAAGCTATGCAGAAACAATTTTAAGGAAGATGTATCACATCATCAGTGGGGTTAAGATTTTTAAATCACAGCTATTGCATGCTCACAGTATTGGCAAATCAGCAAAGTACAAACTGATCAACCAAGGAAATAAACAGTCAGTATTTCACAATGTATTATCAATACTGTGTGGAATATTCAGTAATTTCCATATGAAAAGTGGGTATCGGAGACTGGCGTACCTCTTCATCTGAGAGATACCCATCTGGCACCAAAAATCCATCTTCACTTTCGTCTTCATCTTCACCTCTTGAACATTCTTCCTCCAAGCATTCACTATCATCTTTATCACAATCAGACAGACTTTCACCAGGTTCCTCCTAATTTAATCAATTGTCAGTAATCATCATGATTCACAGATGTTACAGGCAATAATCAGAAAATACCTCTTCCCATTCTTCGTCACTATCAACCTCATAATCCAAGTCTGGATCCATTGCAAGGGGGTGACGTGCTCCAACAACTTGGCTGATGTGAAAAGTCAAAATATCAGTAAAAGTGGAAAGGAATAGTAAACTGTCACAGCTTAATATGGAGATTGAATTTATTTAAATCACATCAAAAGAGCTGAAGCCAGTGCCATCTCCAAAAGAAAATACTCACTAAATCAGAAGAAAAGATTCATCTAGAAAATGTTTCATTACAATTGCTAGAAAGAAAAACTTATGATAAAAGAAGACCCACTTATACTCTAATATTTACCAGAATCACATACAGGCAAGAGCTGTGGGCTAACTTTCCTAGCACCAAAACCATTACGTGTATGTTCTGTTTGTAAAAATGCATACTCATACAGTGTGTAATCTTCTCTCACACTGAAGAGAATTTCACGACTGGAAACTTTAACAAAGAAAGAAAACAATCAACTAAATCATAGTCTAGAGAACTTAATAATAGATCAAATGCCCCAACACATTATAATCAAGACTGAGATTTGGATTTGCAACAAAATACTGCATCTGAAGTAAAAAGGTACTAAAGCCTAAAGGTTCGTTCATTAATAAGATAAATTATGAGATTTATCTGGTCTATGATAAAATTTTAAATTGCATAACACGTGAATCATAACATAGCTCACCTTTTCTTCGGCCAAACACCATAAAATGCAGGTCTATGACACTTATCAAACTGCAACAATTGCCTCCTCAATAAGCCCTTCTGGCGACAAGGAATAGCATTGACCTCACCAACATTACATGATCTGGTATTACTACTAGGCTCAGCCCATCCATCAACAAGTTTCTCTGTATTATCCTCAACATCACATGCCAGTCCTCTACTGGCTGTTAGCTTAATTTCCTTGACTACATTAGTCTTGGGCTTTCGACGGATTCCCCAATGAACCTTTCCTTTTGAAAGAATAGAACGACCTAAGCAATGCCATGAAGTTAAGTGTGACCTGTAAAGTAAATTCAAGCAACATCTATATAAATATCAAGAAAAAAAATATACTAATACACCATATTAAAATGAAAGAAAAAAAAAAGAACTAACTTCCATATATCATCAGCATGAAAGTCATCATTTTGTGTAAGGACTGAGTCCATTGACAGAGTAACAGATCCAGGCATCTTTTCACACTTGCTAGGGGCAAAATCAGAAGCTGGCTCATCTAAGGATTGGTTATTTTGGGTAGAAGAGTTGGTTTTGCTTCTTTTGAGAAAGCGCTCCATCATTGAAGCTTGCTTTTGTAAAGTAAGTTGCCTTTTAATTTCAGCTTCTTCCTTTTCCTTGCGGCGTCGATCTTTCTCAGTTTCTTCTTGTTCTCTCATCATCTGCTTTTTCAGTTTAGATTCCTCTTTCTCTGCTTCACTTTGTAGCCGTTTTAACTCTTTTTCCTGCACAGAGAGATTTAGCCATCAAAAGGATCAATCAAGATCTTATTTAAAGGCATGGTCAGTATCACACCACCAATAGCACCCTTCTAAAGATATGCCAACAGCAACAGGCATTTAACCAACAGGTTGAATCAAATGACTCACACTTTTCAATTTTTCTTTCTCAATTTCACGCTCCATCCTTTTCTTCTCTTTTTCAGCTTCTCGTTTGTTTCTCTCTAACTGCTTGATCAAAAGTTTCTCCTCCAGTTTTACTGACTTCTCAGCCCTTTAATCAATAAAGAGATTTGAGTAAACAATTGGAAAGAGGAGAGATACAGGAAAACAAAACTAGAGAAGAAATAGATATCACATACACTTCAGCACCATTTTTCTGTTCCATGCTTGCAACTAACAAGCGGATATCTGCCTCATTTAATACTTTGCCAAGCTTTTCAGAAGCCTTCGTCTGTTCTTGGATGCAGTTTTGATCAGTTTCCACCTTTTTTAGCGCAGTCAATAAAGCTGCCACAATGACAAAACACAAATATTTCTGCTTATCAAAATTCTAAGCTTGTTGGAAGGCGACCAAATAGACCATTCACTTGTTAATGATTTACATACAAAACAAACCAACCAACAAATGTTCCCATCTAGGAAATAGAATGAGCAGAAATCATTGGACCAAAAAGATCTTAAGGAATTGCATTGAATGAAACAAGTGAATGATGATGAGCTCTTATTCACATGATATCAAGTGGATATCTTAAAGGAATTGCACTGAATGAATTAAATCAATAATGATATGTACTCTGATTCACATGATATCAGATGGATAAGAATAGTGGAGTAAACCAATAGAAAATCAAATATATGATCATGTATCTAAATCATCCATATTCAGTTCAATTTTCGTGGCTACACAACTGGAAATGCTCAGCCTCGCTGAAAGCCTAACCAAGTGTATCCATAATACAAGCAAACCAAAAGGTCAATGTTTAGAAGCGGCAGTACCACAAATTATGTCATAAATGAATATGGACACCTTAGCATGAGACCCATATATGAAGTACACAAAATATTGCAAGCTCAATAGAATGCCTTCTTCACCACAAACAGATTAACATGTACGGTTATTAGTATTCACTCACCAGAGACAGCAGTAATTCTCTCATGGATTTTTTTCCGACAAGTCCGGCGAATCTTCAGAGTAGCCCGGATTGATTTGGGCAACAATTTAAGGTCTCGTGTCTATAAAATAAAGGAATTGCATTAGCATTAGCATTATTTATACTAATTGTAGATTGAAACAGATGAGAGAAAACTGTATCATGAACACATTGAATGAATAAATTGCGGGAAAGAGGTGTATATGGGTTTCCACTTTCTAAAATCAAATCCATTCACCAAATTCACATGCAAAAGTTCAGCCACCTGATTGAAAGGTTGAAGCATGTACAATATTGAGTAACTAGCATAACTATGAATGATTGCTAGAAATTTCCATATCAACATTAAATCTAATCAATGAATAGCTAAGTCATACACTCTTCACTTTCGATGCCGCACTAATGCCCGATTCTCCAAAAATACAATACTTTTGGAGAATCCAACACAAACCATTAACATCTTTGAAGAGTTTGAGCAATAAGTTGAATTGTCATGAAAGCTAGCAGATATACTATTGAAACAAGACACTCTTTTGACACATCACACAACATAGTGGATGCAATCTGAACATTAGAAACAACAATCAACATTAATACACAAAATGAAAAATCTACAACAATCATTTGCACCAGCTATTAACACTAGGAGTTACTATAATGAAACATCCACATGCCAAAACAACGCTAGAGATTCTAGAAAATTGATAAACTAGGAAAGCAAAATGTCTCTGATACTGATAACCATAAAAGATTCAATTTCCATTTTCAATATTCATTCACACTGGCAATCACCATCAGCTCCAACATTGCTCCGATTAAACTGAAAATACAAGTTCTCACAGATTCTGGAACCAATTTAGGAAACGTCTAAAGGAAGATACAATCAAAAACCCTAAAAATGAGGATCGAATGAAATAGTGGTGACAGTGGGGAGATAGAGAAGAGTGCTGATACGTGTTTGTTTTGTAGAATTTAAAATTTTTGGAAATTTTGAGATTTATTTTTATTTCCTGCCTGTTTGGTGGGAATAATTTGAAGGGCATATTCTAGTTTTCACGCCTGTCTGTTGGGAAAAAATGAATCATTTCAATTTAGACATCCAAACAGTTCTAAGAGACTCGAATTACTCCATCACTCCTGAATGTTAACATATTAAGTGTAATCCTACAAACTATAGCATGTACTCAAGGAGAAGCGTTTCCAAAATTTGAAGATTACAAGGGCATATCTATGAATGATTGCTAAAAATTTCCACTTTCTAGAATCAAATCCCTTCACTAAATTTGCAATATTGAGTAACTAGCATATCTATGCATGATTACTAGAAATTCCCATACCAACATTAAATCTAATCAATGAATAGTCATTAAACTTAAGCAGATATGCTACTGAAACAAGACACTCATTTGACACATCAAACAACATAGTGGATGCAATCTAAACATTAGAAGCAACAATCAACATTAATACACCAAATTAAAAATCAACAACAAGCATTTCCTCCATCCATTAACACTAAATGTTACCATAATCAAACACCCACATGCCAAAACAATCTAATAGTAATATCAATCGAAGCTTCAATTCATATTGTCAACATTCATGTAAACACATCGAAAAAATCTGGCGATACAAAAGTTGCTCTAAGTTACTAAACCCAAATTAAAAAAATTGAAACTTTTACCTCCCAACACCAAAGCGCCGACTCAGATTCATCCTCCAAAACATCAACATCTGCATTTGGAATTCCGTAAAGCATCCTTTGCCCAACCAAAATCACAGCACTTTTCACACTAACCTTGCTACTACTACACTCACTATCACTAATCTTCTCAAAGATCACATCCACCAATTTCGACAACGATAGACTACTCTCCTCCAACATGCAAGCAATCAACGAGTTCAACCCCAACCCTTTCAAATCCTCAACTTCCACAACTTTCTTCTCCACAACCTCCTTATAATACTCAACCAACCCCTTCATTTCCACTTCCAACCCATCAATCTTCGCCGCTTTCTCCTCCGGACTATCCATCACCAAACTAACCCTCTTCCTCTTCATCGTCTTCTTTACTGATCGATCTGACACAACTTCCATCTTCACTTCCTCAACACCGTCAATCATCATCGGCTCCGACATTGCTCCGATTCAACTGAAAATACCGAAACTTGTAGAGGAAGAATCAATGAAAAAACCCTAAAAATGAGGAGAAAATGAAATGGTGGGTGGGGGTGGGTTGGGGTAGTGGGGTGATAGTGAAGAGTTGTGCCGCGTGTTTGTTTTTATCGAATTTAAAATTTTTAAGGAAATTTTTAGATTTATGTTTGTTTCCCGCCTGTTGGTGGGAATTAATTGCGGGGATTTTTTTGGTTTTCGCGCCTGTTCGGTGAAAAATGAAACGTTTCGATTTTGATAATCCAAACGGTCCCTTAAAGACCTTTTAGCAAATTACTCCATTACTTACTACTTAGGTTAGTACTATTAAATTAGATAAATATTTCTATTGAATTTATTAATTTTTTTTATAGTTTGAAATATTTATATATTATTTTATCAATTAATAATTTTAATATTAGATATACGTATATCAAATACACTAAAATAGAGAAAAAGAGGCAAATGAGATAAGAGGGAGGCGAGTGAGATAGTATGTATATCAGATACATGTGAATCACATTGGAATATCATATACACGAAGAGAGGAGAGTACCGAGAGAGGCAAGTGAGAAAGTCATATACATGAGTGAATCCACTTGAATATAATGTATCTAATATAAATTACATCTAACTTATCTAGCTAGACGTGCAAGATACATGTATCTGAAGTTCAAAATCTGGTAAGATTTATAATATTGTAAAGGAAAAAAAAATTTTGTCAGAAAATTTGGCCAGGATGATATTTTATCTATTTTATTTTACCTTTTTAAACATTTTTACCCTTTTAACTTTAATACTTTTTAACTAAAAAAAGGAAAAAATATCAGTTTATATTAAAATAAAAAAAATATTATAGTTTTTAAAATTTTCTAGCCAAACTCTGATCAAATTTTCTGGTCATTTAGCACTTCCCTATTGTAAACTAGTGTAAATTTAGATAATTAACTCTTAAACTAGTGAGATATGTGTAAGTTATCACAAAAACATTGATAATTTATTGAGAATGGATTATTAGAGTAGTGGCTTTTAAATAGTTTCGTAAAAAAAAAAAATCGATATCATGATATGAGAAAAAGGACAAATATACCCCGAATTATCATAAATGGTGCGTCTATACCCTTTGTTATATTTTCGGGTTGTGTATACCCTTACCATCAATATTTTGGAACGTATATACCCTTAAAATAAACGGAGGGACACGTGTCATGATCTTAATGGTCTATTAACCCTTCGTTATACTTTCGAGTTGTGTATACCCTTACCGTCAATATTTTGGAACGTATATACCCTTAAAATAAACTGAGGGACACGTGTCGTGATCTTAATGGTCTATCCAAATTTAATAGACCATTAAGATCGTGACACGTGTCCCTCCATTTATTTTAAGGGTATATACGTTCCAAAATATTGACGGTAAGGGTATACACAACCCGAAAGTATAACAAAGGGTATAGACGCACCATTTATGATAATTCGGGGGTATATTTGTCCTTTTTTCCTTATGATATTGATTAGTGACTAAATTGATAACCCAACAAATCATCAATATACACAAATGGGCCTGCCCAAAGTGTTGAACCCATTAAAAAAAACTGCAATTCTATTCTTGCTACTATTTTTATTTTAGAGTAAATTTTAGGTTTAACAAATATAAAAATTATATTTATATGTTGTAGCAATAGTTTGCATAATTGCACTTCATAGCAAATTTTGTGTTTGTTATGGCTATTAATCTGATATTTCAATATACATATACATAAAAATCAGTATTTGTATATTTCGGTATATTTATGCATAAAAATATGTATATGTATATGTAATTGTATTTTTGTATATATGTTTTTTTTATTGTGATTTTCAGTCGTATATGTATATGTGTATTATATGTATTTAAAGATAAATCAGTATATGTATGTGTAACTATATTTTTGTATACAAATCTCTCTTTCGCTTTATACAAACACAGATTATACAAAATACAATTTATAATTTGTGTTTGTATAAAGTGAGAAAGAGAGTAAGGCAAAAGAGAATTGGGTAGGGGAATATGTGTATTGTATGATTATAATTTATAAGTGTATAGGACGGAGATATGTATTTGTATGTGTATATACAATTTTCTCTCGCTTTATACAAAACACAAATAGAATTTATACATTTGTGTTTGTATAAAGTGAGAGAGGCCAGGAAAAATGGCGAGTGAGATTTCTGGGGAGAGAGGCGAGTGGCAAACTATTTGCTACAGATTAGAATTAAATGAATTTGTGGTCATAGCATTTAATTTGAATCAATAGTTTGCTATTTTATACAATTTTTCCTTGTATTTTGTATAATGCGTGTTTGTATAAATAGAGAAAGGCAAAAGAGTACTAGGCAAAGGAAGATTTGTATTGTATAATTATAAGTGTATAGGACGAAGAGATATGTATTTGTCTGTGTATATATTGATTTCTCTCGCTTTATACAAACACAAACAGAATTCATACATTTGTGTTTGTATAAAGGGAGAGTGGCGAGCGAGATTTCTGGGGAGAGATGCGAGTGGCAAACTGTTTGTTACAAATTAGAATTAAATGAAACTGTGGTTATGACATTTAATTTAAATTAATAGTTTGTTATTTTATACAATTTTCTCTTTATTTTATGACCATCTCTCTCTTTCTCACACACACACACATATATGCTTTTAGCAATTTTATTGTCCGTTTAATTGAAATTGAATCGTTAAGGATCAAAAATCGATAGTAAATATCTTATTGATTTGGTTATCGATTTAGCATATTCACAAATTATAAATTAATAAATTGAACCGACAATACAAAAATTAGATTGGACCAATCGATGCACATCTCTACTCCCATGGAGATCTTTTTTATCAATGTAATAAACCCACCCACCCACCCACCCCAAATAGGGATAATTTTGACTAGAATTGAAGGTAAAATTAAGGTTCACTCGATAATATACCCAAATATAATCCACAAGGATGTTATGTATTAAAGGAGAGGCAGATTCCAGATTTGTAGGGAAAAAAATATGCAAAATACTTAGCTAAAATGGGAGAATCAAAATCACTTTCAGAATCATACTTTTTCCGTCCATCTTTATTTGTCCATTATACTGAAAATAGTTATTCAATTTGAAGAATAATTTATCCTTTTATATCTGTTTTACTCTTACTGTTGAATATTATTTAATATCTAATATATTTTCCAAAGCATTAAATTTAATATATTCAAACGATAATATAGTAATATTACTCTATTATTTAATTTATTGTTTCTTTAACATATATGTCAAATCAATAGTAGACAATTATAGTTGGAAAAGAAAAATATTTCCTACCGAATTTATTTGTCTAGTCTAATGAAAAACAAACCTAAGTTACTATACTGAACTCTTTGGTTGCTCATCCTTTAATTGGAAACATATACTCGAATAATATTTTATCTGTCGTTTATCTATCTTTTAGATGACATTAACAAAATTGAAGAGGTGTTTTTTCTTCTCTGTTAACGTTTTTTTTAGAGTAATATAAAAGTTAATATTGTTAAAAATTACTATATATTAGAAAAATACAATACTCCAAATAATATATTGTATCTTTTTCCTCCATTTTCTTCTTTCTTCCTCTTTTTTTTCTCTCTCTTCATTCTCTTATTCTTCTAGGTTGTAAATTTTGAATTAGAAGAGATTTATAGGTGATTATTATAAGGATATATGAAAGCAAAGTAACAAATAATAGCATATGATAAAATGATTATGAGTAATTTGCACTAGTAAACTACTTCTAAATTAAAGCCACTGTTGTTTAAAAGAAATGAGTATATAATAATATGAATATAAGGTATGTAGAATGAGAAAATTCTTCCTCTTCTTTTTTTTTGTGATATAAGTATTACTATTTTTATTTTTATAATTTCTAACGTTACCACATTTTAACTATAATTTTTATAATGATTGTTACCAAATTAGGTTGATATTTTAATCATAACTTGAAAAAAATATAAGCACGTAAATCTTTGAAAGGTAACACATGAATCATGATAAATTAAATGACATTTAATGACTTACTATAATTGTCAATGAAAATTGAGTGATTGTTAGTGACGTAATATAATAATCAAAATTCAATTTCTGATTCTCGATTCGAGACCCAATTCTTGGGTCCCAGGTCAGCTCGGGGTCGAATCTCAAGTTGGGTGTCCGGTCTTGAGTCAGGTGTCAGGGTGGGATTTCGAGTCAAAATTCGGGTTGAAAGTCAAGATCGGATGTCGGATTTGGGTCTCAAATCAATCTTCGAGGTCAGACACGTGTAAAAAAAATATATGAAATTTGGGTATATTTACAAAACTGTCATTTCATGTCATAATCAAAATGATATTTACTTTGTACAAGTAGCATTATTATATATTCCGTGAATATTTAAAGATGTTATGACAAGAACATTTTTAGTGGAACTTTAACACGTGACCTTATAAGAATATATGAAACTTGTGTGGACCGTTGCTCTTCCTTTCACTCGAAATATAAGTGGTTCCGAATGACCTTAAGAAGGTCCTGACGCAATATATTTTGTTGCTTGAAGAGATGATAGATGACTAGATGACTAGATTTATCCATTGTATTCACAAAATATGATTTGAGACATGACATGAGTTATCGCGTCTCAATAGGATAGGACATGATCCTTATAACAAAATAAACCAACCCTTGATCACTTATGGCGTTTCATTATGTATATTTTCAAAAGAAAAAAACACTTAATGAAGTTGAAAAATCTATGACCAATCAAACATGAGAAAAAATGAAAAATCTTTTTTCCTTCATACTAAACACACACTTTATGCTTTCTAATTGCATATTCTGTCCTTCCTAGTTTATCTTACTAGTATAATACTATGGATTTTTTTAAATAAAAATAATGAATTATTCATTATATTGGGAATCCATGTCATTCTCACCTCTTCATTCTTTTACAATATAACAATAATATGGCGTTTTCACAAAAAAAGAAAGAATTTTTTCTAATTGGAGAAAAGAAATTAAAGTATTTAGATTCTTGAAATATGAATATTACAAATTTTTAAAAAAAGCCAAAAAGAATAAATACCCAATAACACATGATGAAGTATCAAAAAATCTAATACAAATAGCCATGGCTCACTATTGTTGTGACTTGTAAAATTTATTAATTAAATTATATATATAAGTTTTTTCTTCTTCCATCAATCTTCATGTCATCAATAAGAGGAAGAGACACTTTAGAACTTGGTGGTGTGATAAGTGATGTGTTGGATCAATTCACAAGGTCTATTAGCCTAAGTGTTGTTTACAACCATAGGGAAGTTATCAATGGCACTAATTTGAGGCCTTCTCAAATTGCTAATCAACCTAGGGTTGAGATTGGAGGAAATAATCTTTCAACTTTTTACACTCTGGTAAATTTCATATTATATTCTTTATCATTTTCTTTTTAAGTTCACGCTGAATAATTTAGGTAATGTGTTCTTTGTTAAGAGGTTCTATATTCTTAAACACAGAACTACTAATTTGATTATGGATGAAATGAATCACTCAATCATTATCACACACTATATATAGAATCTGGACTTATGTATATATAGTGGGTTGAGATTGAAAGAAATGATCTTTCTATTTTATACACTCTGGTAAATTTCATGCAATATTCTATATCATCTTTTGAGTTCACGCTGAATAATTTATTTATTTTTTACATTCATAAAGATAAAACAACTAATTTGATTAGGGATGAAATGAATTATATCGCTCAATCATTGTCACACTATAGAACTTGAACTTATATATATATATAGTGACTTGTTACCCTGATCGAGTTGTGAATAAAATATAAGGGATATCCTTATTATATGATTATATGTGAGATAAACAAATGTCTTTGCTTTGATTATATGTGAGATAAATAAGATTCATTAACTATTGACATGTGATTTTTAGTTTAGTTTTCTTAATCTTGAAATGTTCTTTAAGACTTGTGATTTTTTGTTATTTCATCGTGAAAGATTGTGGTGGATCCTGATGCTCCGAGTCCAAGCAATCCAAATTTGAGGGAGTACCTACATTGGTTAGTCAATTATTCGATTTTTTTACGTTATTGACGTATATTAGTTATTTAAAAACATGTTATCTACTACATTTTAAAATTTTTAAATAGGATCAATATTAAGTATAGAGACTAATTCCAATTTGAAATTATATTCTACAATTAGATATAAAAAACTTTTACATTATCCGTATATATAACTTAATTATTTTTTATTAAAATGTTGATTACTCTTTTTACATTAATCATTTGCAAAATATTTTTATATAATATTTTTATGTCAGTTATAAAATTATAGAAATATAAAATTCACTCAAATTTTTATGTCATTTATATATGATCAACTTTGTTAACTAGGTTGGTCACTGATATCCCAGCAACCACAGGAGTAACCTTTGGTAAGTTTTTTTTATATTAATCATGCAAAATATATATATATATAAAGTTGCAATAATAATGTATGTTGCCAACAATGTGATTTTTTAATGATATTTGTATGAACATATATCCAACAAATATCTCTTCGTTCTTAATTAAAATTCTCTATTACAATTTCTCTGAAAAATGAGATGTTCACGAGGGAGATCACTTCTTTTTTTTTTTTTACTTGATATAAATTTAAAAAGATCAACTTAGTGAAATTTTTTATACTAGATGATTATTTATAAGAGCCCAATTTTAAAAATTGTTAAATTGCTCCTTTTATAAAAAAAAAAAATAACAATTATGACTCAATCAAATAAATTGGAGTTGACAATGAATCGTAAAAGCAGCCACGTTGATTATGAGGCCTTCTTTATATAGTAGTATATAATAAATCATATTTTTTATTTAAATTTATCTAGATCTCAACCAACTTCAAATATTATTGTTTGCTTATTTAAGGTAAATTTCAGTCAACTTTAATAATTTTATAGGTTTGGAAATAATACCTCCTCCATATTTTTTTCTACGAAATTTATAAAATTCGTCTTAAAATAAACAAAATAAATAAACTTCGTCTATGGAACTTTTAAGAAATTCTACTTTTTAAAAATATTATATATTCTACTTTCTTGGGGGTACAACTTTGATAGATAGCACTTTTATTTTTGGGTACGATAATTATAGATTCTACGTACTATAAAGAAGAATACATTCTACTGAAATTTCTTTTAATAGGGAACTATATACTCTTCATATTTTTAATGATTTTAATTTTTTGTTGGTTAATTTGAGACATACTAGAATTTTATGTCACGTCACCTACAAATTATTTTACCATTTAAGATTGTTACTTCTAAATTTTATAAATAATCTCCCCCCACCCCTCCAAAGATAATTAGTCACAACATAACTTGGATTCAACTGACATATATGCTTTCTAACTTTGGACGTGCTCACGCTTAAGCTTGTATAAAGTTGAACCAGTAGTCACATGTTTTACATGGTACTTAACGTGAGATATACTCGATCTTATTTGTATTATACCATGTATGACACACGTGTTTATTTGTTTACCTGTATACAAGTTTAAGTGTCTACTTGTGTACGAGTGGCGAAATCAGAAATTTCATTAAAGGTGCCCAATTTGCACAATTTTCTAGATATGTCGTATAGTATATTATAATTTTTTGACAAAGAGTGTCCAACTGACCACCTTGGACTATATGTGGCTATACGAGGCTATGTCACTATTGTGCATACCCAAAATTGAAAGACATACATACCAATTGATGCATATATTAAATTTCACTTTAATTTTATGAAAAAAAATTTATATTTATTTTATATTTATAGGGAATGAAGTTATATGTTATGAGAGTCCAAGGCCTTCAATGGGAATCCATAGAATAGTTTTCTCTTTATTTCGTCAATTGGGCAGAGCAACTGTTTATGCACCAAATTGGCGTCAAAATTTCAATACAAGACAATTTGCTGAACTCTACAATCTTGGATCACCTGTTGCTGCTGTTTACTTCAATTGCCACAGGGAAAATGGAACCGGTGGTCGTCGTTACGAATAATTATATAGCAGGAGCAATCTCGATTGTCTAGGAGAGGAATATTATATAACAGGAGCAATATAATCTCAATCGTCGTAGACAAACGACGATCTCTAATTAAAATGAAAGCTTCTTGTTGTAGATATAGAATAAATTCTAATTGTGATGTATTATGATCTTCTAATATTTGGATAAGTATTAATATACGATGAGTACGATGATACTCATCGATACGATTTAATAATTATGTTTATCATTTTTAGTTTTCTAACTATACTATAAATAAAATAACGGTCACTAGAAGGAAGGCATTATCGTAGAATTTCAAAATTCATACGAGGATATTAACTAATGCCGATAAAGGTTTTAACACTTTTTGTTAATGTGCATATTTATTGCCACTAAAAGTTATTTTTGTTGTAGTAATTGTATTAGGTTCAAGTTATGAATACAAGTAATCCAAACTCAAAAAGTCTCAATATGTATACGTATTTAATATAAATATGGTCTTTTTATTGTCCTACAGAGATTTTGTTCTCAAATTTTCTTTTCATAGAACCACTTTTGTAACATGATATAAAAGGGTCCCTACCACTATGTAATGACAAAAAAATAAAATATAAGTATCGACAGGAAATCATCTCTTTTATAATTTGAACTTTGAAGGCAAAAAAAAAAAAAAAAAAATTTATTGAAGAATTGCATTTCGTTCATCAACATTAACTATCGTGATATTTGACTTTTAATATCATCAAAGATTGTAATGGAATAGTAAGTATCACTCTATTTTTACAGTTTCAATTTCCTCTTCTAGTCATTAAGATGTATCCGTAACTAAAACACTACATCCTTGTCACGCTCCGAGTTACCTCGAGACGCAGACACGGGACCTATGATCACAAGTGACCCCAAGATAACCCTACTGGCATAATCATGAGCATACTAAAGATTAACTGAGAAATAAAACTAATGTGGAAGCTAATAATAAGTGAATTTGAAATGATGGGCTTACCCATATACTAAAACTGAATATCAAATCCGAGAGTTTAATACAAAAAAAAACATCAAACTCAAATACTAAGCTGAATCTAACTATATATGAAAATAGCCTCTAACTGACTAGAAGTGTTGGGACATGCCCTAGTTAAGTCTAGCAAAACTGAAACTAAAAGACTGAAATATTGAAAAGATAACATGACTATTGTCCTCGAAGAATGAGGACTCACCATTGATGATGCTAAACTGGAGATCGGGGATTGATCTAAGCGTGATCTAGATGCTGAGAACCTAAACCTACATCACGAGAAGATATAGCGCAGAGTATGCGTCAGTACTTGAAAGGCACTGAGCATGCAGGATAGAGTAAAGCTGAAATAAACATATAACTGAACAAGCAATAAAGCAAGGATACAATCTGAACATTCTATATATACTGAATACTGAGCTAACTGAATGAAATGACCAAATTTATAACATGCTGAGACTAAATAATGACTGTATTGTAAATGTTGTCAATGCAATAGAATCTAACTAAACTGTGGGAGCTACTAATAACCGACAATGTGGAGTTCGATGTATACGCCCCATCGAGAGGACCCAATACACCCGGCCAAAGGTGTAGAGGCATGCTGGAGTGATCACTAAAATGATGCCCACAGAGGGGACTTACAACCTACATGACTCGTAGTTCTGGGACTATATAGGTGACTGACCTTAGTCCAACTCGGTATTATGTTACTTCCAATAGATTAAATGATTAACACATTATGACTGAATTTGTAATATACTGGATAGCTCAAGACTGACATGCAACTGGGAATGCACATTAATATACTGATAATGAAACATTAAAAAACGGAGGCATGTATATCTGAAATAACTAAAATATTTGACCTAGTATGTGTAATTCAAGAACTAAAGAAATACATAGCTAGGGTTCTGAAATTTATGCTAGAAGCTAAGTAATAACATGATAATCTGATTTGGAACATTTAAATAACTAATTCATGATAATTTGTTGAAGTTCTAGAAACCCAGGTCTAGTTAGTAATAGAGAATCAAGAATCTAACTGAATTCTAGGGACCTAATGGGCGAAAGGAACCCACTAGTGAAATCCCACATACCTGGTGACGAATTCCACGAAGAAATCTTTCGATTTTAGGGCTGGAACTGATAGAATCTTGTTGCGCTCTTGAACTAGGGTTCTTGATTTCTTTCTCCTCTTAGTATTCTAAATTTTCTAAGTTTTGATTAATGATTTGACTTAGGTAAGTTCTAGTTATGTTTGTAGGCTTAAACTGACTAAAACCTCATAATTTAGGGTCTAAACAACGTAGTCTATGGGGTCAAACGAATAAGGAAAATACCAAAAGACCCCTGACTTAATTGCTGTCGGAGGAACTGACAGACCGTCGATTGACTGACGGTCCGTACTGGTCGACCATTGTTTGCGACTGAGGGCTGAAATCTGGGGCGTTGATCCACGAATACGGACCACGATCCGTGACATGACCTACGCACCGTAGGTCCGGCCGTGGGTCAACACTTAACAGAATTTTCGAGCAGAATTCTGGGGGAGGCTACAAGTGTGAACCACGGACCACCAGCACGGACCGTGGGTCACCCTATGGTCCGTAGGTGGTGCCCGTATGTGGCACCTGTAGCTTCTAAAATCTGCAATTTGGTTTGTTTCGGATACGGGGTGTTACAATCCCCCTCTATCCTAAGATGCTCAAGAAGCTTTGTCTATATTGATATTCCTTTAGACAAAAACATCCAATTAAAAATCTTTCTGGCTTGATCAAGAAATTTTATATCCTCCAAATCGTATAGCGTTTTAACCAAAAAAATTTCTCACAAAATAAATAACAATAAAAACCCTGCTTCATGCCCCATGAATATCCCTGGTTTTGTTGGAAAGACCGTGATTATTGAAATTGTTGCCATAGAAAGAAAACTAACTACTAACCTTCTACCCGAATACGCACCCTCTACCCTCTTATCTGGAATCATGTTCTCACCTCCTTGATAACCTGAAGCTAGGTCATATCCTGTCTTATCACCTCTCCAATACTTCTTCGGCACACTCTATATATCTGTGTCAATTTTTTAATGCATGTAAACATAAACATACATTAAAAATCTTCTATAAAATGAAAGTTTAGCTATTTTTATAATAATTTAAAAGTATTGCTAATATGAATAATTAATTGGCTTAAGTTGTTATATCACAAATGTTCCCTTAGATTACTCTTGTATAATGGGCTTGAGAAATGAGCTGAGGTTTAACTTTGTTGGGCTGGATCATATGTTTTAGAAGGGATGACAACTAATGTAGTCTTGGGCCTTCACACACATAATTAAAAGCCCTCCCAAAAATTTGTGTCTTAGATACACATACGCGAAAACTCATATACAAAATAAACAGAAAAATATCGCGATGTTATGTAAATATCAATAATGTCATTGCCCGCCGTAATATAGACTTATACTATAGCCCTTTATGAAATTTTTTCTTGTTTCATTTCTAAATGGGCTATTGATCTTTGCCTTTTAACCACTTTGGGTTTTCACCATGGTGTTTCAAACTAAGTCATCAACATTGGGTCCAAATTTCCAACCTTTTGGTCTATCACTTTGATTGGGCTTGTTTTAAAATTTAGTCAGGAAAAGTGCACAAATATCCATTCTGGATGCCACATGTAATTTATGCCTGTATTTAAATTTGGGGAATTTTCGCATATAACCACTTAAAAATAACTTAATTATGCTCCATATCTATAATTTGTTAATTACAATTCATAGCTACATGTTAGAGGGAGGAGAGAGGTGAGCAAGATTGGGAGAGGGAGGAGAGAGCAAGCGAGAGAGGGCAGAGAGTGGAGAGAGGCGAATTGTTTATGTATATTTGTCAAAATAATTGTATATATGTAACTGGTTTACACACACACACACACATATTAGTATATCTGGCAAGCGAGATTGGGAGATGGAGGAGAGAGGCGAGCGAGAGAGGGAAAAGAGTGGAGAGAGACAAATTGTATATGTATATATGTTAGATAATTGCATATATATAACTGATATACATATATATTTGCATAAATTGGGAGAAGGAGAAGAGAGACAAGAGAGATTGGGAGAGAGAGGAGAGAGGTGAGCTAGAAAGGGCAGAGAGTGGAGAAAGGCTAATTGTAATTGTATATATGTGTGTATAATTTGCATTTGTATATGTATAAAAGAGGACATGCGACATAATGACAACTAAAATTAAGATGCGAGCCGTAATTAATTCAAACTATAACTATGTTAGTTAATTAACTAATATATGCTTGTTTTTACGCGTAATTTTCCCTTTAAATTTTGGGTAAACAACACAAATCTAATACTTTAAGAGCTAATTATTTAGATTCATGCTAATTTGTAATATTATGAATCTTGCTCAATTTTGGGCTTCAGATATTTGGGGTCAAAATTATGTGTAGTTTGTTGTAGATACATTGTATTTAAGTGGATCCACATTTATCTAACTCTCTCGTTAGCCTCTCTCCTTGTATCTGGTATCCCAAATACACCTATCTAGTGTAATTTGTATCTATCTGGATACATAGACTATCTCGTTCACCTCCCTCCTTCTCTCACCTCTCCTTATTTTAGTGTATATGGTGAAAGATACATGTATTTAAGTTTATTTGATCTGAAATTTGACATGAAATTATTAATTAGTGAAATAATATGTAATTATTTCAAACTGTAGGGAGAATTAGTAAATATGATAGGAATGTTTGTCTAATTAGGTAGTTTTCTTAATTTTTCTTGTACGTATGTCTACTACAAACATAATTGAGACATAATGTTGCTATTCATCGTCAAACATAAAATATTCTGTTTGCGATCTCTATCATACTTTTCAATAGAATATTCTTAACGAAAGTCTGACATTTTTATCCTTAATTTGAATCATTTTCAATAGAATATTCTTAACAAAAGTCTCACATTTTTTATCCTTAATTTGAATCAAAGGATAGACGTTCATGCATTTACCAACATTTTAGAAAAATACATTTATTGTCGAACAATGGAACGATGACTTCAATCGAAACATTAGATAGATTAGAAAAAAAAATGTGATAGAAAATTAAAAGTAAAATTGTTCATTTGGGTTGGACTCATCACAGAATGTGAAAAGCCACAAAATTACTTTTTGTTTATCTTAATTTATTCTGCAGGTTAGATTCTCTAATCTTGTAATCTTAACTAAAATCATATGTAGTGTATCAAAAATGCTCGTAGAATATTTTAATCTTAAATATATCATGTAGGTATTGGACGTAAAGAGTTACTAAATAATAAAACGACTTTTTTGAATTAAATTTAGAAAAAAAAGGTAAGACAATTAAATAACGAAGGAGGTATCAATTTCCAAAAGAGAGGAAAAAAATTAGTTGACTTGTGTATAGATGACAAGAGGGGATTGCTTAGATAATAAACATACTTTACCTTCAACTCTAAAATTATGAATTCGAGTCATCATAGAGAAAAAAGGTGAAAGCTCCCAAGGAGGGATCTCCGTCAGAGGATTTGTTTGTGACTTCCTCCTTTCAAAGAGTTTCATTCGCGATCTAAGCTGAGTAAAGAATCAAACCTTATCCAATAAATATAGGATTCGTCGGGGAGGGGTGAAAATATAAAATAAATTAAATATGGGACCAAGTTTATTTATATTTTTTGGAAAGGGAAAAAATGAGGAAGAGAATTACACGATAAAGAATCGAACCCTCATCAACAAGGTTAACCTACCGAGATACTAAAATTCTTCGTGGGACCAAGATTTATTATTCCAAGTTAAAAACAAATTTAGAGGCCCTTTTAGCTGGCCATAGATTCATAATATTTTTTTTAGTGAATATTAGAAATAATATTCCTGCTTGAATATATTTTTAAAAAAATATTAAAAATTAAAAATGAGTTGAAAAATAAGTTATAAATTAATTTTCAAACTTGGAGTACAAATTTAAGTTGGATTTATAATTTTCATGACAAAACATTAATTTTCAAATAAAATAAAAAAAATTCAAATAAATAATAAATAATTTTTATAACCAAACGAATAATGTTCCAAAGAAAAAAGGGGACCAAAATTCCTCCTTCCAATTATACTATGTTCGAACATTTGAATATTTCAATTATTCTAAGTATATTTCTCACCCATTATTTAGTGACTAGAAAAAAAAGAGAGACTAACTTTCAATATTAGCGCATATTTTTTCTTTATACAATCAGGTCATCAAAATATAATTACAAGAAAATAATCATTCATAAAAAATGAAGTAGTAACATGAAAAATAAGATAAACTAACTTTTAGAATATGTTAAAATATATATAATTTTTTTTACACTATCTGTACATATTAAAATAAAAATTCATAGGATAATTTAGAAAGTAAATAATTGTACAAAAGTAGAGTATTCTTTTTTATCCTCTTTGCTATCCTTACATAAAGAGGAAAATGACTATCAATTTTGTAGTCACTCTAATATTGACGATGTTCATTTACAATATTCGATATTAAAGAATTTAAGATAAATGTACAAGTAATAAAATAATATTCTAGAATAAATGTCTTTATTGTAGAATAATAATTTGTTAATAATTCTTGCAAGTCAACCATTCCTATTTTTTCATTTTGCTCTTTCATCTTATTATATAGACCATTATATATAGAGAATTGTATATGATTAATGGAATTCAACATTTTGGACACTTATAGAAAATGAATTCAAGGGCATTTTTATGTGTTTACATAAACATATTCTCTAGGAGAGAGTTGATACTGAAGCATGTAGGTCTTCGTCGACATAGTTGCTTTAGCAAGGGCATTTTGGTAAAAAAGATTTTTTATTCTACTTTAATGTTATCATCATAATTTATTTTCAAAATTATGAACCATTTTAACTATGTCCATTAATTTTAAATTCATATATTTAGTTATAGTTTTATTACGTTGAATGTCATTAATATTTGTGTAAATATTGTAAGTACTTTGATTATAAAATCAAGTCGATGAAGAAAAATATTTTAATTATGATAATCCCAATGAGTCTCTTCACATTAGATTTGTGAGAAAAAAAATGAGATGATTTACTACCATACAATATATATATATATATATATATATATATATATATATATATATATATATATATATATATATATATATATAAAATTTATTTTAGTACAATATTTTAAAATCTTTAATCAACACCACTTAAAATTTATCAAAATTAATAATATTTATCAGATATTTATTTTATATTATAATTTAAAATCATTTAATTAAAATCACTTAAAAATAAATATAAAATAAATATTGAGCCCCATTTCAGTTGACCCATTATAACTTCACCAATGACGTTTATATTATTCCAAAATTGATTGAGACAATGAAGTGTTTGTTTCTTTATATGGTCTTGAGCTATTTTTATTTTACGTCAAATAAATTTTTTGCATCATAATATCTCATAAGTTTTATTTCACGTCTTTAAAACGGTACGTTTTTGCGTAAAGAATTTTTTTTTTGCAGAAAAAAATTATATTTTTTGCATCATAATATCTGATAAGTTTTATATCACACCTTTAAAACGCTTATTCTTTACTAGTTCGATTGTTTAGAATAAAATAAAATTACAGATTAGTTCATTTAAAAGATAAAAACACGTTTTGTGTAATAAACAATCAAGATAGTGTTTTCCAAAGTTACAACACTATTTTGCCAAGTTCTTTAAAAGAAATGAATTTAAAAACCCAACTAATTAGTAGAAGTAAATGCAACTAAATAAAGTGATTATTCATCAAATACTGCATAAGAAAATTATATATAGCGGCAATAACTTAATTGTCACTATATATATATATTTTTTTTTAGAGACAATCTAACATATTTTGTAAATATATTTAAAGCCTATAGCGATATTGAATCCAACGACAATTAACTAATGACAGTAAAATTTTTAGCATTACTCTTTATTAATATGCATATTTTATTGTCGCTAAAAGTTGTTGCTGTGAAATCACTAGCATGACACCTCAAAATCAAACTTGTGGAATTGATAAGATTCTTGTTTGTGCGCTTTAAAATTGCATATATGCAAAGAGCTATCATCAAGTTGGAGAAAAAAGAGATAAAAAGAACAAAAATAATACCAAAAACTTGGAATGACGCACACAAAAACACAATACGAGTGGATATACACCAAAAACTAGCTTGTATAAATACCCTTCAATTCTAACTCATCATGACATATATCTCATTGACTCATTGCATATAGTATTCATCAGTTACATATTCATCATGCAAAGAGAAAGAGATACATTGAGTGTTGCTAGAGTGATAGGTGATGTTTTGGATCCATTCACAAGGTCTATTAACCTAAGAGTTGTTTATAACAATAGAGAGGTTAGAAATGGTTGTGATTTGAGGCCTTCTATGGTTATCAACCAACCTAGGGTTGAAATTGGAGGGGATGATCTTCAAACTTTTTACACTCTGGTATACCATATATATACAATTTATATACAATTATATACGTACTATATACACAAGTTCCATTGTTTTCATTTTGTACTCGTGTCATTTTTAAAATCTTCTTTTCTTATATTAATGAGTCTGAGGAGAGGTAGAGGTCCGTTGAAGAAATATTGTAGAAAGGTGATAAGATATGACATGACACACTTACAACTTACTAAGGATTACGAACCTAGATAGGAAGATATATGAAGGTCGATGAGTTGGATAGAAGATTAGTAGGCAGTCGAACTTTGTCTAGTTTCATTTATTATTATTAATACTCTCCTTCTCCTACTTTTCTTACTTACTTTTGATATGTTTAACTTGATATGAGGGTTTATCGAAAACAACATCTCTACCTTTACAAAGGTAGGAGTAAGGCTACATACATCCTCCCCAGACTTGTTCACTTACGAAATTACACTAAATATGTTATTGTTGTCGATGATTGAGCGATGAGAAAAAATATGTTTTCTAGGATGTGATTAATTAATGAGTGAAAATACTTTCATAAAGAATATTATTAAAAAATAATAATGGTATTAAAATAAAATAGTATTTTGATGAAAATTCTCAGCATTAAGAATATATAGATAACAATGTTTAAAAATATAAGTTATGTGTATTAATGATGTAAGAATTATTTATATAATAAGATCACTTATAAATTAATTGTAAGTAACTATATTAAATTGCATGGTAAATACGTAGCAATTAGCATGCTATATGTTGAATTACATGATGGTATAAAATTTTCATTACACCATATGATTGTATATAATTTAAACGAAGTCATTTTCCTACTTTTTGATAATAGAAAATCCATTTTAAATTTATTTTTTGCTCTTGTTTGTGAAAGGTTATGGTGGATCCTGATGCTCCAACTCCGAGCAATCCTTACCACAAGGAGTATTTGCACTGGTTCGTTTTTTTTCTTATAAAATTATTATATCAACTTTCATATCATGAACGTCGATTCATAGTAACTGTCAAATATGTGTGATGACTTTATCAATATTTCCATTTAAGTGAAAAACATACTAGCTATGATAGTTAAGTTGATTATACAAGAGTATTAACTTATATTAGTTAGTATGCTTTTAGATTAATATTCAAATTACAATTTAGAAGAACAGACATATTCAAAGATTGAATATTAACATTAACATAGGGAGAGTAAGAATTTTTTGTTATTATGAGTTTTGGATCATACTTCTTTTTATTATTCCAAATTAATTATTTGTACTATTGAATGAAATTTTAAAAAAATACAAATACATGATCTGAATCAAAATTATCTAGTTCTATCAAACTCATAATTATTACCATACTGCCTGATTATTAATTCTCTTTTGCAAATATATTGGATTTTCTTTTTCATTTCAATTCTATGAAACTATGTATATATATATTTTTTCAAATTACACAATTATTACATGTTCTTGAGTAACTTTGTTAGGTTGGTCAATGATATTCCAGCAAGCACAGGAGTAACCTTTGGTAAGTCTTTCCTTCATACTAATAATAAGATTTAGTATATTTCTATTTAACACAAAATTTAGAGTATCGTGTTCTAACGTTTTCTCATAAAATTTTCAGTTTGCTTAATAGAAATATTTATATTGTGATCTAAAATTTCTTGTATCTTTTATATATTTGATTGTTTATTTTGTGTTATATAGGCAATGAAGTTGTATCTTATGAGTGCCCAAGACCTACAATGGGAATACATCGACTTGTTTTAGTTTTATTTCGTCAATTGCGTCGAGAAATTGTCTATGCTCCCAAAAATCGCCAAAATTTCGATACAAGGGATTTTGCAAAGGTCTATAATTTTGGATTGCCGGTAGCTGCGGTTTATTTTAATTGTCAAAGAGAAAATGGTACTGGTGGTCGTCGAATATAATTTTATATACGTTGCTTGTAATCTTTAGAAATGTTGTTGTTAGTGTCAAATTCCCTTAAATAACATGTCTCTTTTAGAGAATCATTCGACATACATCTATCGATATGTTCTAGAATCCCGGAGCAACATACATATATCCAAAAATAACTATAAAGTCTTGAGTAGTCATCATATCATGTAATATCAACTATTCTAAAAATAATTGGTGATGACTATATATATATATATATACATTTTTAGAATAGCATTAATGAAAATTTAAGAATAATCTTTCTTTAATTTTATATATCTTGTATTCAACCTTTATAAATCAATTGTTTTGTTACATGGTGTTATTATCACCTTGGTAGTTTTCAAACAAATTAAATATTGGATCAAGCCTTGCCAGTTGGTAATTAATACCCAAGGGAAAAATGAAAGGAATAGAAAAATAGAAATTAAGAGTAATCACTTCCTTTCATATATGGTCACTTAAATTTTTATGGGAAAATTGTATGAAATAGTAAATTATTAATTTAAATTAAATGTTACAGCCATAATTTTTTTAATTTGTAATTCGCAGCAAACAGTCCATGATTTTTTTCATCCCATTTGTATATCGAAATATACAAATAGACCCATTCGGTATACGTATGTGTTGTATAAAAATTAATTACAGAACCCATTTGTATACCAAATATACAAATAGAATTAATTGCAGGACCCATTTGTATACTGAATATACACATAGACCCATTCGGTATACATATATGTTGTATAAAAATTAATTGCAGGACCCATTTGTATACCGAAATATACAAATAGATCCATTCGGTATACATATGTGTTGTATATATGTAGTAATTTTGTTTATATACAATTATTATGTTTTAGTTTGTATACTGAAATATACAAATATAGATTTTTATGTATATGTATACCAAAATATACAGATTAATAGTCATAGCAAACATACAATTATACAAACTATAACTATAACATACAAATATAATTTTTATGTTTACTAAACCTAAAATTTACTTACATTAATATTCATTCCACTGTATTTCACAAAAGCTTATTCCATCCAAAAAGATATACAAACTATAATCATTTATTACACTTTTAACATCACCATACAAGATAATTGAAATTCAACACTCACATCATCATGATTACAAGTTACAACATATATAAAATACTTGTTAAAAAATCACACCCAAAAAAGAGAAGAAGGTATACATATATATGTATCTCAATCCAACAAGAACTTGTTAAAATAAGACTCAAATTTCTTCATTTGCTTAGGAGGAAGAGCCACAAATATATTAACCCCATCATTGTTATTGTTTATACCATCATCAATATTTGGGAACAACAATATAATTTCTTTTCTATGACAAACCACAGGACAACTATATTTTGGTTTCCCCCAAGGGTATTCAACTTGTGAAAACCCTAATTTCCACCATGATGAAAGCAAAAATTCACCATTTGGAAATCCTTTATTAATTTCACCCCAATCAATTGCACTTCTTGCATATTCATCATTCATTCTCTTACCCCCTTGTGACACCAAATCCACAATTTTACTAAAAGGCCCTTCTTCTAGCTCGTGACACGTGGCTGATGCATAAGACGTCAGCACAGCGTTGCCAGCGTAAGATTGTGGCAACGGTGGATTTAACCTAGGTCTAATATCAACAGCGAATAAAACAATTGAGATTCGTTCTGAATTGTTCTCATCATCGTACGATAATGCCTTACACCTCCATACATAAGAAGTTACCACATTAAAACTCGTGATTTTCGAGTTAGGGGTATTTTCGTCTTTTGCCTTTTCCTTCAAGGAATTAATGTCACTTGAATTGAGCTTAAATATTTTGAACACAAGTTCTTCTTGTAGGGTTTCAAATACATTAGCCTTTAGTTCTTCACCAATGGGGACCTCCAATTTGAGTAATTCAACATGTGGGAACGTGACACGTGGAGGCGTACGAGCGGCTAGGAGGGTACGATCATTGCATGGGACAATGGCTAAGGGCTTAGGAGTATTGTTGTCATCATCAAATGCTTGAGAAGCTAAGTTTTGTAAGAAAGTTTTGAAGCTTATTCCATCAAAGGTTATGTGATTGGTTGAAAAGCCCATTACAAAACCACCACACTTAAATGATGTCACCTAAAAAAAAGTAAACAATTAAATGATTATAGCGTTGCGTTATCAAATTCCCTAAAAGATAATTATAAGTACCTATTCATAAAAGAATGAATCAACCACGTATAAAATAAAAAGTCACATATGAGAACTTACAACAAGTTAAAATATAAAGATAATATAAAGTTTCTTTGCAATAAATAGAGGTAAATTTAGGGCGAATTCAATATAATGAGTCCAACCGAATACATTATTCTCGACTAGACCTATATAAGTACATACGCAATTAAAATTAAATGTGTGCATATATATATAGGAATTAAATTCATTTTGAACTCACTGACGGTATATAAATTTTAGATTCATGTATGTCTGTCATTAATATTTGTGTTATTAACTTTTGTAAAAGCACAGCTGGGTAGTTGGTGAAGGCTTAATTATTTGGAAGGTACATATGATCCCTCAATTTGTCCTATGAAAAAAGTAAAATGGCTAAATAGTTTATAGTAAGCGACAATTTTGTGCATTTTTACTTTCTAACTAGTTGTTAAACTTAGACTAAAGAATTACCTATCAAATATTGTAGGGAGGTGATACATATATTTTTTTTTAAAATTAAAGTTCTTAGGTTTGAGCACTAAAAATGAATTAATCGTCTTTGGTAAAGATAATGTTACCTCTAGAAATAGTTAGTTAGGCTTCTATGAGTATCGAATGCTGGATTCTAAAAAAAAAAGAGACAATTTTTCACATAGTGTAGTTGTTGGAAACGATTGGTCCTATTATTATTTAAATAAAAGATGTGAAAGATCATCATTTATTTTTCTTGAAAGGGGGTAGCCCAACACATTGGCATTATTGGAAATCTTAGTAATTCAGTCGATTTGGTTGTATTAATTTTTGTTGAGTAGTTGGACATTTGGTGTAAAATCTAAATGAATTAATTAATGACTGCTATACACTAGGACAAATATATTGTGTCTAAAATTCCGAGTTCAGATTAGCCCATTGCCAAAAGGATCATTCACCTCTATTTGCAATACAAATTCGATAAAATTCATTAGTTATGTTTCAAAAAATTGACATTTTAGAAAAACAAAATATCTAAAATTCACCTCTATTACACCACTAGTGAATTAACATTAATTAAGGGAAACATTTAAATAAGAGATAAAAGATAACCAGAGACCAGAGGCAGATCCACAATTGATAATACTTTTTCATATTAATATGTATACGCATGTGCGTGTGCAAACGTGTGTGTTTCATGTCAAAATATAATACATGATTCAGTTGAATCTATCGTTCAAAACCTACATCGATCCAAAGTCCCAACTATTAAATATCCTTTTAAAGAAGCGTGCAAAAATCTTAAAAGACAGAAAATATGAACATGAGCGATCAAATATATAATGTAAAATAGTAATTAAAGGATGAGTATCATGAATTTATACCTGGAGAATGCAAAGTGGTTTATCATCTTTTTCCAAAATATCAATGTTCTCATGAGCAATAAATTGTCTAAAACCAGGATTAGGGTAAACTAAATCACCAATCTCATTTAATGTTAATTCACTTGAAGCAACCATAAATACAGCCCCAGCATCACTATTACAATCAAATTCCAATCTTTTTGATTCTTGATTCATCCTAAGTCTCCCAGCCAAAAAATCATAATGGACAAGGACTCTAGATAACGCGATTCGGAGTCTTTCTGTCACAATTTCTGGTGGAAATTCAGGATTTGCATTGAAAAAATGTAGTGTTTGGACATCAAAATTGAGTACTTGATCAATATTTGGTAAGAACATAGGTTTTTTTGGAGTTTCTTGAGATGGGAAGACTAAGCTAGTGTTATGGATCGTGACTTTTATGTCTTGGATTGGTGATTCAAGGGGTTGGTATAGGGTTCCCATATTGAAATATTGGATATAGTGATACAAGTTTGTGTTTTCTTTTGTATGGTGTGGTTTGTTTGAGTATAGCTATGAGCTGTATATTTATACTAAAATAAAGTATCGTGAAAGGGACCACCTATGTGTGCATGTGGTCATATAGTTTGGATCCCTTAGCTTCACCTTAATTAATTAACAAGAGTGTTCCGATTCGAATCCTAGAAATGGAGAACTTCAATTATGCTATTTTGTCAGATAAGTATCTTGATTATAATATACACATTTATGAACTTGAGATCGTTATGGAAATTTATAAACTATAAATTCTGAATCTATATATGTTTTTAATAGGAAATATTATTATGAATCTGAATTAATTGAACCAGTGAATTTCGAGGTGAGATGGAATGGGGGATGAAGAGATTTTGGGAGAGATTTTTTTAGTTATGGGTTGCACATGTTTTTTAGGTAAAAATAAATAAGAAAAGAGATCTATAGAGATAAATAAAGTAAATATGTGACAATTGTAAGAAGTATAGTGGTTTAAATCTAATATATTACTACATTTATAGGGCTTTCATTATCAGTACAACTGGCCTTCAATTTCTTCTCAAGGATGTCATACTAATTGACAATTGCCTATATAGTTTTAATTGCGAAAAATGGTTAAAAATATCTTTAAAGTATTACGAAATTTATTAAAAGGAAAGTTGCATAGTTGATAAACTAGATTGTTGAATGGTATTTGGTTGAAATTTTCCCATTATTAAGATGACAAAATAATCATAATGTCATATTTTGATTAATTTTTCAAATGATTATTCAACTGATAATTATTATCCTAAAGAGTCATCCTTCTTCTTGATTTTAATTTTTTTTTCAATAATAATAAAAAAGCTTTATGAGATAATAACTATTAATTAAGTGATTATTTGAGAAATACAATTCGGTCAAACTTATGAAATCTCATTATTCTTTTTTTTAGTTTGGTCTTTCCCCTTACCTTATGCATCTTTAATTTTTACACCCCCCCCCCCCCCCCCAAAAAAAAAAAAATAGGGAAAAAATCATATTAATTATTTATGATTTTTTTTTACCCTTTATCGGTAATTAGTTAGGATTATCAGTTTATACTAGGTAACAATTTTAAAATAGATCTTTTATGTGCCATGTAATGTCTCCACCTACTTTAGCAACCATATTAATTATACTATGATTCAACATAATTTTTATTTTATATATATACATGAGATTTTCAACTTTCTATAATCAAATCATAAATACTTTTGTAGAAAAATAAAAGGAAAATTAAGGTTCTGCTAACTTATCAATTATTATTTGAATTTTCTACTATAAAAAAGTCATGCCAACTCCATTACGATCCTTTCTACTTTACAATTAATTATTGACTTTAACATTTAATAATTAGTTGAGTTATCAGGTCATGAAAATGATTGTACATTTAACAGCTTGAAAAGTTAGTTGAAAAAATATTATTATTTTAATGAGTTATTAAAACATAATTAAATCTCCACATATTAAAAACCAAGATTTAAGTTATATACAATATTGGAAAGAAATTTTGTAAAAGCTGTTCTTTTTAGCTCATTATAGTACGTTAGTCACCGTTTTTATTACATTTTTACTTGGAAACATTTGTTTATAATTATCTAATAAGTAACATGATTGTGTAAATATTTTACATCATCACTGCATGAATATTAAATTTTTGCCTCAAAGTCTAAAATTGAACCAATTGATAAATCGAATTAAAGAAATGTTATGGGTTTATGATATTGGATTATTGAGTTAACGGTTTTTAATTAACATTATTCTTCATGCTAATTAATATTTCAACCAACTTCTCATCTAAAATTAAGGTTGTCCTTCCTAATTTTGGAACAACCAAATTATTTCCTCTTTAATTAGTGTCACATACTACCACAAATTTTTTTTATATTAGTCAATGGCTGGTTTGACTTTTGAAACATCAACATTTTTCCTAATTAATTTTCATTTATTATTATTATTTATTTGTTTGAAAAAGTTGATCCCCTAAATCAGTAAGTGGAAAAAGAAGAGAAAATTTATAGAAATACAGTTTGATGATAATTGAATCTTGCATAACTAGATTTGTGTCGCAATTTTTAATTTAATTTTTTATTTGTAAGACTTAAAACTTTTAGTTAAAAAAAAATGAAGAGATTTCATTCATTCTGCTGCATAATTTTTCAATTTCTGAAAAATAATTTTTACAACGACTCAAAAATAAAAAACACATAATTTTTAATTAAAAATTTGACTTAACACTTTTAAGTCTTTTATATAAGCATTTTTTTTTTAAAAAAAAGAAACTTAACTAAAAAAGCTATAAATAAAAATGAGAAAAAGGAAAACAATGAATTACAAAAGACAAAATATAATAGAAGGGGGCACTTTAGGATGTGACCTCTTTTCCAATGGCACATGGTTGTAACTTCCATTTATTGAATTTATTTTTGTTGTTTTCTATTTGGTGTCGGATATTCATATTAAAGTTCGAAGAAATCTTGATTTGTGTCGGAAATATCATATTGAGGGATAAATCATTCTCTAACAAAAATGATTTTATATTTAAGAGCACTCGAATCTGATACATTTAACTAAGGATAAAGAAATATTTACTATTCCACCACAACAGTGATTCATTTGTTGAATTTAATTAGAGCTAATAAGTTGGGGGCCAAAGTTCAACTATATTAATAAATATTCTAATTAATGTCATTTCATATATGGTGCTTATATTTCAATCATTAATTGTGACGGCCACTTACTAGAAAAGTAATGTTTTGTAGCACAATTTCATTTGTCAAAATGTAGTGGCTTGAAATACCAATATACTGTATAATCTTATAAATAGAAATTTGAAAAAGATCTGAAAAAGATAATAACTGAGGAAAATAGAATATATATAAATTTTTAGTTTATTTTTGTGGGATAGAAAAATTATCCTGATCGATAGATTTTCACTTAAAAAATATATTTTCAAAGTAGAATTATAAGAAACGCAAAATAACAAGATACAAAATAAATATAATAATAATAATAATTGAATAATAAGAGACGACGCGACTACTAATAAGGAGAAGAGGCGAGGAAGAAGCTAGTCCCCTACTTCTACTAGCTACGTCATAAAGTGCGACCAGACTTGGCTATCGATTAATCTTTTATTTCAATCTCCGACCTTCAAACTCTCCTATATAGGGCCGTGTCCTTATGAATAAGTTGAAGTTGTTATGTCTGATGATATCTCTTCTAACTCGATCGTGCTACAACTAACCTCTCACACTTATTTTTTACTGACATATTCATATACCTCCTCCTCACATGTCCAACAAAAATTATACTTTAAAATATAAATCAAATACTCGATACTGATAAATTTTTACCCCACTCATTATGGGCTTATGATTTAATTTGACATTGAAAGATACCAGTCTACCTACTAGGGAGTTGGGGTTGGATAAGGAAGACAATTTTGCCACAAATTATTCATAATAAAATGAAGGACCAAGAAGTAATAAGAAAGAGAATAGGGTTATTTGGGACCCTATTTCAACAAATTTATTAAGTTCTAGATTATAACATGTTTTTTTTTAATTCGATATTTGATATATTTATATTGATCGTCAGTTAATTTGAATCGAATTTGTTTAAGGTCCATCATTTTAATAAAAGTATTCCTTAACATACCTTTATTGGAAAAAATAATTATACATAGCGCTATTTATATCTATTTTTAAATATATAGCGAGGTCTTTTTCTTCAAAACATAGCTTCATTTTTCTTTTAAAATGTTGCAAAATACACGGTGTATAATATATATATATATATATATATATATATATATATATATAATTGGAATAACGTGAATTACAATATTTGCTTTATTTGTATGTATATATTGTTGGGTTTTGTTTGCCTTGATTTCTTACCATAAAAAAGTTTTCCTTTTAGAAAAATGTTTTAATATTTTGACTAGTCCTTTTCTTGTAGGAAAAATTTTAGGACTCTATAAATATAAGTTTGTTCCTTCTAACCTAATCAACATTCATAATATGGTCCTAGGGTTTTGAGAGTTGTGGTTATGGGGGAGAATTTGTGAACCTCCTTGTATTCTGAGTCAATTGGTTGAGGTTATATATCTCTATATTTTGTACTCTCATATTTATAGTGGATTGCTCATCTCCTTTGTGGATGTAGGTCTATTAACCGAACCACGTTAAATCTTTGTGTCTTTTGGTGTGTTTCTCGTTTGTCTTCTGTCTCGTGGTCTTTCGAGATTTGCTTTGCTAGCTTCTGCATTACACCTGCTTATTTCGATCCTAACATATATATGTGTTTTCAATAAAGAAGCTAGATGTATGTGTATGTATGTGAAGACATCAAATCAGTAGTAGATTCATAATTTTTACCAAAGAGTGTCAAAATATAAAAAAATAAAATCGTGTAGAAATCAAGAAGTGTCAATATGTTATATATATATATATATTACCAAGCTACACCGTGTAATTTTTCGACGAAAAGATATAAATCGACAAACCACAAATATATGTGGCTCCGCCACTACATCAAACTTTATATGTTAAGTCACAAGTGTGTGGGGCCATCTCTATGGAGAACGTGTTTACTATTATGATTATTTATCGTGTATATCTACAATAAAAATACATAATATTGCTAGATTTTTATAATTTTTTGAAAGTTCCATTATAAAAAACAAAACAAAAAAGGGTAAAAACTATCCTTAAACTATCCGAAATAGCTTATATATATTCTTAAACTATATTTCGGCTCAAAAACCCTTCCTGTCAAACTATTGGGCAACACCTACCCTTCTAGTTAATGGAAGTATCCATGTGTGTGTTAAATGCTACATGGACGCCACATGGATGTCACATGTGCACACCAAACAGACTCCACCTCCACATAGACGACTACGGAAAAAGGTCAAAACTACCCTTAAATTATTTGAAATAGCTTAAATATACCCTTAAACTGCATTTAGGCTAAAAAATGCCCTTCCCGTCTAACTATTGGACCACACTTGCCCTTCTGTTTAACAAAAACATACATGTGTGTGCTAAAATGTCATAGGGACTCCACATGTGCACGCCAAACACACCCCACCTCCACATAGACGACTTAAAGCTCCAATTTCACTCTTTTTCCCTCATTTCATCCTGAAAAGTATATATTGAACCATAAAAAGGAAAAAAATAGCAGAAACTTGTATACAAAACCGAATGAAGTAGAATAATTGCAATTTGATGACCATTTCAAATACAATAAAAGAAACGATTTAAGGTATGACATAAATACACTCATTTTAATTTAATCAATTAACACTAATTTATTATTGTAATTTCTCTTAATAAATTAATTTTGTTTAAACAAGTCTTAGCGAAGCTTTCTTATTGATTCAACTCACGGCCATGGCGCAAAATAGCAGCAACCGTAAGAGACCTAATATACTTATCACCGAAACTCCAGGCATAGGAAGGTGACTACAACGACTTCCCTGGCGGTGGTAACCGATCTCCGCCACATCAACGCCAGCGATTTCTCTAATGAGAAAAACTTGACTAATGGATGGGATGACACTTTCAATTGCTAATACGTCAACAAAGACCTAGAAAGTATTTATAAAATTTCTTAATTTAATTTTTTGTTTTACTAGTTACTTTATTTTTGTTCAAGTTTTGAGCTTTTGTGGTTCCTAATCTAGAAGGTGCTCCAAATGATTGTTAAGGAAGTTTTAGATTTTATGGAAAGTTAAAGAACCATTCAATATAATAGATGATTTAAGGATTAGATAGCAAAATTAATTTGAATTTTGTTTAAGTTGTGATCTTCAAAGTACAACATATTAGTATCGGAATAAAATGGAACTAAATTGAGTCAATGTATATTGTATATTCATATAGATATACCCAAATAAGGAAATGATGAAATTAGGGCTTTAAGTTGTCTATGTGGAGGTGGGGTGTCTTTTTGGCGTGCACATGTGGAGTCCATGTGGCATTTTAGCACACACATGGATATTTTTGTTAAACAAAAGGGCAAGTGTGGTCCAATAGTTAGACGGAAAGGGTATTTTTGAGCCGAAATATAGTTTAAGGGTATATTTAAGCTATTTTGAATAGTTTAAGAGTAGTTTTGACCTATTTCGTAGTCGTCTATGTGGAGGTGGGGGTCTGTTTAGTGTGCACATGTGGCATTTAAGACATACATGAATACTTTCGTTAACTAGAAGGGTAGGTGTGGTGTAACATTGCAGAAAATTTTTTGAGCTAAGACTTAAACCATTCTTCGTAGTGAGTGAGATTTTTGCAAGAAATTTAAAATTTCTTGAGTATTAAGGTCACTAGATGTAGCATCTTGAGTTCCAAGAAGAACTAAAGAAAGTTCATTCAAGTCATTCCTAAGTTTTTCTTAAGTTTTGAGTCAACTTCAAACGACCATAACTCCTAGTACAGGATGAGTTAGGTGAGCTACATGATAGAAAATTAAAGCCCTTCGAGTCCTCTTTCCAACGCCGCAAAGTTTGCTAAATTCCGAGCTCTGAGTAAAAAATTATGACTAATTTACTAATGACGCCCAAACCTGCAGCAACTCCGCAATGGCTCCGCATTATGAAGCCAATACGGACCGCACTGGCAGATGAAAAATTATTTCGACTTCCAGCTCATTTTAATTATTTCTTTAAGGGTATTTTAGTCCTAAAAACCCTTAGGAGTTCATCTAAATTGCCCTAAATGAGTAGAAAATCAGTTTTCTTAAATCAAACCCTCTCATCTACTCCAAAAATTCTACGCTCAAGGGATTCAAGAAACGCTAAGGCTAGGGTTCATCTTTCAAGATTTTCCTTCAAGTTTTTTAAGAAGATGGTTCTTTCAGTTATGTAATCTTCCATAGTGTTGGGCTTGTTCGCCCTCACGCCAATCATGTTTAATTCTATCCTTGAATTCGTTTTTGTGATTGAATTATTAAGTTCTTGAGTTTTAGCCATTATTGAATGTCTTTGAGTTCTTGAGGTTTGAGTTTTGCAAACGAGTTGAGTTCCTTGATAGATTTTATATGGGTTTCATTGAAGTCGTTTCGGGTATGTGAATTTTTGTGAACTTGGTCGATAAAACTACTTTGGTTGCGAATTAAGTCGAGTTTGGGAGAGGAATAAAAGATCGGGCAGATAATTGTTCTTAGGTTTGCATTGCGGAGGCGCTTAAGTTTTCAGCATCCAGTCGGTCACCCCCTCTCCGCGTCGCGGAGAGGATTCATAGTCCTCTGCCTCAAAAATACTTTAGCGGCAAGCAATTTAATTCCATCTCCGCGTTGTGCCAGTGTTTTTTAATTTGGGTCTTCGCCCGTTCTTGTGATCAACTATCTTAACCCTCTTAAATCATTGAGAGGTCCTATATTCCAAAGTATAACCCTTGAATCCATAATTCAAATTCAAGGTAGAGTTAAAAGTTGAGTCTTGAGAGTTCTTTCAAACATTTTTGACAAAGTCCCTTTGAGTCTTTTGGAGGAGTCTTCTACAACTTCTAACAACTTGTTTCAAGACTCGAGCAAGTGAGTATGAGAATTAGGAGAGTGCATGAATCTACATTATCATTACAAGATCCTTCATATCATGAACCATAACTCTTGAATTCATAATTCACATTCAAGAGAGAATTAAGAGTAGAGTTCAAGAAAGTCTTTGAGTTCAATTGTGAATCCTTTGAGATCAACTAACGATTTGAGTTAAGTTTTGAGAAAGTAAGTAAGAGAATGAGAAGATTCGTATACATGAGTTTCATGTAGTTATGTAGACCCTCGAGTCGAGTCGTTTATACTCATACATTCCGCACGAACTTCATAAATTGAGTATCATTGAGAGGAGTAGTATCTTCAAGTTCTAAGTATTGAGTTCCTAATCCCCTTTGAGATTATATTCCTAATCATGGGACTATTACATGTTACCCGTGAAGTCCTTGAGTTGAGTTGTTCATGCCCATAATTTCGCATGAACCCTATAAGTTGAATAGTCATGAGATGAGAAGTATATTTGATCCCTTGAGTTGAGTAGTTCATGCTCATAATTCCGCATGAACCCTCTGAGTTGAGCATTCTTGAAATTAGTAGTATCATTGAAGTTCTTGAGTTCCAATTATTTAAGTTCTATCTATGGTTATTGAAAACCTTGCATTGAGTCGTTCAAGTCCATAATTCGGTGTGAACCATATTTTAAGAAGTCTTTTACAAATATTTTAACTTTGTTTTAAGACTTAAGCTTTGAGTTGAGTAAAGAGTAAGAGTAAAGTTCATTTTATTTAAAATGATATATGGAATTAAGTATTCCCAAGAGAAAATGTTTCACATTTAAGATGAGAGGAAACTGAGATTTTCAAAAGAGTTTTGAGCAAGAAAGGGAACATCGATTCCAAGAGAGATTTTAAGCTAAGTTTTGAATAATTATCTCAAACCAAAGAAAAAGTTATGTTTTTAAATATATGAGTTGAACATTTTGGGAATAGTATTGAGTACCGATATGGGGACGAGTTTGAGTTCAGATAACTCACGCCTCCATAAACCATGTAGCCATCATGGGTAGTAAAAGATCATACTTTTTAGATGATTTCTTAAGTGCTTTTTAGCATAGACTAGTGGATCCACTAAGTTAAGCATTCTATATGACAGTTGTGGCAGTGTGGGCAAGACATTGTATCACCACTTAGGCTCATAGTGGTAGTTGTCGGTTAAAGAAACTCCCACAGAAACTATATTACTTTATTATATAAGTAAAGTTGAGTTTGTTATTGCATTTTTTTTAATGAACTAAGTTGTTTTTACTGTTTTATAAAGTTTTACATATATTGCATGTGTATTGTTGTTTTATATTGAGTTAAGTATCCAAAGTTGAGTACCCAGAGTCGAATATCATGTCTTTGAGTTGAGTATCTAATCTCTGAGTTGAGTATCTTATCCTTGAGTACTTCTGAGTTGAGTATGTTGAGTAGTTTTGAGTATCCTTGAGTATTCCTTGAGTTGAGTAAGTTTGAGAACAGGTAAGTATGTTTCCTTTTTATCAAGTTTCAAGCTTATGTTTATGTTTTAGAATTTCCCTTACATGCTCGTACATTCCACGTACTGAGCCATTTGGCCTGCATCCTTTCATGATATAGACATAGGTATTCAGGATCATCAATAGAAGTTTCGTTGATACATCCGGGAGTTCGAGTTAGCTATGGTGAGCCTCCTTGCTTCCGGAGGATTTCATTTACTTTTCAGTTTTGTCAGGATGTCGTGGGTCTTGTCCTGAATTCCATCTTTATCAGTTAGAGGCTTCATAGATAGTCATTATAGTTGAGAAGTCTGTATTATTCATTTATTTTATTAAATGTTTTAAAGACTTAAGTTGCCTATATTATGGTGAGTCTAATATATTATTTTTATTCTAAGTTGTTCATTTGAGTCAAAGTTTTGAAAAGTTGAGTTTATTGAATTTTATTCAATTTTAAGCTTTTTCATGTTTAAGTTAGTCTTTCGCTTGTAGTCAGCCAGGATGAGGGTTCGCTTGGGGACCAACAATGGTTCTTGAGTGCCGGCCACGTCCAGGGTGTAGACTCGAGTCGTGACATGTGGCTCAATAGTTTGACGGAAAGAGTATTTTTGAGCCAAAATATAGTTTAAGGGTAGTTTTGACCCTTACATCGGATAATTTTCGTAAAGTCGTTCTATAACCTAAATTTGGAACTCATCAAAATATATAATTAAGAACAAAAAGATTGTATTCATCCCATCACGACAATGATAACTGGACATTTGCCAACAACATGAGGTGTAATTAATTTGATGCATCATTCTTCAACATATAACAGCTCCTTTGATGGAGACAATTGATACTTGTGGTTATAAAATCACAAAAATAAATAAAATAGTACTAGTAAAGAAAGTATGGGTCATTAATGTTTTTTTTCCCACATTAACTACAATAATTTTTTAGTGGAATATAATAAGTTGTGTTTGCCTTAATGCAGAAAAAATATATGATTGGAAATTTATAAAAATTATTCGAAATATAAATATTAAAGTAATCGTAACATGGTTTGACTGGGGGATTAGGATTAATAATTAATATAATATATGCTTTAATGTAGTGTTAATTTGTTGGTCGTACAAGTATTAAAGATAATCTCCGTATAGTTAATGGAACGTTTGATTAACGGGATATTATCGTGTTAAATTAGTAAGATTCTTTTCTATACATGTCTCCTTTTGTTACTATTATGTAACCTCCTCGAAGCAAGGAAGGGAAGTGGAGTAATTGTGAAGACTCAAGACTAGCGTAGAAGTTACTGATTTTTTTTTTGGCATAATAAATAAACATGACCCTTAACTTGGTGTCAACTAGCAACTATGACCTTTAACTTTGGGTGTACACAAATAGACACTTAAACTTATATAAAATTAAACAAATAGACACATTCGTCCTACATGGTACCCTACATGGCAATTTTGTATCCTATGTGGCGTCCTACGTGTATTATGCCATGTAGGACACATGTGTCTAGTTGTTCAATTTTATACAAGTTTAAGTGTTTACTTGTGCACACTCAAAGATGGAGGTCATAGTTATTCACTGAAGCCAAGTTAAGGGTCATGTTTATGTATTATTGTAATGACCCTCCTAGTCATTTTTGTTTCTTTCCTTCTGTGTGTCGGTTAGAGCGTTCCTATAGCGACCCCAAGTCATTTATGACTTGCTGGGACTGACAGTTCGGTCACCTGGTCGTTCGTTTGGTTTTGGTGTGAGTTTTAGTGTTTTGGAGCTTATGAACCTTGAATGATCATTTTCGATCAAAAGTTCAAGAAGAACACCTTAGAATGGAATTCTGACAGTTCCATCAGCTCCGGAAGGGTCATTTTAGGCTTGTAGCATGGTCGGCATGACTCCCGAGGCTTTCAGTGTGAGTCGGTGCGATTAGGCGTTTTAGCCTTTGAAATTTGGCCTTAGGTTGACTTTGGTCAACATTCTTGGAAAACGCGCTCGGATGAAAATTCCGTCAGCGTAGTTAGCTTTAGAATGTTGAGTTTGGTCTAGAACAACCTTTTGTTCGACTCCCGAGGTCTCTGAACTCATTTCAAGCCCTTTGGTGAATTTTGGTTAAAATGGCTCTTGGAAGTGGGACCCAATTTTTATCGAGACGACCTCTGATGGAAATTTCGACTGCACCGTTGAGTCTGGAATATCGAATTTGGTAGGGTAGCATATCTGTTTTATTTTTATCGGGTCCCGAACGAATTCCGAGTACCCCGTCGGAGTTCTTTTTAAAGCTGAATTGCAGAAAAATCTGCAACTTTTTCCCATCTTTGAAAGGGCAAAACTCTCTCATTTCTTGTCCAAATCAAGTGATCCAAAGGTGCATCTTGTGTGGTTTTTCGCAAGGAACGCGTCGGTATGGTTAGATTTCATATTCAAAGCTTCGTTGGAGGTAAAAATTTGTGTTTTAACTGCTGTCACAGTCATTTTCGGACTCAGTTTTTGGACAGTTTTGGAAGCTGATTTCTCACTCGTTTTAGGTCCGATTTTAGTGATTCTTGAGGCTATCTTGGGTGGTTTTTCGAGGAGAACGTTGTGGTGTTGTCGGATTTCGCTTTAGACCTCTCGTTTCTGGTATTTTCTCGTGAATAGTTGCTGTTTTTACTGTTCATTGTTAATATGTTGTGTTGGGCTGTTCCGAGCCTCGATTTGTGTTCTATTTTGGAACACAAGTTCGGGGAGGTGTTTTAGAACCTATTTTTGGGGTTAATTCCGGAATTTTCGGTGCGGGCCCCACTTTCCCCGTTTTGACCCTGAAATTGGTTTGTCTCTATTTCTTGCGATTTTAGTGTCTAAACGACCGTAGTAATGTTGTGACTCTATTTTTGATAGCGTGTCAGCATTTCGAGGCTGTTCGAAAGGGGAAAGCTTCGGAGAAGTAACTTTTAGAGCGCGCGTGGTCGGCCTACAGGTAGGCTACGGTTTCCCTCTCTTAGATTGAACTTGAGAGTGGGGATGCATGTTGATTAGTTGGAATTTGGGTTGGTAATTGTTGAATAGTGCATAGGTGCTTAAAATTCATGTTTCGGTCTCTTTCGAAAATTATCGTTTAGTAGGGAGCATGCTTGGTGTTACAAATTAACCGTCCTTGCTATGTGGAGTACTTGTATGCTTAATTACTATTTATTTAAAGCATGTTGGACCTTAGTTTAGGTTTGATTAGGGCTTGCCTTAGAACTTCATGATTCGGAATAGTTAGGCCTGAGTTTTGCCCTGACGTCGCCCGGCCGGCGTAGATCCCTGTAGACTGGTGTAGCAGACTAAAGTCTGATAGTTTGAACCTTAGTTAGGCGATACGCTTACTTTGACGATAGTTATCTTTATTTTTCCCCCGATATTGTGGCTTCACGAGTTACGTCGGCGACACTGGTTCTGATTCGCGATTTGAAGTTAGTTTTCAGTCGGTTCCAAGAAATTACATTAATTGGCTAAGTGTGGACGGTGTTCCACGAACAGTTTTGCACCTGGATTGATTGAGACTCTTTCAGCAGCTACATTGACACCTTTGTCAGATTTTCAAATTCGAGCTCCGGTTTAGACTTCAGATACTTATATAGAGCATTCGGTTCGAGGTCCGGCCTCTATCGTTTAGATACTTATATAGAGCATCCGGTTCGAGGTCCGGCCTCTATCGCTCAAGATACTTATATAGAGCATCCGGTTCGAGGTCCGGCCTCTATCGTTTAGATACTTATATAGAGCATCCGGTTCGAGGTCCGGCCTCTATCGCTCAGATACTTATATAGAGCATCCGGTTCGAGGTCCGGCCTCTATCGTTCAGATACTTATATAGAGCATCCGGTTCGAGGTCCGGCCTCTATCGCTCAGATACTTATATAGAGCATCCGGTTCGAGTTCCGGCCTCTGTATCTTCAGATTCTATTATTTGGGGTTGAGGTTTTGGTTCGATGTTCTGTGTTCTTGGATTCTCTTATGTAAATCTCTTTGGCTATAGTTTTTCTGTGTACTCGACGGACTTATGGGGGTCCGTTCGGGTTTTTAATTTAACTTGCGCACGAGTGTACCTTCTGGGCTTATGGGGGTCCAGTTAGGTGTAGTTAGCTTATAGATTACTTTAGTTAGTTATTTCTACACTCGTGTGCATTCCATTGTTACTTAGCTTTCGTTCTAGACCTCTGTTTGTGTTATTCCTTCTTTTCGTATTGTATTTACTTTTCAAGTTCAATCGGCCTATGATGCTTACTGGGTACCTATTATTTTGGTACTCATGCTACGCTCTGCATCTGTTTCGTGATGCAGGTCCGAGCACCAGTGGCCAGCGTTGATCCAGCTTGGAGTAATTTGATCCGGAGACGGGGGTGAGCACACGACGTTCTGTACTATTTTAGTCTCCATCTGTATATATAGACTTGTCTTTCGCTTTTCGAGACAGTCGAGTCTCTGTAGTCCACTTTTGGGACTTGTACTCTTTTGTTAGTAGCTCTGTACTAGTGACTTCCAGGTTTTGGGAGGTATCTTTATTTGTATATATGTTTTGGTTGCGCCCGCTTGTTTTATTGTTATATTAAATTTTGTCTGCTCTTGTTTAGTTTCTGCCCTCAGACCCATTACATGTTGTTCCGGGTTACGGGTTGGCTTACCTACTGATGGGTTATAGTAGGTGCCATCATGACTCGAGAAATCGGGTCGTGACAATTATGCCATTTTTTTTTTATAGAATAGAAGCTGAGACCCCTCCATGATGTGGTCTTAGACTGGTTAAACGCGATGGACCAGTATTTCGAACTAAAAGAGATTTCGGACCCGGAGTGGGTACGTTTCATTACCACAAAATTGAAGAAAACAAAAAGACAGATTTATGGTGAGCACATGTATGATAGAAGAGGGAGTTGGAGGAAAAGCTCTACGAAGAACAATGTTTATTTGATGTCGAATGGAATTAAGAACATCAAGGATTATGTGTACTAGTATGTAACTATCAACGTAAAAATGAAGAGCTAGAGGGAGTAAAATGCACCTTACTAAAAACAATTTCATATTTCAGACTCGAACCCGAGACATCCCGGCCCTGATTGGTAACTATAGTAATAGCTATCAGTGAAATATGGGCTTCTGAAATTATTCATCAAAAAGTGTGGCCGCTGACTTGGTCTATTGGTCCAATCCAAATGGGAAAAGCCCAACTAACTCAAATGGAAAAAGCCCAATTGCTTGTTGAAAAAGGAACGAATTAACCGAAATAGCCTTCATCCAATCACTTAAACTAAAAATAATTGACCGAATGTATTATATGTCTTATTCACGTACAATATATGTATATCGGGTCATTTACAAATATAACCTTAAAAGCGAGTGATCTTGAACATTCGACCCTGTTTGCTTCACGACAAACTTAAGATCTACAAGTTTTACCTTTTGACCTTAAAAGTTTGCCCATGGGACAAACGTGAGTTGAAAGTTTAAAATCGTTCATTTTTAAGTTCAAAAACATCTCTAGTGTTATCTCAAGTGTAGGGAGGTTTGAGAGGGGCATACTTTAGTCTTACCTTAAGAAAGTAGAAAAACAATTTTTCAAAAGACACTCGTTTAAACAAATGGTGAAAAAGAAGCAACAACTCATTTTTAACCCTATGAATGCTCGCGATGCGAATCTCAAATGAGTCGGACTCTAATACGAATATTGAAAATCTACTAACAAATTAAAAGAAAATGAATAACAATAAGTCCTAAAAGGATGTGCGGCAACATATGAGACTATAAATCTTGATCATAAAAAAAATTCATTATTAAAAAGTACTTCCCACTATAAATCTGCGCGATATATAAATCTAAATTAGTCGAATTCTAATACTAATACAAATATCCAAAAAAAAGAAAATGAATTAGCAAGATAGCAAAGAAGAAGAACAGAGTTAATTCCCAGCCTTGCATTTTCCATCTTAATATATATCTATCTTCATCCACTCAATTTTTTCATATAATATTATTATTTACTAATAATTTACCATTTTTTATATTTTATTTTATTTTATATTCATTTTCGTAACAACCTCAAATCAGTTATTGCAAAAAGAAAAAAAAGAAAAAGAAAAAAGGAGATATGCTAAGCATCAGAGTAACAGCAACCATTTCTTCTTCTTCTTCAACTCTTTTCTTTACAAATTCCAAAAAATTATCAAATAAATTCTCTTACATTTCAAATCCATTGAACAATTCTTCAAAACCCATTAAATGGAATTGTAAGAATTCTAGAATGGAGGCATCAAAATCAAATTTTGTTACCAAAGCTTCAGCACAGCCACTTACAAATCCTGCAGAACTCATTGATTCTGTTGAAACTTTCATCTTTGATTGTGATGGTATGATTTTATTTTTGGTTTGGAACTTTCTGATTTAATGTTGATTTTGGTGTTTGTGTATTTGATTGATTATGATGGCTTTGTGTGTTACTGGGTCATTTCTCAATTTGTGCGTGTATCCTTGTGCAGGGGCTATGCTTATCTTCGCTGTATTGTTTTGTGTGTTTTTTCAGTGTTTTAGTGGACTTTTTTGTTTGTTTGTTTGTTGGAAGATTTAGTTAGGTGTTACGTTTATTGCTTTGTTGCTCGAACTTTTTGAATATGTCAATGGTGCGTGTAAGATACTCCAAAAGTAGTGCACTTTGGAGAATTTAACACGTGTGCTGCAAAAACATTTTGGAGAGTATGTGCAACATAGGTTTGTTGGCTTGTTTCATGAATCATGATATAGACAACTTGGGATTAGTGAGTTTATTGGGTTAATAACATGTTTGATCAAGCTTTTGGGTAGTCGAAACTTTTTTTTTAAAAGGAAAAGTGCTTAGTTTAGAGAATCGAGGTGTTTGGCCAAGCGTCTAAGGAAAAATAGATAATATTGATTTTTGAGTGATAGTGGAAGCTGTTTTTTTAGAAGTTGAAAAAAGTATTTTTTTCCCTAAAAACACATTCAGAACCTTGACAAAGCACAAATTATTGTTAAATATTTTTAACAAAAAGCACTCAGCAGAGACAAAACACACTAGGTGACTTCTTTCCATTTGTCCTTGCCTTGGTCGGAGTTACCTGCTTCCTGTTGCTAGTGGGAAGTATCTCGTAGAATTAGTCGAAGTGCAGGAATACTCTTAATTCGGTGTGATATGTCATTTCGTTGCACCTTCTATGTAGCTTCTCAATCTTTTCAACTACCAATGTGGAACTTTGTTCACACATAGAACAAAGTTAAATGTCATTCATAAGGTGGAGAAATATATAGTAATCATGAAGGAATAAATCAAAGTGAGGAACTTAAAGCCAGAATTTTTTATAAATGACACATTCTCAACACTCATTTTAAGTATTGTGTCTGGCCAGAATATAGCATCTAATACAAAAAGGCAGTTTGTCTGAATATTTTTGGTTGCTATAGCGTAATGCTGTTATAAAAAACCTATAATGCAACATAACATGAAAAATCAGTTTCAATAAAACTTGGCCGTTATAGTGAAATGTTGTTATATAGGATGATTATTATTGGAAGGTCTGTCTGTAAATATATACATATGCATCAATCTATTGATGTTCATACTGGGGACGGGCTTCAGTCAATGGATGTGTAAGTAAGTGAGAACAACTGCAGCAAATAAAGGGTATTACATGTCAAAATACATCCTTTTAAATAAAAATAATTTGATTAGTTATATCCAAGAGGTCCTTCTCCTTAGACAATAAAGCACATCTGACTGTAGATGATCATGTTCACAGTTTGACTTATCATAATACATTGACATTTGAGAACAATGCTTAATGTGTGACGTTTCCGCAGAAAGAAATAGGAAACAGCAGAAAAGCATTGGTAATTTCCCTTATTCTCTTAGCATTTTAACAGAGGTGACAGTCTAGGTTTCTTTTTCTTTCCCTCATCATCTTTTGTCGTAATTATCCCGAAAGAAATGTTGATAATATGTTCCCAGCAAAAAAGTTGAGTAAGTTACTTAAAATAATGTCCTTTTTTCCTCCATTATACACAGGAGTCATATGGAAAGGAGATAAACTGATAGACGGTGTCCCTGAAACTTTGGATTTACTCAGAGAAAAGGTTTGTGTTTCTAATGTTGGGATGCTTTTGCATACTTAAATTTTATTACAAGATTGCTTGTGGCATTCAATTTATTGTGATCCAAACCAAAATTACTTTTTTCTTAAGAAAAGTATGGCAACAAAATCATTTATCAGAGAACTGGTTGCTTCATTTAATGTTTCGGAAACTTCATTCTCCAGGGAAAAAGATTAGTTTTTGTTACCAACAACTCAACAAAGTCTAGAAAGCAGTATGGGAAAAAGTTTGAAACACTTGGTCTTAGTGTGAACGAGGTAAGTTAATGGTTCCTCTAGTTCATATTTATGACTAAGTTGATCAATAGTTCTTATAGCAAGTCACTTTCCAGGAGGAAATTTTTGCTTCATCCTTTGCTGCAGCTGCATATTTGAAGTCTATTGACTTCCCAAAAGATAAAAAGGTAAGCCTTAATAAATTCACAGCATATTTCCTATCGTTGAACGACTATTAATGCCTTTTAATATTGTGGTCTTAATCATGCCATTTGGAAAGTTGAAATTATAGAGTTTCCATATGAGGAAAGAGACATTCTTTTTGAAACGGACTAAAAACAAAAGTAAGACATACAAATTAAAATGGAGGGTGTAAAATTCAACTTCAATTTGAAAATTAGACATTTTTTCTACCAGCCTGGATCCTTTAGATGTTTAAAGGTTTTGAGAATCATAATGCTTTTTCATTCTCCCAGATACTAATGGTCTTCTGTGTTGAGTTATTGAAATAAGAATAGGTAAAAACTACTGTCTGATAAGTAGTGGATCTCCTATTACATTGTGTCTAATGCTTTCAGCTGCAGTGACACGGATTTGTGGCATATCTTTTGACTGTGTCAATCACTTGTCCACAGACCAAAAAAATAAAAATAAAAAAATTCAGTAGCATGGATTCACTGTTAAAAGCCTAAAATGTTTTATCATATTGTTTAATTGGTCTGCATTTTTAAGGTGTACGTTGTTGGTGAGGATGGCATCTTGAAGGAGCTTGAGTTAGCTGGTATTCAATATCTTGGAGGACCGGTATGTAGAAATAAATAATATACAGTCCTTTCTATTTTATGAATAAGCTTTGATATGTCTTGCAGTTAATAACTTTTGGCCTCTGATAGTTTTTACCTCAAATAAATCATTAAAATTTTGGTCTAATGGTTTATGAATGAATGCTTATCTTCTCATTCTAGTTACCTAACCTGTGGAACTAGTGATATGTTTGTGTTCTCGCCTTGTCAAGCATCCTTGAGGTATGGGATTCTGTTGCGTGAGCCATAGCCATTTATCTTACCTAATAGAAGTCAGGTCTTACAGTTATTAGGATTATACCATGTCTCTCATTTTCTGTCTTTGTTATGTTTTTTCCTGTGTCAAGTGTAAAAGTCTTATACTTGGCCAGAAGATTGAGATAAAGAAGAATTGCAAAATGAAAAGAAACAATGAATGTCATTTGCATCTTTCAACCAAAATTCATGTTTTCTTACACTGCAGACTAAATTAAGTAACCTTGGAGCCAGAGTGCTGCAATTTGAACCATGCCTTCCTTTCAACTATGCTTTGAAAGTTAGAAAATGATCCCACTAACAATGGTTACTTTGATAACATAGTTTAAAAAAATTTATTTTCTTCTCTTTTTATAGTTAGGTTTCAGAAAGAGAGAGAGAGAGAGAGAGAGAGAGAGAGAGAGAGAGCTACGGAGCATTTGCCCGGTGCCTTCTTTGGTACCAGATTCACATTTGAACTGAATGCTGTGTTATTCTTTTTAACAGGAAGATGGTGACAAGAAAATAGAGCTAAAGCCTGGATATATGATGGAGCAGGATAAGGATGTATGCTTCCGTTTCATGCTTCTAAACTTATTTCATTCTCATGTGTGTTCTACGTTTAAATGAGACCAAGTTCTATTTTTTTGAATATATTGTGCTGAGTTGTGTCTATACCTTTCAGGTCGGAGCTGTTGTTGTTGGATTTGACCGCTATTTCAACTACCACAAGATTCAGTGAGTTATCCTTTTTATCTTTTCTGTATCATATTCTCTGCCGAATAATATCTAACAATGAGATTACTTTGTTTTGGATTTGTTCAGATTCTAATATTCTATTTACTTAACCACTCATATAGTGCTTTTTTCTTTGCTCAAAGTTCTGATCATCTAATCCATTTTAGCTATCCCATGCTAAAATGTTTCCCTTGCTAGAGGACCTGATTCAGACTAGAATTACTATCTGCACATATAAACCCTGTATTCAAGACAAGACTCGGGTAAAAGTGAAGGGTACTATAACTGTATAGGCTTCCTATGTTGCGCATTCACCTGTCTGTATAAATATTCTCTGACCTGTTGATATCACATCTCTTATTTGCGTTCTGTAATGAAGGTATGCTACCCTGTGCATACGTGAAAATCCAGGATGTCTCTTTATTGCTACAAATCGTGATGCTGTTACCCATCTTACAGATGCTCAGGAATGGGCAGGTTATTCCCGTCTCATGCTTTAAGTTTGGTTCACATGTTTGTTCTGTGAGTTAAACTGTTCATTAACAGAAGTTAGTTGTTGCACCCATTCTCTGTTGGACTTAAATCTACTTAGCACCAATATGATTATTTCTGTAGTCGTCATGTTTGACTCACACTATCATTTTCAATAAGAGCTTTTTCTTGCAATCAGAATTTATCACATACTTCAATTCTTTTCCTGTTTTACCTTTTTACGCTCTTGTCCAAGTCATTATCTATAGAGCCTTTCTGAGCCATGTCATTTGCTTTTTCATCTGAAAGAAATGCTGAAGTGTTAACTAGTTTGAATAGTTGATTACTGAACTAATTTGGATCAACCTTGTTAGTCGTTAAACTCGAGGTTATATAGTTAGAAAGATGATAAGATTTATTCATTTAGCATTTACTTAGTCATCAACTTATTGCCATGTTAAGATGCTACTCTAGCTAATCTTTTTTCTAAATTTTATGTGTCTTCTTCTTTGATCATTCTGTACAGTCATAGCCATGAAATATTTTTTCCATATTTAAACTAAGCTGCATCCTTTCTGTTCTGTTGCTTCAGGTGGTGGTTCAATGGTTGGTGCGATCCTAGGCTCTACAAAGCGTGAACCGCTTGTTGTAGGAAAGCCCTCAACCTTCATGATGGACTACTTGGCTGATAAGTATGGCACTAAGTTTCTACAATATTATGTCTTGTCCTACCTCATCTTCTTTTCTTGCACTCTATGTCATTGTCTTATGCTCCCTTCCCTTTTCTCCGTTTTTTGGCCGAATGGGCTCTCTGCCTGAGTCCACTTTTTGATGTGTAAATCAGCAATCTTTTCTAGTCATAAAAGTTAATGTTGCTCCAAAAGCTCGTGATTCCCTAAATGAACTTCTAGATATAAATATTAAATAGCTATAAATGCAGGATTTACACATTGCCAATACAGGTAACTGAAACTTGTAACTTATTACCATTGACTCTTCAGCAGTGGAGGAGCCAGGAATGCCACGAGGGGATTCAAAATATACAAGAATGTCATACCCATAGTTTGAACTTATGACCTAAAACAATTTTTGAACCGCCTTTGCAATATGCTAAAATCTTCACTTATAACAAGAAGATTCAACACTTATATATATGCAAAAAAAAAAAAAAAAAAAGGTTTTCAGCAAAGAAATTTTCTGACAGGGATTCAATTGAACCCCTCGTCCACGTAGTTCCACCCCAGCTCTTCACTAGCGTTATATAATTGTCGTGGTTCTTAGTTATTTCAGATGTATACTTATTTAGTTGCTGATGAAACTTTGTCATCTTATGATGAATGCTTCATCATGAGAAATATCAAAATCATACCACCTTACTTCTAGATCAAGTTTGATTAGTGCTCTCTAGTTGCATGTAAAGTAATTATACTTTTAGGCTTTAGCCTTGAAAGGCTGACCTAAATGTTTGCATCATGCTTATGTAGGTAGTATTTGTACTGTTTCTCATAAAAGAGATATGAAGAGTGTTTACGAACTTTTTTTTCTACGTATGTATGCTGAAGGAGTAGTATTGGCATTGTGATGTATCAAGCAATTTTCTTGATCAACATGAACTAGATCCTTCTATCATATTCAGGTTCATAATCATAGGAAAAAAACTGTCATTCTGTTGAACATTACGAAGTTCTTTACAGAAACTAGTTTTCATTATGCATTTTCCCAATCTGTAACAGTGTTGATGTGAACATAAACCGATGTTCAATAACTTTTCTTTCTTCATCTTCTTTAATGTTATCACAACAGGTTTAAGATACAGAAGTCACAGATATGCATGGTCGGTGACAGATTGGATACAGATATAGTGTTTGGACAAAATGGTGGCTGCAAAACTCTCCTTGTTCTCTCAGGTATCAGAAAGGAAAATTTGTTCTCCTTATAAGGCATATGCTTCAAAATTTGTCATCCAACACTATCTTTTGTTCATGTTTTAGGCGTGACATCTTTATCGATGCTTCAAGATCCCAACAACTCTACACAACCGGATTTCTACGCCAACAAAATTTCTGATTTCCTCTCTATTAAAGCGGCTGCAGTTTGAGCAAATCCACTGATTACGTGTGGCAATCCCATTCTTTGTGTTTGACGTGCTTACAAATGCACTTCATTTATGCATCCCAGTTTCTCTTTTAGCTAAAAGAAGATGGGAGTTGAAATTAGGCATATGAGAAACTGCATAGTGCAATGTAAAGAGTACCATTTTAACTTTCTAGGTATAATAATGGTTCTTGGATAAAAAAAATGAAGTCTAAGCTCAAGTACTTCCATCATGAATCATGATGTAGTGAGGCATCTTTTGATTATTTTCCCTTGTTGGTGCATAATGATGCAAAAAATGGAATCTCATGATCATATGTTTTTATGAAGGTAGAGAGTGAATACTACTGTAAAATATTAATTTTTGTATTGTCGGTAGTGATAAACAACCTCGCTAACTCTAAGGTCAGGTAAGGTTTGCATATATTCTATGTTCTCCAAACCTCACTTTGTGAGACTATGTTGTTGTTGTTGTGTTTTTAATAGTGATAACAAGATTCAAAACAAAAAAACTTACAAACGAAGCAGAACAATTTTGGTGTCTGCTTTGACATCGTATCTTATCTTATTCAAGTCGCGTAAGGCCTATTAATAAGGTTATTTTAGAAGTTTTTTTATTCTCAAGATTCGAACCGAAAGAATTCTCTTGATATTTTAAGACAATTAGCAAATTCATAATCATGTTACAAACTCAATTTAGATTCTCAACAACATAATACTCGTCCTAAATGTTTTTTTCCCCACTCATATATCGTACTCACTTTAAAGTCTAACTAGAATAAGATTCACGCTGAAAAGTCCTACTCATACCATAGGGATACATTACTTTCTCCAGACCCCACATGTGGATTATATTGGATATGTTATTGTTGTTATTATTAAAACTTATAATGAAAAATATTTTATTAATCACGACTATAAAAGGAAATAAACATATTCGAACAAGAGCAAATTTAAGCTAGTGTTTGATCATACATTTTGGATCAAATTTTGAAAGTTTATCTTCATATATATGTTTGGTCAATTTAATAAGATTTTGAAAACTAATAATGGAAGATCTTTTATTAAGCATTACTATAAAAGGAAATAAACATATTCTAATAAGAGCAAATTTAAGCTAGTGTTTGATCATACATTTTGAATCAGATTTTGAAAGTTTATTTTTATATATCTGTTTGGTCAATTTAATAAGATTTTGAAAACTTATAATGAAAGATCTTTTATTAAGCATTACTATAAAAGGAAATAAACATATTCGAACAAGAGCAAATTTAAGCTGCTGTTTGACCATACACTTTGGATCAAATTTTAAAAGTTTATCTTCAAATATCTGTTCGGTCAATTTAATCAAATTTTGAAAATCTAATCTTTTCTGTCACATAACTTTATTTTTTTTTTTCCAAATAAAATGCATATCCAACTATAATCCAAATTTTCAAGTTTCAACTTCAAAATCACATAACTTTAATTATTTTTCCAAATAAAATGCATATCAAATTATAATCCAAATTTTCAAGTTCCAACTTCAAAATTTTTGACCAAACGGGAGCTAGAACAAATTAATTTCCTCCTCAAAAGACAAAAACACCCTCCTCAATCCCTATTCCATCTACATCCAATCTATGGTTAAGTGGGTCATTTCACCTATTCTTTCAAGAATATCCTTTATAAGGAAAAAAGACTTAAGACTTTCTTCTATATATATAAAAATTCAGATCCAACAAACACAAATCAAAAATCCAAAAAGCTAATTTCTTCGCTAAATCGATCGTTCGTCGGAAAAATTTAGGCATTGACGGAGTATATTCGAGTTCCGGTGAGAGACGAATTGAGAAAAATGAATGAAGTTGCGGAATGCAGCGTTTGTCACTCGAAATTGATAGCTTCGCCTACCAAAAGAACGGTTTCAAAGGCTTATGATCGTCATCGGACTGTTGTATCGGTGAAGACTCGAGCTTTCAACGTGTTTTTGGTTGTCGGTGACTGCGTTTTGGTCGGTTTACAGGTATGTGAAACTTGCATTGTGAATTTTGCGGTTTGGATGATAGTTTTACTACTTGCTCTTAAACTATTAAGCTAGAAATAATCAGCTGAAGAACAAAAAATTTATTGTGAATGCAGACCGTTAACTAGTATGAAGCAAATCCTGTTTGAGCTAGAAAAAGTGAATTTTTCTTGGTAAATTTAAAGAAGATGTTTGCATTAGTAGCTGGAAAATGAACGGATACAAAAGTCTATGATCGTCATCGCACTGATGTATAGTTGAAAACTCGCTCTTTTAACTTTTTTTTTTTGGTTGTCAGTGACTGCATTTTGGTCGGTTTACAGGTATTAAATTTTCGCTGCTGTAGCTTATGTGAAACTTGCATTGTGAATTTTGTGATTTGTAATAGTGTTACTACTTGTTCTTCAACTATTAAGGTAGAAGTAATCAGCTCTAGAAGTGAATTTGTTGGATAAAATATGCATGTCCGTTAACTAGTATGAAACGAATCCTATTGAGCTGGAAAAGTGAGTTATTTTGGTGAATTGAAAAGCTACAAAGTAAAGAAGATGTATGCATTAGTGCCTGGAAGGTGAATAGATACAAATTCATTTGCAAAAGATAATGTAAAAGCCTGGGTATCAGGAACTGCTACTTGTCGAACTTAAGCATCTGCATCAATAAAATGCTGAAAGTTGATAAAAGTCTTATGACACGTGGAGTTAATAGGTGAAATAAAGTAGTAAAGGCAATTTCTAGCAGAATCACTTTTTTTTTTACTCATTTTAAGGTGTGAGTGGGGGGACTAGGGAGGTGGAATGTGATTCATCACATGTGCATCCTAGTGTAGAATCATTTTTCTTATGACCAGGAAAGCTGTTGTTTTAGCTTTGGATCAATCCCTCTACCCTTCTCCCTTAAATACTAAACTTGGTTCGAACTCAGTAACTCACACCTACTACACATCTTGTTTTCTACCTTTGTTGTTGAATCAAAGCCCTAAGGCTCTTAGTTTAGAATGATATTAGTCTTAAGAGTTCAAAAGTATCCCATTTCTATATGTTAATACTTCAAGGCTTCATTTGTTTGCATTAAGATTAAGACGTTTGAATCTAAATGCACATTTGAATATTAAGATGTGCATTAACATTTTTATACTAAATAGTTAAGATTGTTTATTTTCTCAACATCTGAATGTATAAAATTTGTCTTTGTTTAAAAATAATAAACATAAAATTCAAATAAAACACTATATTGATATAATATTATATCAATAAATATTTTAAAATTTTTATATGGCATTTGGCGATGTTGATGACTAGTGATGGTGATTGTGTATGTCGATTTGGAATAGTGTTGACTAATAATAGTGGTTATGGGTAGTATCTTGTGGTATAGTGGTTGACAGTAGTGATTAATGTGGTTGTTGGTGGTGGCGGTTGATCATTAGTAGTGAAATGATACTAATAGCTAATGACGATGATGAATAATGATGGCGGTTAGTGGTATATAATGTTGATTAATGGTGATAATTATCAGTAGTATTAGTGGATGTAATAATGATTGGTGGTGATGATTGCAAATGATGGCTAATAGTGGCGATTAATTTTGGTGATTAGCGGTAGTGGTGGTTGAGCCTAGGATGGTGGTTGTGGTGATTGATGATGGTGGTAGTTGTGGCTGAAATGGTGGTTGTGGGTGGTGGATGAAAGTAGATAGTAGCGGCGAATTGTCATTTTTTGTACAAATTCTTTAATTTTGTTATAAATCTTAATCATTCAGACCTATGCATATGCAGACCCATTAAGTGGTTGTAAAATAAGAAAAAAAAACAAACACACTTAATGATTAAGATTCAGACCTTGTAAATAAGTAGACTTAATGATTGTGATCTGAATGATTAAGACTAAGATCTTCATTAAGTGCAAACAAATGAGGCCAAAGAGCAATACTTAGGCATGTTGGCATTGTTTCGGAAGCCTAACTTTTGCAGTATGTCACTGTGGTTCCATTAGCTCTCTGTCTTAGCATTGGGAGAGCCCATCATTGGAACAAACCATTGAGTAAAATAGGAGCTAATGAAGGGTTGGATTTAGTAGCTGGATTATGTTATATATATTTTGGCCATCCTATGATATTTTTCCTTTTGATGATAAGGGTTTCTTACTCAATCAAGGTAATTGTGTTTTGTATTAAAGTCTGCTAAATGTCCAAAACTATTGATATCACTAAAACTGAGTCATCTTGGAATGTAGAAGGTAAAATGGCTCAAAAGAGTAAATTGATGGGTATGTCTACGTTTCATTTTGGAATGTCATCAATTTTCGCAAAAATCATCTTTGAAATACTTTCCATAGCAAGACACTTACAGAGATTGATGCCTAAAAGTACCTGATAATCTAAATATCTCTCTTAGTGAAGGTTGGTTGTTGGTATGACCTTAAGCTTTTGATTTTTTTTATTTTTTTTTTGTGTTGAATATTGAATATTACGTCTTTGTATTTATTTAAAGAAAAATGTGTATTAGAGTAGTTATTTCTTAGAACTTGGTTATCAAAAAGTAGTTATTTTGCGCCGAATACTACTGGAATATTTCGGGTTTCCTTATGTAAGTTTCTATATTATGCTCTATTTGTATATTGAATAAAATACATTTTTCATTTATTTCTTTTCTTGCAGCCTATACTTGTATATATGTCAAAAGTTGATGGCAAATTCGAGTTCAGTCCCATCAGTGTTAATTTTTTGGCAGAGTTGGCAAAAGTTGCATTTGCAGTAATAATGCTATGCTTTGAGGTATGGCTTTGTCTCTCTTTACTGACTTAACTTATTCTGTAACCTTCTACACCTTCAATTTCCTATGAGCTTCTTCTCTTCTTTTTCGATATAACAAAATTCTCTACCAGGTATTGGTCATATGCATCATAATTTGTTCTTACTATCTTGATACCTTGGTATAACTATTCACTCATTTTAAAATGTTTCAATCTCTTGTATTATTTGAAGGCTCGAAACCAGAAGGCTGGTGAGAAGTCTCTTCTTTCTTTCTCCACATTGTTCCAGGTAAGACTTGTTAATTCACAAAAGTGATTTTATTTGTTTTAAATAGATATACAAGTTTCATGTCCAGTTGTGTCAAACAATAAAAAAATGTTTCCACTGAGACGTGTCTTTTTCATGTATACAAAAGAACATACCTACACTTGTTTTTATCAAGTAAAAGAATTTTCATTAATAAACATGGCTAAACTGGCTGTATACAAGGTAGAGAATCTACAAAATATATGATTCTCTAAAGACTTCACCCAACCGAGGAACTTTCTGTGTGCACCAAAAGAAATTAAGGGAACAGAGACTACTCCTCAACGGGAGAAACTCGATTCTACTCCTTCTAAAGCTCTCCTATTTCTCTCTCCACACAATCTACATTAATTCATAAACTTACATTCGTTTTGTATTCTCTTGTTGTTCTTCCTGTGTGTTGTTGCCGTCGTTTTTTTCATCTGTTTTGAGTTGAGGGTCTATCGGAAACAATATCTCTTCCATTTAAGGAAGGGGTAAGGTATACTTATACACTACTCTCCCCGGACCCCACTTGTGAGATTACACTGGGTATGTTGTTGTATGTTGTTCATATACCAATATTGTTGCTTACCTTAATGAGAATTAGTGACAATATTTAACATGAACATGGAGAGTTAAGTAGGTGAACCCATCTCACCCGGCTTAAAGCCAAACTTTAATAAGAGTTTCAAGTTAAATAAAAATCTTTTATCTATTTCCATTCGAAGTCTATGATTGTAACTTTTTTGACATGCAAAATCTAAACTTTTGATAGTGAAGGCTTTTCTTTTGTTACTCTATATTTTCTCTCCACTTCCTTATATATAGTTTAGTCATCCTTGTTAAATCTACATAGAATGTTAGCGTTCTTCTCTATATTTCTCCTTTGTTTTCCAGTATACAAGGAATGAAGAAACAATGACCATAATTGATGATGCCTATTGACTTCTAATAGTACTTAATGAATGGTTAATGGGGCCACAGAGGAAAAGTAATAGGTTTCTATTTTACCAAGTTAATTTTTTATAACTAATATGTGAATGGGCTTTGTTCTTTAATTAATACTCCAATCTGAAGTTTGAAACTAATGAATCTAACCATTCAGAATTTCTTTCTCTGACATTCCTCTACCACGTAGGACACAAGTGGGATATTAAGAATTATAGTGAAGAATGTTCATGGCAACTTTTGTTACAAACTTTTTTTCCTTTATTAATTGCAGGCTGCTCGGAACAATGTGCTTCTGGCTGTTCCTGCTCTGCTTTATGCTATTAATAACTACCTCAAGTTTATCATGCAGGTAAATTTTTTCTGTCATTCCTCATTTGGATATTAATAGGTTATTTGTGAGTTGCTTATCAAATTCTCATGACTTACTGCCCTTATCTTAGATGGTGGGTTACAAATAGATTCATATACCCTACCTCAGCTAGCTTGGGATTGAAGCATATTGATTAATATGGATGTTATCTACTTTTTTTTTTCTCTCCCAGTAGTGTACTATTCTAGTATTATTAAGAAATATCATGGGCTTTCCAAGATAGCTATCGATGTACATATAACTCAAAAAATACATTACTAGAATATTTCCTTTTATAGCCTCTTTTTGTTGCTTTAGATCAGAAAGTAAATTGAGTATCTTCCCTGAAAGTTGAGAACTTTGGCATGAAGAGACTTGATTGTCATCTCAAGTGGAATTATTTAACCTTCTTGATTTCGTATAATCTTTATCTGTTGTGATTACTTTCTTCAAAAAATTATGTTAAGATTATTGGTAATTTGGAATTCTTGTCCTCTGGCTCTGTACTTTTGTCTTTTGTGCTTTTGACGTAACTCATAAGGACTCACTTTCTTGTCTAGCCCTAAAGTTTTGCATTGTTGGTGCATGTTATTGGAGTTCAACTATCCTCTCACACTTCCTAATGATACTTTCTATTTCTTCATGCAGTTATATTTTAACCCTGCTACTGTAAAGATGTTGAGTAACTTGAAGGTATCCATTTGCTTATAGTTATTGCTTACACTTCCAGACTTTGCTATTTACTTGTGAGAATCCTACCGTAATTTTGGTTTGATAAGTTACATCTCCCTGATAAAATTGCAAGTAGCTGATAATTCAGGCGGATCTTACATACTAGATTAATTACAAACTCTGCTTGCTATCTTTTGTTTCTGCTTCAGTGTTAGTTTTAGTTGAGTGTTCACAGTCAGGTTTTACTATTAGGTGTTAAAATTTCCATGTATGTGCACTCAAGATTGAATGGAAAATAAACAACTATGAGCTTATTTCTCTTCAGATAGTCCTTTTTTTTCCATTTATTAGATTGTTGTGCCTGGCCAACTTGTGTGCACCTTGGTTGATCCACCAGGCTGCCTGTACAACTCACAAGAACAGGTTTCCATGGGTAACCCTGCCCTCCAAAGATCGAGCCGTAGGCTCACATCAAGTATTTGTAGTTGGGATTTGGTGGTGAGCTGGTTAGTCTTTTAATTGTAGTTCGTATTCAAGGATGATGTGATTAGTCTTGTGATGCCTAATGTGAGGATTCACTTATTTTGTGTCATACTTGTACCAGATCTTTCCTCTTTTGCCGCTGATTGATTTATCTTCTCAAATTTTGAGTTGGTGATTGTTTTTCTTTTTTAATTCTTAAAACTTGCAGGTTTTGGTAATTGCAGTGTTGTTAAAGATAGTTATGAAACGCCGTTTTTCCATAATTCAGGTTGGTAAAGCTGACAGAGGTTTGTTTATGAACTATAGTCACCTGTATTTTTAATTGATTTTTAGATTTGTACGTTCTGTGTTTATGCATCTTGGACCCTGAAAGAATGCTAGCTATATGTGACTATCAAAACTAAATGGTCACAGTGGGAGGCTCTTGCCCTATTGCTTATTGGCATCAGTGTGAATCAGCTGCGCTCTCTGCCGGAAGGTGCATCAGCTTTGGGTCTTACAGTAACAACAGGGGCATATTTGTATACCTTGATTTTTGTAAGTATTATTTGAAGATAATTCTTAATGACTACTCACATTCTTTGGTTGATCCATCAGATATTCCAGCTTTGAGTGTTACTGCCTTCAAGAATTATTTTACCTTGTGGGATCTGTGCACTAATTCACACTATTCCCTTTCTTTTTTTCCCCCTTTTTAGTGTCCAAGAGAATATATGTGGTTTACAATACAGTGCCACTTGTACTGGAACAAACTTTATGCCATACTTTATTGACTTTACACCTGGTTGCCTTATTTAATGGATAGAACTGATGCAATGTAATAATTCAGGTCACTGTTCCTTCACTGGCGTCTGTCTACAATGAATATGCTTTGAAAAGCCAATTCGAGACCAGCATTTATCTTCAGGTGAACTTTTGCTGTTGATTACTCCTAAAGTGCTTTAAGCTGCTGCAGTGAGTTTGACTTCATTCAACTGGATCCCAGCGAAAACAATAGACATCTTCTCTTCCGTAGCTTCTTCTTTCATTTTCAATATTTCTTCACTGTCTCAGTTTGAACCATCACATAGAATTGTTAATTGATCTGCTAATAATCAGATTTTGTTCTGAGCAATATTTTTGTTTGGTGTAACTATACAAAGCTAATAGTATGATAATCACGATCTTCCAAGTAGTGAAATGCTTGTAACCTCTTGGTGTGGTTTGCTTAATGGGTATCTATGACTTTATTAATGATCCATACAAACAACTAAACTGCTCTTTGCAGAATTTGTTTTTGTACGGATATGGTGCAATCTTCAACTTCCTAGGCATACTTGGAACTGCCATTTACAAAGGTATGAATGGGAAATCTTATCCCTTTTGTGTTTCCTAAGAATGAAGCTCTCTTGACATTGATAAACATGTGATTAATCATAATATCTGAAAAAACTGATCAATTATTAACTTCTTTCAAATTCTATCTTCAGGTTATCTTCATCTTCCCTCCTTTGTAGCTTTCACCTCCTTCATGAATCAGTTACAACTTACTGTAACTTACACAGTGTTTAAGAAAGTGAAGAAGACTTCTGAATCCTATGGTTTTAAGCCTGTCATGTGGAAAGTTGGAAATAAAAAATTGCCAAAAAAGGAAAGAGACATTCTTTTTTAAACAGACAAAAAAGAAAAAAAGTAAGACAAACAAATTGAAACAGAAGGAGTATAAGGAAAGCATCAAATAAAGACATATAACAGTTACTCACCATAAGTTTAAAAGTAAACAAAATGGACCTGGATGGTATCACCCTTTGATTGAGTACCATCCATAGCAGGATCCCCACTTGCTTATACTTCCCAGGCCTTTTGAGTTTGCCTAAAATGCTTATGATGCATCAATCCATTAGGCTTCATAAGCATTTTAGGCAAACTCATTTAATTCCGTTACTCTTGGATAGATTTATGTGTCTACTTCCAGTTGTTGGTTTATGCACAGAACTTATTTAATTCCTTTACTGTTGACTAATTCTGTATCAAATGCTCTTCAGGACCTGACAATTTTGATATCTTACGGGGACACTCACGAGCAACAATGTTTTTAATATGCAATAATGCAGCTCAGGGAATCCTGTCTTCGTTTTTCTTCAAGTATGCAGGTGAGGCTTCTCTCACTTATATTTGGCTTCCCAAGTAGATTTTTGACTATTATCAATGAAGGTAATAGAATGTATTTTTGAAGAATTGATTGAATTATTAAATTGAACCTCTTGTTATTTGCACTCGACAAGATGCATCTGTGTATACATCTTATCTAACCATCCGATTTATACTCCATAATTTTTTTGTGTTTTATATTTCTGTTGTATATGGGACTTGAGCCTTTTTCTCCTTGAATTTGTCCAATTTTTGCGAGCCAAAAATGGGTCGCTTCAATTTTTAATTGTCTATTGAATTTAGATTCCTAGCTCTTACAAGGTAGTTCCAATTTCTGGTAGTGAGCAACATGCAGATTTCATTTTTCCATGGTGGTTTGTATTGTCTAGTAAATGTATTACTTAAACGCATTAACTAATCATTGCTTCGTTTTTACATTTGCAGATACAATTCTGAAGAAGTATTCATCAACTGTCGCCACTATTTTCACTGGAATAGCATCTGCTGTATTGTTTGGACATACCCTTACTATGAACTTCATCTTAGGAATCTCCATTGTGTTTATCTCGATGCATCAGGTTATATTTGGATGTTGTTATCTATTGTGAGTGGCATGCTTAGTTTTTTACTTGGACTCATGTCAAGCTCCAATTTTTCAGTTCTTTTCACCTCTAGCAAAGGTCAGGGATCAGCCACAAAACAGCAACCTGGAAATGGATTATCAGAAAAACTACAGGTGCACTCTTCTTTCAAGTTTTAAGCTTTATGAAAGCAAAACTGATATAGACAAGAGATTGTGGTTACCCTGCGACGTCTTTTCTCAACAGGCCTTCAGATGCTTATCTCTAGATAAGCCCTTTAGATTGTTTTGGATCAAGTACTTAACGTTCTTAGGAGTCGCTGATGTCAAAGGACTGTCTAAACTTCCAGAGTATGGAGGGATACTGGACTCAGGTTACAGTGTATACATATGTATGTTCGCAGATGTTATTAAAGAATTGGAAATATGTACCTCCTGTACACTAGGATGGTCTATACCACTTGATCTGGTGTGAGAATATCTAGGATTCAGATGTTAAGAAAGTTTTAGTGCCCTTCCTATGCTAGTTGCAACTGAGTGAATCTTGGAGGGCCAATGGCAGAGCTCTACCTTTGATCACAGAAGGTCAAGATATCTTTCATGCAGCCAAATGAGTTAATTTGGTAATTTTGCCTTAGATATGTTGCCCTTAAAATTTCATAAGCTCTTTATCCCCCTGAAAAGAGAAAAAGCTTTACATCTTAAATATATATCTTATTACTACTATTTTAATTTCCTGATTAAATGGTCTGCTTATGGAGTTGAAAGTAAAACAAGGTGATGCAGAAGGTGCTTGACTGAATGACACCTCAAATTTGTGACTGGACACACAGGGTGTCAGAATGGATAAAAATGAAAGGAAAGATCCAACTTTTTCCAAATGAGAAATCTGTTAATGACTGCTAGCAAAACCTATGAAATGAGAAGTTACTGGCAAATGAAGAATGAAAAAAAGGTGCTTTCATGTCAAAAACATTAGAATAGGGATTACCCTGCGTTCGTTGAAAGGAGAGATGGTTGGCATCTCCCCCGACAGGGATGGGAATAGCCTTTGGGCTTTACCTGTTACCACACATCCGGTTAAGGCTTAACACATCGGTGGATCTTACCCCAAATTTTCTTCATGAAAAATAGGGAATACCCTTCAGTTCAGAATTGGAAAAAGGAAAAGAAAGATAGAGGAAACATATGATTGAGGAATCCAAATCATAAGATTAAGAGCTCTTTTTTGTTCATTAGAAGATTTTGGGCCATTGGGAGTATTTCCAACGACATTGATGCAAGACTTGATGTACTTTGTAATCATTTTTTTGCACTGCCTTGGTGCTTTACTAATGTTATTCTCTGAATTATGAAAACAAAATAGGAATTTCATCAGGTTCCTCGTTTTCAAGAACAGAGAGGGTTTAATATTTTACTTTAGGCAGGGTCAAGATGAAACAACTGCTTCTTCTGGTCCAATGGAGGGCCCACCTTTTCTCCCTTTAGTTTCCATTAAACTATTATTTTTCTATATATGGTCTATTAACTATGCAGGTGTTGTAGCTAATCTCAGTTATCACTTTGATAGTTTGATGCATGTTGTGTGAAATCTTTAGTTATTGCATTGCCTTTCTTACAACACATTTGATATCATCAATCTAGTGCTTTTTCTTTTTAAGAAAATTTGAGTGGTTGATTTCTACAGGTCAAAGGATGGATCCTTCATAAATATGGCGGCTGGGGCAAGTGAAGATGTAAGACTCTGATCAACTTGCGAAAAAGAATTCAAAACATTATTCATGCATGTATTTCTCATATCTCTATATGATGTTTACAGGCTAGCCATCGCGTTGGACCTGATGACAGAGAACCCCTTCTTCCCCGTTAGTTATTACAGGTATGCATTCTCCTGGCACTCTTTTGCGCTGTTGAATGATATCTACAATAAAATGATTACGTTTGTAGTCTCAGTTTGTCAGACAGGTTGATACATAGTGGACTTTCAATAATTAGTTGATATGTTTCAGTGTACTTTATGGTTTTAGAGAAGCAAGGTGTTAAGACCTGTGTTATTGACTAATATAGTAATATGGCTCTGGTTGAACTTTTAGGTCTGCTATTTGATACTCGTTAAAATTGATGATGCGTTAGATTTTTTTAGAAATATCAGGTTTATAGCTAATATATATGGAACAACTTACTCAACATTCCTTATCAAATATTAGTGTAGCATCCCATTCTTGTGTATTTGGTTGATGCCCATATTCAAGACTCTTGTATTTTGTCGGTGGATTTAGGTGTTTGAAAGTGACACCTTGTGGACGTAGTTGAGCATACCAAATTCTACAAATAAGGTGGAACTCATCTTATTCCGCTCACCCATGATTAAATTTTGTCTGTATTGATGCTTGAAGTTATTAATGTGTGTGTGAATAAAGACCCATCTTGGTATCTCTTATTTGCCAACCTTGTATTCCTTTTTTCAATGCCTGACTATGTGCATAGGTTCATCAGTTCTGTTTGTACCATAAAGTATTGCATAGTTTTCTGCTATTGTGCTTGGTTTACGTGAAATGTGACATTGATCTTAGCTACTGTTCCGGTATATATGAGTTAGAGTTGGTTCTAGGAAATTCAAACTACATGAAGAATTGTGATGTGCTCAAGTATATTTCTATTGAAACATTTGCAGGATTGGTTTCTAGAGAAACATTGTTGGCTGGTCGGTATAGATAGTTCAGATTTTGGGTCATTCTCTCGATATTTATCACCTCAGTATGCTGAGAAGATTATTTTCACCCTCCAGATAGGTACACAATTCTCTTCAGTGAGAATTAACTATAGCCCTTTTTTATAGTATGTGATGAGAGCTCAGGAACCACAGACGTTAAAGTTGAGTTCTGGATGATGCGTTATCATCAGCTTTTGTATAGAATTTAGCTCATTACCCTGACATTATTATCGCGTGCAGAGTATTTTCTGCATGCACATTCTCTGCAAATCTGGTCTTGTGAAATTCAAGTTCATGAATAATGGTAATAGAGCATATCAATACCATATAAAACAAGTTGCTTGTTTTGTTTTATAGCTCCCTTTTACTATATGAAACTTTAGGTGAATGGGAGTATTGAAGGATTATGGTTCCAAATGCTAAAGGGATTTGTTAAAATTTGTATCTTAACTATGTTGGTTGAGCCAATTTGTATGCACCTCGACTAGAGGCATCATTGAGAAAAGTGCATGGATACCCGCTTTTGATAGCGCCATTTAAATTGTGTGTATATGACTTCGGGACAACTTCAACCTTATGGTGTTTGAAATTAATCTTGTTAAAGTCTAACTTCAGACACAACGTCTAAAGTTTCATATGGATGGAGTTCAAGTCATTTGTGTTTGATTCATGCACATAAGTTCAAATAAAAATGATTGAATTTTAGTCATACATGATTGATGTTCAAACAAACACGACTAAAGATTAATCATTTTTACATAAACTTCAGTCATACGTAACTTCATAATCTATTTGAAATTGGACCAGTTTGTTTTTGAATGCTTCATTTGTATGTTGTTATTGACTTCTCTTTTGCTCTTTCTTTGAAGCATCAAATTATTGTTAAGTACCTTAAACTTTCTATGAAAGGAGAAAGATGCTTCTACTTCTTTCAACTAATTAAAAATTAGTAAAACTTATGGTAATGCATCATCAATTACATGGCAATCTTTAAATAACTTCTTTATTCCTTCATTTGGTTAATATTTTGTTTTAATTCGATTTGATTACTCAAAAAAATGTCTCCAAAAGACGAAGTATATAGAATATAAAAGAGTAAATTGTTTTCTATCTCTACGAAGTAGATATAAGGCTTACATACACTATCTTTTTCAGACCACACTTATAGAATTGTACTAAATATGTTATTATTGTTGTTGTTGAATATAAAAGAGTAAACTGTTTTCATATTATTATTTTTTCTGGTTATTGCTTGTTGTAGGAAATCTTTATTATGACTTGCACTTCAGATAGAAAATCGTTTTTTTTTTTTTTTTGTTGTTTTTATTATTTATTGCTTTTGCTAGGAGATAAATATGACTTTCACTTTGGACCAAAAAAAGGTTTACTTTTTTTTGGTTATTTGCTTTTCGTAGGAAATATCTTTATTATGACTTTCACTTTAGAATAAAGAATTATTAATGCAGTGAAGAAACAAAAAGAGGAAAATTGTAGCTCAAAATTAAGTGCAGAAATTGACTATATTACTAATTTGCCTCAAATACTTGAGTTGGAGATCAAATTTATTCATATCAACTTAATCTACGCTTATGATTGTTATAGAGTTCTTTTGTTCTAGTCTCTAAAATCGAAGGTCAACTGACTGAGAAATTAATATTGATTCATGCAAAGATGCTTCTTTGAAGCGGGAATAAGGATACATAATATACCTCTTTAGATAACCCATCATACAATCATAGTTTAATCAATATATATTCTTTTCTCGATTTAACATTTATTTATATGATAAATTAAAATATATTTTGGTATAAACATTAAATGTGAGATTTTTTTTTTATCAAAGGTCCAGCTAACGGATTCGGCAGAATCTATAGCTTTAGTAAAAAAAATTGTATTTGTTTTAACTAAACAATTTACTTAATATAATTAATGATAACATAAAATGGCAAAAATGGAGACTTGGCTTCCAAGTATTAGAAAATTGACCCATTATTCTACATGCACTTAAATCCATTGTGCAGCTTTTTTTAATAGCTTTGAATACTCAGAATTTGAAGCATAATCCAAATATTAAAATAATAATATTTTTTTTTTAGTAAACTTGCTTATTATTGCCCCTCAAATTGACCAAAAAGATCATAATTAGGAATATGTTTTATTAGTTCATGCCCCACTAGTCAAAATTGAACTCTTTGACTTAATTTTTTTTTTTTTAAACATCTAATTACTGTAGATGCTTTTCAATCTATTTTGTGTCATAAATGGTAGAATCATAATAGATTTGATATTTTCAAAATTTATCTATAACTCACTAGAGATTCGAGAAACAAAAAAAAGATTTATTTCATAACAAGGCACTTGTGGGAAAAAAAGAAGAATATTACATGTGCTATTTAAATAACAATATTTAATTTGGAAAGGGAGTTTAAGATATTTATTTTAACTTGTATATTATACGGATTATGATCGAAAAAATAAATAAAATGTTAGATTGATAGAGAAAACAAATACGATAATCTAAATTTTGAATGATTTAACAAATTTCCAAGGTATAAAATTATACGAGTTTTGTCAGAGACATAGAATATGTCAAATAAGTTCAAAATATATAATAAAAAAGAGTGTCATATAATTTGGAACATAAATTATTATGATACTCTTATTGATAGGTCAAATGAATTAAAGAAGCTACTTAAAAGAATCATATTACTGTAGAACTCAAGATAGCTAAGAAAAATTAAAAGCCTAATATATATATTTTAATAACTAGTTGCATATAAAAATAAAATATAGTATAATATAAAGTCTTTTTATTTTCTTCTTGAACTTTTCCTTTATTTTTGTTTAATCATACCTACTACTCTAGTTAGCAGCCAATTAATTAAATATACATTCTCCCCAAATGGGTAGCAATATAGTTAAACTTTGTATGAAAGTTGTATATTTTATTAACAATATAAGTTACGTTGTCATCAATGACATTAATAATTTAGTTTAATTAATTTATTAGGAAATGAAACAAACAAATTAGAAATAAGATGGTAAAATTTATCTATATTAAATATTTACATCAAATTATACTGATATACTAGAGTGAAGTGTTAAATTAGTTAACCATAATTTAGTGATAATCATATTTGTAAAATCACATAACATATATTTATTGAATTGATATAAATATGATCAAACCCTATTGGATTTGCGATTAGTGTTGATATCACAGATTTTTTTTATTTATTGACACAAGTGTCATGTCTTGTTTTTAAAATTATAAATATCAATTTTAAGAAGATTTACTGATAAATATATTCTTTAGTGACATAATAATAAATTTTAATTTATTTTTACTCTAACAGTATATATAAATTAAACTCAATTAATAATGTAGCACATTCTTATTCTCAACAATATTTTCTGAAATACCATTAAAATCCCAAGAAAAGACTTTAAAAACAACAACAACAACAACATCAAAAACAAAAACAAAAAATAGACTTGGTCTTAACCAACCAGACAAAGAAATGATTAGTTGGGTAAATCATTAAGCATTTGGCTATGACTCTATCCTTAATCCTTATAATAAACTAATCAAACTTTCATTAATTAATCCCTATAAGGAATATTCGACGATGTAATCAATCTTTTCCTTAGTTTCAACCTAATATATCTGACACTCAATTAATTTAGATTACATCACGTAAGATGCTTTTAAAAGAAAAACACATTCTAACATAATATTTTTATACTCAGAATTTGAATTAAGAACCATCCTCGATCGAACTAACCCATTAAACCTTGATAACATTATAGTAAACAAAAAATAATACAAAATTTCCAAGAAAGAATAATTATTCCAAAAAAAAAAAATTGACCAAAAAAAGTCTTTTTGCTTAAAGCTTCTGCCTCTTAGCTTTTTAACGTGTGTAGCTGTCATATTTTATAACGCGGTTGTCTTTATCTCCACGTATCTATTTTCCTTAACCCTATCAACTTTCTCCATTGCCAACCCATGCATTTCATGTTACGTAGACGGATTCAGAATTTAAAATTAACAAATTTAAGTTTACGAGCAAAGATAAATGATATATCTACCCTTGCAATAAAAGGCTGACATAGTGCAAGCTCGAATCCCAATAGAAGAATTTGTGATGATTCAATATGATCTGTAATTAATTCAACAAGATAATTAGTCGTTATATATAATAAGAAGTCATACATATTTATCATGACTGGCGAGTCACATGCTTCCTTGTGTCGTAGCACACTTTGAAATTATATTGGTTCGATAAGGTTTATGAGTAATCGACCATGATATCAAATATGTTGAATACAGTATGAAGTTATATCGGTCTGTCATGACTTGCATGTGAATTTCAGTCTCTCTTGTCACCATTTTTGCCACTCAACTTAAGGGTGTTTTAGTTCAAGAATTTTTTTTAATATTTTTTTTAGAAAAAAGTAATTAACCAATTAATTCTTTTTATAATGACTAACAAGGACAAAATTTGATTAGTCCCTCAATAATGACTTAGTCCACATATTCTCACTATATATAACCTAAGAACCCCCACCCACCCAAAGAAAAAAAAAACTCTCAAACAACCAACACAATCTCAAAAAAATAAAAAAAAAACCAATTATCCATTTTTCTTCAATTCTTCTTCAAAACATAGAAATTTCTTTCTTTTTTTTCTTGATTATATATTCACTATAATCATATTCTTTTTTCGCTCCCACTCAGATCTATCGCGATTTAAAAAGACTTCATTTTCTTATTAGCAGACCAACTCTGTTCAAGAACAAATTACCCTTCTTTCATTTTTCAACATTTCACAGTTCGTTAATTCAGTGCTTTATTTCTAGAGTAAAAAAACAACAAAAATGGGGATAGAGAATTGGTCTTTACTAGGAAAACTAAAAAGGGCAGTAAAAAAGATTACTTTTTTACTAAATTTTGATATCAACAAATGGAAATTAGCAACATATTTGATTGGATCATCCTCAAGAAAAAGTTTGCATCAATTGAGTTTCAATGAGAAGATTTTGCAAAAACAGCCAACTGGATTGAATGTAATATGTATTGATGAAAATGATGATCAAGATTTGGCTAAAAATGCAAATAATGGTTCATTTAAAGGACTTCAAAGAACTATGAGTTATCCATCATCAGAAGATGATATTGATAAAAGGGCTGAAATGTTTATTGCTAATTTTTATAATCAATTAAGACTTGAAAGACAGATTTCATTGGAGTTAAGGTATTGTAGAGGGAATAGTTTTGGATCTTCCACGTCTCCGTGAGAAGAACAGAGATGGATTTAGGATTTTAAGTTTATGGATTCAAGATTCTGCGTGTTTTTTTGACTTTGACTTTTCAAGATTTTTAAAGTGTATAGATTTTGTGAAGAAAGGGATGGAGATAGTCTGGTTTTGTTAAAGATGATCTTCATTGCTAAAACTTGTAAAAACAGAGCATACAGTTTTTCATTTGTATGCTTTTTAATTCCTTAGGTGGGGTTGGGTGGGGTGGGATGGGGGTCTGGGATTTCTTTTACTTTTTTTTGGTCCTACTCGTAAAGTTGGTATTACGTGACCTGATCATGAGTTCGAGCTATGGAAACAGTTTCTTGCAGGCATGTGATCAAATCATGGGTTTGAGTTGCGGAAACATTATGGGGTTGAGCTATGAAAAGTCTCTTACAGAAATTGCATGTGACCAGGTCATTGGTTCGAGACATGGAAATAGTCTCTTGAAGAAATGGCGCACGGGATGGGGGTGGGGATGAAGAATTCTGCATAGATTCTTAAGGTGTGATTTTTTAATTATTTTTTTTCTTGTCATGTACATTGTACAGATGAAAAGTATACTTGCACATTGAATAAAGGATTAGTTTTTCTTTTTGACTTAACAGCATCATACTCGGTGTAATTCCTGACATTTGTGGGATTGAAAGGTTGTTTTTGATAGACATAATGACTAACTCCGTGGATTAGAGAAGAGTTCGTAAATCTTAGTGTTTTTTCTAACCTCGATGGAAATCCTTCTAATTGGTGAAGGAGAATAGTTGACTGTAGTTGGCAGATCGCTGCGTAACAAATGATGTATGGTTAAGTTCACACACATTCAAAATCTATTGGAGAACAATGGTGTTGTATCATCTAACCCTCGAAGATTTCTCGATTATAAATGTAATGCAGATTCGAGAACATTACCAAGCTATGACATTACGAATTTCACAAGTGACAACAACAATATATCCAATGTATGGAAGTGTACACGTACCTTATCCCAACCTTGAGAGGTAGAGAGTGTTTCTGATAAATCCTCAGCTCAAGGAAAAACAAAGCTTGGTTTAATACTGGATGTAAGATGAACCAAGACACAAATAATTACGTAAAATTAATACTAGAACAAGTGCTAAACGTCGAAGTACATTGTACAAGCACATATTGCTGTTACAATTATACTACTAGTAATTACATTTGAAAGAGCAAAAAAATGTTCATGAAATTATGCACCGCGTCAAATGTATTGTGGTACAAAGTGAAGTATCTGCTGTCCCGGGACTTGTTGCACTGTATAATATCATCTAATTCACATACCTAATACCTTTGCTGGGGCGATAAGCGCTGCTATTTGAATTCAGAATTGACAGAAATGAGGAGATCATCTAGTAGTCGATCACAAGTATCCTTCAGTCCGAAATTCAAATGCCAACTCCACTCCAAGGATAAATACGAGGCCCACTTTTAAGCTGCGGTAAGATAAATAGTTATCTGCTTACACTTTTGGCAAGAAAGAAAATCGAACTGAGCTTGGAGTAGGATGCCTATTGGGTATCACCAAGAGAACTCAGAAGGTGAACCCAGTTATTATCTTCGGGCTTTGCTGGTTGAGTGTAAATATATCGCTACAGAAACAACACTGCAAAGAAGCATAAAATTCCTATTCAGTTATATGCCTTGTCAAATTTGTGGAATTTTCCCCAAAGATGAAAAAAACATAGCGGTAAAACAAATTTTCACACTTACGTGGAACCAAGGAAAAAGGCAAGGGAAAGGTGAAACCCAAACAGAAATACAGAAACAACAGCAGTCAGTAGCATTGCAACTGAAGTTGAATAGACCTGCAAACAATTACAAGCTATATTAAAATGATATCTTGTCAGCTTGTTCATAGGCAGATTGTGTGCGAGAGACAAAATACCCGGCCCTTCTTTACGGGACTGTATCTCCTCAAAAGCATGCAAACTTAAAGCAAAAGTAAAGGAAGAGGAAATATCATTGTCAGCTGCACCACAATCATTTCGATACTCTAAGGACGTGGATATGAGTGCATCGTAGAGCTTCATAAGAGGGATCTAAGAGGCTCTTTAAATGTTAGCTAAACTTCATGCCTGATCCATCAATGTTTTAGCACTCCAAAATAGTCGACTAACCATTGTCCTAATTTTCAGCCGATAGCTCAAATATTTTGGAATGTCTGTTTTCTCTGTAAATTGTAATTACATTTCGAGCAATAGCCAATAAGTTAGCAGCCTAGTATACATCATTTCTTGAGTGGAATCTCTAGTCCAGTTTACCTTCATTGCTTTGCTCTTCAATTAGAAAAGCAACATAGCCACGGAAAAGATAAAGCATGTCAGGCATTGTGCTCACAACATAGATATTCTACGGTGATCTCAGGCATAGGATAATTGGCACTAGACTGATAAACCCATTTAACACAAACTAAAGCAGATGCACAACCAGAGTCAACCCTACCTTCACAATATTGTCAGCATACTTCATCACCATTGATACTGCAATACCACTGCAGAGACAAGTCTTGGTCAGTAAACAATTGAAAGGTCACTGATCCATGATACAATCAATCCAATTTAAAACAGATGAATGACAAAATGCTAAACCAAAAAACCACAGGCAAAAGAAAAAAAAGGAATAATGCAGCAGAAATGAAACTTGCACCTAAAGTTACTCTATCTAAATAACCCAGTTTCAGTGTATAGACAAATCATGTTGAATGGCTGATTAGGTTTGCAAATGAACACAATAAGGGGCGAGTGTACACAGTCTAACAATTTTTTTAAAAAAAAAGCACATTGAGCAAATACGACAAACAAACAATTTAGGAAAATATGCAACATGGCAGCTTGCACCTAGTGTAACTGTCTCTTCCCTGGAGTATTGTTTATGTCAATGAACAGAGCCAATACAAAATAATTCCTTTAACTTAATGTTTATCAAGAGAACAACTTAAACACTAAACTAAGCAACTGCAAAACACAGAAATTTTTGAGTAATTTTATGCCTCAGGAACATGAAATAGCTAGCACAAGAAAAGCAGTATTCCCCATGGATCTTGTATTATTAGACAATGTATCCATAATCTTGAAATGTATAAACTACCACTATGAAGATTTAGAGGAAATCAAACCTTAGTGCATGGTTGAGAATCATGAGAACCGTAATTAGTGAATATCCATGGAAGAACCCACTGCAGAAGATAAGGTCAAATTGTAAAACTTTACATAGACAACAAAACATGAAGCTCAATCAGATGAGGTAGTTGTCCTTTCGAGAAGAGTTATTGTCTGTAGTTACTGAAACTGTGATGTGCTTAACCTAATATTTATAAAGGGTCTGCTTCAATCCATTCGTGAACTAAGGCATCATACAATAATGATTGGAACTGAAACTCATGATAAAATATAATGGACAGATAGGAAAGCTCCAAAAGAGAACTTTTAGAAATGGAAATAGTACTGAGAAAAAACAAGGTATGCCTGAGATAATATCCCCATAAGTTAAACTAAAAATAAACTTCAAGCACAAGATATTGGAATGATTCTCTATTCCAATGTACAATTAATATACTAAGCTAGTTCAAAATACCTGAGGTCGTAGCATAAACAAGTGTTCTATTGTAGAGAATAAGAGGCATCCAATATCGGTTCTTTTAATATTTACTCCAGAAGCAGTTTCTAAACCACTAGATCGAGAACAATCAGTTGTTACAAAAGGCATAGAATGCAAATATTTACATTGTAAAATGAAAGGAAGGAATGATATCAACTTACTCATTCATGACTGAGTCGAAATCTTGAGTCATTATTGCAAAAGCATTGAAGATCATTCCAAAGACATACAACCAGAAGTTCTGAACATTAATATTTCTTGACGGTCTCTTCTTAATTATAGCCTGCAAAGATAAAAGAAAACTTATGCACATGGTATCTTAGTCTAGTTTACTTCAACGGTATGCGAAGCATTTTTCGGTTGCTGATGAAGCCTGAGATGGTAATTAAACACGTAAATCACCAGGCTCAACTCTAGTAAAGCAAATTGTAGTGAGAAGCAGTTCTGAGGTCATCGAAAGTGCATATCTTTGGACTACTAATCTAACAGAACATATCTGAAAAGATGTACCTCTGTGTAAACTCCTGCAAAACCACTCAAAAGGGCCATTACCTGAAATCAAACAAAGAGGTATAAAACCATTAGAAGCAATAGGCTTAACCTTACTGTTATATAGTCCTCGGAATATCTGCAACTTACAATAGCCATAACCCAACCTTGAAAAGGAGCCTGAAGAACATGATCAGAACTGTACAGAAAGCATCATTCCATTAGAGAAATCCATTGTTAATTTCTCTATTCATATAAAATCAACAGAATATAAGCAGTAAAATCACGATTGTCATCTTTTACCATCCAGGCTGAAACACAAACTATATAACAAGATATTCATCTATATAAGCAGTTCTAGAGATGAGATGCGGAAATTGCTATAACCTCACCTAGGATTAAGTTGTGCAGTGGTGCACCCAGCACAAAGTAGAATGAAAGCAGCCCACTGAATTTCAGTTAACCTGAAAGTGGATGTTGCTTTGAGTGTGAAAAAAGATAGAACATCAAAATAGGTAAACAAGTAGGAACACATTCTTATAATATTATCCAGAAAGGTGACAAAATAAATGAAACCTGACTATATTATTCACCTTGAGGTTACTAGCTTCCTACAGTCATATCTGTCAATAAGAGTTTCTTTTTGAAAAGTTTGTCCCTTGAAGATTACCTTTAAGTGGAACCTTTTTCTTTTCTCTTCTTTTTTTACAATTTTTGGCATCCATACAATATTCTTGATGATCAATGCATTTCATAGAAAATTTTAAGATTTTCTATTTATGTGAACTTGAACGTGGTTTCTCCTATCACGTGAATAAAAATTCAAACTTCATAAAAAGGACAAGTTTTTCCCTTCATATCCACCGAATCAGAAAATAGTGCAGGACAACCTTGTAGTACAAGGTTTCCAGAATAGATAAATATACTTTTTTGATCCAGAATTGTCTGCTCCTTATATATTACAAGGGCTGCCAATCCTAACTTCCAAGTTATGGTGGAGCAAACAGGCATAGGCTTTAGTGAGTATGAAGTGTTAACTGCTCATTCCTTGACAAATCAAAGTGAAACTAAGGAGGAGATAGACAGCAACCCTGCTCTCATTTTTATGGAAACAGACTTGCACCATATATACGGACGCATAGAAAACTTTTTACTCTCCTACATGGGGTGTTGTCAAACTTCTATTTTTTACCACAATGGGCTGTCCATCTAAATATCTGGGATTTAGCTATGGTTCCTCCCTCTTGCAGCTCATTTCTTTCCCCTCTGCAACATGGTATCTTTTAATCTTACATGCAGGCTGCAGCTGCTTCCCAACATCCGGTTTCCTCCTATATATTTAGGACCCAAAGCCTGAAAAGCTAAAAATGCTCCCTAAAAGGTAACACCATCCTCCTAACCTCTCGCCCTCCTCGCCCTCTTTCCTAAATCTGAACTGTTTAAGTATCTCAACACAAACAACATCTTCTTTTTTTAAGCATTTGAACACAAACAAAACAAGAGGGAGGACTTCCTTATGACGAATGGACTATGTTCCACCATTAATCACCAAAAGTAAAACACATAACACCTTACTACCTGAAAGTGATCACCAAAGGGGTGATTTGACTAATTTCATTTATACACCTAGGAATAGTTTTCTTAATCCTCCAAAATATCAAACATAAACTGATATATCCTGGACTATATCAACTTCCTGACTAACCTTATCCAAAGTTTCAAGTGAATATCATTTGCATGTTGGTTCATCGCTGCCCTTTATCTCCCTTTAAGTCATCTAGAAGTCTATAACCTCTAGTCATTTACCTCCCTCAAGTATATCACACAGTATTTTTATGTACTTTCTAATATGGAAAAAACAAAGGAATCAATATTCAAATTGAAACCGACAATCAACGTTTGAGCCACGTATTTTGAAACTCAAATTCATCGTGAATTTTCCCAAGTATATGCTATGTGCAGTGAGTGGGTGATGCCTCTGAGTATTGGAAGCTTACTGGAATGCTGACGGAATCAAAGAGTAAACAACAGATTGAAGCAGAACTGGAAAACCACTCCTTGTTTTCCATTATGCATCATGTGGCCATCTGATTACAAAGAAATAAGAGATACTTTGAAGGCCAAAGACTTCATATTTCTTTTGTTATAAATAGATGTTTAAAAGACTTGTATTTTTGGTGCAGCGATGGAATGATTGGAAGCTTGTCATACTACTTAGATTTTTGGACCTATTAGAGATTAAACTATAGCATCAATGCTGTAGAGCTTTGATTGTATTTTGTAGTACCTCCATGGTACTTTATTGATGAAAGTTATGTTGCGTTATAAAAAGAACCCCAATTCAGTGTGAAACAGAGGGAGTATATATATTAAATTACTCATATGTATATATAGGCATACACATATAATTATCTAAAGCAGCATTAGACTACATTAAAGCTGGAGTCTTTTCATCTAAAAGAAGCCAAATTCAAATTAATTTGGGCCAAATGGAGTATTCGCAACAAGAAAATATTCTGCTGCTTTTTTGTTGTCTGTTGTTTGCATGTATTTACCCTGACAACAAGATGTCTGTTCATCAAATCTTGCACCATAAAACCACCATCATATCCTTAATTCGTGAATGGACTTACTTCCTTTTGAGAATAATTTGATACAATATGCCAGTGCTGATAATATTCAAGTTCTTCAGTATCTGATATCCAGGAGCATCTACATACGCAAAAATGTAATACTGCAAAGACCCATGGGATTTCAATCAACAACATGTGAGATAGAAGACCTAATCAAGTCTGGGAACAAAGAAAGTTATAACAAAAAGAAATATAAACCTGCCTGAAGTAGATTTTTGACAAGGTAAAGTGCAGCAGGAATAGGATACACTTTAACTTCATCCCACGTAGTGCTTAACCTAACAAAAGCACCACATTAATAGAACAGGAGACAAAAAGGCTAGCTTACATATAACTGAAAACAAAGCTCAGTATGCAAACTCTTATTAGAGACAAGTTCAAGATAAATGTTTGACAATCTGCAGCGTTATCCATCTAGAAAATCATCCAAGGGCAACTCATTATGTCATTATTTGGTAGACAGATGACGAAAATTTGAAAATTTAATAGTAAATGGTTCAATAAAACCGAAGCTAATTCACATACATAGTAAAAATCAAACAGTATGATGGCATGTGTAACAACCCAATGTTCGGATTTGAATTCTCTGCCGAAGTTAACCATGAGCCTTGAGCAAATACCCCTAACATCTTACAAGGTAGGGTATCCAACTGAATTTTCTGATATGTAAAAATATACTCCTTTACTGTACAACCAAGGGTGTAGCCTAGTGTTCAGTGAAGTGGGTAAAAACCTTGTAAACGAAGGGTCAATCTCAGCAGAGGCAAGAAATACAAGGTTTTCTTTCTGTCAACCTTAACTCATTGTTTTGCATTTTGCCTGATACCTGTGCTAGTGGGAGGTAGCAAGTAGTGGCGAGCAGAGGGAGAGACACATTCATGAAAAGCGAGAAGCCCTGCCGTGGGGGACTGACCAACTATGAATATATCTTACTTATGTTTGGCCTGCTTTCGCATTAACTCACCATTTGGTGATTTGGTTCATAGCAGCCCAAGTATATCCAGGAGTTCCTTTTACACGCTACGCTATCCTCGGCGACGATATCGTCATCGGAGATGAGCGGGTGGCTGAGCGTTATCATGAGCTAATTCCGCCACTAAATGTTCCATTTTCGTTAGAGAAATCGTTAGTATCGTCAGTTGGTGCTTTGGAGTTTGCTGGATGCTGTAGCTTTAAGAGATAGGGGCGGAGGCAATTGGAAAGGCTTTTTAGGAACGAGGCCCCCCCTCCTATGTTGTAAAAGGGAACGATACTTCTTTATCTTTTGAGTTGTTCTGCCAGATCGGTCACCTCTTCTTTTTAGGAAGACGATTCCCGGCCATTCTTCGAAGCTGATTTGAAAACAAAACATTCGTTCCGTGACGTAAGGCTCCAGCTTAGAACTTTGAAACTATACCAAATCATACTCGGCAACTGAAGCATGGAGGAGAAGAGCTAGAAAAAACCCCTCTTTTCAAAAGAAAGCGACCCGCCAAAGCCACAGTGGTAAATTTTTTTATTTAATATGAATAAATAATCTATTTAGAACCCAATAAGCTAAAAGAATTATGGTAAAAATTCATAAACTAAAAATCCTGGCTCCGCCTCTGGTAGTAGGTAAATGTGAATAGTTGAGAAGCGTGCCAGTTGGCCCACACACCAAGGGTTGGCTATATGATAGCTCACTAACCATTTTCTCCATTTAAATTCATTTAAAGCAAACACTACACAAAATAATTTATTAAAAGAAGTACCGGAATTTCTCTAATAGGGCTAAAAAGTTCCTAGACCAGCAAAGGAGTTTATACATGCAGTGCTCAAGTAGATTCATAATACAAATTGAGAAGGCAGAAAATAGTAATTCAGCACCGTACCCCCTGGAAGAGGAAATGTAATAAAATTATTGCTACAAACCTGTTATCATCAGTAACACCGTCCTTTCTCCAGATTCTTAGCAAGGCCACAAGAGACAATGCACATTTCAATGCCTCTACCTATTACATAGAAGTTTGAATTCAATTACACAACAAAAAGTGACAATTGAACCATTGTTTACAACTATAATCTCAAAAAACATTGAAAAAGCAGCAAAAAAACTCTTGTGATTTGTGTCATTTCACTAACCAGAAAATTTGCAGTGGTTACACTGTACTCATACTTCCCAGCTCTCTTCGACCAAACAATGAGAATCGATTGTGAACTCGTAAGAACTGTCAGAATAAGTGTTACAAATGACCTATTCCAGCCAATAGAAAAACAAAAAATGAGCAACTCTTCTCATTATCGCAGGCTCTAGCTACACAGTAGACTCTAACTAGCTAATAACACACACCGGATGTAGTTCATGATGAGTATAATCTATTACATGTACATGATCAGACAAAAGCAATGAGTTCAATTAAACTCCCTAGATCAATAATGGAACTATGCGCCTCAATTTCTCGTGGCGACTATAACACCGATTACGTATAAAATTTTCAGCTGAAATGAGGATGAAAAAGAGCACATACCTTCGGCTTTTCTGTCGGAAGCCACCAATCTCCGGCATTGCTCCGATCGCGGCCATGATGTATGCTTCCTACACTTGTTCGATCCCGAATTTCAGGCAATTCGTGCAACGCATGGGTGAAATTGTAGATAAAGAAGAGCTTCCGAATCACAGTTTGCTTTGGAGATTTGTAAGATTCAGTGATGAAGTGTGAAGAAATGAAAGGGATGATGGGCTTGGACGGTCTCTATTTTTTGTGGGCTGGGCTTTGAAATTTCACAAAAGGAGTATTTTATGGCCCATCTACATTTTTATCTCTTCGGAAAAAGTGTGTGGATATCCAATTTTGACGTTGTCGTTTAACTTTTGTCCTCTTTTTAAAGTGTTTTGCACATGTGCTTATTTCGGTTTATTTTAGATATATATACGTTGTCTAAATATAGTATTGACAAAATCTAAATTTAGACACAACGTCAAAAATTTAACTTTTGTCACATACTGTTATTTTTAAGGTATTTAAGGATATTAGTATTTTAGTTTAGAGATACGATCGTTCAATTTTTTGTATTTTAAAATGGCTAAACTTTAATTATATTTGAAATGCAGACTGAAACTTAATTAACAATTCAAAAAATAATTATTTACACATTTCTCCTTTTACCCCCTCCCCCACCAAAACCCCGCCCTCCTTTCTCTTTCAAAAATGGGAAATCTTTTTTCTTGTTCAACTCAATTTCGACCCCTCTATATAGTTCTTTTTTAAACATCTTCAAAGTATCAAAGAAATAGATGAAAATAGATCAAAAAATATAAAGTGAGATGGTAAATGTCAACAAAATGATGAAACACGAGGATAGTGGAAAGGGTAAGTTAAATACTTCAACGGCTACGTACAGTTCAATAAGTATATGTAAATAAAATAAAATTTAATAATTTACTCAGTGACAACAAAATGAGTCACGTAGAGATGATCGACACGATCACCTGACTCAATGACCATCCATATGTTGGTGCTTATTTATGAGGGTGTAAAATGATTCACATAGATAAAGTCTCACACAATTGCTATACAAACATGATATTCATTTTTAAGAAGTGAATTTTCATTATATGAGACATCGTATTGAATATGAAAAACATATTCTTCATTACTGACTTTTCGTGGTTGATCACACCTCACACCTAAAGAAGTCGATCCATACGACGAAGACGACTCCTCTTATTGTCAAAAAAAGATTTACTCTCAATCCATCATGCACTTCTTGATATCATTCTGAACTAGTTTTCAGACATACACCAACTATACATGCTGCTTTCATGTTTAACCTTTTTTTAAGATAAAAGATTCAAAAGAGCCAAATGACAATAACGAATAAGTCCACAAATTATGTTTTCTCAGTCCGATTATATTAGTTTACTTTAATTTTAACGTGACAAAAAAAGTAAATATATGAATATAATAGAATATCATTATCTCAATTTTATTATGTTCAATGAATTTGAGAACAACATATTAACATTGTTAAATTTTTTTAGCCCATACCATAAGCCAAATCGGGAAAAAATATAAATATATTTTTGATGAAACCTCAATCTAAGGGAAAAGAATTTACTTATTTTTTTCTTTTCCTACCAATACAAAAGGCTATTATAGAAACTACACATTTTCCACTTTCCCCTTTTTTGCATTTCCTCTCAACAAAAAATTCTCTATCATTTCCTCAACCTTTACATACACAAACAATATATATAGATAGAGAAGAAGGGGGTGTGGGGTGTAAAAAGGGAGAAATGGCATCGGAGGATGAATTGATGATGCAAGATGCCACCGACGACGGCGAGTCCTTCGATGATGACTTCTACAGTGGCGGCGATGTCCATGATGATTCCGATGATGATGACGTCATGGATTACGATTTCATCGATAACGACTCCGATGATTCCGATACGGTCATCGCACATCATCGCTCTCAGGTACAGTTGAAGATTTTTGAGCTTTTTCGCTTTTTTGTTTGTTTCGTTTATTAAATTTAGGAACTTTTTTTAATTTGGAACTGTTTATGTTTTTATTTTTTGATTGATTACTGGATATAGTTCATTGCTAGTAAAGGTATTGATTTGATGGTTGTTATTTTTGCTTATCTGTTACTGTTAGATTACCTGTGTCCTGATGAGTGGTGGGTGTACCAGACACGGCTTCTCTACCTCTTGAGGTAGGGGAAAGGTCTGGGAACACTCTACCCTCCTCAGACACTAAACTGGGTATGCTGTTGTGTTACCTGTGGCCAGACCGATATATTTGTTGTTTCCAAAAGTTTATTTTGGCTTTTGAAACTTAGATTTGTAACAACAGGGGGGAGTATCTAGTGTTCGAGTTAGAGTTGATTTACACGGAAGGAAAGTGAGGAATGATTTGGTTGGATTAACCCCTTTCTCTTCCATATTTAGTAGAAGAGGAAAGGGGGAAAAATAGAACCTTTTTTTTTATAAGAATAACTGGGGTTTCCTTATGAATACAGTTTATTCCGTCTGGCCTCCGGTCCATTTTAGTTGTCGTGCTTACTAAAACTAACTGGTCCAAAACAGTAGTCGTGTTAGCAAATTGAGATAATAATTTATTAGTTAGTCTTCATCTTTAGGCTTACTTAAATGTATGGAAAAGATTAGTATTAAATCCATATAAAAAATAAATAAGGATAATTTAGTCAAGTTATCTCTTTAGTTAATGTTTTCTTAAAGGCCGTGTAAACATGACAAGTGCTAAGTTGCGTGGACTCTTCATTTTTGCTGCCGCACCCGTCTCGTGTCGACACGAGACGGGTGCGGGTATGGGATACGTGTGAGATTCAATCAACCCACATTGGATACTTTGACCGGAGTTTGGGGACAAATTTTGGGGAAAATTGAGATTCTGATCGAAGATAAAATAGATTTAAGACATGAGAAATGGCATACCTTAAATATTATAGTTCCTTTGTCTCTTTTTTAGCTTTTCCTGCTGGTCAATATTTGTTGTTTCAAGCCAAACGGAGAGAAACTAAGGAGTCAAGCGGAGCGGTTGTGTTCTGACTTTTGTTAGATAGTAGCACCGATCTGTAAGGAGAGTTGGTGGAAGGCCTTGAATGGCTTTCTTTCTCCTTTTTAGGGGAAGAACCAGAGAGCGTGAAAGAAGAAGTTGGCGGTCTTTCAAAATCTAGAACATTGTTATATCTCTATTTTATAATTTTGGATTGTTTAGCCGAATCCCAGCACCCGTATCCATACATGGATTGGTACCCCCAAATCTTAAAATTTAGATTTTGCCAAATACGATCCTTGGATTCGCATCCACATGGGATACCCGCACCCGAGTCCAAGCAACTTAGGTAAAATGGACAGGCGAGAGTAGTTTATTCAAGACAGTGAGCAGTAACTATTGCCATTTGGGTTCTCTTACTGCTTGCTTTCTTTCCTGGGTTTCTGCTTAAGTTGGAGTTTTGTGTTCACGTTATGCCTTTTCTAAAAGAAGCGATTTCTGACTACTAACTTGCGTAGAAAATCGGGTGCATATAGAGGCAGATTCATTGTATCAGGTGGGGGTTCTGGGGAACCCGGTAATGTTTTCCCAAATCCTGTATTTATGTTGAGAATCCATTAATTATATAAGAAATTGCTAGTTGGGAGTCCATTACTAAAAGATCTCATACTTGATGTGGAATCAATTCTCCTTGCAGTCTGGTGCAGATGTCCTCTCTAATCATAGCTCTTGAATTTTTTCGCATTGAGAAACTAAGATATCTCATCTCCTGCTTTGGTAACCAAGTGTATGTTCCTAATAGGGATGCTATTAATCTAATATGGAATAATGACATATGACAAGAGAGTGCTTTTAGTATGGATATTATTAAGACTGATAAGACATAATGATGGGTCTGCCCAAGGAATTTATAAGGCTACTTTGAGCGTCATATTTGTGGCAGTTCAAATTGAATTAGAGGTGTAGCATGGCCTGAAGCCTTAATGTATTATGGATTGTGGAACGAAAAAACATTTTTGGGCTGAATCTTTACCTTTTTTTTAAAAAAAGCATTTGTGGCTAAATTTGGGTGCTCCAAGGAATGCTTGAGTAATGTTGTGGAACTTCTTTGCAAGAAGTACCACTTACTAAACCAAATTGCAACCCGTGTTTCTTTGATGCCAAAACTGTAGAAGAATAGGTATTGATGGAGAAAAAACATCTCTTCAACAATCTTCTAGTTGGAGCAGTGAATAAGAACACGAGAAGCGGAGAAAAGCGACTAGGGCTCGCTTCACCAAAGTCAGAAGCGTGAAGTGAAGCGTATGTTTTATTCAACTGAAGCGCAATTTAATATAAAATAAAAAATATTAAATTTGCATAAATAAATAACCAAGAACTCAATAGAAATAACAACATACCTAGTGTAATCCCCCAATGGGGTATGCGAATGATGGTGTGTACGCAACCTTACCCTTACCTTGTGAAGGTATTAAGGCTATTCCCCTAGACCCTCGGCAACATGAAATAACATAGAAGATTGGATCAACTCGATTGAAATAACATATTAAGCAAATCTTTTGATTCTTAAATTAGAAAGTAAGTAATAGATTCTCTCATAACATATTAAGCAAATTTAAAACCAAATCATAAAGGGAGCAATATCCTATCTTCAAGAATTCCAAAAAAAAATAGGAGAAGAGAAAATAATAGAAAATGGAGGAGAAAAGAAGTAGAGAAATAGATTGAAAAAAGAGGAGAATAGAGACGAGTGAAGAGAGAAAAGAAAAGGTATCAAAGCAACAGAGAAAAGAAGAGAAAAAAATCGTAAAGAGAAGAAGAGAAATTCGAAGAGGAAGATAAGAGGAGAAGAAGAAGAAGAAGAGGAGGAGGATAAGATTTACCTCGAAACCCTAAAATTGGAGGAGAAGAAGAGAAGGGAAGAAGATGCCTAAGTCTGTCGCAAAAGTGATGCTTCACACTCGCCTCACTTCTGCTTCTTCTGCTAAAGCAAACACTTTTTGATCTCGCCTCACTTCAGGGAACAAAAGCCCCTTGACCTGTCACCGCCTCTTTGAAGCTTTTAATAACATTGAGTTGGATGTATTATAAACTTGATAAGGCAGGAAAATGATGATTCAACAGTTATTTCTGGTTCCCAATCTTGATATTTTCATCACTTCAAGTCCTGATTTTCAGATTCTTGATATATTCTGAAGATCAAAAATCAACACTTTGACAAGGGACCTGAAATCACCTCATACGTGATGTATTATAGATCCACATAAGAAATAATAGAAGAATGTAGCAGAAGAATTTTTTTTTGAGAATGAAGATAGAGCAGAAGATCTCGTTGAGCAAGTTCAATAAAAAGCCATGAAGGATGCTTTCTGTTTACAAAACATAATTTCTTGATGCTGCTTATCCCCTTTGGTTGACTTCTGAAAGCATGTTATGTGGATAAGAAAACAAACTTTCAAACTTTTTGTGGTTCTCTCCCTTCTTTTGGGGGCTCTTGTTGTGAAATTTGTTGTTTTTAAGGAAGGGACTTAATTATTTTGCGTCTTGTTAACATCTGTAAGATATTGCTAGTATTTAAGTGGATAGAAAAAAGGGGGGGTGGGTGGGGCGTGGGGGTTGTTTAACAAGGAGGGAACAGCCTGCTTTTCTTGTAGTTGATAATTCTAATATAATTGTAGAGCAGCTGTATGCTTACAATTTATAAACTCTAGGATATCTCTTTAAGGAAACATTTGGTGTCTACAATCACAAGTATGCTGTAACGGAGGTTCAACCTGGAGGAACAAGCTTGTGGAGTAGGGTAATCTCATTTAAATCTGTTCTCGAAAGATACTGGTTTACTCGACCTGTCTAAAAACTTAAAGGTGTTAATGAGGAGAAACATAAGAAATCTACGGCCTGAGTTCAAGCAACTTAGAAGTATTAGAATTGGAAGCAAAACTGTTTTCTGGCTGGATGAATGGATTGTTCATGGTCCTTTCAAGGACGAGTTCCCAACTTCGTATGGTGTTTGTTATTTTCTAATGTGAATGTGGCTGAATCTAGAGTTAATGGGACTTGGATAGTTAACTTTAGGAGAAATATGAATGATCGGAAATGCCAAAGCCCAAAAGAGTATGTGAACTCCATTAGCTTTGGAAAATTCTCAAGGTTGCACCATCTGTGTCATGGCAAGGCTGCAGTAAAATATATTTTTCGGTGAAGTCTCTTTATAGGATTTTGAACAAAGAAGAACATCTCAAGCCACAGCCTTGAAACATATCTGGAAGTCAAGAACTTCACATAAAGTGATATGTTTCTCTTGGATTGTGGCGAATGAGGCTTGCCTCACTATTGATAATCTCTGAAGAAGAGGGCTATATTTCTGTAGTATATGTTACTTATAAGGCAGCCAAAAATAAACCATTAATCATCCTTTTTCGTATTGTCCTATCACCGACTCACTATCCTCTATGACGGCTATAACTCTGCTGGTATTAGATGGTTCTGGGGATACACAGGATCTTTTGCTTTGTTGGTATAGGCATGGCTGGACAAAGCAACAAATAGCTGGTGGTAGATGATATCAGCTTATATATGGTGGTGACTTGGAAAGAAAGTAATTCAAGATGTTTTGTAGAGAAGCAAAAATCTGTCTAGAGGATGAATTTTGATTGTATCTTGTTATTTCCTTTTGGTGTAAAAAGGAATACACTGATGAGGTAGAAACTTTATTAAATTTCATTGAGTTCCTTTAAGATTCAATGAGGACTGTATTTTTGGCTCTTTTTGCTCACTTTTACAGAAGCTCCAACACTATCTCGGTGCTGTTTATGAATACAACTATTTCCTTTTCCAAAAAAAAGGAAGGAAAAAGTTGTAATGTGATAATAATACTGGAATACTAGGTATTAGTGCATTGGTTACAGCCAAATTTTGCATAATTATCTTTGTGTTTGATGAAGTGAATTAACTATTGAATCCTATGTTGTTGTCATGGTTCTCCAGTTGTTTTGATCTTTATCATACTATTTTCTTCATTAAATGCTTACCGAAAGTTCTCCCCTTTTTACTTTGCTTTACCTTTTCTGTAGTCAAACTATAGCATCTTGAATGAAGCTGATATTCACAAATGCCAAGAGGAAAGTATTACGAAGATATCTACAGTGCTCTCTATTCCACGGGTAGCTGCTGGCATCCTGCTTCGGCATTATAACTGGTAAATTCTTTTCATAAGCATTACCTTGTAGTTATGATTACAGATCTTAGATGATGATGTACAATGGGTATTGAATTAGAATTTCTTTCAGTCCTCAGTTGATTTTTGTGGTATCAATAAATTTGTAGTCTAGCATGTCGTTGTAGTCATTTAGTATGATTTTATTTGTTCTTATAAAAAGAAAAGTATGCTTGCAGTTCTGGCAGTTAACATTGGCTTCTGGGATCTTGAATCTGATGCACATTCCTCTCACTTACCTCATATGTACAAGCCTTTTAAGATTTTTAGGGCTTATATGCTAAATATCCTAGCCTTTTTGGGTCGACAGGAGTGTCAGCAAAGTGAATGATGAATGGTTTGCAGATGAAGGAAAGGTCCGCCGGATTGTTGGTTTGTTAGAGAATCACGTGCCAGTCCCTGATGGGGAAGAGGTAACTTAAATTCATATGTGAAGAGTACTTTCCTCCTTTAGATTGGATTGAAGCTAGAGGTTTAGGGGTGGTCACTACTGTTTCCTTGAATTGAAGATGTGCACTTCCTTTCTTGCAGCTTACATGTGGGATCTGCTTTGACGTTTATCCTCGTAAGGAGATCAGTGCGGCTGCTTGCGGTCATCCTTTTTGTTTCACATGCTGGCAAGGTTAATTTCTTCAGAAAATTGTCGCTTTCTTCAATGGAAGTTTGAAAGGCATTTGGGTCAAACATTCCATCTCCTTGAATAACCTGGCATTCCAGATGAATGAAACTAGCCTTTTTCCGTTAGACAGAATTACTTTGAGAAAATCTTTAAGTTACTCTATACTGTCTTAAACATGGTTTTACTGGTTTATCTTGCTGCGATGCTTGAGGTTTGCTGAGTTCATCCAGCTCGTTGACAAATAAAAGATGTTGGAAAGAAGATAACAATATACTAATGGGAGGATTATACTTTTTGTACCCATTTCAGGGTTGTTCTTGATTTCTGAATTTTATTATAGGTTCCATAAGCTGTTTTGAGTATTATTATAGGGATGTGGTTCCTTTGGTTCTTATTTTGGTACTTGTGGGGAGGGGGAGGGGGAGGGGGGGGATCATCAGTAGAGCTTTTTAGGGTTGAAAATGTTTTGCATATCTAAGGGCTACTCTGCTGTTGTTGGTTCTGTTACCACAGTTCATTCACTGTCTTACATGGAGGACTTTAGTTTTATCTGGGTTTTCTAATACCGCTTGCGTACAGGGACTTTCTCGCTTAAATAGGTTGTTACTTGATTTTAGAAAAATATAGGTGCCAAAGGTTGATTTCAGAACGTATGGATATGGGAAGCTAAAGAGAAAAGATTACAGTTAATTCTATGAGGCATTTACTGGTTAATTTTGTCAGCATAGAAAATTTAATGTTAATACCAATACGGGATGTGCGGATTAGGTGCACGTCATGTGTTTGAACCTTGTCGTGGACAAAAACTTGGTATTTAAGAGGACAAAGGTGGAGGGGGTGGCCCAATATCTACCGATTGGTCGGGGTATGGTTAAGTTTTTCTCAATTCCCGTTTAGGCATCCCATAGAGCTTTCTCATTGTCTCTCTATTTGGTGCAGGGTATATTAGCACGGCCATCACTGATGGTCCTGGATGCTTGATGTTGCGCTGTCCTGATCCATCTTGTAGTGCTGCTATCGGTCTAGATATGATAAAAAAATTGGCCAATGACGATGACAAAAAGAAGTATAATCGGTACTTTATCAGGTCGTTTGTGGAGGACAATAGAAAGGTAATTGCTTCCCCCCCCTCTCCCCGGCCCCTAGTGATACTTTACTTTTTGTTATGTCTTTTGGAAGAATCTTTACTATATGCCTTGTGTGTCTATTAAGTTCCTAATGGTTGTTCTGGTCTTCTTTAGACAAAATGGTGTCCTGCTCCAGGGTGTGATTATGCAGTTGACTATATTGTTGGTAGTGGAAGCTATGATGTTACTTGCGGGTGCTCATATAGTTTCTGCTGGAATGTGAGTTGCAATGTTTGAACTTAACTACTTTATATAATGATAGTTGTTCTGTTTCTGCATTTCTGTAATCTGTATTAGTTACATATTTGCAGTGTACCGAGGAAACTCATCGCCCAGTTGATTGTGGAACTGTGTCTAAGTGGATTTTGAAGAACAGTGCAGAGTCTGAAAACATGAACTGGTATGTAGTATCAGATTTTATCATCCTGTGATCCTGTCCTTTCCTTATCTTTTGTATTACTTGGTTTAGCTGGCTTTGGTAAATGAGTCTTGGAAGAGAGATGAAATAACTTGAGGATGGAGCTATTCTAGTTAGTACTTTCTCTGTTGAAATTGTTGCACCGTAGATGGGTTTTAACCATCTTGGAGACACAGGTGAAATTGGCTCATAATTTTAAATAGAACTTGCTGTAATCATGTCTTCCTTATGTTGGGAAAAAATAGCAGTCGTAGTAATGGAAGGCACAAAGGTAAAGTTGGAGCATAAAAAACTTGAAATTCCTGAAAGGGCTATAATGCAGGCATTTTCCTGCTCAGAACTTAGAAGAAAAGGTTTCTATTCTACTTTTGCATAGGTTTTGATTCCAAATTTGCTTTCTCTATGTTGGAAGTTTTTGTGCCATACTGAAGTTCAAATACAACTGGGAGTATGGAGGGGGTTCTATCCTTTCGAAAGAAGCAACTCCCTGTGACAGTCTCAAAGAGAACTTTGAAGTAATTTTAACCAGACGCATATGGTTATATTGATGTATTCCTTTGATTTGAATATGTAAGCCTTTGATGATGGATATCATTACTAGTTACTACTTGAAAGACCCTGGTAAAGTTGATCAAGTAGCTAACAGGAAATTAATGTAGTACCACATGTCATGGATCTGGACCTTCCGCAAACAAAAGTTTGATATAAGTTGAGAAGGGTAGAGGGGTGAACCCATTATCCATTGAGATTCGAACCTAAAACGCCATGGTTTCTCTGTTATTGAAGAAAGATAATTATTCACCAAGTGTAGGTCAGGGTATAACATTAACTTTCTTGGGCTATTGCCAAAAGTTCAGTAATTTTTTTTGTGCTTTTTGGCCCATTGCGACCCTTTTTTGGGATATAGTCATAAATTTGAAAGATGGGCAAAAACGTGCAATATACAAGAAGTGTAGCAGAAAATAGAAAACCTTGGCAAAAGACGTGATTTTCTATGAATAACACCCCATTATTTATACATACAGGGATCTCACGGGTGCACCAAAAAGAAATAAAGGGAAAGGCTATTCCTCAAGTGTACAAGATCTTTCGCTATTCCCATCAGTAGTTCTCCTACTCATCTCTCTGCACGTGGTACATAAAGGTGCGAGAGGAGCAACATCCCGCGTCCTGCATCTTCTTAAAGCCCTGCAAAACATTGTTTCTTTTGCAGTGCCCGTCTTCACCTGCTCTAGTCCTAACCATCTTAGAATTTACCACCACAAACAAGCCTTGATCCAGCAATTTAAAATGATGGCCCCATTGTCTACTCTATGTTTTGTGTCTCAAATAGGCTCATGTTTTAGTAGTTACTGTTATATTTTTGTTAGTCTCCAGTTTTTACCGTCCTTGATGTTGTCGAATCTGTATCATTTTGAGGTTTTTGAGATTTAGTTTTTTTGCAATTTTAATTGCTGTATGGTGCCAACATGTACCTGTTTTTCTTAAATAACTGTTCATACTTCAAAGCAGAGATATATTTGGTGTTATTAGAGCTGCTATTCAATCATTTTTCGACTATGCATTTGTGTTAGCTCTGCCTCCTGAGTCCCGACAACCTAGCTAACTTTCTATACCATTATATTTGTGTATTTCATCTAAGCCTAAATTCTGTGTCCATATTATAGCTGCATTTTCTGGATATGCATACTATTTCCACTTTCAATATGTGGAACTAAACATCATTATTGTGTTGACATTGCAGGATATTAGCTAATTCGAAGCCTTGTCCGAAATGCAAGCGGCCAATTGAGAAAAATCAGGGGTGCATGCATATCACATGCACACCACCCTGTAAATTTGAGTTTTGCTGGTAAGTGTATCAGCTATTTCCATGGAATTTCTTTCAGTTCCTGATCCTAGCATATGCTGTAGTGTGAGCAATTTTTTCAGTCAGTCTGCTTCCATTTTTAACATTTTGCTTTGCTACCATGCACACACCAAGCAGCAGGACTCCCTCACTGAGGTTGTTGGATGTGTTTTATCTTGTCTACACTCTATATAGCATAACTAATTGCTTGTTTCTAATGTTTGTTCTGGCCTCCCATGCTTAAAAAATCAACAACCATATCCAGTGTAGTCCTACAAGTGGGGTCTGGTTTGGGGAGGGTGGTGGTACAGAGTCTTACTCCTACCTTTGTGAAGGTAGGGGAGCTGTCTCCCAGATCTTGTTTCTTTGTGATTCTTGTGAACTAAGAAGACATCTTTACAGGCTCTGCCTTGGCCCTTGGACGGATCACGGTGAGAGAACTGGTGGCTTTTATGCGTGCAACCGTTACGAGTCAGCAAAGCAAGATGGAGTGGTAAGATCTTTTCTCTATTAGTATTCTCTATTTTCAAGATTTATCTGCTAATTCAGTTCCTTAATCATAAGTTAGCTAATGTTTATTTGGTGTTTTTCTTCCAGTTTGATGAATCTGAAAAGAGGAGAGAGATGGCAAAAAATTCTTTAGAAAGATATACACATTACTATGAGCGATGGGCCACCAACCAGTCGGTAGGTTTAGGACACATTTATTATTGGTTGTTTCTCATTATCAGCTATATCAACTTCTGTTAGGATAAGGATAATAGAAACAGAAGATTGGTTTTTGCTCATGTTCTTTTATTTTTTTTTTTAAACTGGTAACTTTTTGCTCGTGTTCTTTCTAGATGCTACTGTAATTCTTCTTTGTGACCTAAATTTGTGGTGATGGCTTCTTGCATGGATGATAGATAGAATTGTTATGTGACTTAGCACATGAAATTTGTATACATGATCTGTCAGCAGGCTATCAGATAGTGTGGTTCTGGTTCTCATGACCTTGCTTTTGATATCATCAATTTAAATATAATAGCAAGAAAGTCTAATGTCCATGGGAATGTCTCAAATCATGGAATAGATGCTGCATAATTGCTGCTCCTGACGGGAGTCTAGTATTACCAATCTAAAGATCTACTTATGCTATATGAAAATATAGATTGGATGATGTAATGTCTCTATCAAGTTACAATCTTATGCAATTGTCAGCATGAAGGTGACCTGTAGGACATCTTGATAGTTCCAACTATGGAACCTGTATATTCGAGATTGATTTTCCCATAATCTAATGGGACGAAAGAGTCTGTGCATTTTATCCTCCAATTTTGTTTGGCATGCTTTCTGTGATATTTTTTCCCAAAAATGACCTCTTTCCTTGATTAAGTCAATCCAATCCAAAAAGATGTTTATCCCTTTTATGTTAATCTTCATATATGATATCTAGAACCTTAGGAACTGCAAGTCTGGGACTTGGATCTTCCTCATGACATTTATTCTTCTTTTACTGTAATCATCTTTTGCTGTCTTCTCAAATCATCTTTGTGCAGTGTGAAGGCACTAGAAACTTTTGCCCACTTGTGGGTCTGAATTGAAAAGTAATTATCCAGAAAAATAGTTCTCTTTTATGTCATGGGTTTGTAACTATCTTCTCTGTTCCAATAGTGAAACTTCTGTGCGCGTCTTCATTGCTTTGCATATATTTCATGTTGAACTGGGCGAAGTCTGCATCCTGGGGATTGAGACTTAAGTAGTGTACACTTATGTTTCTTTGCCTCAAAAGGCCATTCCTTTTGTTTCTGATTATTCTTATTTATTGGGAGAAGTCTCGCTATAGATGCTGCAGGATCCTTGTTTAACTGCTTACCTAATGTCAGTAATGTCTTTTTTATGTCTTATTGCAGTCGCGGCAAAAGGCACTTTCAGATCTTCAGCAAATGCAAACAGTACATGTAAGAAAATTTCTTTTACATATAAAATATTTAAGTATCAAAATTCTTTCATACAACAGTCTTTTGCTTTTTGCTTTTACACTTAATTAACAAATTGCTTGTTTGTTTCTCTTTCCCGAAGAATTTGAAAATATTCATAAGTAGAAGAACCCAGCTTCCGAATGAACAAGTTCAAACTTGAGAAGGATTTCATTATATATTTTCCCTAAAGTCTTGTCCCCATTTGTATAGACTGAACTGCTGAGTTTAATTTTGTTGCTGAGCTTTTTCAGTCTGCTCCTCTGAAAGTATTTCTCATTGTGGTAATATAAAGCGTTTATTTGGAGGCAAAATAAAAGCTTTTTGTTATCTTTCTTTTTTCCTACATTGCATATTCATTCATTGAGCAACCCATACAAAAGTGGTCAAGTACAAGGTTGGGTATATCAAAAGAGGACTTGGCCATCTTTCTCTTTCAAGTTGTCATTATCTGATTGTATTTCTGAATTTCCGGAAAGCATTTATAGTGATTGCACTTTGCAGCTTGAGAAACTGAGTGACAAACAGTGTCAACCCGAATCACAGCTCAAATTTATTATAGATGCCTGGTTGCAGGTAATGTAGATCTTCTATAGCAATAATGAGTGTTCTTCCTCTCTCTTGATTCATGTATATATATATATATATATATTGATTATGACGGCTATATCATTGCAGATAGTTGAGTGTAGGCGTGTGCTAAAATGGACTTATGCATATGGTTATTACTTACCCGAGCATGAACATGCCAAAAGGCAGTTCTTTGAGTATTTACAAGGTTTTGCCTTCGCTTCCTTTTCAAGAATCACATTTAGATGGTTTCCTTCATTTATTGAGGCTCTTATCCTTAATGCCGTAGGTGAGGCTGAGTCTGGACTTGAACGGCTTCATCAGTGCGCGGAGAAAGAGCTCCAGGGGTACCTTGATGCAGAAGGTCCATCAAAAGAATTTAATGAGTTCCGAACAAAGCTTGCAGGGCTTACAAGGTAATATAGATTCTGCATTAAACCTGGAGGTCTAGTCTTTGGTTTCTATTAGTGGCTAGTGAATATGATGGTTCAAGTGCTGTTTAGTCTCATCTATTAGTGGCTAGATGAATAGAACGTTTAACACAAAAGGATGTGTCATGGTTTTAACATTCCTTGAGAAAGGCTAAAATCTTGTTGAAGATATTACCTAGCAGACCAGGTTTCTATCATTGCTAGTTTCGTTTAAACAAGGAGAGGCTTTTGCGCTTCCTTTTATTGGATAAGTAGGAAGAAAGTTTTGCATTTGCTTGAAAGTTAATGATATTCCACCAAAATGATTTAACTTATTTTTAGGGTTAAGACTCAAATTTTAGGTGATCCTATTGTTTGGAATCAACTAATGTAAAAGGCAAGTTGAATGGACAACTAATAGGTCTTCGATTAAATTCTCCATTCACAAAACTCTTATTCTATCATGGGACCAGTAAGTAGTGTGTTCCAGAAATATTGAGGTCTCCAAGTTTTCTGTTGGATCAGCAAATCATTAGGGTAAGCATCCTTAAAATGCAACAAATGCGAATTTCTTTTGACAGAATATTTTATTCACCAGTAAGGAAACAAACCTTCTATAGTACTGTCATAGTTTCTTATGGCCCTGCTTCAAAAACTTCTTTTTTTGAAAGGGTCTATTGGAAACAACCTTTCTACCCCACAAAGGTAAGGGTAAGGTTTACGTACATCCTACCCTCTCCAAACCACACTAGTGGGATTACACTGAGTATGTTGTTGTTGTTGTTTGTAATTGGGAAACTTACTCATATAGGAATATGCAAGCATCTAACATACTTAAGTTGGATGAGTGCTAGTGTAGCAGCCTAGTTTCTTGAGAGTCACACTCAAGCTCTGGTTTCTGAGGCATGTCCACTGATGAATAATATATGATATCTTTTGTGTTTGCCGATTCCGACATGAAAGCGGGCAGAACATCGCTTGTGATTCATAGTTTCTGTATGAGAAAACTAGTACGGCTGTTGTACTGCAGTAACAAAATCTTCTTTAACCAGGTTTGATTAGATTTAGGGTCTGTACTTGTCTTTTGCTTGTGTTCAACTTTAGTGTACATCCGGTGGAGGTTCTTCTTATTTTATTGCGCATCTTGCTGAAATGCAGGGATATCCCAATCTGTTATAATTTATTTATAGAGATGGGTAGGGAGAATACTAATAATTTATTCTGTTCAAATGATGACAGCGTAACTCGAAACTTCTTTGAGAACCTGGTTCGAGCTTTAGAGAATGGTCTCTCGGATGTGGACGGTCATGGTGCTTACAGCAGGGCAGCTAGCTCGAAAAGTTTGGGAGGTGGGAGCATCAAAGGAAAGGGCGGTAGAGGAAAAGGAACCACATCAAGATCAAGCAGTTCTAGAAACATAGATGATTCAGGACATTGGTCTTGTGAGTATTGTACATATGCCAATGTTAGGTCTGCTACCGCATGCCAGATGTGCCAGCAGCGTCGTTGAAGCCATTTTTTGAAGTTACTACTTCAGATTGGGAAAATCCTCACTATCTGCTGATTGCTATGACTGAGGTCCAGCTCCAGACGTGTCTTCTAAGTCACGTACATGCAGGAACAAATCGAAACCTAACAGTCGTAAAGTCTGATAGAGACGATAAGTTTATGGCCATGAGTTGGAAAGTCAATCATACATCTGGAGATGAATATGTACATACTGTTTGTTGCCTGTCATCTTTGTAAACTGTATGTGACTTGTGCCAGAAAAATGTTCTTTTGAAATATTAAACTCCCTGATTATACAAAGCTGTTGTGTTAGTAAAGTTTTAAGGGGCATATCACAGCATATTAAATAGAAGGTCCCAACTAAAAAAATGGAAAGGAGTGAATGGATAGTTGAATCTTGCACGATGTTAGTATCCTATGCTGCTTGGAGTTGGATTTTTCAAAAGTTGTGCATTTTTGAAAGATTAACATGGGTGTGACATCATTTTTGGAGAGTCCAAGCAATATAGAACCTATTTCACTAAAGTACATTCTCAAATGTTCGAATTGTTTCTTGTTTCTAGTTTCTAGGAAGGTTTGCAAAGCCTATTTTTTTTTGAACATGTGAATAGGAATTAGAGAGGATAGGGGTTTCGAAGCGAGTTCCATATTCCATATCTCGGCCATCTTATCGGGTGGAATTATGAACTGAACATGAAAGTAGTTTTTCATTAGATGGTGTACCTCTACTTTCGACTTGAATTATATATCAAAAAAGTAAGACCCTGGCTCGTCCTAATCCAAAAGGATGTCCATTAAACTGGATATTTGTCAATGATCTTTGCCTTGGGTTTGTTGGGGGATGTGTGATAGTTGGTATTTCTTCATCCTTAATCAGAGAAGATTTGATATTGTAAAAATAGAGAAATTTTGGTAGAGAGTACCTTTTGACTCCTCATAATGAACAGATTAGTTAGATTCAGTAGGCTTTGAATACCAAAACAAAGAATAAAAGATGAAGGGATAACACAAAGCTTACACTCACGCTAATTGGTTCACCTTACCATCCATGGTATTTTGTTTTTCTAATGTAAAACTTAGGCAATATTCAAATGAAATGATGCACATGTGAAATGATGTAGTAATACATTTACATGGATCTGAAGTTCTACATTGCTACATTTTTTTTCTTTCATGACTGTAAAACTATGTAAAAGATCGATTTCTTGCACCAGCATTTCAATGTCTAAAACAAAGAATATTCAATGTTTCTACTAGTCTACTTTTTCCTGATGACCAAGAAATTCGTCTGGAACCAACCCTTTGGGCTAACCGCAACCTTTGAAGCTTTCGCATGTTGCCCCTCATGAGATGCTAAATGCGATCTATAACTGTCAGTGAAGCAGCAGCATTGATGCCTTTTTACTAATAAGCCAGTGTACGTTTCAGTCTGATGTATAACTTGTAGCTCTACATGTAGTTCACCTCCGAAGATTCTACTCTGCTCTGCTAGTTTTGTAGATAGTATAAGTTAACAGGAGAGGAATTGACATACTATAGACAGGGAAATGGATAAATGGATTCATAGCGTAAGCTTTGATAAGAGCTCTGCAGTTCTGCATCATAAAGAAACAAAATTAGCAAGAAGCAGATTTGGTCAAAAGCGAATAACAGTACTGTCTTCTTTGAATAAGCTGATCAAGGAAAGCTTAGAATTAAAACATCTTGAAATACATTATCTTGGAAAGCTACTAGCGTATTCTTCTGTATGTTCTATCCGGAAACAATGGACAGTTTGTTAGTATTGCAACTTAGAACAATCAGGATATTGTGCATTCCACAAACAAAAAATAAGGAAGATATGTGATACGAGTGAAATGCTATGATGGTTAAATAATTTATGAATGGAAAAGACATTGGCAGAATGTAAACCTCGGTACTACGTAACTTTGTACTCTGTCCACCAAGGCTAGAACTGATGGGAAGAAATGACCTAGTGTTTTTGTCTCTGTTGGGATTTGAACATAAGACCTCATGGTGTTCAACCCACTTCAATGACCACTAGGTCACACCCTTGGGTGCGATATTGAAAGTTCCTCTTTTATCTATGTGAAAGTAATTTCCATACTTGGGAAAAGATCTAGCTACTTTATATGAAGGATATAGGTGATGTCAAATGAGCTCCAAAAAGATGGAACAGTAATCCACATTGAAACATGTCAGCAACCACTTAAGGAAAAGTAAAGAGCAATGGAAGCGCTATGGACTATAGGAGTTTGGGAAGGCAACAATCTTCCAGTGTTTAAAGAAGGAAAACAAGTTTTTTGTTTCAGTTCAAATCAGAACAAAGATGGACATCAAAAAGATCAGTTGAAAACTTACCAAGAAATGCTTCCAACAAATCGCCAAAGATATTAACAGGAGCATTTTCCTAATCCACCGCCTATGGCGGAGTGTCAGAGTCTTATTTCTTCCACTAGTCGGTGCGGATACATTACTCTTCACCAAATAATCATCTTCCTTTTTTGCAGAAAGAGCTCGAAGATGATCTTGGAATACCGCCCTCTCAGCCACTAATGCTCCAATCACAATTATTGTAGGCAACACTACAAAGTAAAGATGAGGAAGAACTACCACCATTATATCTGGAAATCCATGAAAGTCTAGCTTTTCCCTCTCATTGAATCTCAGCACCCAACCCCTGTAGGTCATGTATCCCTTTTCTCCTCCTTCGGTGAAAACTTGGCCAGAAAGCCAAGGACATAATATGAGGTAAAACAAATAAACAATTATTGAGAACCATACAAGAGGAAGATTGTATAGCTCTGATAGAATCCATGCCACATAAGTTACCAGTTTTCTGTTTCCAACTAAGCTCTTGTAAGTATACTGTTTCCTGAGAAATACGAAGATAGCTTTTGGAAAGACGAGGATGGGAAGAGTTAACAAATAGAATAACCATAATATTGGGAAATATAAAGCCTCCCACTGACAACCCATAACCATAAACTCTTTCCAATTCCATGAAAGCCTAGCACGAAGACCGCCAACAGAAAATGGCCTTAGTTCAGTCAAAGTTGATCTTCCTTCGATATCAACTGCTTCAATTTGCAACAAAAATCTATCAGGAGATGGATCTTCAAAGGCATTAAAGTTCCATGGACATGTGTAAAGGTTTCCCCTAGATGTAGAATCCTCATTTCTTTTCATAGGAGTTTCCAGCACTGTAACGAGATTTCCAGGCCTTGAATCATATATCCTAGCCACAACTGATACAACAGGAGAAGAAGAAAATACAAGAGCCCTGATGCTGTTTAAGTTCAAGGACTCCACCTTGCACTTGTGAAATGATCTCTCCAAAGTAAAGCGAGAGTCCAGAGGAAACGTTGGCAATATAATAACATTCTTAGCTCCCAACTTGAAGTCAACATCAACAAAAGACATCCATCCTCTATCAATGGACAATATGCGCATTGCTCTACTTTTCCTCCAGTCGCCCATTTCCCACTCCCAGAACTCTTTAAATTCAGTAGCCTCATCTGAACAAGTTTTTGAAATATTTGGAAGTGATCCATGTCCATTCAACTGGAGCAGATGTTTAGAGTACAATGGATGTTGATTCGACTCATGATGCCTCTTTAAATTCTTTCCAAACTTTGTATGCAAATGCCCACATAAGTAAGCTGACAAATTATGTGTCAGAAATGTCTCTTTCAGGGTTCTTCCAGATTGTGATACTGCAGAAAATGAAAGTGGGAAATGCCCATAAGCAATCTTGATAACAGGTTTGGCGGGTTGAGAATCTAGTACTGAGAGCTCAGAGCTTATTTCATCTAATAGTTGATCAGTGGGATGACCAAATAGATTGGTTGGGCCCCGCAGACCTAAAGACGTAATGCTTTCAAACCCGACGAACTGAATACTGCGTTCACCAGTCTGGATCATAGAGCACGTGCATTAAAGAATGATAAAATGCTGATAATAGAAAGAATTAAATAAACACACACTAGCATCAATCCACAAGCTCAAAATTCAATGTTTCTAGTCCTCAAGGAAAAACATGCATGATTATATGTTACTAAAAGGCTTTTAAAACCAAACAATTTATAGCAGAGTATGATATATTAAGTGGATAAGCTCAAAACATGGCATCACAAAGTTTCTGATGTTTGTGATTGAAGCTTCGCTGATTGATTTATATTAAAGTTCAGGGATGACACCCTTCGTTCTGAAGGCTATGGGTGTTTAAATGATGATAACATTGCCAATAATTACATCGATAATATTTTTTTCTTCTGTCTTTCTTTTTTCTTTTGGAAAAAAATGCATTAATAATGGTTACAATTAAGAAAAGGAGAAAATTTCAACATGCAGAATCAAAGAATTAGAAATGAAATTGGTTCAAACTTTTAAAATAGAACTCATATGATTGTTAAAAAATTCCTTTATATATTTTGTGATAAATCCAAAAATAAATTCATAAATATTGTATAGACAGATATGCTTCCTACATGGATTTTACCTCTACCTCATTGCCCATGTTACAATTTTACACTACCTTTATCCTTGTCTAAGAAAATTTCCAAGCCTCTTTTGAACATTTGGTTTCCCCGCCATATTAGTTTCATTTTAAAAGGCACCATACTGGCAGTTTGAATGATAAAGAAAAAGAGTGTGTATAGAACAAAAGAAGATAACAGATATGATCTATAACAAACCTGAATAGTGACACTATTGACCAGTCCACTTCGTTTTAACTGCCCATTAATGCTGTACTTCGAGTAAAAATCAAATGAACCACCAATGGCTGGTACACCAAAAATATCATGATTTCCTCGGAGATCATAAAACACATTTTTCTTCAGTCCACTCTTTTTAATGACATTGTCCAGGACTTTCTGGTATTCCAACCACTCCTCTTCATCTTGCTTCATTGTTAGTAAATCCTTGCTCTTTCCATCTGGTGACAATTGAAATTATCAGTCGTATACAAGCAAAGATCATTGAAATATCTTAAGCTTTGACAAATACTTTATTCAAATATGTATAGCAAACAACTTGTGGAAAACCGCTTTACAGTAGAAATGCAATACATCTATCAAGCATCTGAACAATTTACAAGTGACTTAGTGGCCAACAACATGAACCATGATACGAAAACATCAGATATATACCTTAAACAACAGTTCAGAAACTCTAAACAGTGGTCGCTGATCTCAATTATGAATCAAACTTGGACCAAGAATAATTAAAATATAGCTGTTGCAGAACTTCATCTTAAATTCTAAAATTACCTTGTGTGATAGTTGACATAGTACCCTATACAAAGGAGAAAACACAAAACCAAGCTACTTTTGCAACTACACCATAGTCATGTATGATCACATCTTGAAAACATTACTCCCTTGTAAAACTGAGTATCACATGGACACTATAGAGTATAGCCTTCACTAATGCGATATATGTGGTCTTTCAACAACAAAAGAACCATGCAGTAACTATGTTCATTACTCTTTTGTATTTCAGTCAATTTTCTTTCTTCTTTACTTCACATTGATAAAGATTCATTCTTTCTTCCCAAAACTGAGTAACATTTTAACGTCCGCTCCAACTCCCAATCAAATCCCACCAACCTCATTTTCCCAACCCAATAGTTTCAAGAAACAAAAAGAACATATTTTTTTTTTTTAAACTAGTAACATTTGTATTTCATTTAGTACTTAGGTAGTACTGAAAAACCATATTTACAAAAGCAGAAAGGAAGTATAATCTATCCAAAAACTGAACCAAATCTAAATGGATCCTAAAACATGTATGATTGACTCAGTTTCATTGGAGTAGACATTTGTGCACCAGAAGCAGAACAACAAAATACACTTAAGCTTCACTTCCTACAAGTTGTTGTTCCTATTCTCAAAACATCTCTTGTTTCTCTCCCTCCATATAGTCCACCAAATACTAGCAGGGACCTCCATCTTTCTCTGTTTGTAGCCCCAACTCCAGCCATCTCCCAACTGAATAGAGTCTCATCAATCTTGCTAGGCATACACCAAGATATGCCTCTGAGATTAAGGAAAATCTGCCACAGCTGCTCAGTAAAGTTGCAATGTAAGAAGAGATGTCTCACTGTCTCATTAGCCTTACCACATAAGGAACATCTGTTGCCTAGAGAGATTCCTCTCTTGGCCACATTATCCAATGTCAAAATTGCTTCATTGGCTAGTAGCCATGTAAAGCATGCCACTTTGTGTGGCACTTTGTTCCTCCAGATTTGCTTCCAAGGCCATTTGTAGTCTTGAATGCCACCAGGACTTATCTGTTTGTATCCTTCTTTCACCTTGTAACTACCTTTGTTGTGCCCCTGCCACCACAAGTAATCCTCGCCTGTTTGTATACCTTGAAAATTCTCCAGAACCTTAAACAATTCAAGTAATCTGGGAATTTCCCAGTCAAAAAGAACATATTTTTGAAACCTCCTTCCTTTAATTTTCCACTAAAATGCCTCCATCATCATTCTCCAGCATCAACAAAGTTGTTTTATAAGCTAGTGTTCGACTATAGATTTTGAAAATATATCATCGACTTCACATATTATAACTAGATTTCACTCGCAAAACTGTAAATTTTCTAAGTAAAATACATGTCCAAACACAACTTTAAAAACCAAAATTTTCAAAATCTGAGCTTAAAGAAATTCACCAATCAAATTTCTCAACCCAACAATTCCAAGAAACAAAAAAGAACACATTTTTAGTTCCCCTTTTACTTAATTTTCTACTAAAAACCCTCCATAACCATTTTCCATCATCAAAAACTTCTTTTCAAAGAACCCCACAAACCCAATATAAAGTAAGATTAAAAAAAAAATCAATCATATAACAAAACTTTGGAGCAAAAAAAAGTAGATTATTACCAGTAAGATCACCAGTAATGAAGACTAATGAAGGATTGATCATAGAAAGAGCAGGACCCACAATTTTTTCGAAGCTAAGAGCACGTTCAGGATGATGAACACTGAAATGGAGATCAGATAACTGAACCACCCAAGCTACATCTTCCGGTCCTTTTTCCAATTCTATTACATCTCTTTTGAAAAACTCAGCTGAAATGTAATGAAATTTCAGCAAGATTAAGGAGAAAACACATAGTTTTAAAATATCCATTTCTCCTTTTCTTCTTCTTCTTCTTTGGTCCTTCTTGTTGTTGGTCTAAGGCACAGAGAGATCGGAGAATTGACAGAGAAACGGGTCAAGTCGGGTCGGGTCGGGTCAAGGTAGTATAGGCCCAAGTGAAGAGTAGTGTAATGGGCCTACTATGGACAAAGAAATGGGTCGGATCACAGTAATGAAAATTTTATGCAGATCTCATAGTATTAAGAGTTAATATACCTGTTGTCTAAAAAAAAAAAAAAAAAGAGCTAGTACATCTTGTTGATAATGATTGAGTTGGAGGGACTTTCGCTGACTGAATCCATCCATAAAACCTAGACCAGTAACCTTTGTAACCAAAGCGTCACGACAACATCAAAAGGTGACCTTTGAGTTCTTAAGTGGGGTGGCGGGGGGGGGAAGGAGGAGCACGTAGGAATGCTAACCACTACATAAGCCACTAGTGGTTGAGCGGAAACAAGTAACACCTTATATAGGTTGGGCAGAGCTTAAAGAAGCAAGCCTCTATTAGAGCAAGTCATTGCGCGCTAGCCTAGCTAGCTAATATTTTTCAGCTAGCTGTTATGTTAGTTGTAGCGCGTCTTCCTTCCTTCTCTCACTTTGAAAAGATTTTTTCGTATTTTCTTATGATGACTTGGTTGAGAGAGTACGATACATCGGTGTAAAAAATTTCCATTTTTTCTGTGAGCTTGGTTTACTTGACCGAAGGGTGTAGTAGAACTTGAAGGAGTACATCCTATTCCTATTCTTATCCAAATTACAAAATTCCTTAAATTTAGTGGAATCCAGATACATCCTAAAATAGCTCAATACACCGCATTCCGATTTCGGATACATCCCAATACATAGCGTCTTGGTTTAGAATACATCACTCAATGTCTCGATACAATGCATAAAGTGATGTATCTAATGGATATATTGCATAAAGTAATGTATACGACTGATACATTACATAAAGTGATGTATCCGAGAATAGGAAAGAATAGAAGTTTTTGTAATTTTTTCAAATGGTAGAGAATTTTAGAGAATATGGTAAAATGAGTTGTGTATTTAGGTCATTTTTTCAGTTATTAAGGCTCAAATGAAATGGGCCTACTATAAGAAATGAGTTGGGTCACAGTAGTATAGGCCCAAATGAAATGCAGAGTAATGGACTTACTATGGACAAAGAAATGGGTCAGATCATAGTAGTATAGGCCCAAACAAAATGTGGCTTAATGGGCCTACAATGGACGAGAAATGGGCCTACATCAATATTTAATTTGTACTCACCTCTTTAAAAAATTCAACATATAAAGTCAGGTTTGAAAAAATCCAATGTTTGAAGTTACGTATGACTGATATTCATGTATTTATGTATGAATTTAGATAAAAATGATTTGACTCATTTTGTCTTGACTTCAAACCATATATGAACTTCAAACAAAAATGAATGAAATTAGATTACAAAAGATGACTGACTGCAACTATATGAAACATCATAAACCGTATGTATTATGTTGTTCCAAAGTGAGTACACATATAAGAAGTCTTTTAAAAATGAACACAAGTTAAATGACAATGTCAACAATATATCCAATGTATAGAATTTCATAAATAAGATCTGGAGAGCGTGGTGTGTATACAACCTTACCCTAACGGCCCTACCTTGTGAAGTTAAATGATAACGACAAAATGAGAAATACGTACATATACCTCAAGTCCTCAACCAACATAAAAAATCATATTTATAGAAATTGCTCCCACTGATTGCTCACTCGTCGAACTTATTTTTAAAAAATAATCGTTGTTAATCAAGTTTCAAAATTTACAAATGAAATACATACAATTATTTTTTCAATTACATGAACTAAAAATTTGCTATTTGTGAACTTTAATCCCATTATATCCCCTCAAAGGTTTGGATAATGATATTAGGTAAAAAAAATAATTAAAATCTTGGCATAAAATTTTTCATATATTAACAAATATGATATTTCTTCTGCAATATAAAATCAAGAATCTCTTTAGCCATTAAAGTCATGTGAAGAGAAATATACTCAATATATTCTCACTAGTAGAGAATGAGGAGGGCAGGATCGATGTATACATGCATATCTCACATCTACATACCTTTGTGGGGTAGGAAAATTATTTCTAAAAAAAATCTCGACTCAAAATATCGATGTATGAAAGCAAGAACATACGATAACAAAATAATAAGATACAAGACAAATGGATCAACAAACAATAATATACATACATACATACATACATGATCGATCAAAAAATAAGAAACTACACGATTACTTAATTATATAGAAAATATACATACACAACAATTAGAAAATTGCCATAAATTAATTATCTGCATTGTACTATATTATCCAAAATTACAAAGCATTTACTTTCCGAGGATCTATAAGAATGAAGTTCCCAAAATTATAGCCAATAACATAGACTATACATGAACTTCATTCTTCAAATCCTATAAACAAAATTACCATTTTCATTATACCAACCAAATTTTTTTTTAAAAAAAACCAAAAAAATAAAACCCTCTTTCTAAAGTTGATTTTCCAAAAAAAAAAAAGAAAGAAAAGATTAGAGATTAGTTATGTATAGATCCCTTACTAGCTAGATTTGTGATGTTCATGAGAGGTCTATGAGTCATTCCACATAGTGAAAGTGGGGGCCGCACCGTGGCAAACCGCCATGGTGCTAGTCCTCGAAGCAAGAGCCATAGGAACAACAGTTGACATCCAATTATTATTGTTGCATGCTGATTCTTGATGATCATATAGAGTATTACTGACCTTGACAGAATCGTTAGATGTTGCTGGTTGTGAATGGTAGTAATTACCAAATATGTTCTCATGAGTACCAAGTTGTAATTGCTTCACTTCATTATCACTCTCTCCACCATATGATGATCCATTCAATTGTGGCAGCACAAATTCACCACCACCACCATGATGATTATTATTATTACTTGCATATCCAACACCTTGATGATACGTAACATTATTTTGTTCCATTGACGATGAAGAAGAATTATCCAATCCCATTAGATAATTATTAGCATTTCCCAATTGAAGCGAATGAAAATCTTGAAAATTTTGACTAGTCAAATCATGATCTTGTACTTCCTGCTTGCACCACAACCTTTGTTGACTAATATAAGGATTATTATAGTGCATCGCACTTAAAGGTTGAGCTTGTTGAAGAGTAATGTTGGGCCAACAATGGCCTGCGCCATAGGTACTCATTGAACCATTCATGAGATGAGTAGTCCCGATATTTTCTTGACTTGCTCTTTGATAATTCAACGCGATTTCAGCTTGCTCAACGTCCTTGAGACGTTTAGCAGCCCCTCCGATGGGCAACGTGCTGCTTTCTAGTATGCTTTTAACGTCGTATCGATTAATTTCAAAATTGGTCACGGCATTTAGTCCACGGAATTTGATTGCTGCAATGTCATAAGCCCCAGCAGCTTCTTCTTGTGTACCTAAAAAAAAACCAATTTAGTTAGGTGGAAAAAATACTAATATATCGAAGTTTAAACGAATTGAATTATGACTAGCTCGTTTGTTGAGTACTTTCTTCAATATCCTAGATGACCTATCAAATTATTGGGTCAAAATGTAGCCCAAATCAACACATGCAAAATCAAATATGGGGATATTTGAGTCATGTGCTAAGCAAATTGAGTTATGATATGTTATTTAACTTCTTACTCAAGCAAACTTCGATCGGATCAAATTATACGATCTTTTATTAATTTGACATATTTTGATTTGTTCAAATTTGACTCAGCTCGCGCCGATAAAATGGTTTTAGGGAAATAATTAGGAGCACTTACTAAAGGTGCCAAGATAAAGATCCTTGTTTCCAGCAACTCTACCAATTCTTGCTTGCCATCTTCCATGCTGATGGTGCCTATTATATTAGAAAAAAAATAAAAAATTACAAACCTAAATAAATTTATTAACACTATCGAAAAAAATAATTCGTGTTTAAAAGTTTGATTCTAGTCCTTAAAGGTAATATATGATACACATAATTACGAGTTATCATATGAAACACATGAATTCGTAAAAGAAAAAAGATTATTCGAATGATATTATAGACAAATAGGATTCAAGTCAAACCCCTCATTACCTTAGGAGTTGGGAGTACTATAGTATGAATGACATGAAATTAATTGTATCGTACCTTGTAACACCTCGATAAATCGATGCACCACGAGAGAAACCACTGCTTTTCCTATATTAAGGACCATAAAATATAAATATTACATTTTTATCTCTTATATTCTCTTGAAAAGTTTAATAATATATTTTTTTCTTAATTTTAATGTAATAAAAATAAAAATGTACCTTCTTAAAGATGCAACATATTCCTGCCTAGTCATATGCTTCATTTCTTCAAGCTCTTTCTCATAGTTGCTAATCTGAAAATTTTCACAAAAAATAAAATATTTACGTACGGAATAAGTGAGATGACTTTTGTTAAACTCTTTCAAATCTAAGCAATCATGATATTTTATTGATATTGATTGAGTTGAAAAGAACTTTCACTAACTGAATCTATCCATTAACTTAAACTACAATAACCTTCTTAACCAAAGCGTTACAAACAACATAACATTAGGTGCCTTGTGAGTTTTTAAGTAGGAGGCAAGGAGAAGCACGTAGAATTATCGACTAATGCATTAGCCACTAATAGCCAAAAGAAAGCAACCAACACCTTATATAGGTTGGACCGAAAAGAAAAACATACTCATTTATCAACTTCTTTCGTAGATCAGTATAATTTTACGAAGCGTCTAAATCAGACATCATTAGGCTGCTGGCATTACTAAATGTCCTCCCACTAATAACTAGACAAAATTCCTATGAAATTAAAGAAAAAAAAATAGAAAATTTAAATGTACTTACTGGGAAATTAGTGGTAGTTGTGGGACCCCAATACTTAAGTGCAGCTAAATCATAAGCACGAGCTGCCTTTTCTTCTTTATCATATCCTCCTATAAAAACATTTAAATGAAAAATAAATTAGCTACGCAAAAAATATATTCGCTACTAAAAAAACTCGATTTAACTGCAGATAAATTTTATAGCCAAACAACAAAATTCATCGCTAATCCTACTTAGCGATGAATTAGCGATAATTTTTTGTTAACTACGAACAAAATACAGACAGACTGACGATGAAGTTCATAATGTATTTTAGTAATGTAGTGTCAATATAACTATCATGTCCTCTAAATAATATTTACCAAGATAATAGTTAGAAGTAAGTAGTTAATCTATAACTTACCCAAATAAACTGCAACAAGTTTACAAATGTTGAGTCCAGCCATCACATCATGAAATAGAATAAGAAAAAAAAAATCAATAATTAAGACATATCCAAGTTTAGTATTTTGAAAATATATAAATAAATATGAAAAAAATAAATATAATATATTTAGTGGGAGACAAATTAAATAAATGAAATATAATAAACATACCTTGCCTTCCTTTTCTAGTTTGTCCCTCTCTTCTACAACTATTATCCCACAAATGTGCTTCATATCTCCCAGTCCACCTATGCCTATAAATACACACAAAGCAATTTAAATTAAAAAAAATTAATTTATATGCAAAGTATTATTTTGTAGTATTTACACAACTTAATGTTCTATATTGTTCGACTGAACATCCTTCACTCTATTAGGATAAATGACTTGAAAAGGGATGAAATTAAATGATTGTATCTTACCTTGTAACACCGCGATAGATAGAAGTTCTTTGGCCAAAAGTATCAATAGATTTCTTTGGTGCTACAATTGCATCACTTATTTGTCCATCAATAGTACTACCATTATTTCCATTCACAATTTCTTGTTTGTTATTTTCGGACGAACAACTATTCTCTCCACCTCCACCTCCATCTCCACCTGTGCTCATAGAAAGTGACAACGATTGTGCATTAGTACCAGTACTACCACCACCAGCTACCCCCACAACATCGCCCTCCTTATCACCTTTTAATAATGACGGGGTAGTAGTGGTGGTGGTAGTGGAGTTAGGATTGTTCCTCAACCAATTCTTGATCATTGAAAGCCCTATAATATTATTAGCGTTATTTTCGCTAATATTATTAGGGGTACTACAATAGATATTGTAGTCGCTGTTATTATTGTTATTGTTATTGTTGTTGTTACTACAGACTTGTTGAAGCTTTTGTTCACCAATACCAAGAAAGTTCTCTAGCTTTGGTGGTTCTTGATTATTTTCAAGATGTTGACTATTGCATGAATTTCCCATTAACATAGACATATTTGATGTAGTCTTGTAGTTTGTATCATGAGAGTTCCAATCTACATACAAAAAACAAAAAAATCTCAAACATAGCCAAAAGGGTTGAATTATTTTTTAAAAAAAAATTGAAAAATATTCACTAATAAGAACAACTTGGAATTTACTTAAAAAGTCATGTTAATGAAAACAAGTAGAATCACTAAACAAAATCAACAACATCAGATATATAGCGAAAACTTTAGTACATGATATAATTACTTAAAATAAAATGGAAAATATCCACCAAGAAGTCAACTTCAAAAAGTCATGTTTTTGACACTTTTTGCCTAATGAATCTCTGACTGGTCATGTATATGTATCTCTATGTCATAAGAAGGAAAAGAATAGTGAAAATTTAGTGTATCATACTATTTTTTTCCTTGATTCAAAACCATATTTTTGAAACAAAAACAACATCAATATTCTTAATCTTTTCTCTTTTTTGTTGACATGAGCCTTACCAACTCAAAAGGGATAGTCAAAGTTCAAGACGAGCACGACCGTCATATAGATTTCTAGTAGTTTATAGTTCAAGAAATGACTCAAAAAAATTATAATTAAGAAAATGAAACAATCAATTAATATAACTTACTCACCTTGTGATTGATGATGATTTCTATTGAAAGCTTCAAAAATACCGAAAGGGGTATTATCATGAGGTACAACATTTAAAGAAGGAAGTACTACTGTTGATTGATGATGATGAGAAGTCATTAGATCAAAACATTCTTCATGTGAACTTTGTTGTGATGTGAGTACTTCTTCATGTGGTGAAAGTGAAAATCCAAGCCAATTGTTCATTGAAGAAGCCATCAAAATAATTAAAAAAAACTTCGATAAAATTAAAAAAAGAAAAAAAGAAGGAGAATTAATTATTTTTTCCTATACTAAAAGTTCATGCATGAAGTTGTAGTACTAGAAATTAAAAAGACTAATATTAACTTGTTTGAAGAAGAAGAGGAAAGGTCCAAAAAAAAGTATATGAAGAGGAATCATTTTTCCCAAAGCATAAGGTGAAGATTTATATGAAGTTTTAACTCAAGTTTTTTCACCCCCCACCCCCTAGATACCCCCACGCCCACTACCCTTGTCTCTCTCCATTTCTTGTTGGTCATAAATGGGGTGCCCTCTAAATGAGGGGCAGTGTTTTCTCTAATCCCAAAAACATCTATAGGGTTCAAAATGAAGAGCAAATATAGGGTTCTTGAGGGATAGGATTGTAATTTTCTTTGGCTTTATAAGAGGAATATTTTTCTTTGATAAGATTAATATAATTATGTATAGTTTATTCAAATAAAAATGTAGAGACCATATATAATTAGTACTAGTTATAATTAACCAATTAAGTAAAAATTTCTTACATTGTCAGTGCATATACAACGACAAAACATGCAAATAAGAGGGAAGTTCGTTGAAAAATTATATATACTTTTGTTCGTTGAAAAATTATATATACTTTTGCAAATTGAAAAAAAAGTGAAGTTATTTTCGTTAAACATAATACACATATAAAAATTGTTAAATTTTCAAATTTAGAGGAAATCTAGTATATATAGTTGTAAAAAAATTCAAATAGTCATTTTATGTCACAAAGTACAAATCTTAATTATATATGACATTTTAAATTTTTTAATATTTTATTAAAACTCTTTATATGGATTTTTGGCTTTGATGACTTGAAATTTAATGTTGTTACAATTATATACATATCATTCGAAAATAATAATAATCAAAAGTGCATATACTGAGGACTAAATTAAAAAATTGTCTGCATTTGCAGGGGCGGCTCTATGCTTTATAAGATAAGGCTTAAGGCTTACGCCTTAGGCCTTCAAATTTTGGGGCCTCAAATTTTTATCAAGAATAAATTACGTGTTAAAAATTTATAGAAAAAATTAATTATTTATGATTAAAAGTATAATATTTTTAAAATATATTATTTTATCCACTTGAACATCCTTTGTACTTTGTTAAAAATAAAAATTAATAGTGAAAAGTGTTGAACAAAGTGCATTACAATTTTTTTTATTTGTTTTTAAATTTTAGTTTCAAGCATTACGTCAAGTATTAAAATGGGGTATACCAAGTCATCAACTTCTTAAGATTCTATGGTTCTAACTCTTATATTTATTCAATATTTGTCAACTTATAACTTATAGAAATAAAATTTGAATAAATATATATACGAAGTTTGTTTATATTTTAAGTCTCAAATTAAAATTTTCGCTTTAGGCCCCGAATTAAGTTGAGCCGCCCCTGTGCATTTGTATAATTTGTTGCACATATAATACTAATAGTTTATTTATCCTAAAATATTTTAGTTGTATATATGTAATCTAATCTTCTTCTTGTGTAATCCAAAGATAGGGCAAAGTGGTATATAGCAAGTTGAGATAATTTAACCCTAATTTGTAGTACTTTTTTATATTCTCCACTTGGTGTATATAATATCCGCTCTGGTGTTCAAATTAATTCAGAATCGTATTGTGTAATATATGTTAAAGGAGAAAAACAGTATATATTTCTTACAATTGATACAATTTTTTTCATAGTTGAGAATAAAAATTAAACGTTACGAGATCATATTCATTCCACGACAATCTTCCGTGATTAGTGAGAGGGGGAGGGCATGTGTGATTTCGTAATCTAGAAACAGAAATATAGTAATATTCTTTTAACATTCAAAGAGATCAGTATCCAAGTTGCACTCTTATTATAAAAAATAATACGTAATATTTTTTATACATATTATTATTGGCTTAACACATCTGCAATAACTTTATGAAAGTCATTCCTTGTTTCTGTTTACCAAATCTCTTAAATAGTTTATTATTAGTGTAATTAATAGGTATTTTCTTTCTCTATTATTTGTGCTTGTCCATCTCTCACCTCCATACTTTTCTTTTACGTACTGTAAAAAATATTTACATAATTATATTATTATGAAATAACTATTAATAGATTTAAAACTACGATGATAGTGTAAAAATATTTATATTTGTAAGTATATATATAACCTATGATACTTCTCCACTTGGTCACCATTGACAAGTTCATTAATTGTTGGACAAATTAATTCCAAGTTGTGTTTCACTTAAACCAAGATCATAATTAAATTGACTTTAACCTCATAAAATTAATGTGATTTCAACAAATGTAGACTTATCAAGTATGTTTCATTAATTAGTTAAAAGAAAAACATATAACCTTGACATAAAATTAGAAATTGTAGCCACATTTGTCTTTTTAGAAATCAATAACAATTTCATAATTAAAATTTTGTAGTTGTATATACAAATAGTATAAATAATATGTATATTATTGGGTGTATCATGGGCGGAGTTACAATATTAGATATTTATTCGAATGAATTTATAATTTTTGGTTTATGCTTCTTCTTAGATGTTATTTTTTGTTAATGTCTAACCTCCTAGTATGGAAAGTCAGTATAATTTAAATGATTTTTTCTGAAGTTTTATTAATCATAATTTTTGTTTAGATCATATATTTATATTTATAAAGTTCATAAATTGCAAATAATATTTAAAATTACTCAATTTGGTGATAAGTTCAGAACTCAAACTTTGAATATTTTGACTTTCTCTTTGAAGGTAATAGGTTGGTGTCTTTGTACTTTTGGTAACTACTAATGAAATGTATTATAACCAATTGCCTATTTATAGATTAATTTTAAATAATTAGATCAAAATTAGATTTATTAAATAATTAGATCAAAATTATTTATACTATTCAATATATATAAAAATTATTTGTTAGAATAAAAAAAAGGTAGTGATGGTGCAAAAAGAACACATGTTGAGAGGAAAAATGATGCACGCAACAAAAGATAATGCCAAAAAACTACACTCAGTGGCGGAGCCACCTTTATTTAAAGGAATATCGATTAAAATTATTTAGTCATCGAATATATATATATATAATTAAATATATTTTGAATTCACTTTTTTTTTTTATGTTACATGTTTATATTATTTTGAACATACAAGACCTTATATTATTAAATTTATAAGTATTTTTCTTTTATTTACCAAACTTAGTAAGCTTTTAACATATTATAGCATATTTTGGGGAAAAAAGGTATTTGTTTGTTCAACTCACCAACAATTTCAATTCAATTCCTATACATATTTTATAGGGAAAAAAGACAAATATATCCTTAAACTATCGTAAATGGTATGCAGATAGACTCCGTCATACTTTTGGGACATTAGTGCTCCTGCCGTTCAAAAACTAGAGCATATATGTCCTTCACTCTAACGGAAGACTAAATAGGGACACGTGACACAATCTTACCCGTCGATCCGATATATAATAAATGTCGGAATGATGGATAAGATTATGACACGTGTATGTCCGTTAGTATAAACGGTTTATTTGCTCTAGTTTTTAGATGGCAGGGACACCAATGTCCTAAAAATATGACAGAAGGTATCTGCATATCATTTATGATAGTTCAGGTTATATTTGTCCTTTACCCCTATTTTATATAATGTATATGTACTTTATTAGAATTATATTCTACATACAATTTTATACGTATAAAACTTAACATGAATTTAAACTTAATTTACATAAAAATTTCTATATTATTTCATAATGATCGAGATTTGATATCGTGAGCGAGATTTAAAGCGTCATTTTTCATTTTTCTCCCTTGGGTGGCCCTCTTCTTTTTCCCTCCACACTGAATAATTTAGGAGTTGATAAGTCATTTCAGTGTCAGAAATCCTAATGTATATATATGTATGTATGTATATATATAATATAATGTGTCCACTGTCACACCCCTTAACCTAACCAACCCAACCCATTACCTTTGATTTAATTTCTTTACCCCTCTTTTTATAACCCATAACTTTCTCACATTCTTTTGTCCATATACGGAGCTATGAATTCGATAAAATTTAATAATTTTGATTTTAATTTTATATTTATTTTAAAAAATTTATATACGTAATATATTTAATATTAAAATAAATTAGCTTAAAGATATTCTTAATATGAAGTGATATAATAGTCCTTCGGACGATGATTGAGTTGATTTGGACTTTAAAGGGTGGTTATTCATACAGATGATCAGGAATCGACCCCCTCAATGGCTTCTGAATCGAAATTGTTACATAGGACTTGCTTAGTGTGGTCTACATCTCCTATGTAGTTTGCAAAGCTATTATACAATGATTGAATTTACTCAGTGCGCACAGAATGCTCACCTGAAGGACAAATATCGTGACAAAGAATGTAGCAATTACTGATATAATTTTTTCAAAAGACTTCATATCATTAAGAGATTCTATACATTCTTTGTAGCTTCAATCTTTTTGACCATCAATTTATCTCCTCTTAGAATTAAGTTTCACGTTGTCTATCACCACGATTAATGAATGGATTTTTGAAATTCATTGTCTCACACCTATTTTATAAGTATTTATAACAATCAGAGTCTATAACTCGTAATACAAAGTAAATAGATATTCAAACATCACCATATACATTTGTTATACTCATCTCCCTAAAAATGAGTTCTATATCATATGTTTGATTAAATCAATTCAAAAATATTGTTAACAAGATATGATATTATTCACTTTAATCATTATTGTATGTCATACATTCTTGTTATTATAATCATCAAACTGCTCCCCCGCTAGAAGCGGGCGTTATTTTTCTTATTACTTCCTTTAATAAAAAATAATTCATTTGCATGATACTGACACTTCTTTTAGTTCTCCTTTTACGACCATTATTATTTTATTTTTATTTATTTTTTTAAAAAATATTATTTATTTAGATCATTTCACAGAGACTGAGATACTTTCCCTTTAGAGTTTAGAATCTTTTTAGTTATATTTTTAGTCTTTTAACACGTGGCAAGACCAAGAAGGATGTAATGGCAACGTCGGAGATTTGATAGAATTCAGGAGCTTTGATTTAAGCTATATAAAAATATGTTTAAAAAATTATTAAATATATATCCCCAATCTATCTTCGTCTGTTTGTTATGTTTCGACTACTGCAATATTTTGTTATTTTTCATATTCTTTTTTTTTTTTTAGATTTTGATCTGCTTCTCTAATTAATTGTAATGTTTTTCGTCATTATTTTCTCCTTTTTTTGTACCTGAAATTACTACACTTAAGGCGGGTCTTTCAGAAATAAATTTAAATTTAAAATCTAATATTTACTACTCTCTCCGTTTCACAAAGAGTAATCTGGTTTGACTTGACACAAAATTTTAGAAAATAAAAAAGACTTTTGAATCTTGTGGTCCTAAATTAAAGTTATGTCAAATGTACTAAATCGCCCTTCAATCTTGTGGCTTTAAATATGTCACGTGGAAAGCTGAAATTAAAATGTTACCAAAAAAGGAAAGAGGTCATTTTTTTTGAAACAGATTAAAAAAGAAAGAAGGTCATTCTTTTTTAAACGGAAGAGTAGTGCTTATGAGGACATTGCTTTAAATTTTGAGTTGAATATGTTTTTATATACTAATAATTAGTAAAATTGGTCAAACATGAAGTTAATTAAGGATAATGTGACTAGTTATTATAGATTTAATAAATAATGTGAAGTACACACTTTGTAAAATCATTTTTTTAGGTATTCACATGCAACAATTTTCATGAACAAATGAAAATAAAAATGTAATTAAAATACATAATTAGGGGGGGGGGGGGGGCGGGGCGGTAATTAGGTGTGTCCCTAAATGAGGACATTAACCCTTGTCTTATGGGTGTTGGATTAATTTGATTCTGAACAATTAGGGACAATTTGGAAGAAAATCTTGATTAATTCCTTAGGAATTTTCACTCTCTCTACCTTTATGTGTATCTAATATAATTTCTTATTTAATTGTTTCTCTCTCTTTCTTTTTCAAATGCATGAACATTAGATATCTGACTGAATTAACTATTGTTGCAGTCCAAAAAAAAACATATTTATTAAATAATTTTTATAATAAGCATACGACTCTAAATAAGAAGATATAATCAAAGTCGAGGATTAAAAGAGAACGATAATAGATAGTTGAGTGTTGTCTTTTTCTTTCGTATCCTTACCTTTGTTATTGCTATTTTCCTTCGGTTCAAGATTTAGTTTTTCCCTTCTTTTGAACTGAATATATCAGAAACTGTGTCTCAATCTCATAAAGGTAGGAGTAAGGAGACTATAAAATACGTAGGGTCTAAAATTTACATATATTCTATCTTTTTATATTTTACTGAATATGTTATTATTGTGATTGTTATTAATTTATTTTTATTTTTTTCAAATTTTCGATTTATTTTAGAAAAAAGTACATTATATTTTTTTTTTCACTTTAGTCTTAGAATCTCAGTTTCGTTCTTTTGTATGATGGACATATATAAATATTATATATAATTTATGTATGAGGCCAACTGACAATATTGGCAAAATATAGTCTCCTCGAATACGACGTAAAATTATTAATTAATGTTGTCTTTAAAAATTAATTTTGAAGATGCTATAAGAAAATATCTTACATTTTCTCATTGAAAATTTCCTCATTTATCTTTTTTTGGTTGTTATAATAAGATTTTTGAGATAAATTTAATAAGATTTTTGAGATAAATTACCAACCTTTTGGAATAAGTTAACTCTGTGACATATTCGATATTTACACCAAATAAATAGAAGCATATAATATATATGAATATACCTAAATATTACTAAACCATAATTACATAACATATAGTTACTACATCAAATGACTTAACTATGATAACTTGCATCAATTTTAACATAAAAATCAGATGCAAATAAGTATTTTTTCAATTATCATGTGACTTTAAATTACAAACACTAATATGTAAATTTAACAATATTTGTGTAGTTTAATCAGTTATAACATGTTATTACTTCATTTTAAAAGATTTTCGTATTCGTAGTAATGTGGGTCAACTTAACCTGATAATATAATTTTTGTTTTACAAAATATTATCAATGCATAAAACATAAAATAATTTGAAAAAAGAAACCAATTAAACCTTATAGTAAGTATTAGGTTTTGATTTAATTCCTATCAACTTGATATTTAACCTCACTTAGATTATAGGGTTATTTTTATTGATGCCTCTTCCAAATAAGTGAATAGATATCTAGCTAGTTAATTGAAAAACATTTTATACTATGCATGAGAATTATAGTGGTTTCAATTGTGAAATCCATTCATTACCAAATTAATTGAACCTAGGTCATGATTAATGTATAATTAATTAATTAGTTAACTCTTGATTCACACCTACTATATAATGATGTAGACACATATATAAGAGATCCAATGAATGTGTAATGCATCCATTGGGTTCCAATAATAAGGGGTCACATTATTTTTCCTAAAAATTAAAATTGATAATTGGATTTTCCTTAAAAATATATTCAACCTTTAGGTAATTTATTTGAATTCAATAATTGTGACAACAACAAGAAAAACAATATATTTTCAGTATATTTTACAAGTGGGGTCTCAAGAGGGTGGTACATATATACACAATTTTATTTTTGTTTTGTGAAGATAGAGAGACAATTTACAATAAATTATGGACTCAAATCTCACAACTGCAACCCATAGCACATATAAAATTTTCAAAAAATATCTAGATATGAACTTATAATTTTTAAAAATATCTAATACTTTAACTAGTTTGAAAATATATATATTTAATTATAATGTTAAAATATGACAGAAAATAATTAATTATCTCTTAATTTATTAAAGTGAACAAATTCAAGAAAACATATATTTTTACTCAATATAATTGATACTCCTACTTTTCAAATTATTTTTCATCATTATTTTTTACACATACTTAAGGAACACTAATTAGAAGAGGTTTTTAAGCCAATTTATCCTTCATCAATATTTGGATAATCATAACGCGTCATAATTAATATATTTATAATTTTTAAGAACAATAACTATTAAGGATAAATTAAAACATGATAAATAATTCAAAATAAATATTTTTAGAAATTTCAATACATAATATGAAAAGAAAAAAAGTAAGTTACTATCATCTCGAAATATGTAAAAAAATCAACAGCAAAGTTTGACCGTCAAGAAAAAGGAATCAAAAGACGGTAAAAAAACACATGGATACATTAATTTTTTCTTAATTTTATTTAATTATTTATTTATTAAACACTTCTTTTTTTGTTTTGATTAATTATTAAAAGCCTGTCTGTTGTACTGTAAAAAATAAATTAAATTAATACATCTCGGTAATCATAATCATGCCTCAAAACTTTTACTTCATGTGTAAATACAAGTAAATTATGACTTTTGACCTATATATCATTTGACTAACCCTACTTTTGTTTGAACATAATGTGTTTTTACAATACTCTCCCTCTGTTTATTTTAACTTGTTCATTTTATACTTTACACGCTTTTTAGGAGTTGTTAGTAGCTGATTAGAGTTATGCAGATAAAGATTAATTATGAATTAATCTATGCAGTGATAAGTTATGTGGGGATTAAATATTTACATATTAGTTATTCCACCTAATTCTATAGAAATTTTCTCTAGACTAATAAATGTATTAGTTATGCGAATTTCTATATTGTAAATCAAACGTCATATTAATTTTATACATGAATAATTTATTTCCTATCGACCTACTAAAGAATAACTTAGTTTTTGTCCAGTTACTAAATGACCCCTCAAAAATAATAATTGTTATGAGACTCTTGAAACTTCTATCGTATGAGATATAAAAAGATCTTTGGTAGAAACTGTCTGAATGAGGCCTTACACAATTCAAATCTAAAATAATATTTATTAAAATAATTTAGTTATACAATTATACTATAGTCGAGTAGAGTTTCAATACGAAAGTAACAATATTTCTATATTATAATGCTAATTGGTTACCTAAGTCACAGCTCACAACCACCAATTAGTGAAGAGTTAATTTTTATCCTGTTTCCAAGCTATTTTAAAGGTCGGTTAATTAATTAAAATAAAGTAAAATAAAAGAGAATGCTAGTATACATTTATATATTTATTTAGGGTGGTGTGTACACGTACAATATTATGTTACTAATAAATAAATTTACTGTCACAGCAGAATAAATTGAAAATAAATTCTATTATTCAAACATCTCTGACTGAGTGTATCCAAAGTTTCTTTTTAGAAAATAATTATTTTATTGCTTGGTAATATTAATCCACGTGTACTTATACAACATGTTCGAGAATTTAAATAATTGAATAAAAAAAATTCAACTCCCTTCCTCTTATGACTTATATGTTACTTAGCATGTGCATTTGCAATTAAAAAGGGCATAAAGTCAGAAATATTGAAAAATATAATTGATCGATTATATAATAATAATGTTTACTAAAGAGGCTTACGAACGAGAACACTTGCACCGGTCCTTTCAATCAAGGAAGCGATCTTTAAGGAGAGTGATATGAATAGATAAGTTTGAATGTCGAGTCAAGCTCAATCAATATTTTTACGATATTAAGACAAGTCAAGTTCAGTCGAGATTTTTTATGATATCAACATATATTTGAATAAAGTTTACTTCGCTGACCGATAGTTTGAGCACCATTTTGCATATATATGTTAAGTTGCCTATCCCCGAAATCCACCATCTACAATTTTATGTATTTTTTAGAATCATCAATCAAAAACAAAAATAATGTAACAATCAAGACTCTAACTAGGATCACACACATTCAAGGAGTAGGCTCAGCAAATATGTTTGCGGGATCCTTTTAAAATACATAATAGAGTATACAATTCTTTAAGGTATATATATACACATATGTATCAATTTTTTTCAAAGTTAAGAAGTATACATGCACCCCCAACTCATCACATGAGTTTGCCTGTAGTCTTCACACTATATACCATCACCATCAATATAACCTGACTCGAATATATTTCTTACACTATATACAATCACCATCAATATAACCTGACTCGAATATCTTTCTTACATTATATACCATCACCATCAACATAACCTGACTCGAATATCTTTCTTACACTATATACCATCACCATCAACATAACCTGACTCAAATATCTTGCTTACACTAAATACTATCACCATCAACATAACCTGACTCAAATATCGTTCTTTAACCAAGCGGCATGTATTTCCAAGATTCTCGTTTTTTTAATTATGATTTAAAAAAAAAAAAAGATTGAGTCACACAAAAATAGGAGTGGTACCCATGGGGGTAAATGAGTGAGTAATTGAAGAGTGGTGCAAATACATTACATGACTAAATACTGAAGTGTTCAGATAGGCCATATCAACTCCCATGAGGAAAGAATAAAAACTGGTAACTATACTACTAGTTCTTTTTTTTTTTTTTTGCTTCAATAAATGATGAATTTAAGGTCTATACGTCATGTGTTTTGTGTACAGTCAATTAATTCTCATCTGTGTGTATGATCAGTCTTTTTCTCTTCATTCTCCAGCCTGTATGGCCTATGAGGGGCGGAGTCAGTGTGTACATTATAAATGTATGATCGAACTTAATAACTATGATTTAATATTATGTTATGTATAAATTATTAATTAAAAATCAAACTCATATTTTTCATTATAGCTTTTCCTTCTTGCATTTTATGAAAAACGATTTTTTTGAATCTAAGGTTTATCGAAAATAATCTCTTTATTCTATATATATAGACGTAAGGTCTACGTAAATCACAATCCTATTCATATCATCTTACTTGTGGGACGACACTAAAGATGTTATTCATGTTATTATTATTTTAAACTTCAAGTTTTGATATGAAGGATGGTCAATTAAAAACTCTTCATTAATAGCGGAGCAAGACAGAATGAAAGATGGACAGTTAAACAAAAATTAAAGGATGATCAGTTAAACATTATTCTTTAAAAAGATTATTCTTGATATCGAGAAAACTATACTATATAGATAAAAAAAATTACTTTTTACACATATACATTATATTTTAAACACTTATAATTAAATTTCTAATTTCATCATTACAGAAATGGACTAAAGTTTTAATTACTAATTCGATAGATTATTCACTTAGAAGATATAAATAAACGATTTGAAATCTACTAAAATTATAATATTATAATATTCAAAATTCATAAATTTTAAATTTTAAATCCGACTCTCTACCATAAAAATGACCATGATGATATACTGAAAAGTGCAGTGAGGATCATGTAAATATACTGTCAATGACCCATGTGAAAAATGGCCCCCTCTTCATATATTACCATTAATTCAATATGCTGCCATGCAAAATAATTAAAAAAAATTGCAGCATTTATTCAGATAAAATAACAGATTAAAAAAAATAAATCATCATCAGTATGTTCTGCACAGACATTCAGCTGATGTGGGACAACCCCTTAATAGTTCGAAATACATAGATGGAGTTAGAATTTGATAAATCAAGTTAACCGATTAAATCGAATAATATTAAGTGATTTTCAAATATCTTTTAATAAAATTATAAATTTTTATCCATTCATTTATTAATTCAATCTATCTTTGTTTTTGAGTGCATACATGCAAATGGATAATTAGCACTAAAGATTATGTATTTGTAGCACAAGAACTAAGGTGGGAACTAAAACCAATAATAATTAATGACACACACATATACACACATACACACAAAAACACAAAAAACTAAAATCCTAGAAATAATTATATGATTGTTCTAAATATTTGTACATAGAGTATTAAATAATTTTTAATATAAATACAAAATTTTGAGTCTAAATTATTAATTTTTTAGCGAATTATAATCATCGCCAGCCCATATTCTATCAAATCATAAAAACTTTAAATTTTAAATTCAATTTTACAAGAAAGAGACAATATATATAAAAGAACAGTTTGGTGCACTAAGCGATCGTATTAGAAGCAGGAGCGGACTCACCCTAAGCAAAGAGGTGTCGAGCGACACTCCTTCGTCGGAAAATTACAATAAAGATCAAATTTTAGTTTAATAAATATATATATAAGTATTGACACCTTTTGACACAAGTTAAAAATTTAGTCTAGTAATTAGAGTGTTGCGAAAATTTCTTGAGATTGTGTGATCTAGTCTATTAGCCTCATAATTAAATTATTTACTATTCACTACTGATTACAAGAGTCGATTGTACCTTATCTACATTTTTCTAGAATTATTATTTCTACAACTCAAATTTATAATTTTCTCATCACATATGTAATAACACTTTTACCAGTTACGTCGAGTCGAGGTTTTCGATGTGCACTAAACAAAGTACATTGGAGAAATAGGCGGAGCATTCGTAGCAGAAGCATCACCCGTGCCTTCTTGGTAATCTATTCCAATTTGCACAGTCTTTTAGGTTATTCAACTAGCAAATCCAAAACCAATGCCCTTTTTAATTATTATTTTTATAATCGTTCGAATTAATTTATGCATACCTCGATTAGTTTAGCTTTAATATGTGGAATAATTATTTAGTGTAATCTCATAAGTCAGATCTAGGAGGATCCTATATAATGGAAGTAGAGAGATTGTTTTCAATAGACTCACGACTCAAATGAAGCATTTCAAAAACAGGTATGAAAATGGAATATAGTAGCATAGAAATTACAATGAAAATAATGGGAAACAAACAGTAACAACAATAAATGATATGATAATCAAAAGCAAAAAAAAAACATGTGTAAAAATAAAAAATCATCAAAACATATAAAGGACAATTAATAATAATAATAATAATACCGATAAAAAAACTTTAACAATACTCAATTATCTACTAATGAAAATAAGCTAAAAAAAAATGCCTAGGAATGCTCATTTGTTTCTTTCTCTTTTTTATCTTTCTTGGTTTTTGATACTCTAAAATTAATTAGTATAATTTTTTTCAAAACCCTAGTAATTACAACTTCAAGAAAATCAAAATTAACAATATTATTGGGGATTCAAACCCTATATTTCTTTTGACCTCAACAGTTTGACCCTTCTTCCTATACATCTTTATTTCACCCAATCAAGTTATTTTGCACTCAACAAGTAACAAATTGATGCAACCAAAATCTGACAGTAGAAAATGAAGTTTGGAACTCGTTGATTTGTTTCTTTTTTGTTTTGTTTTTGCCTAATATTTGGTACTCCCTTTAGAGTTTGATTAATTTGACAATCCATCAAGGGCGCCGTGGTCCATATCCCTATAGCATTTTTTTCATTCTCAAGGTTTAAACACGAGACCTTTAGTTAAAATTGTGGAGGAATTATGCATATGTGACTCTAATTTTCTTTATCATAGGTCAAACACGTAAAAAACTTTTTATGATAATTCGCCAATGACATAGTGAGACTTGAAAGTTGAAACTACCACATATGTATACTCTTATATCATGTTGAATTGTTTGTCGATCTCATCTAAAGATATAAACTATTTTTAGAGTATTTTTATTTATTTAATTAAATTTTCAATTGAACTGTATTAAAAGGGGAGAAAAACAACACAAAAGAAATTATTGTGCATTTTGGCAAATATAAAGTTACCCCAGTTGGATAAATGCTATCAGAAATCCAATAAAAAATTGAGAAAAAATGAACAAGCTTGAACCTGGACATTACTTCAACAAGAAAGAAAGAGCCTGGAGTTCTGTAAAATAATCTCATTATGAAGTTTACATTCTCAAATTCTACAAAATAATATAGGTAGATGAAAGTACCTTTAATGAAATGAAGAATTGCAGAAAAGGAGTACGAAAAAAGAGCGATAAAACCTTTGGATTCTTACATATATTTACACGAAAAACATTGTTATTACATCAGGTGTTGGTTCCAAGTTTCCAGTTCTCTAGAGTGTGTAATGCATATTGCTACTAACATACGCGATGATTGAGAAGCTATTTTCTACATACTTGAGGAACTGTACGTGGGTATACTTACAACTACCAACTAATAAAACTGAGAGAAGAAAAAGGGAAAGGTTCTAAGAATGAGCTGAACACATTGCTTACAACTATTGACCTGCATAAAGGTCCATTACTCTAGAGGTTCTGGAATGCACCTTCTTTTTATCGGAGACGCCAAGCCACTTCTTGATAAGCTCAAAAACTTTCTCATCTCGTAATAGTCCCCTGTGACCTGCCTGAACTCCTACTCTTTCCACTGCTTCACAATTATCAGCCTGAGGAATTATCAGCTGAGGGTCAGCAATCAACCAAGATATTGAGTATTCATCATAGTGTCACCATTGACGCTATCTCCTCAATAAAAGGCAAAATATCACTCCTAAAAGTAAGGTTTCTCCTCTTATATATGATATCATACCACATAATTTCATTTGCGTTCCAGCTTAAGGCGCTAGTTCGGATGGAAGCCCTGATCTTTTTTTCTTTTTCTTAATTAGTATCAGACTCTGTTTACTTAAAATACCAAGATACCATTTTTTCAAAAAAATATCTGTGGTGTCCGGGCCAGCTTGTGCAAGCCTCAACTAATTCCACAGGGTACTTGTTGCCTCGCACCAGCCAAGATACCATTAATCTTATAAAAGAAGAGTAAGAAAAAAATAGAGAAGTGAAGAATAATACCATTGCTGATTCAGCTGGAACAGTTCCATCACCATCCACGAAGGAATATTGGGGCTAGATCACAAAGGAAATAGGTAATAGTAAATAGAAAAGCTTCAGGAAGCATTATATAACAGTAAAGACATGCTCTTAATACAGGATGAATTTCATCCCCATGCACATTTCACATATTAGTCGCTATCCACTCCCCTAAAGAACTCAAATGAAGATTGACAAAGTCGCTAAATTATCCTGGGTGATTACAACAACAATCGCAAGCATTGCTGATGCTTCTAGGACAAAACGTGCTATCCTCCTCAAGGTGTGGGCTTATATCTTTGGAGGTGATCTTATCGAAACTGGAATAAAGATCGCAAACATTGTCCTAGGGAAGCATATGTGGGTCACAAGTTCTCTAGATAAATGTGGTCAATGATTACATACGCCACATTTATTTGCAGATTCTCTTGCTAGACAGGGTCAACTATTACATATGCCACAGAATTATAATGGTACAACCTATGAAAGCAAATGGCCTTATTAATCTTGACATGCATTATCCTTTTTCCAGATTTTATATAGGATACAACTTTCTTATTATCAAGGGGAAATAATTTGTGTAATCAAAGTCAGAGTTCTAACAGAGAATCCGTACCTGATGAAACTCTTATCTTATATTAATGAGAACTGATAGGGCTCTGCCAACTTTCCACCCGTACAGGTGGTTTGTTATTAAAAAAGTTGACTATGAATGCATGTATTATTATCTCATACATGTATAGGGAAATTAAAAGGTGATTCTGAATGTAGTAGAGTTTTGTTGATCACTTGATTACAAATCACAAACCCAGAGAAAAAATGCAGAATGTTGGAGCGTCATAAAGTCACTCTTACTAGCAAGGAAAAAGAAATGAAGTTAGTTACCATTGTATGGCAGACATTTGTTAGGTCCTCGATTGGAGAAGCTTCTGAACCGTAACTACAAAAGAAACATGTACACCTCAAATAGTGCAGAGCCTCAAAGACAAAGTACGAATTTGTATGATAAGATACAGTTACGTACCTAACATCAAAAGGTGTATCAAAAGATGTCCCATAGATGTTATATAAGGGAATTCCTTTTGGTAATTGAGCATCATTTAAAATTTTGCGAGTACTAGCTGCCCAATCAAGAATTGATAAGTTGAAAGGTAGAGGCACTGTTTTACCGTGTAATTTGAGCTGCAATTCAGGAAAAGGGGAAAAAATTTAAATCACTTGCTATGGCATGCACTCTAGTCATAGATATGCATAAGAGAAACAATCTGTAATCAGTATCATCCAAAACCAACAATGACAGCTGAAAAACTCAGAAGGTAATAATAACAAATTATCCATCTATCTTATGTATGAGACATATGTTCTATTTTTCCATCCTTAAATGGTTGCTGCACTTCCAGATGATGACAGATATATCACCCACAAGTAAGCATGGCAACGCAATCGGAACCGGCACTACCGGACCAGGACAGAACCGGTAATAAATATGTATACCCGTCCCGGACCGGAAACCGGGTCCCAACGGCTATATTTAAAAAAAAATTATTAAAATTAAAAAATTAGGAACATTACTCAAATAATAGTAAAACTTTTATAATTTTAAAGTTAAAAATTTATACTTTTAAATACAAACTTTCAAACTTTAAAAGTTTAAATTTCACACTTTAAAAGTTTAAATTCAAACTTTAAAAGTTTAAATTTCATCCTTTAAAAGTTTGAAAAGGCATAATACATAAATTAGACCCTAAACTTGACTTCAAATTTTAAGTATGACCTTTAACTTTCATAGTGCACAAGTAGACACTTTAACTATCCAATTCTTAAACAAAAAAACACGCGAATCCAACCTGGCATAACGCGTGATTGAGACGCAATTCAGGCGCGTCAGGGGTATTTTTCGAGGCCCACAACAGTAAAAAAAAAAACAGAAATGACAATTTTACCCTTAATGAATCCCTTTTAAATATATTTTTATTTTTTTCAAATCAAAATTCCATTTTTCTTCTTCTTCTTCCAAATTCTAGTACTCAAGCTTTTTTCCTCTTTTTGTGCACAATTTCTGGTCGTTTTTATGTAATGGCTTCTAATTTTTTTTGTCAAAATCGAGCAAATTGGGAAAAGAAAATACGACCCTACCCTTTTGTATTTTAATTTTTTTTTTAATTATAAAATACGTGTAATTTTTTTAATTACGTGGCAGCCACTGAGTGGCTCAATAAGCCACGTAGGCGCGTTTGTATATCACACAATTTGGCTGTTGGATTCGCGTGTTTTTTTGTTTAAGAATTGGATAGTTAAAGTGTCTACTTGTGCACTATGAAAGTTAGAGGTCATACTTAAAATTTGAAGTCAAGTTTAGGGTCCAATTTATGTATTATGCCGTTTGAAAATTTAAATTTCACCCTTTAAAAGTTTGAAAATTTAAAAGTTTAAATTTCACCCTTTAAAAGTTTGAAAATTTAAATTCAAACTATAAAAGTTTAAATTTCACACTTTAAAAGTTTGAAAATTTAAATTCAAGAAAATAATAAAAAAAAAATAAATTAAGGCGAATAGCCTATACTTTTATTAATATTAATTAAATAGTACAAGTTGAGTTACAAAATATTAGTACAGTATTAGAAAATCTAATCTACACAGCCACCTTCTAGGAAGGGTTCTGTTTGAATTAGACCTCAAACTATTATACTCATACTAATAGACATTTAAATTTAATAGTTCATGCTACCAAGGAAATCTTTTTTTAAATCATTTAACATTTCTCTAGTAACATGCTCTGGAATTGGTTGATAAGCTAGTTCCTCCATTGCATCAATGCCGTCGTCACTAAAATCTTGCATTATTTCATCAACGACATTTTCAAATTTGGTCAGTAAAGGTGGACGACCATAACTCCTTCTCTCGCCATTAATCCAATCTCTAAATAGTACCGATATCTCCAAGCTATCTGCTGCTAATGAATATCTATACTCTCTAATAAGAAATCTTGCTGCACTAAAAGTGCCTTCCGAAGCTACTGAAGATGTTTGAACAGCTAACACATCTCAAGCAATCGGTTGAAGTTTTGGAAATCCCTGGCTGCGATTGCTCCACCATTCTAAAAGATCAATAGTAGCAGGTTCTGTATTTTGATTAATATATGCATCAAAATCATTTCTATCATTATGAGAAAGATCAAGATAACAATCTATCATATCATCAGTATCATCTTCATTATTATATCTACTCCTAGAACTTTGAGGCTCTTCATTACGTACTGCATTCATTAGATTAGAATTATACAAGTTATACAATTTTCTAGCTCCAATTTTTATACTATCTTTAACATCTTGACAACTAGGTGTTTCATCATCTTCACTATCAATACCCAAATAAAAATATATTTTATCAACCATTCGTGATGCACCTTCATCTTTGTAATGTGGGTTTCACAAACAAGCGGTTAAATAAATTTGAGGAATAGGAATAAAATATTTTAAAAAATTTTCAATCATTTTGTTGAAGAATTTGTTAACAAAATGATTGAAAAATTTTAAAAATATTTTATTCCTGTTGCTCAAATTTATTTAACCACTTGTTTGTGAAACCCACATTACAAAGATGAAGGTGCATCACGAATGGTTGATAAAATATATTTTTATTTGGGTATTGATAGTGAAGATGATGAAACACCTAGTTGTCAAGATGTTAAAGATAGTATAAAAATTGAAGCTAGAAAATTGTATAACTTGTATAATTCTAATCTAATGAATGCAGTACGTAATGAAGAGCCTCAAAGTTCTAGGAGTAGATATAATAATGAAGATGATACTGATGATATGATAGATTGTTATCTTGAACTTTCTCATAATGATAGAAATGATTTTGATGCATATATTAATCAAAATACAGAACCTGCTACTATTGATCTTTTAAAATGGTAAAGCAATCGCAGCTAGGGATTTCCAAAACTTCAATCGATTGCTCAAGATGTGTTAGCTGTTCAAACAACTTCAGTAGCTTCGGAAGGCACTTTTAGTGCAGCAAGATTTCATATTGGAGAGCATAGATATTCATTAGCAGCAGATAGCTTGGAGATATCGGTTCTATTTAGAGATTGGATTAATGGCGAGAGAAGGAGTTATGGTCGTCCACCTTTACTGACCAAATTTGAAAATGACGTTGATGAAATAATGCAAGATTTTAGTGACGACGACATTGATGCAATGGAGGAACTAGCTAATCAACCAATTCCAGAGCATGTTACTAGAGAAATGTTAAATGATTTAAAAAAAAGATTTCCTTCTTAGCATGAACTATTAAATTTAAATGTCTATTAGTATGAGTATAATAGTTTGAGGTCTAATTCAAACAGAACCCTTCCTAGAAGGTGGCTGTGTAGATTAGAATATTAGATTTTCTAATACTGTAATAATATTTTGTAACTCAACTTGTACTATTTAATTAATATTAATAAAAGTATAGGCTATTCGCCTTAATTTTTTTTTTTTTATTATTGTCTTGAATTTAAATTTTCAAACTTTTAAAGTGTGAAATTTAAACTTTTATAGTTTGAATTTAAATTTTCAAACTTTTAAAGAGTGAAATTTAAAATTTTATAGTTTTAAAGTTTGAATTTAAATTTTCAAACTTTTAAAGGGTGAAATTTAAACTTTTAAAGTTTGAATTTAACTTTTCAAACTTTTAAAGGGTGAAATTTAAACTTTTATAGTTTGAATTTAAATTTTCAAACTTTTAAAGGGTGAAATTAAACTTTTAAAGTTTGAATTTAAATTTTCAAACTTTTGAAGGGTGAAATTTAAACTTTTATAGTTTTAAAGTTTGAATTTAAATTTTCAAACTTTTAAAGTGTGAAATTTAAACTTTTATACTTTTAAAGTTTGTATTTAAAAATTAAAAGTTTAAAAGTATAAATTTTTAACTTTAAAATTATAAAAGTTTTAATATTATTTGAGTAATGTTCCTAATTTTTAATTTTAATAATTTTTTTTTAAATATAGCCGTTGGGACCCGGTTTCCGGTCCGGTCCCGTCCGTTACCGGTCCGGGATGGGTATACATATTTATTTCCGGAATTACCGGTTTCGGCCCGTGGTGCCCGGTTCCAGTCCGTCCCGGTCCGGTAGTGCCGGTTCCGGTCCTGTTGCCACGCTTAACTACAACACAAATATGAACATCATATTTTGGCTAGTTATACCCGCACGCATAAAGCAGTTACACCCTTGCTTTTGGTTGAATTAAATTTGTCCGCTTAAAAGTACAATTGGTCCAAGTGGCACTTCTCAGCATCATTGGGGCGACTCTAGAAAAAATGTCACACGTATTTTACTTAAGCCTCATTACTTTAGCTTTGACTAGTTCAAGCATGCATGACATCATGAAATGCTTTCTCAAAAAACAACAAGCCTTCTCATTTTAATAGCTAATTGCCGAGTTGGGGATATTTAGAAGTGTGAAACTTAAAAACTGGCAATATGAAGTTAATAATTCTAGTGGCTAAAGATAGCTTGGAGACATACCTCATTGCTCTTCAATGCTTCCTCAAAGAGAGTCACACTTGTGCTAGCATCATAACGTTCTAATTTAACCACTGTATTTCCATCTTTGGATTTTTTCCGCCATACCAGAATTTCAGGTTGCTTTTCCCACTTGAAGTCAGTATTTGGCAACATCTCATAGATTGATGGGCACTCAACCAACTTGCAAAAGATTAAACTTGAGAGTAAATCAAAGGTCATCTTACGAAAACTCTAAAGACAGAAAGGAACTATGACCCTAGTCGGCATCTTAAGGATGACAAGATAAGACAATGTTAGCAACACTGACGGACACCATATAATAAGAATACAAGAACTACCAGGTGAAAGAAAAGTCATCCCTCAATCAAACAACATTTTCCAGTTTAACTCAATGGATAACCATATGGCTTGAAAGATGTATCAGTAAGATCCAAAAATTTCTGGCAAAGCCAAGCACTATACAATTTGAGCATTCAGTTTCGGGAACTCTTCTGATATATTCTATTAAATTTTTAATTTTTTGATCAGGTATATTCTATTAACTATCTAGGGCCATCGAAGATATGACTGAAAATGCCGAGGAAGATATCTTTGTACGAGATGATGCATATGAAGTTAGACATGCATCGAACGTAGTTCGTATTTAGCAGCTTCACTTGATTAAAAAAGAACTCGTCTTCAGTAAATAAGGAGGCAGATAGATTAAATTCACCATCCAATGCACATTTTCCATCTAAATAAACTTAAGCTTTGTTTTTCTGCAGAAGTTATTAATAGAGGGACTTGCACAAGTTTCCTAACCAAGAGAGGCTTACCAATTGATGTATTGTCCACCTTGACACAAAAAAGTTGCTTTCAAATCCATCAACGAACTGCACTCCAGTTAAAAGAGAATCATTAATGCATCCAGGAGCACCTGTTTACAAGAAATGAACAATTAGCATTCTGCACACTTGTAACACAGAGTCCTGAGGTTCAGGAGCATTTCTTAAGGACTACGAACTCTAACCAAGGTAATGTTTCACCAGAAATCTGGAAGAAAAAAGTAATCTATTCTTTTATGAAGCTTGTACTGGAGTTCGTAAATACAAACTTATCATTCCTCCAATTATATGCGATACTATTACTACTCCCTCCGTTCACTATTACTTGTCCACTAATCCAATAGATTTTCAAATTTACTTGTGGCTTTCAACATATTAAGAAAAGACAATTATTTTTTTCCATGTTTTTCCCAAAACATTAGTTACTTATTCCCCAAATCATTTTCCAAGACCTAATACTAAACATCAATTAATATGGGTATTATAGTAAAATGTTCATATTAATTATTGTTTCTTAAGGGACATGCAAAGTCCAAAGTGGACAAGTAAAAGTGAATGGAGAGTATTTTGCAAAAAAAAATAAAATCTTTAACAATGATTCAGAATTAGAAGCTGTAGATTGTATTCAGTGCAACTATTATCAATTGGTTATTGGTTCTTTCTTATAGTTATGTAACTGGTACCTCCCCCACCGAAAGATAAGCATAAGCTTCTGATGTTGCCTGACCTTCTCTAGTTACACTGATCATCTACTTCTTTTTTTGTTGTTGGAGGGGGAGGTGGTGCTCAATTATGGTAATCAAATTTATATCACTATATGCATTATCTATGCATCCTCAGACTGGTTAGAAGGATATCTTAGCTAGCAATTCAAAATAGACATCATCTGGAAAAAGTTGCTAAGAGAAGGAAAGAAAAGTTACCTTGAAAGGGGGTGGCAATGGTAATCCACTTATTCACATACTTGGAAAATACCTGAAAGGTAATTGTTTGCATTTAGGGATGCCACTCATGGAAGAGTGATAATTCTAAATCAAGAAGCTAGGCAGGAATGAAGGGAGACAGAAAAGTAAAATAGAAAAGATACACGAGCAAAACAAATAGGAAGACATTATCTTAAATTGGAGAACTTAGGTGACCAACGGGAACAACAGGCCAAACCGCCCCCCTTGTGCACACCACTTATGACACATCAAACTTTATCTTCTTATGCTTAATATAACTTGATTAAATGCTCTAGGTGATTTGCAATTGAATAAGTATCAAGCAATTGCACTTACATCACTATAAAGAGAAATGAAACATTTGATTAACAATCCACCCATGGAATGCGAAATAATATCGACTTTTCTTCCCCCAGAAGCCTTATAAGCTGCAGCCAACTTTTCTTTCAGGTCATTCATTGCCTTGTCAATCCTGCAACCATGTGCTAACCAGGTCCCTTAAGTGTGATGATAGTTTCAGCAGAAAAATCAAATGAGGCAAAATAGAACTAAGCTTCTCTTGTTTAATACCATCACTTTCAGCAACTTATCAAATAGTAAGCTATGATACAGTGCAATATAACATAGTGGCAATGGAAATTTCAGCGGTTAAATAATACCTATTACTTTGGCGGAAGTCATAACCAAAGCCAAACAACGTAGTTCCCTTTTTATAGCCACATTTGACAAGCATATGAATCATATCATGAAAATGGTATACGCCGGTTAAGTGTAAACACTTAATCATCTGGAAATCAAACACCAGTAGTAGATTATGATCTCATTAAAGGAAAGTACTGCAGAAAAGAAAAAGAAACAAAAAAGACGAGAACATATATTTCCTTTTCACAGGGCATGCAGAGTTAAAATAGATGAGGCTAACCAGATTTATCTTTTTGATAGGTAATACTAACTAGTGTAATACTATCGTTTCAAAATTCAAAGAACTTCAATATGTCCTCAATTATGCAAGCGAGTAATTCTCACTATTCATCATCCATAGTTCACGCCTAGTTAATTAAATTTCGTCATCACTCTGATAACGGTAATCAGCTAAATCCTTGTTTCAACCAACAAATGAATGTCTGATAGCAGTGTCTGTGAAAGCAAAATTCATCACAAAGAACAAATAACCTAATGTTCTAGCAAAGCATAAATACTTTAACAATTTCATTTCTTCATTGGTCCAACTGACCGGACAATTACATTTCATCTTTTCTTTTCTGCTTCCTTTTGTTATTATTATTATCTCTCTTCGGTGGGGGAGGGGGTAAGGGATGTGTGGAGTATAAATTCACAAGTCCTATTTTGTTCTTGGAAGTGCATGAGTTTTCAAATGGATCACAATCTTAATAAGACTCATTTTCACTCCTAAAATTCTGGACAGACAAATGACTTGGCAATAACACTCTTCTGGACAGACAAATGTCAGCTGCGTTAGGTGTATTGCAAATTTGTTTAGTTGGTTTAACTTGTATCCTGCTATTAATGCAAAACAACTTCAGGACTTCATTAACTCACTTGTTCTGGCTTAGATAGTTTGTATAGTTAGCCAGAGATGTTTTGTAAGCTCAAATGCCATTTCTTGTAATTCTTGCATCTTCTTGATGCTGTTATTAATACCACTTACTTTATCAAAAAAAGACTCATTTTCACAGACTTATCTCATTGGCAACCAAAGCATGTATAATCTTTCAGCAAATAGTTTGCTATCAATTGGCTAATTTCCTTTCATAAAAGATCTTGCTGTGAGGTACAGGAAACTACTGAAATGAAACCAGAGGCCGAGAGCCAATAGTCAATATCCGAGACAAAAGAAAGTGAGTTTTGTAGGAAAGGATAGAAACAATTTTTCACAATTAGCCTGATAAATTTATCAATTTATTTCCCATGAAAACTTCTAGAACTTTATTGCTACAGAAACTGAAAAGTAAGGGTGGCTGCCCCTACCATTTCCTTTTAGCCTCTAGCACTGCCTGGATCAAATGTAAAATCTAATGATGTCTTCCTTAAGAAGAAAAACATTCTTAAATCCACAATGGTAATCTTGAAGTTTATTTTACTCAAACTTCATGTTCCATTCAGTGTTGTCAAAAAAGGTGCACTTAAGCCCTAAAGCTCAGGGTAGGCGCTTCACATCACTTAGGCTGCACTTCCATGTAGGCAAGTTAGTAAGGCATGCACCTCACTGCCAATTAGTTATATCTTGAATAGAACAGTACTAAGCATAATTCTGATTGGCAAAATGATTTTAAAATTGTTAAGGAAATCATTATGAATGAAGTAGTTGGTTTTTCTTGCATTGCAATTGCACGTACTTTTTTTTTTTAATTCTTAGTTGCGCCTTCTTAAACTAAAGCCCACACTTCAATTGCGCTTTACGCTTAAAGCCCCCATAGACCTGAACTGCTTTTTAAGGCTTCCCCTTCGAGAATACTGGATCCATTTATTACTTTTTTTGGGACAGGGAATTTTCTTGTTACTTAAATGTACTGTATACTCAAGTATCTGATTTATTTTTTCCTTTGATAAGATACACTCAAAGTAATTATCCCACATTTATATATACAAAAAGGTGATATAGATATTGTGAAGATTATATCATCTCCCCATACAAATTTGACGTAGAAAAACTACAGTTTTTTTTTTTTTTGATATAATGCGATACTAAAGCACATAGATATACACTTGTGACCACTTGATGATGCAAAACGTACCAGTGAAGGATCCAAAATGTCAATTGCATAGAGTCCATAATCATCTTGTGGCACTACTATCTCTGTGCTATCATCCAATGCCTCTGTATACCCTGAATATTCCACACCAAAACTAACAATAAGATACAACAATTCGCCCAAAAGATTTATTTTAAAAAAAATTAGAACTTGAATACATACTCTATACAATCTTCCAGTGTTCGATTATTTACACGCTACAATTGTATGAAACAGTTCTCGTCACAACTCAAACGACTCTCTCCTTTCAATTTGTTTGTCCTACTTTGCTTTTTAGCCCACTTAAAAAAGGATGTCCCTTTCCTTTTTTGACAACTCTTTAATTCTAACTTTCCACGTTCCATGCTTAAGATTACAAGATTAAAAGATATTTTGGTATATTCTACATATCATTAGTTTAGTTTAAGATCACAAGATTCAAAAGTCTTTCTTTACTTTCTTAAACTCCACACCAAGTCCAAACCACACAAACAAAATGAAACTAAGTCAAACAAATCGAAATGAAGGAAGAACTTATGAACAAAATCGTTTATTTTGCATATATCCAAGCAATACCCATAATCACTTGTTTTAACCAATATACATAAAAAAAAAAAAAATTACTAGCAAAACACTACTGTCATACTCTATATTCCACCTTATTACAACAACAACATACTCAGTGTAATTCCACAAGTGAGCTACTACGAGAGTAGTATGCACAAACCGTTTCCGATATACCCTTGATTCAACTAACACATACAAAAAACCAGTGAAATGGAAATATCTTGCTCCAACTTCACATTTGTGCTAAATAAAATCATTAAATGTGTACAAATAACCTATTCAGAACTCATAAACTAAAAATCCGGAAAAAGCCTAACCTGTTTTTGGATTGTAAATTGACCATAACTTATTTTTGAACTCATATTCAGCTAGGAGAAGTCGGACCCAAACTCGGGTCTCGAAACAACCAAATTTCTTACTCCTAGAATGGAGAATGGACCCGGCAACACCCGATACCAACAAAACCGGATTTCTATCAGCAACAACACTGTAACCGGAATCGGACCTCCGACCCGGTAACAGACAAGATACGTAATCTGACAACATTTGAAACCTCGCCGGAGCTCCGAACGGCGACGGTTAACTTTCCGGTGTGGTAGTTGAGCTGCTGAAGTGAAAAATAGCATGTGATTAATTGGAGAAAAGTGTCCTTTTTTTTATAATTGTACAAAAAAAAAGTTTGGTGGACCAATTAATTTGTCCTTTTTATTGAAAGAGGTGGTGTGGAAAAATGTAATAATTTGGAAAATGATTCTTTTTTAGTGATAAATCTGAAAATTTCTCCAAATATATCTTTTATTTATCAATATCTCTTGTCCCATATGAAATTTATTCATATCTTATTTTTGCATTATTTTTAATTCTTTTATTTTATTTATTTATAAAACTTAAATCTCATTGATTTGGATAAAAATGACACGTATAAATAAGAAGAAGACAGTATTTCAAAGAAATCAAAAGTCCCATAAGCAATTAATAACAAGCCCCACAAGAAATAAATAAACAATAAATAATCACCACTATTTTCTAGATATAAACAACGCAATCACCAAATACAAGTTCATTAATTATTTCTTACGTTTCTATTCATAAGTGGCTCTCATTAAATCAACATAAATGCTATTATTTTTTCTATTTTATCGTACGAAAGTTATTAGTCTTGAAATTATAAATTCAATCAATATAAAAAAATTAAATAATTAATTAATATTTATTGGTCAATTTAATTAATTAAAATAAATAAATTTATGTTCGTTTATTGAAAACTTGACTTCAAGAGAATGTTAAATAAGAATATAATGATAAACTTACATAATTTCTTAAAAGACTTAAAATCTAAAATAATGACGTATAAATAGAAAAAGAGGTGGTAGTAATTAAGAATTTTTTTTAAACAAAGAAGCATCTTTTCAGAACTTGGAATATGCTCTTAAGGTGCTTCTTTCCCATATTTTGAATTATTGATCATCTCTTATTATTTTGACAAATTTTTAAAAAATATTTAGACCTCATCTAATTAACAACAAATTAAGCAACCACATTTGAGTGAAATTCACAAGTAAAGTTTGGAAAGGAAGGTGTCATGTGTGTACGTAATCAACTGCTACAAAAAATTAGACAACGCGATTATTTACTAACCTTCTACTCCCTCTGTTCCTAATTACTTGTCCACTTTTTCTTTTTTAGTTGTCCTTAATTACTTGTCAATTTTGACAAATGAAGTAATTAGAGACAGAGGGTGTATCTAGGGTCATGTTAGTAAGCTCTAAGTGTCTCAAATCTTGTTTAATCACTTTTGTCAATACTTTATCGGCCTACCTCTACCTCTCATCGAACAAAACTTCTTTCACATCTACACACTACTGAGGCATCTCTTTTTCTTATGCGCAACCCATTTGGCTGTTGAGACTGTTCAAAAAGAAGAAGATTTCTTGGCTAAATCCGCCTTTACTAAAGAAAATAACCATAAATGGAGAATCTTCATTTTTACATAACAACAAATATAATAGTACATTACGGTACATTATGAAACAACACATCCAAACAGACAAGGGCAGAAATCAAACAACCAAATGACCCTTACAATATTAAGCATTCTGGAAATTTTGTAACTACTGTTGAGCATTGGATGGACATTCTTTCAGAGACTTGAGCACATTTTTGCTAGCCACCTTCCTGGCCATTAGTTTATCTCGTCCCGAGCACGTGCTCTTGTGAATAACGCCATTTGCTTCAACCTCTACTGTAATATAAGCTATACCATTCTCACGAGAGACGACATGCTTCTTCTTTATATAACCTTGCTGGTCACATAGTTCACTTAACTCTCTTACTGGATGGAGCTTTAATGTCTGAGGTGTAACCAACGGTTCCAAAAGAGGTCGTATGCACTGAAATGTAGTATCTTTGTCGAAGCCAGAATCAACGAAGATCGCACCACCAAGGGACTCGATAACATCTCCAAGAACCTATAGCGAACCAAAAACGAAAATAAGACAAATCCATGGCAAAAAATGAAGCTCTCGACAATGGGAAAGATTTACATTTTGATTGCAGAAAGAGCTTTAAGTAACTTTTTCTTCTGTATCTTAACTTCGAGGCAAGTATTCAATACCTTTGGGAAAGTAGTTTCAGCCCCCCATCCAAACGTGGAGACAAGGTTCAATTTCTCGAAATCCTCAACAGTACTACATATCTGCCTTTGCAGATCTTGCGAGGCGTGAAGAATGTGCTTGTGCAGGCCAGCCTTAACTGCAGACTGAGCATAGCATTCGTTGTTTACGGAAGCAGACCTCAAATCAGTAATTAGTCCTGGAGTCAGTCCTGGATATTTGGAATAGAGATGTGCTGTAACAACATAATCGAGCACTGCATCTCCAAGAAATTCCAAACGCTGCAAAGCCAGGAGATCATATCAGCATTTGAATCAAATAGAGAATTAAAAAGACACGAATATCGATTTTAAATGAACAAATTGTGAATGCAGGCAGTGTGAATATATATCCTCTCAGTGTGCAAGGAAGGCTGAATATACCGCAAAGAAACCACGACACAACAAAAAATGATTCATTTCGTGAAATCATGATGCATATTTCAAGTACTGCTGTTTCTATGATATTACTCATCTTGAGCATTCATACAATAGATTGGTCCAAATGTGAGGATACACATATTGAATTAAGAATAAGATGCAAAAAGAGCAAGACAGGATTCATATTATCATTATATTAAACCATGAAACTTCCGTGAATGAATAAAACAATGCACCTTTTTCCTTCACACTAGCAGCTGTAAGAACAACCATCAAATGCTATGAAGCCTTAGGTTAATGAAATGTTCAGGTTCACAACTTTACCAATCTAGGCAACATTATATTTTAGTAATCAATATGCAAAATATAGTTCCAGGTATTTAACAACATTAAGATGGATAATATTTATTTACGGGAATAACCTGATAGCATCGTGGAATCTCAGGTAGCATGTAAGATCCATGAGTTAACGCTTCAACAAGCAGAGAAGGATCACTGAACTTGTAATGTAGCAGGGATTCCAAGTATCTGACGTTAACTAGCTTCTCAGCATTCATGGGAAAGTGCCTTGACATAGGTGCATCAACAAAATTGATGTCCACCCCAAGCCATTTCATAAATGATAAAGCCGCTACTTCCCCACCCGAGCTGAGGTAGGCACCTATTAGTGCCTCGACCACATCAGCTACTCTCTTACTTTTAATCTTCTGTTTTACCCTACTATACATTTTATCTGAGGACGTTAGAAACTCGTCGTCGAAGCTGTGAACTTGAGAATTATCACCAGGAATGATCCATGCTTTAAGATCAAATGGCTCATTACGGATAAATCCCTGTAATCAAAGGTATTTATTAAAGGGAAAACCTAAAGAAGAAAAAAAGAAAAAGAATTCAGATAGCATTTTCATCCAGCAAGGCACAATACTATGCAGTTAAACCAATAAAACATAAAGGACCTGCATGAACTCTTTAAAAATTCACTGGGATATTTACTAATACAAGTATCCAAAACCACTCGCTCAAAATTGACATGTCCTAAAATAATTGTATTCCAATTGATGCACTGACGAAATATGCATGTTTTACAAATATGAATAACTACTAATTTCCATTATAACAAACAGTAGACATTTGTGACGGCAGGGAAGGGAAGTAGAGAATGTTTACATGCAAAAGTTGGCAACTTTTAGGTGGCAGGAAATATTAACAGTAATATTGGATCTTTAGTCAAAGTGTACGAGTAAATATCCCCTGGTTATCCTTAAGCATCAATGAAACATATCCTAAAGAAAAACAATAAGTCGCCCAAGATTAATAGAGACATGGAGTTGATCACCAAGGAATACCTACCGGTATTTTACGAGCACATCCAAGCTTGCATAGTGCAGCATTGGAAATAATCTGAGTTTTCTTAACGGTGAGAAGACCCTCATGATGATTTTCATAAGTCTTGAACAGCTTTATGCTGGCAGCATATTTGAGAAAAGAGTCTCCAAGTGTCTCAAGTGATTCCAAATGAAACTTCTCGAGGCATTTCTTCGTTGTAATTGCTTCCAAAATCTAAAATAATAAAACAAGGAATAAGTTGTGGGCACAAGAATATGTATGAAGCTCACAGCTTAAGAAAGACTGATTTAATTAGAGCAAAGATCTGAGATGAGATCATAGCAGCACATACCTTAGCGGTTGGAATAGGAACATTTAGTGTGCAGTGATCCAAATGCATTCTTTTCAACTTTGAGGCCATAACCAAGGACTCAATCCGATGCATGATCGAAGGAACATATGAATAGGTATTAAGGGTAGAAATAGAGAGAGGTGACATGATGAGGGAACAAAGTTCAGGAGGCAACTCGACAGATGAATCAGTTGAATCTGCAAAGTAGGCAAAACCTAAGTGATCATACATAAGCATTATAACAAAAGAAGAACCCTATGATCGAACCTTGAGCCTTCTGAGTTCTGCTTCTCTGAAGGTAATTGTGCACTTTACAAATATGTTTTCCCCTAAGAAGTGATTCTTCTTCAAAGCATATGTTGATCCCATGCCTGTAAACCGCACATTACTTAGTGTTTTGAAACAAAAAGATGATATATGGAGAAGGTGCACCAGAAAATCAGAAGCTAATTGTACAAACCGCTTCTTGTAGTATTCTGTGTAGGTGATGGATTCTCCAGTTCTCATACGCAACAATGAGTAGCAATCCAAATGATCCAAAAAACCGGTAATGCAGTATATATGGCCATTATGAGGTGTAAAGACCAATGAATTCTCCAACATGCAGCTACATACCATCCCAGTTTTGGTGTTCACACTGCGTTTGTGATCTTGAGTAGAACACCAATCCATATGCTTATCCCCAAGAACTTGAGATGGAAACAGCAAAGAATTCACACATTTCCAATTTATTTCAGGGGTACTACCCAAAGTTGGGAGCAAAAGATAATCAGGAACTGCAGAACCAATAGGCGATTGAACTGCAGCCAAAGCGTCCTGCAGTATACTCAGATCACGGTCAAGAAGAATTCTGAAGACACTGACTTGAAACCTCTGACACCGTCGAATCTGGAGAGAAAGAGATCAATAGAAGAAAAAAAAAAGTATCACCAACCATTTTTACAGGTAACGGTAAAGAGATGATAAGAGCCATCAAAATTATAATCACCTCTTCAGCAGTAAGTGTAACAACTTTACTATAATTAAGTTGAACTTGCAAGAGTCCCCTCCTATCAACGTCCAAGTCAAATGCCAGTATTTCATCATCACACTTGAGCCTTGTCCTAACAGCAAGTATAATCCCATGAAGCTGGAAGTCGTTGTAAGAGGCATGTTGCATCTCAACTAGGTAGCAGTAGTACACTGCTTCTGAATCATTGCTGCAATGACTAACAAATTCTGGTGGAAAGTATTTTGATTCTTCAACAGTATGGATTTGACATTCTGCACAATATAATAGGTTAGAAGTGGAGCATCATCACAATCCGAAAAATCCACATTAGATAAAAGATGTTAGAATTACCCAATTCTTTGTTCATGGTTTCTTCCTCCACAATATCAGGAACAAGATTGTCAGTCAAGGCACCCACATGATGAAGTTCTTTACAAGCTTCCAGGCATGCAAGTTGCTTCAGTATTTTTCTATTCCCCTGTACACTAATAACTCTTTGCAGTGGTGAACTTTTGGGAAGTTGTAGCGTGCAGGTTCCTGTTTCCTTATCAATCACACACCTGGGATTGGGTTTAAAGTACCTACAATTGAATTGAATGTCAGACCATAATGCATTATTTAACATATGAAATACTCAATGATACCAGAATCCTTAACACATAGCAAGAGAATATGCAGAGTACAAACCCATCCGACGGTAGCCTTGAGCAATAGAAGTATAACAATGACACGCTAGAACTGAGGGTGATAACTGCTCCTGTGCTTTCAACTTTGTAGCAAGGCTCATCATACAATTCATCATCTAGAGGTGAACATGGAATAGAAGCATGACGTAATGATTCTTGCCGCATTATCTCTCCACTGGCCATATAGTTTTGCATGCGAGTAAGGGTTGGATCATCCCCACTAGGATTTGAGTCAAAATGAGAATCATCAGTCCATTGTTATAATCAAATTTCCCAAATTTTATCATTAATACTTGCACAAAATGTCAAGAGCTAAAGTAACTGTTTGTCTGTTAGATTCTTTTAAATAATTAATTTAATACTTTTATAACAGTAGTGCAATAGCAAGTGACAACAGCAGAAATAGCATCCAGTAAATAATACACCAAAAACAATAATGAGAGAACAATGAAAAACATTCATAGTATCAACTAGAATAGATTGACAAAACATACTCTCTGACCATCAGAAGAAAGTCGGAGTTTTGCATTCGAGCTCGTCCACGTGATTGTATAAAGCTACAAACAGTAGCTGATGGATCAAATCTAATCACAAGGTTGCAACTTTGAACATCCAAGCCCTCTTCAAGAATAGATGTCGCTACAATAATGTTAACCTGCAGTGTTTGCATGGATGTCAGACTTTAAATCTTCAGAAACTATCTAAAAAGCAAAAAAAATAAAAAATTAGACTTACCAACCCCTTGCGAAATTCTTCAACAATTTTATTTTGATTTTTTCTACTCTGTGACTGGAGAACAGAAATATGCCCTGCTGTGTACTCAGTTCTCCAACCACTTCGTTCCGGAAGCAACTCATTCAGTAGAGACCGAAGAACAATGGCTGTAACAATTCTCTCAACAAATATGATGCATCTCAAATCCTTTCGGTCCCTGTTACCAACGATAAGATTGTTTGTAAGTAAATCACTAAATATAGAATCCTAATTCCCAACAAAAGGATGGATAATCTCAGAAACTGTCCAAATTAAACCCCAAAGGAAGTTCTTATAATTATTGATGAATCCAAAGTAGGCTCAATAACAATACAAAGGAACTGTAATATGTTATAAATATTTAATTGCATCAACACTAAATCACATATCATTCTATATGTGCTTCCTCAAAATCTCTGAAAGAAAAGTAAAGCAGGTCCATTTCACCAAGGGAAACAAAAAGATGACCTTCCTTCTTCGAAGGAGTCTCTCGCAGACACAAAATTTTAGAAGAATCTAACTGACCACTTCCCTTTTTTCTAGTTATTCTCCAAAACCCCAATTGATCGAACTAACATTAAAGCTTTTGACTAAATAGTATATTCATCATTCAAGCGCTCTCACCTGTACTCGAGAAGAGACTCTAGAAGACAATTAACTTTGGATGACAAATATCCAGCATCCGCATTTGCCTGAATATCACCACCAATTGACCAATGTGGGCCTATATTTACAGGGAAGAGAGAGTGAGTGAGAGAGAGACAGATAGCAGAAGGAAATAAAAAAACAATCTTACAGCTCAAGGAGAAAAGAAAATGAATGTTGCTAACTATGATACCTGAAGGTAAGCGAGCCGAGAAAATCTTAGATGCACCCAAACTGAAATCTCTAACAATTGTCTGAGCACATGCATCAAATTCTCCCCATGAAAAGAAATCATTTTCTTCAAAGGACAAGAACTCAGCTGCCTGATTCAAAACAAAGTCATGTTAGGAAACTGATCAAGGCCAAAACGTTTATTTATTTATTACACCAGCAAGGAACACAAATTACCTTGAAAGCCAGCCACACACCCATCTCACTCAAACAAAATAAGAAAGCCAAGTAAAGTTTTGATAAACGTCTTCTTGCAGATCCAGCACTCATAGAAGACAGGTTTGACTTTGAAATCGAACATTCATGCTGCAATGGTAAGAAAAGTTAAACAACTAAAATTGGAAGAGCAAAAAAGTCAGACCCATATGTTAAAACATGATTCCTCCAGTCCCTACTATAAGGATAAATTCAGGTTTAGTTAGTAGTCTTAGTATTCTTTCAACGCACTTTCTGTTTTCTGGTTGCACACAATGTAGAGAAGGAAAGAGGCAACATCAGCTAAACGATAATTGATATCTTCAGAGCAGGACGAAAGGTTAGCATGAACATTCTGCAAAGTAGAAAGACAAAATCCATTGGCTTAATAATTGATGTTTACCTTTTCTTTCAACCTTTCGAGGTCCTGAGCTAAAGTATTAAACAATCTGCAAGGAATATCCACATGTTCATATATCTTCAACTTCGGATTTGAGAATGGGATATACTCTGCCAGAACAGATTCACTGCTACACGTGTATACCTTCATTTGCAAAGGGAGATCACAATTAGAGGAACGGAATATCTATCTAAATGTGTGTTTATGACTTTCTGCATATAAAAACGATATGAAAATCATCCAAGAGCTAATGCATGCACAGTTCTTTCTCTGAACTACAAGAAGATTAATTGAGAACCTTGGAATTCATAAGATTCTCGAGGTCACAAATCTTTTGCCAATAACTATGTGCCGTGCTAGCACCTGCATAAAGAGTATAAACATGAGAATCCAGAGAAAGTGAGAGAAACCATTACTCTAACAGTATGACGTAGAAAAATCTCAAAAGATGTCCAAAGCTATAAGATCAAATCCCACAAACCTTTAGACTTTATAGGGGAAGCAGTCATCCCAAATATTCTTGGAAGTTGTGCGCTCTCATGGGTTAACTGGTGATGATAAAACTCCTGAAAGAATACTAACTCTCTAAGATAAGAATCGTTCAAGCACCATACCAAGTCATGCTCAAGCAGGATTCTAGCAAGTCTTTTCTTATATGGTTCATATATGTATAAAAGAGCCAATGGGATGCCCACAGGGGCTCCACATCAAGTAAATGTACACAATGCATAGTGTGCATGTAAAAGAATTCATCCACTATACATGTCTTCACACATTCTCTCTAATATCTCCTTTTGGTCAACTTTTGAAATAAAATATTGTTGAAGTGGCAGTAACTACACAATAATTATGATATCCATTAACAAACAAATCAATTGTAGTTGATATAACGCTGCGAAGTAGGGAACCGAGAGAGTGACACATATCATATAACAACATTGTGCAGATGAAGCAATTGCACTACTTCAGAAAATATAATCAACAATTAGCTCAAACTGTTCTACAGAAAATTCAATCTTAGCACAAACAACGTACCACCATTATGCTGGCATAGGGGTGTTTGCCTCGTGCATTGTGGCACTCATCAAATATTATAACTTTTATCATGTCTATTTGTAAAAAGCTGTGCCTCAAAGCAGCAAGTAGTATTGCCGGAGTCATAACAAGTACCTGAAAGACAAGCCTGCGGTGATTACTTATCGCGCATCCACGTAATATATATACTACGCCTAACTTAATTTCTAGCATATAAATGCTGAACGTCAGATCTAATATATTCGAAGAGAGCCCTGCCAAGAAAAAAAAGAATCTTAACGCAAACAACAGCAGCTCATTAGCAACTTCCCTTGGAGAATAGCAACTAGAATATTACTGTTCCATGAGATCCCAATACCAGCAAATATGAGAAGCTAATTTCAATAGCCTTTACAACCATTTCTTTTCCTTAACTGATCTGTACAAAATGTTGCTACGGTTCACAATTTTGATCGAATGGTTACCAGAATGGGATAGAAAAGGATATCACATGGGTTGGGATATCCCACCATGTCAGTACAAAATGTATTCTGGGAGTAATTAATACTCATAACCAAATGCGAGTGAAATAATCTCAAATTCTATCCTGGATTGTTTTCCATTATCCCACCAACCAAACAACCTCTAAAGGTTAAAGTTAGGTTGTGGAGGTCTTGACCCTTCAGCTGTGGGCATTTTTATATAGATGCGGGCTTTACTTTAGCATAGCAGCATGTACCCCATGTACCATTAGTTCAGGCAATAGAGAGGATTGATATACAGTCACTTCCATTTTATTCTCATATAGTTGTTTAGTAACTTTAGGACTGGAATTCTTTTAAGAACAATGCAGCCGTACTCAATGCCAACTCAAGCAACGGTTAATAATTTGTCACTGAAGATAAAATATAGTTCATACAAACCTCATGATTGTCCACTTGTTGTTGCCATGTAGCAGCATCCCAATAATCAACACCCATTTCTCCCCAATATTTGCCCACTTTTAAGTCGGTATGCAACATCAAAGAATCTCCTTGCTTGTAATTATCAAATCACAAGATCAACAACATTAGGATAATTCAAATACTCAGTTTTGAACCTAAAACCAAGCTACCTCAAACATATAACAAACTGCATGACGTAAGAAACCTAATGGGGAAAAAACAGTTCTACAATCTTTATACGGAGAGAAATTAGTGGATAATAAAAATATACACATTAAGATGATGAATTTGAAGGGACTAGATTGAGAAGCTAGAAGTACTACCTGAGTCACCAGAACAACGGTAGGAACCAAGAAAACAGCTATGTACGGAGACGGCTTTCGAAGAAGGTAAGCATAGCTTCTAAGAAGCATAATTGCAATCAAGGTCTTTCCAGAACCAGTCTCTAAGTAAACAATGGTGTTCTGCTTTAATGCTGTCTCCAGAGCTTCCAACTGATAACTATACATGACAAAATCAACATGTACATTACAAAAGTTCATTTTTTTAAAATAAAATTTCTTTTGTCAATCAATTTTTTTTTCCCTAACTCCATTAAAAGAGAAAATAAATGTAAGATGCCAACCTTCTTGCAAAAGGCAGAGGGTCAGCAGAGAGCTGTTGGTTTTCAGAGACTGCAACATCAGTTGGCTCCATTGATTGTTCTCTACATTAACATCAGACCAAACAAAACTGAAGACGCCAACAAAGTAATAAAAATGAAACAACAAACTCTGCAAGAAAACGACAACCAGATGATCATACATAAAACAACCTATTTTATCTACACACTTCACAGAAACACAAAGAGAACCCAAAATCTAAGAAAATCAAACCATAATATAAAAAAAGGTTTTGTAAATTCAGCACTTATAATCAAACATTTAACTTCCATGTAAACACCCATTTCAAAAAAAAATACATATAAGAGTGATCTTTATGGAAAATAAACACAGGAATAATCAGCTGGCTCCATTGATTTGCTATCTACATTAACATCGAACCAACCAGACGTAAAGACACCACTAAGTAACAAAGAAGAAACATAAAACACTCCCAATGAAATGACAACCAGATAACAATACCCTTAGTACCATTTCAAAGAAAACCAAAATCTAAAGAGTACACATATCAAATCAGAAGTAAAAAAGACCAAGACTTTGTAAGTAAAAGAACATATAATAAATGCTTCAACTCCCCATGGAAAAACCCATTTCAAAAAATGCATAAAAGAGTGATTTTTATGGAAAAAAAACACAGAAATAGTCAGCTGACTCCATTAATCTGTTATCATTGAACCAAACAAACATAAAGACACCACCAACAAAGTAACAAAGACGAAACAGAAAACAACCAGGGTTAAAGCAGCCTGTTCATCTACATACCATTTGTCCCATTTCAAAGAAACACAAATAAAAACCAATATCCAAGAAAAGTACACATATCAAACCAGAAAAAAAAACATATAATCAAAAGATTTAAACACCCATTTCATAAAAATGCATAAAAAACTGATCTTTATGAAAAACAAAACATAGAAATAGTCACCTGGCTCCATTGATTTGATATGCACATTAACATTAAACCAAACAAACATAAAAACACCAACAAAGAAACAACCAGATGACATATCAGGGTTAAAGCAACCTAATCATCTACATACCCATTGTACCATTTCAAAGAAACACAAAGAAAAACCAATATCCAAGAAAAGCACACATATCAAATCAGAAAAGAATACAAAAAAAACAAGTTTTTTGTAAGTAAAAGAACATATAATCAAAGATTCAAACACCCTTTTCATTAAAATGCATAAAAAAGTAATCTTCATGAAAAACAATCACAGAAATAGCAAAGAAAACTCACTGGCTAGTGCTGAATTGCAAAAACTTTGAAGAGCAGTTTTTCAGTGTTTAGTGAAGAAGAAAGAGTGAGTGAGAGATACAATATGTTTGAGGTTTTTATAGTAGCATATTATATAAAAAAAAAAAAAAAAAAAAAGTTCTGCAACACCCACACCCCCTATGGAAAAAGCAAATATTATTAAATACTCCAAAATCTTTTTTTTCGGAAGGAAAGAGGAAGGAGGGTGACAAAAAGACAGAATCTTTTGGCCTTGTGAATCCAATTAAATTTCTAAAGAATATACACGGTATGAAATACACTTCGATCTTGCAACGAGTGAAATTCACCCTTAACTTTTCTTCAAGCTTTGAAGTATTTTTTATTAAGAGTCTTGTGTTTCTACAAGAGTTTGAGATTATTGGTTATATCATGTGGCAGATCGGAGGAGGGTGTAGCTAAGTTTAATTAGTCAAATAGAAGAGTGCTTTTAAAACTATCAGTAGTTCGGGACGAAATTAAAATTTGGACCAAGTACAAGGTGTTTTCAATACTTTTCCTTTTTTTTTTTTTTTCATCTTATGCTCCACTATTTCGGAATCACCCCACGTAAGGCCCCATACAGGGGTAAACGCTCCCTATTGAGGGTTTTTTTCATTCTAGGGCTCGAACTCGAAACTTTTGATTAAAGGAGGAGGAGTCACATCTATTGAACCACATCTTTTAATATATACACTATATATATACTCTTTATTCTATCTTCTACCCATATTAGCCTTGAGAATATGTTTTAATACCAACTGGTTTTTTTCTTCTATATATAAAAATTAGGATAAGCCTGTATTGTTCAGATGGTAAATATATTTTATTTACAACTTTAATGGTGTTAATTCGAGTTTTGAATGAAAAATATGGACCTAATTTGTTAGTTATACTACTACAAAAGTTAATAATAATAAATATGTAGCACAAATATGTATATGTAACCGAATGGTTATATTTGTTCTTTACTTATTTGGAGCTAGTACCTCTTAAAATCATTTAAATAAATTTAAATCTTTTAGATTCGCAAATTGGTTTATGAATATTGAAAATGAAATGAAGAAACTATAATGTTTAGGAAACGTTAAATTCTGAAAACAATTATCAAAAGACGTTAAATTTTGGAATTATTAATAAGAAAACGTTAAATCTTGAAATGCGTTCTCAAAAAATGTTAAAATTGTAAAAGCACTGAACAGAAGCTAGGCGTTACATCTTATAATCATTGATAAAAAAATCGTTAAATCCTAAAATCACATATCAGAAGGCGTTATTTCCTATAATCACTACTGAGAAAGTGTCGAAACCTAAAATCACTTATTAAAAGACGTTAAATTTTAAAATTGTCGATCAAAAGGTGTTAGATCATATAATCATTGATAAGAAATGTTAAATCCCATAATCACTTGATATTGAATCCTATAATCACTTATCAAACGGTGTTAAATTTATTTTCTTTTATATTCAAAAATTAGGATAAAGACTAATGCAAACACAAAAGTATTCATCTAATCATCTCCACAAAAGAATTCAATAAAACCAAAGTGTTATGATTGATTTTGAATTAAAGACGTTAAGTTCATGTGATAAACATCATAAAAATTAAATATAGCCATCACAAAAGTTAATGGCAATAAATATGTACCACAAATATGTAAATGTATTCAAATGGTTTTATTTGTTCTTTATTCACTCGAAGTTTGTAATTTTTAAAATCATCTAAATAAATAAATTCGAATCTTTTGGATTCTCAAAGTAGTTTATGAATATTGAAAATGAATTGGAGAAACAAATAGTGATTAGGAAACATTAAATTTAAGAATCATTGATTAGAAAACATTAAATTTAAGAATCATTAATTAGAAGACATTAAATTTTGAAACCACTTATAAAAAAAAGAAGTTAAATTCTATAATGAGTTCCCAAAAGATGTTAAATTCCATAATCACTAATCAGAAGATGTTAAATTCCAAAATCACTAATCAAAATGTGTTATATCTTCCATCTTATAATCACCGATAAAAAATCATTAAATTCTAGAATTATTTCTTAGAAAGCGTTGAATTTTGTAATCATTGATCAAAAGACGTTAAATCCTAAAATTAATTATAAGAAAATAGTAAATCCCATAATCACTTAACAAAATATTCAATCCCATAATCACTTTTTTAGAACGCATTAAATCTTAAAATCACTTATCATATGTTAAATTCTAGGATCGAGAATATAATGTTAACGTTCTTTAATGCTATCATATTCTTCTATATATTTGCTGGTGAGTGTGCATTTAAGTTACTCTTGACCGAAAAAATTAATGCAATATTATTTCTCACTGTATTATCACCAATGTTCTAATAACCATTTGATTTTTTATATTTATAATTTTAAAATTTTGAAATTTTATTTGTCCTAGTTTTAATATTAAGAAATGACGATAAGCATATCATAATATTTAGTTATTAGAATTAATAAAGACAAATATTAAGTGCTTATTATCCATCCAAAATACTAAAAAGATATTCTCAATTGTTTAATGGCAAAAAGGGAAAGGAAAAAAAATACTATATACTAATCAAAATAATATCAACGACAATGACATCTAACAACTTGTAACGTACAAATTTTTTAAAAATCATAATCATCGCATATCTGATATTTACTAATTCGATTAATCTATATTCATGTTGTATAAACTTTAAAAAAAAAAAATGATCCCCTTACCATTAGAGATGAATTATTCTTGTTGGATTCTAATTATATTATTAAATAAACTTTTAAATATAAATATAAAATATTTAAATCAAAATTACATAATTTATCAAATTCATAACTACAAGAATATAACTTGTCCCCACCTATTAAGAACCTTTTGAAATTCCAGACTAGTAAAATATAGTAGTACTATTTTCTATTGATGTGGAGAGAACTGCTAAAACCTTTGTCTCCAAGGAATCAATTGTCACTATTTTATTTTATTTTTGGTTTTTCTGGTCGATGTTGTTCAATATCTATATTAAAGTTTGATTAAATTTGAATTCATATCAAAAAATTTTAAATGGATAAAGAGCTCCATAATGAAGATGACTTAATAAAAATTTAAACTCAAAACTTTTAATTAAGAAAAAAAAAATATTTATCACTCCATCGTAATCGAAATTGATCAATTGTACTACTCACTAGTGGGAAATACTATTTTTTTCTTTTTTGATGTTGAAAGGGAAATTCTTGAAACTTAGTCTCCAAGGAAAGCTCCACCACATGGGGAAAAAATTTTTGGACAAAGAACATTCTAGAACATATTAATCAAACACACCAATAAAAATAATTTTGATACTAAAATTCTAATATTATGAATTGTATTACTATTTTTTGTATCACAACATGTACATAATTTCTATCTTATAACAATATGCACATAATTTCTCTTATTATACGAGAGAGCTTGAAGTGTTGATTTGCCTGCTAAGGATATTTTCGAAAAAAAATTTTTAAAAAAATATTTCTGTTGTACTATTTTAATTTAATGGGATATGTTTTAGCTATGACATTTAGTTTTAAATTTATATTCTTTTATTATAGCTTTATTATTTTGAATGTTGGTAATAGTATATATTTTATAACTACTTTGAGTAAAAAATTAAATCGATAACAAAAAAAAATACTTTAATTATGGACATCTTAATGGACCCCTTACAATAAATTTGACAAAAAAAAAAAGATCTTCTATCACAGAAATATAGTGTAATTTATTTTTGAGTAAAAATTTAAAATCATTTAATCAATACAATTTAAAATTTATCAATGTTGATAATATTTATTTTACACTTAATGGAAAAATTTGATATCGTTTAATTCATACCACTTAAAAATAAATTTTTGGAGAAATATTGAATCTATGCAACTAGTTGGTTTTAAATTAATTGCGCAGTAAATTATTAATCAGAAACTTTGGTCGAAAGGGTTATTAATTTTTGAATCATTTATATTATCATTTGCTTCATGGAGTTTTATCTGATTTTTTTTTGACAACCTATTCTATACATTACATTATCTCATTGTAAATCAAGGATATATCTTTTGAATTACTCTCTGTTGGTTGTAAAATTAGTTAAGTGACATATTATTTTATTCTAGTTCTTAGTCCATTAAATGAACATTTACTCATTTAATAAACATTAATGATTTTATGATTTCAACGAGATGAATGTACTATTACGAAGAGGTAGATCTAAGAAGCATCAATGAATTTCAAGATTTCGAAAAGATGAACTTTATAACGGTTGATACTCTCTCTGTTTACCTTGTCTATTTTTTTCTTTTTTACTGGTCCATTTCGACGAATCAAGAAATGATAATTTTTTTACCTATTATATCCTCAATTAATTACTTTGAAAAAAGTAAAACTTCTTGAAAATCTTAAATTTTTAAATCATCTACTTCATAATTAATAGAGGTAGAATGGTAAACTCATTATGCCAATCATTATTTTCTTAATAGGTGTGTCAATTCAAAAATCGACAAGTAATTAGGAACAGAGGGAGTACATTTTAAAACCTTTTGGGAACCATAATAGAACAAATATGATAAAATTAAATACAAGATTTAATTGAAATATAATAAAATAAATACAAGATTAAAGACGTTCAAGAGGGAGGCAAATAAAATCTTTATTTTTTTTCTTTAGGCTCTCAAAGTTTTGGCTTAGGCAATATTAAAGTTTTTCAAAAAATATAAATAAATAAATAAAGACTACCTAACCTTTAATAATAATACTAATATTTAAAAAAAAAGTTGAATATTTTGTTAAAATTTTGCTTTAAATCACTAATTTTGTTGTAACATGCCTACAATCATGTGAAATATATTTATTATTGAAGACAAGCTCTAAAGAAGTTTCATTATAAAAATGGATATCACTCTTATTGGTACATAAAATGAGCATTTTTATTAATAACAATTAATACAATAGTACATTACAATAAAGATTTAAGGGGAAAATGACACATATACCGTTGAACTATCATAAATGATATCTGGATACCTTCCGTCATACTTTTGGATATTGATGCCCCTGTCGTCCAAAAACTAGATCATATATAGTCTTTATACTAACGGACATACACGTGTCATAATCTTATCCACCGACTCGATATTTATTAAATATCGGATTGGCATATAAGATTGTGCCACGTGTCCCTATTTGGTCTTCTATTAGAGTGAAGGGTATATATGCTTAAATTTTTGAACGGCAAGGGCACCAATGTCCCAAAAGTATGACGGATGATATCTGTATACCATTTACGATAGTTTGGAAGGAATATTTGTCTTTTTTCCCAATTTTTAAAATTGAGAATCAAAAAAAATATCCTAGAATTTTGTCAACCAAAGTAGCAGAAAGAAACAACTACTGCTATGCATTGTATGGATACTAATTTTACGGTACATGCGTTGCACGTGTGTATCACATATATAGTATATGATGTTGTAAAATAGAATTAATATTACTAAATTAAATCATTTTAGTAAATAATTATAATTGAACGAACATAGGACAAGTGTTTTTAAATTATTAATACATATTATCATAGAGTTACTTGAATTTTGAGATAAAAAAGACCAGATATCATTAAAACATTTCAAAATACATTCAAAGTTTAAATATGGGAGAAAGTGACAGTTCTTTAATAATATTATTCCTTACTTTACTCAATTTTCTAAACAAATCTAACCAACAAAATAGATAAAAAAAAAAAAAATATATCCATTCAAAAAATGTCATCAATAGCCTTTTCTATTGAAGTTATGAACATATATGATGTACACCATTTAAGTTCTAATTTTGTTTTAAATATTCATACTTGAAATTTAGTATGTGCATGACACTAATAAGGATTACCATAAGTATTTCAATATTTTATCTTTATATGTAACATGTCTTATCTTTGTGGAATTATAGTCTTTCATTTCATTGAGTTTCTACCTTATCTTTGTGAAAAATATTTCATTTCATTAAGTTTCTACCTTATCTTTATGGAATTGTAGTCTTTTCCATTTTTCTGCCGCATACATATCATATAGTTGTTGTATAATGAAAGTATATAGTATATTATAGAAGTTGTATCATGATAAAAAATATTTAAAATTTTCAATGATAAAAATTTAAGTATTATTTATAGAATCATTAATTTGATTTAAGATCATTTTATGATCAAACACTATTTTCTTATCTATTTTTATATAGCTAGTAAGGAGTGTATCTTGTGACATAAAGAAAAATTATATGGAACAATACATAGCCAATGAAGAAGGAAGACAAAAATATATGTTCATGCTATATTGACTCTAGTATTCCATTTGATTTAAATATCTTGCCACCAACACTTTACTTTCTCCGTTCATTTTGACATATATATTTATTAAAAATAATTATTATAATGGCTATATTATCATATTATAAGTAAAATTGAAAATCTATTTTTTCAAATAGTGGATTTAACATCAAAAATTCAAAACTAATAATTCAATGGACTATGTTGGTACCCATTGTTTTAGAAAAATTAGGAAGAAACTCCATCGTTTGAGGGAAAAAAGTAAAAAATAAAAAAAACAAAGAAGAAATATCTTACCCAAATCATATGCCTTTTTTCATATTTGTTTAATATTATTGTATCTCTCACAATTTTTCGTCACTGTTAACTCATGAAAATGATTAGAAAAAATACAAGTATAAATTGATGAATGATTTGCTACAATATTTTCACTAACTCTTTCTTATGAAGTGCCCGAATTTCGTTGAATTTCGAACTTGATCAATTTTTGCAAATAACACTTGAAATTTTTTAAGAACAAGATGATTAGAGAACTTAAAGAAATTGTAGTTTAAAAATGTGAGAAAACCCCTATATTTATAGCTACCAAATAGTAGTATGAATAAGTGTTAATTGTGCTTTATCCAAAAAGTCACAACCTTTCGAAAAAGTCATTGCTTATCGCAACCCTTTGAAAAAGGCACAACCCGTCAAAAAAGTCGCAATCCTTTGAAAAAGTCACAACTCATTGAAAAAGTCACAATTCTTTAATTTGAAAAGGTATCTACTTTCAATATAATAAAACTAATTAAATTAATAAATACAATAAATTGAGTATTTTAAATTGAAGGTATTATAGTAATTCAACATTCAAGTTTGAGAGTTAATGCTTTTAACGTAGTATAGATATAGATATAGATTCTTTGAGAGACTTGAGCACTTTTTTGCTAGCCACCTTCTTGGCCACTTCTTTGTTTCGTCCCGAGTGTGTGTCCTTGTGAATAACACCATTTGCTTCAACCTCTACTGTAATATATACTATACCATTCTCACGAAAGACGACATTCTTCTTCTTTATATAACCTTTCTGGTCACATAGTTCACTTAACTCTCTTGCTGGATGGAGTTTTAGTGTTTGAGGTGTAATCAACGGTTCCAAAAGAGGTCGTATGCTCTGAAATGTAGTGTCTTTGTTGAAACCAGAATCAACAAAGATCGCACCAGCAAGGGACTCAATAACATCTGCAAGCACCTATAGAGAACCACAAAGGAAAACAAGTTGAAACCTGTAACAAATTGGGTTAAGATAAAAGACCTTTCAGTAACTTTTGAGGTGAGTATGCAATACCTTTGGGAAAGTAGTTTCAGCCTCCCATCCGAATGTGGACACAAGGTCCAATTTATTGAAATCCTCAACAGTACTAAATATATGCCTTTGGAGATATTGCGAGAAACGAATGTGATTGTGCAGGCCAGCCTTAACTGCAGATAGAGCATAACATTCATTGTTTACGGAGGCAGACCTCAAATCAGTAATTAGTCCTGGAGTCAGTCCCGGATATTTGAAATAGAGATGTGTTGTAACAACATAATCTAGCACTGCATCTCCAAGAAATTCCAAGCGCTGCAAAGCCAGGTGATCATATATATCAGCATTTGAATCAAGAGAGTTATCTTAGGATAAGAAACCTCTTCAGAAATCAACGCCAGTCGTGCTGCTCTGGCAATCAATTTCTACTTGGGAACTCATAATTAGTTAGGAAAGGCCGAACTTGACATTCTCAATCGAAACATTGTATCATTTCTTCCCCAGTTATCCTAAGAGCCACAAAGTAGCTCTTTGTTTTTTATGGTACTACTTATCTTGAGAGCTCATACAATAGATTGATCTAAATTATCACTATAAAAAGCCATGAAACTTCCTTGAATGAATAAAAGAAAACACTTTTTTCCTTGACACTAGCAGCAGTAAGAAGAACCATCAAATGCTATGCAGCCTTAGGTTAATGAAATGTTCAGGTTCACAACTTCCCAATCTAGACTCTAGGCAACATTATATTTTAGTAATCAAAGTGCAAAATATAGATCCAAGTATTTGATATCTGTTGTAGTCAGAATAGTAAAGATGAAAAGAAAGAAAATATCCAAGTCCACGGAATTCACTCCCTTCACTGTATCCGAGGTTGTAGATTATTTCTTCCCAGGATGAAACAAATATACCTATTAAAGAAGTAGTGGCGCTTCAACTTAAAAGTCAACAACAAAATCACATAGACTCTATTTTGTTTGTAAGAGAACGTATGTAGAAACAGGAGAAAACTCAATACAGAAAACTGAAAGGAAGCCTCTCTATTTATAGCTAATGATAGGTGCGAACTCACCTATTCAGAACAGGCAAGGTGTCTTTTGGGAAAGGACATGTCTGTTCGGAAGAAACATGTTCCTTCCGAAACAATTCCATGAATTTCAAGTTAATTCCGTTAAGAATTCAGTGAATTAATACTAAGAAAAAGGAAATTAATTAAGAGACTGATAGATAAATATTGTCTAAAAAACTATCAATCAAATCATTTGCCAAGGCCAAACCAAGCGACAACGGCATGAGGGGACATCTTCTACTTAACCCTTTAAGTGTTTCCTAATACAAGGACAAAACTTTTCTTCTCTTCTACCCATGAGTGAGAAATGACTTTTCATTCTCCCTTTATTTAGTTCCCCTACATTTTCCAATTCTCCTTTTTTTTTTAAAGCCAAATCTCATTTCCCAATTCATACTATCCTTAAACCCAACCGTATTTAACAACATTAAGATGATAATATTTATTTACGAGAATAAGTTGATAGCATTGTGGAAAACCCAACAGTATTTAACAACATTAAGATGGATAATATTTATTTACGAGAATAACCTGATAGCATCTTGGAATCTCAGGTAGCATGCCAGATCCATGAGTTAGCGCTTCAACAAGCAGAGAAGGATCATTGAACTTGTAATGTAGCAGGGATTCCAAATATCTGACATTAACTAGCTTCTCAGCATTCATGGGAAAGTGCCTTGACATAGGTGCATCAACAAAATTGATGTCCACTCCAAGCCATTTCATAAATGACAAAGCCGCTACTTCCCCACCCGAGCTGAGGTAGGCACCTATTAGTGCCTCGACCACATCAGCCACTCTCTTACTTTTAATCTTCTGTTTTACCCCTACTATACATTTTATCTGAGGACGTTAGGAACTCTTCGTCGAAGCTGTGAACTTGAGAATTATCACCAGGAATGATCCATGCTTTAAGATTGAGTGGTTCATTACGGATAAATCCCTGTAATCAAAGGAATTTATTGAAGGCAAAACCAAAAGAAGAAAAAAGAAAATGAATTCAGATAACATTTGCATCCAGCAAGCACAAGACTATGCAGTTAAACCAATACAATATTATGGAACTGTAGGAACTCTTTAAATACAAGTATTCAAAAGCACTCGCTCAAAATTGACATGTCGTAAAATAAATGTACTCCAATTGATGCACTGACGAAATATGCATGTTTTATAAATATGGATAGCTACTAATTTCCATCATAACGAACAGTAAACAGTTGTGTGGGCAAGGAAGGGAAGTCGAGAATGCTCATATGCAAGAGTCGACAACTTTTAGGTGGTTGGCATGAATAACAGTCAATATCGGATCTTTGATCAAAGTGTACAAGCAAATATCCCTTGGTTATACTTAGTCATCAATGAGACATCAGAAAGAAAAACATAAGTCACCCATGATTAATAGAGACATGGAGTTGAACACCAAGGAATACCTACCGGTATTTTACGAGCACATCCAAGCCTGCATAGTGCAGCATTGGAAATGATTTGTTTTCTCTTAACGGTGAGAAGACCCTGATGATCATTTTCATAAGTCTTGAACAGCTGTATACTGGCAGCATATTTGAGAAAAGAGTCTCCAAGTGATTCCAAATGAAACTTCTCGAGGCATTTCTTCGTTGTCATTGCTTCCAAAATCTAAACTAATAAAACAAGGAGTAAGTTGTGGGCACAAGAGTATGTATGAAGCTCACAGCTTAAGAAAGACTGACGTAATTAGAGCAAAGATCTGAGATGAGATCATAGCAGCACAAACCTTGGTGGTTGGAATAAGAACATTCAGTGTGCAGTGATCCAAATGCATTCTTTTCAACTTTGAGGCCATAATCAAGGACTCAATACGATGCATAATCAAAGGAACATATGAATAGGTATCAAGGGTAGAAATAGAGAGAGGTGACATGATGAGGGAACAAAGTTCAGGAGGCAACTCGACAGATGAATCAGTTGAATCTGCAAAGTAGGCAAAACCTAAGTGATCATACATAAGCATTATAACAAAAGAAGAACCCTATGATCGAACCTTTAGCCTTCTGAGTTCTGCTTCTCTGAAGGTAATTGTGCACTTTACAAATATGTTTTCCCCTAAGAAGTGGTTCTTCTTCAAAGCATATGTTGATCCCATACCTGTAAACCGCACATTACTTAGTGTTTTGAAACAAAAAGATGATATATGGAGAAGGTGCACCAGAAAATCAGAAGCTAATTGTACAAACCGCTTCTTGTAGTATTCTGTGTAGGTGATGGATTCTCCAGTTCTCATACGCAACAATGAGTAGCAATCCAAATTATCCAAAAAACCGGTAATGCAGTATATATGGCCATTATGAGGTGTAAAGACCAATGAATTCTCCAACATGCAGCTACATACCACCCCAGTTTTGGTGTTCACACTGCGTTTGTGATCTTGAGTAGAACACCAATCCATATGCTTATCCCCAAGAACTTGAGACGGAAACAGCAAAGAATTCACACATTTCCAATTAATTTCAGGGGTACTACCCAAAGTTGGGAGCAAAAGATAATCAGGAACTGCAGAACCAATAGGCGATTGAACTGCAGCCAAAGCGTCCTGCAGTATACTCAGATCACGGTCAAGAAGAATTCTGAAGACACTGACTTGAAACCTCTGACACCGTCGAATCTGGAGAGATAGATAAAAAGTGTCACCAACCATTTTTACAGGTAACGAGTAAAAAGATTATAAAAGCCATCAAAATTATAGTCACCTCTTCAGAAGTAAATATAACAACTTTACAATAATTAAGTTGAACTTGCAAGTGTCCCCTCCTATCAATGTCCAAGTCAAATGCCAATATTTCATCATCACACTTGAGCTTTGTCCTAACAGCAAGTATAATCCCATGAAGCTGGAAATCATTGTACGAGTCATGTTGCAACTCAACTAGGTAGCAGTAGTACACTGCTTCTGACTCATTGCCGCAATGATTAACAAATTCTGATGGATAGTATAATGATTCTTCAACAATTTTTATTTTACATTCTGCACAATATAATAGGTTAGAAGTCAAGTACCAGAGTCAAAAAATATACATCAGATAAACGATGTTAGAATTACCCAATTCTTTGTTGATGGTTTCTTGCTCCACGATATCAGGAACAAGATTGTCAGTCAAGGCACCCACATGATGAAGTTTTTTACAAGCTTCCAGGCATGCAAGTTGCTTCAATATTTTTCTATTCCCCTGTACGCTAATTATTACTTGTAGTGGCGAGCTGTTGGGAAGTTGTAGCATACAGGTTCCTGTTTCCTCATCAATCACACACTTAGGATTGGGTTTAAAGTACCTACAATTGAATTGAATGTCAGGCCATAATACAATATTTAACACATGAAATACTCGATGATACCAGAATCCTTAACACATAGCAAGAGAATATGCAGAGTACAAACCCATCTGACGGTAGCCTTGAGCAATAGAAGTATAACAATGACACGCTAGAACTGAGGGTGACAACTGCTCCTGTGCTTTCAACTTTGTAGCAAGGCTCATCATACAATTCATCATGAGGTGAACACGGAATAGAAGCATGGCGTAATGATTCTTGCCGCATTATCTCCCCACTAGCCATATAGTTTTGCATGCGAGTAAGGGTTGCATCATCTCCTCTAGGATATGAGTCAAAATGTGAATGATCAGTCCATTGTTATAATCGAATCTTCCAAATTTTATTATTGATACTTGCACAAAATGTCAAGAGCTAAAGTAATTGTTTGTCTCTTAGATTCTTTTAAAAAAAATTCATATAATCTTTTTATAGCAACAGCGTAATAGCAAGCGGCAACAACAGAAATAGAATGTTTCAGTAAATAATACACCAAAAACAATAATGACAGGACTCTGAAAAATATTCATAGTATCAATTAGAATAGATAGACAAAACGTACTTTCTGACCATCAGAAGAAAGTCGGAGTTTTGCATTCGAGCTCTTCCACGTGATTGTATAAAGCTACAAACAGTAGTTGGGGGATCAAATCTAATGACGAGGTTGCAACTTTGAACATCCAAGCCCTCTTCAAGAATCGATGTCGCTACAATAATGTTCACCTGCAGTGTTTGCATGGATATCAGACTTCAAATCTTCAGAAACTATCTAGAAAGCCAAAAAAAAAAAAAAAAAAAAAAAAAAACGAATTTTAGACTTACCAACCCCTTGCGAAATTCTTCAACAATTTTATTTTGTTTGACCATAGAAATACGCCCTGTTGTGACCTCAGTTCTCCAACCACTTTGTTCCAGAAGCAACTCATTCAATAGAGACCGAAGAACAATGGCTGTAATAATTCTCTCAACAAATATGATGCATCTTAAATCCTTTCGGTCCCTGTTACCAACGATAAGATTGTTTGTAAGTAAATCACTAAATATGGAATTCGATTTCCCAACAACAGAATGGATAATCTCAGAAACTGTCCAAATCAAACCCAGGGAAGTTCATATAGTTATTGATGAATCCAAAGTAGGCTCAATAACAATACAAAGGAACTGTAAGATCTTATATATATTTAATTGCATCAACACTAAATCACATGTCATTCTATATGTGCTTCCTCAAAATCTCTGAAAGAAAAGTAAAGCAGGTCCATTTCGCCCAGGGAAACAAAAAGATAACCTTCCTTCTTCAAAGGAGTCTCTCACAGACACAAAATGTTAAAAGAATCTAACCGACCACTTCTCTTTTTTCTATTTGTTCTCCAAACATCCAATAGATTGAACTGGCATTAAAGCTTTTGACTAATTAGTAGATATATTATTCAACCGCTCTCACCTGTACTCGAGAAGAGACTCTAGAAGACAATTAACTTTGGATGACAAATATCCAGCATCCACATTTGCCTGAATATCACCTCCAATTGACCAATGTGGTCCTATGTTTACAGGGACGAGTGAGTAAGTGAGAGAGAGAGACATATAGCAGAAGGAAATCCAAAAACAATCTTACAATTCAGAGAGAAAAGAAAATGGATGCAGCTAACTATGATACCAGAAGGTAAGCGAGCCGAGAAAATCTTAGATGCACCCAAACAGAAATCTCTAACACATGCATCGTCTGATGAAAAGAAATCATTTTCTTCACAGGACTTGGCCACCAAATTCAAAATGAAGTCATGTTAGGAAAATGATCAAGGCCAAAATGTTTATTTTGGAACCAGCAAGGAACAAAATTTACCTTGAAAGCCAGCCAAGCACCCATCTCACTCAAACAAAATGAGATATCTGAATGAAGTTCTGATAAACGTTTTCTTGCAGATCCATCTCTCATAAAAGACAGATTTGACTGTGAAATAGAACATTCATGCTGCAATGATAAGAGAAGTTAAAACAACTAAAATTTGAAGAGTAAAAATGTCTGACCCATATGTTGAACAAGCCAACGTGATTGCCCCAATCGCTACTATAAGGATAAATTAAGGTTTAGTTAGTAGTCTTGGTATTCTTTCAAGGCACTTTCGGTTTTCTGGTTGCACACAATTAAAGAGAAGGAAAGAGTCAAACATAAGCTTAATGATAATTGATATCTTTAGAGCAGGACGAATGGTTTGCGTGAACAATCTGCAAAGTAGAAAGACAAAATCCATTGGCTATAGAATTGATGTTTACCTTTTCTTTCAACCTTTCCAGGTCATGAATTAATGTATGAAACAATGTGCAAGGAATATCCACATGTTCATATATTTTCAGCTTTGGATTTGAAAATGGGATATACTCCGCCAGAACAGATTCACTGCTACACGTGTATACCTTCATTTGCAAAGGGAGATCACAATTAGAAGAACGGAATATATATATATCTAAATGTGTGTTTATGATTTTCTGCATATAAAAACGATATGACAATCATCCAAGAGCTAAAAGTTTCATGCTTGCACAGTTTCCTTCTCTGAATTACAAGAAGATTAATTGAGAGAACCTTGGAATGCATGAGACTCTCGAGTTCACAAATCTTTTGCCAATAACTATCTGCCGTGCTAGAAGCTGCATAAAAAGTATAAACATGAGAATCTAGAGAAAGTGAGATAACCAGTTCTTTAACAGGATGATGCAGAAACATCCCAAAAGATGCCCAAAGATACAAGATCAAATATACCAACCTTTAGACTTTATAGGGGAAGCAGTCATCCCAAATATTCTTGGAAGTTGTGCGTTCTCACGGGTTAACTGGTGATGATAAAATTCCTAAAAGAAAATTAACCCTCTAAGATAGGAATTGTTCAAGCACCATACCAAGACATGTTCAAGCAAGATTGTCCATATGAAGAAATTGCACTACTTCAGAAAATATAATCTTAGAACAAACGATGTACCTTCATTATGCTGGCATAGGGGTGCTTGCCTCGTGCATTGTGACACTCATCAAATATTATAACTTTTATCATGTCCATTTGTAAAAAGCTGTGCCTCAAAGCAGCATGTAGTATTGCCGGTGTCATAACAAGTACCTGAAAGACGAAACCCTGCACTGATTACTTATGACGCATCCAAGTAATATATATATACAACGCCTATTCGCTGCCAACTCAAACAACGGTTTATAATTTATCACTGAAAATAAAATATGGTTCATACACACCTCATGATCGTCCACTTGTTGTTGCCACGTAGCTGCATTCCAATAATCAACACCCATTTTTCCACAATATTTGCCCACTTTTAAGTCGGTATGCATAATCAGAGCATCTCCTTGCTTGTAATTATCAAATCACAAGATCAACAACATTATGACAAGTCAAATAGATAGTTCTGGACCTTAAACCAAGCAACCTCAAACATATAAGAAACTCCAAAACATGAGAAGACTAATTGGGAAAAAACAGTTCTACAATATTTAGGCGGGATACAAATTAGTGGATACATCCATCCATTCATAAAAATATACACATTAAGATGATGAATTTTAAGGGACTGGATTGAGAAGTTATAAGTACTACCTGAGTCACTAGAACAACAGTTGGGACCAAGAAAACAGCTATGTACGGAGAAGGCTTTCGAAAAAGGCAAGCATAGCTTCTAAGAAGCATAATTGCAATCAAGGTCTTTCCAGAACCAGTCTCCAAGTAAACAATTGTGTTCTGCTTTAATGCAATCTCAAGGGCTTCCAACTGATAACTACATAACAAAATCAACATATACAGTACATTACAAAAGTTCATTAAATCAATTGTGTTTTTCTAATTCAATTAAAAGAGAAAATAAATGTAAGATGCCAACCGTCTTGCAAATGGCAAAGGGTCAGCAGAGAGGTGTTGGTTTTCAGAGACTGCAACATCTGTTGGCTCCATTGATTGTTCTCTACATTTACATCAGACCAAACAGAACTAAAAATGAAACACAAACTTTCCAAGAAAATGACAACCAGCCTATTTTATCTACACACCTGTTTTTACCATTTCAAGAAAATGCGTAAAAGAGTGATCTTTATGAAAAACAAACACAGAAATAGTCAGCTGACTCCATTGATTTGTTAAACAAACATAAAGACACCAACAAAGATGAAACAGAAAACAACCAGGTGACATACCAGGGTCAAAGGAACATACACAAAAGAAAAACAGTATCCAAGAAAGTACACATATCAAATCAGAAAAAAAAAAAAACAAACAAGATTTTGGTAAGTAAAAGAACATATAATCAAAGATTTAAACACCCTTTTCATAAAAATGCATAAATGAGTAATCTTTATGAAAAACTCACTGACTAGAGTTGAATTGCAATAACTTTTGAGTGTTTTTCAGTGTTCAGTGATGAAAGAAAGAGTTTTTATTTATTAGCTTATATAATTAGAAGAAAAATACTGCAACCCCACCCCCTACGAGAAAAGCAAAAGTAGTACAACAATATTTTTTCAATGAAAGGGAAAGAAGGTGACGAAAAGACACAATCTTTTGGCTTATTATTCAGGAATCCAATTTAGACTCTCCGCTTATTTTTAGAAGTATTTTTTAAAAATAATTTTTTTCCAAAAAGTACTTTGTGTTTGGCTAATTATTTGATAAGTGTTTTTGGTTAGCTAAATGTGTTTAACTAATTTCTTTTTAAAAAAGTACTTTTAAGACTGAAAAAAAATAAGTATCAATGCATTCTAAATATTAAGATTATATAATAGACAAAAATTACATTAAATATCTATTATAAAAAATTATTTTAAATTTTATTGTACATATTCAAATTTACAAATAATATTATATGTGATAAATTAAATATAAAGTGACAGTATAATTTAATCTCAAAACTATTTTCCCATGATGTGGAGAGAACTGTTGAAACCTTAGTCTCCAAGGAATCAATTGTCAATACTCACTAGTGGAAAATTTCTTTTTCTTTTTTGATGTTGAAAGGGAAAACTTGGTCTCCAAGAAAATAACAAATGGACAAACAAATTTCTACAACATATTCATTAACCAAACACACCAATAAAAATAATTTTGATATTATTAATTGTATTACTAAAAATTTTATATATCAAACAATTTCTTGTTACCACTAACTCAATACTGTAATTATATTAGTAGTATTGAATGAACATTTTTAATTCATTAATTTTGATAAGATGAATGTCCTATTATAAAGAGGTAAATTTAAGAAACATCAATGAATTTATGATTTTGAATAGATGAGTGTCTTAATACGACGGACATATCGAACCTTTTGGAAGTCATGAAATTTCAATTACTTCTTTAAGTATATGGATATTAATCATATTATTAAGCAATCACTAGTTCTGTTTATCCTTTATGAACTCAAATTTTGCCTAGATAATATAAAAAATTGTCAAAAAATGAAAAATAAATAAATTAAGACTACCTACCTTATAATAATAAAAGTACTTTTAAATTTTAAAGTAAATTACTAAAAATTTGTATAATGAAAAATAATTTCTGCTTAAAGAGAAACCTTCTAGCTTATTTTAAAGCGTTGAAGAGAAATAAAACATTCTAAAGTTAATTGTTATGGAAGTGATTTCTAATTTTATTAGCACAAAATCCAAGAGACGACTAATATCTTAGCAAGTCTGAAACTACCCTTACTAAGATAAACAATACTAACATTTAGGAAAAGTTAAAGTCTTTTGTTGAAATTTTGCTTTACAATATTAATTTTATTGAGACGACATTGTTAACATGCCCGCAAACATTACATGAAAGAAATGAATCCAATAGTACATTACAACAAATTTATAGTTAACAATCAAAACAAACAACCTAAATGAGCCTTAAAAACTAAGCATTTCTGCAAATTATGCTATGCATTGTATGAACATTCTTTGAGAGACTTGAGCACATTTTTGCAAGCAACTTTCTTGGCCATCCTTTTGTCTTGTCCCAAGCACGTGCTCTTGTGAGTAACGCCATTTGCATCAACGTCTACTGTGATATATGCTACACCGTTGTCACGAGAGATGACATCCTTCTTCTTTACATAACCTTTCTGGTCACATAGTTCACTTAACTCTCTTACCGGATGGGGTTGAAGTGTCTGAGGTGTAACTAACGGTTCTAAAAGTGGTCGTATGCTCTGAAATGTAGTATCTTTGTTGAAGCCAGAATCAACAAAGATTGCACCAGCAAGAGACTCGATAACATCTGCAAGTACCTATAGAGAACCACAAAGGAAAACAAGTTAAAACTAGTAAATCAAAATCAAATTGGCTTGGTTTTTGTTTTTTTTTTTAAGGGCAAGTATGCAATACCTTTGGGAAAGTAGTTTCAGCTTCCTATCTGAACGTGGACACAAGGTCCAAGTTCTTGAAATCCTCAATAGTATTACATGTCTGCCTCTGCAGATCTGGAGAGGCATGAAGAATGTGCTTGTACAGGCTAGCCTTAACTGCAGATTGAGCATAGCATTCGTTGTTAACCGAGGCAGACCTCAAATCTGTTATTAGTCCTGGAGACAGTCCCGGATATTTGAAATAAAGATGTGCTGTAACGACATAATCTAGAACTGCATCTCCGAGAAATTCTAATCTCTGCATAACCAGGTGATGATCATATCAGCAAAAAGGCACAAATACTATGACTTTTTCGCGAGTTTAACATCACAACTATTAGTTGTTCACTTTTCCTACCTGAACGATGATAGGAAAAGGAATATTGAACTTAGAGTACGATGCAAAGAGAGTGAGACAGATAATAATTTATATTCGAGAATAACCTGATAGCATCGTGGAATCTCAGGTAGCATGTAAGATCCGTGAGTAAGTGCTTCAACAAGCATGGAACTTGTAATGTGGCAGGGATTCAAAGTACCGGACATTGACTAGCTTCTCAGCATTCAAGGGGAAGTGCCTTTGAATCGGTGCATCAACAAAATCGATGTCCATCCCTAGCCATTTCATTAATGATAAAGCGGCTACTTCCCTGCCAGAGCTGAGGTAGGCACCTATTAGTGCCTCAACCACATCAGGTACCCTCTTACTTCTAATCTTCTGCTTCATCCTACTATACATTTTATCTGAAGACGTCATGAACTCTTCGTTGAAGCTGTGAACTTGAGAACTATCACCAGGAATGAGCCACGCTTGAAGATTGAATGGTTCATTACGGATAAATCCCTGTAATGAAAAGGTATTTATTAGAGATATGGAGTTGATACTACCCAAACTCCAAATGAACCCAACGAAAATATCACCAAGTAATACCTACCGGTATTTTACGAGCACATCCAGCTTGCACAGTGCAGCATTGGAAATGATTTTACTCTTTTTAACGCAGAGAAGACCCTTTGATGATTTTCGTAAGTCTTGAACAGCTGTTTACTGACAGCATATTTGAGAAAAGCGTCTTCAAGTGTTTCAAGTGATTCCAAATGAAACTTCTCGAGACATTTCCTTGTTGTCACAGCTTCCAAAACCTAAAATAATAAAACATGAAGTAAGTTGTGAGAACACGTGAAGTATGTATGAAGTTCAAAGATATGAGATAAGATCATAGCAGCAGATACCTTAGCGGTTGGGATGAAAACGTTTAGTTTGCAGTCATCCAAAAACATACTTTTCAAGTGTGAGGCCATAACAAAGGACTCAATCCGATGCATGATCAAAGGAACATATGAATACGTATAAAGGGTAGAAATAGAGACAGGTGACATGATAACGAAACAAAGTTCAGGAGGCAACTTAATAGATGAACCAGTTGAATCTGCAAAGGAGGCCAATTAAGCTAAGTGATCATACGTAATTCGTAAACATTATAACAAAATGAGAACCAAATGATCAAACCTTTAGCCTTCTGAGTTCTTCTTTTCTGAAGGTAATTGTGCACTTTCGAAATACGTTTTCCCCTAAGAAGTGGTTCTTCAAAGCATAGTTTGATCCCTTGCCTGTAAACCGCAGATACCTTAATATCTTGAAACCAAAAGATTATATATGGAAATCAGAAGGTAATTGTACTAACCACTTTTTGTAGTATTCTCGGTAAGTAATGGATTCTCCAGTTCTCATATTCAACAATGAGTTACAATCCAAATTATCTAAAAAACCGGTAATGCAGTATATATTGCCATTATGAGGTGTAAAGACCAATGAATTCTCCAACAGGCAGCTACATACCACCCCAGTTTTGGTGTTCACACTGTGTTTACTATCTTGTGTAGAACACCAATCCAATCCATATGCATATCCCCAAGAACTTGAGACGGAAACAGCAGATAATTCACACATTTCCAATTTATTTCAGGGGGTGTACCCACAGATGGGAGCAAAAGATAATCGGAAACTGCAGAACCAATAGGCGATTGACCTGCAGCCAAAGCGTCCTGCAGTTTACTCAGATCACGGTCAAGAAGAATTCTGAAAACACTGACTTGAAACCTCTGACACCGTCGAATCTGGAGAGATAGATAGATAGATAAAAAGTATCAAGAATTATTTTTACATGTAACGAATAAAGAGATGATAAAAGTCATCAAAACTATAGTCACCTCTTCAGAAGAGGGTGTAACAACTTTACTATACTTAAGTTGAACTTGCACGCGCCCCCTCCTATCAACGTCCAAGTCAAATGCCAATATTTCATCATCACACTTGAGCCTTATTCTAACAGCAAGAATAATCCCATGAAGCTGGAAATGGTCGTAAGTTTCATGCTGCAACTCAACTTGGTAGCAATAGTACACTGCTTCTGACTCATTTCCGAAATGACTAACCAATTCTGGTGGAAAGTATTTTGATTCTTCAACAGTATGGATTTGACATTCTGCACAATATAATAGGTTATACGTCAAGTACTTCAGTATAAGAAAACCACATTACATAAAATGTATTAGAGTTACCCAATTCTTTGTTGATAGCTTCTTCCTCGATGATATCAGGAACAAGATTGTCAGTCAACGCACCCACACGATGAAGTTCTTTACAAGCTTCCAAGCATGCAAGTTGCCTCAATATTTTGCTACTCCCCTGTACACTAATAATTCTTTGTAGTGGGGAACTTTTGGGAAGTTGTAACGTGCACATTCGTGTTTCCTTATCAATCACACATCTAGGATTCGGTTTAAAGTACCTACAATTGAATTGAATGTTAGTCGGTAATGCAGTACTAAAACGATACCAGATTCCTTAGCACACGTAGAAAGGAATTTGCAGTACAAACCCGTCTGATGGTAGCCTTGAGCAATAGAAGTATAACAACTATACACTAGAATTGAGGGTGACAATTGCTCCTGTGCTGTCGACTTTGTAGCAAGGCTCATCATACATTTCGTTCTCTAGAGGTGAACATGGAATAGAAGCATGACATAATGATTCTTGCCGCATCATCTCCCCACTAGCCATAAAGTTTTGCATTCGAGTAAGGGTTGATTCATCTCCACTACGAGTTGAGTCAAAATGAGAAATTATTAGTCCATAGATATAATCAAATCTTCCAAATTGCACAAATTATACCTTTTGACCATCATAAGAAAGTCGGAGTTCTGCATTCGAGCTCGTCCACGAGATTGTATATAGCTACAAACAGTAGCTGAGGGATCAAATCGAATGACAAGGTTGCAACTTTGAGCATCCAACCCTTCTTCAAGAATAGATGTCGCGACAATAATGTTCACCTGCATCATTTGCATGGATAACGGACTTCAATTCTTCAGAAACAATCCAGAAAGCAAAAATAAACTAAAAATTGGACTTACCACACCCTTTCGAAATTCTTCAACAATTTTATTCTGTATTTTCCTACTCTGTGACTGAACCACAGAAGCATGTCCTGCGGGGTACTCAGTTCTCCAACGACTTAGTTCCGGAAGCAACTCATTCAATAGAGATCGAAGAACAATGGCTGTAATAATTCTCTCAACAAATATGATACATCTCAAATCCTTCAGGTCCCTGGTGGATCAAATACAAAAGTTCACATGAAGTGCCAATAAGTACATAAAATGACTAATTAGTAGATTTAATATTCAACCGCTCTTACCTGTACTCGAGAAGAGACTCTAGAAGACAATGAGCTTACGATGACAAATATCCAGCATCCGTGTTTGCCTGAATATCATCACCAATTGACCAATGTGGCCCTATGTTTGCCGCAAAGAGAGAGTGAGTGAGTGAGAGAGACAGATAACATAAAGAAATCAAAAACATGTAGAAAATGGATATTGCTAACTGTTATACCAGAAGGTAAGCAGGCCGAGAAAACCTTAGATGCATCCAAACTGAAATCTCTAACGATTGTTTGAATACATACATCTAACTCTCCCCACGAAAAAAAGTCAGTTTCTTCCTGAGACAAGAACTCTGCTGCCTGATTCAAAACAAAGTCATGTTCGGAAAATGATCAAGGCTAAAGCGATTTTTTTTTTTAAAACACTAGCAAGGAACAAACTTTACCTTGAAAGCCTGCCAAACACCCATCTCACTCAAACAAAATAAGAAAGCGGAATAAAGTTTTGATACATGTCTTTTTGCAGATCCAGCACTCTTATACAACAGATTTGATTTTGTAATCGTACATTCATGCTGCAATGATAAGAGAAGTTAAAACAAAAAGAGCATAAATGCCTGATTCATATGTTGAATTAATGTTTACCTTTTCTTTCAACCTTTCCATGTCATGTGCTAAACGTTTAGACAATGTGGAAGGAATATCTTCAGCTTCGGATTTGAGAACAGGATATACTCTGACAAAACAGCTTCACTGCCACACGTGTATACCTTCATTCGCAAAGGGAGATTACAATTAGACGAACCGAATATATATATATCTAAATATGTGTTTATGTTTTTCTTCTTATACAAAAGATATGACTGCAAGAAAGAACCTTAGAATGCATAAGATTTTCGAGGTCACAAATCTATCGCTAATAACTATCTGGCGTGCTAGGACCTGCACAAACATGAGAGTTCACAGAAATGAGAAAACCAGTTACTTAACAGTATGATATAGTAACATCTCAAATTCCGTTAACCTTTAGACTCAATAATAGGGGAAGCAGTCATCCCAAATATTCTTGGGAGTTGTGCACTATCACAGGTTAATTGTCGATGATAAAATTCCTGGAAAAAAAATTTATCAATCATCTAAGACAAGAATTGCTCAAGCACCATACTAAGTCATGATGCTCAGACAACAACGTACCATCATTATGCTTGCATAGGGGTGTTTGCCTCGTGCATTGTGGCACTCATCGAATATTATAACTTTAATCATGTCTATCTGCAAAAAGTTGTGCCTCAAAGCAGAAAGTAGTATAGCCAGAGTCATAACAAGTACCTGAAAGACGAAACCTTGCTGTGAATTATGATTGCTTATGACTCAAACAAGTAATATATATACAATGCCTAACTTAGTTCAAAGAGAACCCAACCAAAAAAAGGATCGTAACACAAACAATGACGACTCAAGCAACTATTAATAATTTATCACGAAAGATAAAATATAGTCCATACACACCTCGTGGCCGTCCACTTGATGTTTCCATGTAGCAGCATCCCAGAAATCAACTCCCATTTCTCCCCAATATGTTCCGACTTTCAAGTAAGTATGTATCATCAGAGCATCTCCTTGCTTGTAACTATCAAATCACAAAATCAACAACATTAGTCCAAGTCAAAAAGACAACTAATGGGAAAAAACAGTTCCATCTTTAGACGAGCAATGTTATCAAAAGCAAAGAGCGCAAAAAAGCTTGAAGATTTGTTGGGGCTTTAAGCAAAGGGCAAATAAAGTGCGAGCTCTATTGAGAAAAAGGCACAAATGGAGAAAACATACAAATATATGAACAAAGAAATTGGTTGTTTTTACTATAAAGTGATCAAATATCAATAGTTTAGCATCTTCGCCTCTTCAATTTGTCTTAGAGCCTTAATGACGACACTGAAGCACACATAAAGGGAGTCAAAGCACTCAACGCCTCACTTCGGGACTTAAGTGTGCCTTTGCTAACACTAGACAAGAGAGCAAGTTTAAGTGTATACCTAAGACACCAGAACAACAGTCGGAACCAAGAAAACTATGTAAGGAGACGGTTTATGAAGAAGGTAAGCATAACTTCTAAGAAGCATAATAGCAATCAAGGTCTTTCCAGAACCAGTCTCCAAGTAAACAATTGTGCTCTGCTTCAATGCAACCTCCAAGGCTTCCAACTGATAACTAGATAACAAAATCAACACATACATTACAAAAGTTCAATTTTTTTCAAATAAAAATTCTTTCTTTCAATCAATGTAAGATTCTAACCTTCTTGCAAAAGGCAAAGGATCAGCAGAGAGTTGTTGGTTACCACAGACGACATCATTAGCTCGCGCCATCGACATGTTATCTACAAAATCATTGGATCAAACAAATATAATGAAACAAAAAACACTCCAAGAAAATGACAACCAAGTGATCATACATAAAAGCAGCCTATTTGTCTACCAAAAGAAGTTTACAATCAAACTAGGAGAAAAAAATGCATAAAAGAGTGATCTTTATGAAAAAGGAATAAGGTTTGATACACCCTTTCAACTTTGCGAATTAGAACTGATATGCCATTTTTTTAAAAAAACAACAACACATATATATATATCCTTTTCGACTAATGAAAGTAAAAAAAATCGTTTTAACCTTTTTTGATTAGTCATTAAATTAAAGAAGACAAAAAATAAATAAATCATGTGTGATAAAGATCAAGTATACTCCTAAACTTTGCAAGAATGGTCTAACACACATTGGATTATAAAAAAATAAATTTCAAGAAAATCAATTCTTTCAATTCCGTCAGCCGAAAAAAGAGAGTATATGTAGACCATTTGTGTAACGTTAGGAATATATATGAGTGATTTTTTTAACGACAGGTATATCAACTCGATATCGCCAAGTTGAAGGTATATCATTGAAGACACCAACAAGCAACAAGGATGAAACAAAAAATATAAAAAAATGCATAAAAAAGTAATCTTTATAACAAAGAAACCTCACTAGCTAGAGTTGAATTGCAAAAAACTGTGTGTTTGCCAATTTTTTTTGAGTGTTTAGTGAAGAAAAAAGAGTGAGACAGAGGACTATTATATAGCAATGAAAAAATAACCCCCCCAAACCCCACCCACCCCAATATGATAACTAATATATACATTTATTATTTTTTCCTATATTACCCTTGAGAATATATTTAACACCAATTGATTTTCTTCTTCAACATATGGAAATTGTGATAATGAGAAGGGTATTTATGTCATTTTGACTATATGAGTTCTACCATCAAGAATAAAAACAATATAAATTTATTAAATATTTTTAAAATTTCATAACAAAATTGTCCTCTAGCTAAAAACCAAATTTAAATTTAATTTGTGTGACTGATTTTTTTATCTTGACTTCTTCATAAATGTATATAATATAAATGTTTCAAGATTGTAATTTGAGGAAAGTCAGATATTATTATTCTGTAAAAAAAATAATTAAAAAGATGGACTGCACATTGTATATTGTATTATAGTAAAACCTCTATAAATGCATATGCTTGGGACCGAAAAAAAATATTCATTTATTGAGATTATTAGTTTATCGATAAATGCATAAACTATTTATTTATTGATAAATAAATATTTATTATTTTAGAGAGTATTTTGCAGTATGCGCCATAAGAAAGGAAAAAAAAATATTTGAATTAAGAATTTCAAAAGTTTAAATCTAGGAAACTAAAAAGTGTAGTCTTTGCATATTTATTATTTAAATCTAGGAAAGCTAAACGAATTTAGTGAAGTTTAATGTTTCTAATTGTATTCATATATATAGAGTATGAAGAGATTTTATGTTAACTATAAAAGGAAAAAGCTAGATGTTTAAAAATCATAATCCAAATATAATGTCTTCTCATCATTTGAAAGGCGTACAAAAATCATTTTTAACCAATAAAATAAGAAATGCAATATGTGAGCATAAGAAAGAGAATCCAACTATTAGCCAAAAAGATTTGCAAGCATGGGTAAAACAAAAGTTTGATTTGACTATTAGTCCATCAATAATATCGCACACTCTCAAAAGGTCGGCAGAGTATTTGTCAAATGAGATGAAAAACAGCGATGCCAAAAGGCATAAACTGGCAAAATACCTTGATTTAGAGAAAGTTTTGTACGAGTGGTTTCTTCAAATGCAAGAGAAAGTGAACATGTCAGGGGAAATTATCCAAGGAAAAGCAAAAGATCTTTTCCTGAAAATGTATGGTGAAACTAATCCAGAATTCAACTTCTCTTTTGGTTGGTTAGAACATTTCAAGTCAAGATACGGAATCAAGTCTTATAGTTTTGGTGAAAATGGTTCAGTTATCATGGAGAATATTGAAAATGAATTGCCTAGCATACGGTCAAAACTAGATCAGTTTGAATTGAAGGATATTTATAATATGGATGAAACTGGACTATTTTCCCGATTGGAAGCTAATCATTCACTTGCTACCAAGCAGCTTGAAGGTCGCAAAAAAGATAAAGAGAGAATTACTCTTGCTCTCTGTTGTAATAGTGATGGATCTGACAAAGTACCATTGTGGATTATTGGTAAGTTTGCAAATCCTAGATGCTTTAAAAATGTGAACATGAACAATTTTAATTGCATGCATAGATCCAACAAGAAAGCTTGGATGAGTAGTTTGCTTTTCCAAGAATATGTTGGCTGGTTTGATAAGAGAATGAATGGCAGGAAGGTTTTGCTAATAGTAGACAATTGCCCAGCTCATCCAAAGATAGTTGAAGGCCTAAGAAATGTAGAGTTGTTTTTCTTACCTCCTAACACAACGTCTAAGATTCAACCATGTGATGCTGGGATTATTCGAGCATTCAAAGCTCATTATTGTCGTCGTCTTTATTTCAACATCCTACAAGGCCTTGAGATTGAAGCACCAAATACAGAAAAAATTAATATTTTGAATGCTATTAAACTTGCTCACTTGGCTTGAAATTTTGATGTGAAAGAAATAACAATTGCAAATTGTTTTCGGCATTGCAAGATCCGTTCGGAAGAAAACAATGTTGCCGAACCACAAGTTGGTGAATTAGATGAAGGTATCCAAGAAGTTGGTGAATTAGATGAAGGTATCCAAGAATTAAATGATGTCATCTCTAATTTTACTTCTAAGAAACACAAGAAGAAACAAAAGGCCAAGAAACTCGTTGATTGGGTATTTTAATCTTACTTTCTTAATTTTTGTTCTTGCTTGCTATAGCGCTTTTGGAAATTTTTCTAAGGATAATATATGTTCGAAAAATAAAAATATAGTATCAAAATTTAAACTCCTAACTACTGAGTCAACCTTTAGTCTTTTTGTTTATGGATTCAAAATTTGTGTATGTCAATAAAAGATTACCTTATATATAATTTTTTGTTGAGGAGGTTCGGGTGAACACCTGGTTTCATTGCTGCTTACTTGGTACCACTTCAATTGCTAAGTATCTCATATTCAATTCTATTATTTGTTAGTAAATACTCGTTTTGTCTTTTCGTTGAAATGTTGAATACTTTATAAAAATTGTCTAACCACTCTCTCTTGTTCTATCTAGGCCGTGATTCACTTTTCAGAGGAAATACCTGTTAAAATCTTCAGCAATTTACCTGTGCGGTCTCTTGTTCGATTCAAATGTGTTTCCAAATTTTGTACAACATTGATATATGATCCTTACTTTATAAGGAAGCATCTCAATCATGTCAAGAATGACGAAGATTCCCAAAAGTTTCTTATCAACCAATGTTGCCCTAAGGATAATAGATATTCCATATATTGTTATTCTTTATCGCCGGTTCAATTGGCTGAGGATGTAGAAAAGCTTAAACTTGATTGACCTTCAATCCCTAAACCAAAGTGTTGCATAATACATTGTTGTTACGATGGCTTAGCTGTTATACAGGTTTCTGATAATGATCGCGTCATATTTTTGTTGTGGAACCCTTCCATAAGAGAATCAATAGTACTTCCCGCTCTAGGATATCCCCAGGATGGAATGTTTTCTCATTTTGGTTTGGGCTATGACTCAACCAATGATGAGTATAAGATCCTTCATATGCCCGGGAACCAAGGTAATTCCAAATATCCTAATGAAATTCTCGCGTTGAAAAGTGTCTTATGGAGAAGGATTGATGAACATCCTCTTGGCAATTTATACATGCAATATTTGCCATTTATTCATGCGGCATTTCATTGGATCGTTGTTTCAAGAAATTATTTTGTGGTGGTTTCGTTTAGTATTTCAAATGAAGTGTACGGAGAGATATCCTTGCCAGAGAAAATATTAAGCTTGAGGCCAAGCTCCGGCAGTATTGGCCTTTCTGTGTTGGGAAGATTGCTTTGTGTTCATTCTAATTCTATTCTTATGGGGAAGACTACTTTTAAGGTATGGGTATTGAAAGAGTGTGGTGTCAAGGAATCCTGGATGCCATTGTTAACTATAGTAAAAGATACTTGTCTTTTTAATGCCTCACCGAAATATAGGTTTGCAGATGGTGAAGTGCTATTCAGGTGCATTGATTTTGAATCTAGAGGGCACGCATTTAGGACGGTCAATGGACCATTTAAGTCATGGCCTCGATGTGATACCATTCAGAGTGGACACATGCTTTTACAGAAAATTTGATTTCTTCAAAATCACTTATTACTTTCTTATGTATGATGGAAACTTTTTCTTTTTATTTTTTATTTTTATCAGTTACCATATTATAACCTTTACTCTTATTAATTTATCTATTGCTCATTCACCAGTTTCAAGATTTATTACTAAAACTGTTAGCTTGTCTATAATTTCACTAGATGTAGAATCTATGTTATGCTTCTTTGCCTTTGACCAAAAATGCACTAATTTTGGAGATCAAATATACATCTCAGCAAATTTTTAAAGAATCCGAGCAACTTAGATTTGAAGCAGTAAAATCGTTTATATCACTTTTTTAGAAACGGTTTTATTTTTATAGTCAAACGATACGAATTTTGACTAGCAGTTTACGATATATTTTTTCATCATATTGATATGCAAAAATTAGAAATTTATAGTACTTTTCATATAGTCTTTAAACATCTAAATTTTTGTTTTAAAATATCAAATTAGTATAATTTAATTTAACTTTGAAAATTAGTCAAATTGACTTTTGAAAAAAGCAACATGGCAAACAAAAGAATACGTCATTTGCTAATCAAATTTCTGAAAATAAAAGGAACAATTAAGGATTAAGGAACAATTATTATTATTTAATTATTCTTATAATATTGACTCCTAAAATATTTAGGATTAGGACTTTAAAATATATGGTAATTATAAACCAAATCAAATTTGGAATGTTGATGAATTAATATAAGCACTCAATCGTAAGCTCTAAAAAGATCAAATCAAGTAATACAATGGCACAAAAATGGAAGAATGATGAAAAATTAGCAAATAGTTATGATTAAGAAACACAAAACTGTTGATGTGTTCTCTTCTCTATTGTCCTCCTTAACCAACAAATTTGTTCACCTCTCAATTGATCACATGGATGTGGACGTCGATGATCGAGTATTTTAATCTTACTTTCTCACTTTTTTATTCTGGTTTACTATAGCGGATTCAGAATTTTCACTAAGGAGAGGTTCGGAAAACAAAAATATTTCTATACAAATGACTCACTTGTACCCTTTTCCTCTAACGGAAGTGAAAAAATAATTTTAATTTAATATTTTAAATATTATTATTTTTAAAAAATATATAATCCCAGGTGGGTATATTTAATGCTCCTCATAGATAATATTTTTTGACTTTTTTTTTTGTTTCAACGACTAATTTAAAGTTATTATTTTGATGGTCAAATTTATTTACGTTTTACTAATTTTCTTGTAAACTTTATTATAAATGACCCAATTTTTTTTCAATACAAAAACTAAATAACAATATAGTCGAAAAAATAGTTTTAAATTATAATATAGCCACAAAAAAATTAGTTTTAAAATTTTCTCTTTACACTAAGGAACGAAAGAAAAAAAATAAAATAAGAATAAGTAACTCAAAAAATGATAACTAAAGACATCAAAAAATAATTCATGTATTAAAAGGATTAAAATATACCCTGAAATTTGCTAGAAGGATCATATATACCCCTACAATTTTTTTTTAAAATATAAAAGTCAAACATAAATTTAAAACTATTTTTTTCACTTCCATTAAGGGTATATGTGAGCTCATTTTGTAACGGTAGGGTATATGCGAGCCATTGTATAACGGTAAGGGTATATATGAGCCACTTTTATAACGAAGGACATATCAGCTCTAAATGACAAAGTTGAGGGGTATATGAGACCCTTTATTATGAATAATGTATAGATCCCTTCATGTATTGTAGAGATGGATAAAATATCGAATAAAAATGAAACTTCATAAATAACGTTACTTTAACATTAATGCAAAATCAAATAATTAGGCCAAGTGATTGTTGGGCCTTTTTATTTATTTAAGTTGCAAAGTTTGTAAAACAAAAATAATTTGAATAGGATAGAGTTTTTTTTGAATAACATTAAAAAAAAAAATCTTTGATTGCAATTTTATAACATTTGAATACTTAGAAAAAAGTTTTTGGCAACACTTTCTTGCCCTATTTTACGCCATGCAAATTCACTTTCATGGAGACATATTTGTGGACATTATTATTAGGTTACACGTGCAGTCTCTTCTTCAATTCAAACGAAATTAAAATTTTGAAAAATATTGATCGTTGAATCGTATTTTAGAAGGAAGCATCTCTATTATATCAAAAATGACCAAAAATTTCGAAAATTTTTCTTTTACCAATTGCGTCATGAGGAAGGTATATTTTCATATATTGTTTTCTTTTATCGCCGGTTGGTTGAGGATGTACAATTGTACAATTGTCATTCAAAATTTCCAATGGAGGAATTTTCTTGTTTGGAATTGAGTTTTGACTCAACTAGTGGTGACTATAAGATTCTCAAGATTTCGTAGAATGAAATTTATTGCCGCAAAGCATATTGTGAATACCACGAGGATGATAATCAATTTTTCTTCATGAATCACTTTTCATTGGGAGATAGTTTATGACCATCATTTTCATTCTGAGGAATTTAAAGAATCCTATAGTCATCGCTATTTTGAGTTAAAACTCAATCCCAAACAAAAAAATCCCTCAACTGGAGAATTTGGAGTGAGAAATACAATTGATTCCCGTATGAAGGGATTCCAAAGTAAAAATATGTGGTGTTCAACAATATTTCATAAACCCTAATGATAACAAGCTAAGTCATTGCAATAACAATAGACTACGCAATATGTTGTTCAAAATTGAAAGGAAAATTTAAGTTTCATACATCTTTAACTAGTCAAACCAGTGATAAAAGTCAATAATATATGAAATATATAGCTTACCGAGTGTGTAGATGGTAAAAAAATGTTTTTTAAAAAAAATCATTGTGATGTGATTGAGATGTTTCATCCAAAAGTATGATTTATCTGATCAATGTATTCCAAAAGTTTGAAACATAATTGAACCAAAAAAGAGACCGCACAAATAATCTGCTGAGAATTCCGTAAGTATATCCTATTAAAAGTGAACTTTCATGGCCTAGATAGTAGGGCTATTCAAAACCAAACCGAAATTGATAGCCCGAACTGAAAAAAAGTTATTGGTTCATCAGTATTGGGTTATTGGTTTAGCTGTTTTGATAATGGTTTTGAATTTTTTTCTCTTATCGGGTTATCGATTCTTAACGGTTTGATGTTTTTTCTTAACGGGTTAACCGATAACCCGATTGTAAATTAAATAATTATATTTATATCATTTTGTATATAAAACCCTTGACATAAGTTTGATTTTCCATTTTTATTTCTAGTTGTCTCAAACACTTGGATATTTTACAATGTAAAAATATTTGCTTTTGAGCAAGATGTAAGTTGTGAACTTGTGTGCATGGTTCATTTGGTTTGTCACCTTATTTCTAAAGTGATTTTCAATATTTTTTTTGTGTCAAATCTTAACGGTTAAACCGATAACGATCAAAACCGATAACCCAATATCTTAATGGTTCAATAACGGTTTAGCATCTCTACAAACTGATAACCAATAAGCGAAACCGATAAACTTCAAAACCGAATCGAACCGACCGATACGCAGCCCTACTAGATAGGATAAGAAAGTGCTATCAAACAATTATTTTAAAAAAAAATTCAAATTTTATACAATTTCAATCAAGAGTTTAGAAAAAATGAAACTCAATTTTTTCTTTTTGATTTCTTCTATAAGACAAGTACTTTAAGCGTTTTTAATAATTTTATATTATAATCATCGAGGAAATTAAGAAGATTTGGTCCTTACAGGAAAAAGAGATGCAACTCAATAACCTTCGTGAGATGATAAGACACAAATAGAGAAAAAACAATGTTTGATCAATAAATGAACATAGAATATAATTCTAACTAACAACAAAACCAACAAATATTGAACTCAATTAGTACACCATCTTTGTCAAGAAATTAAAACACATAGCAGAATAAAACACATACCTTTGAAAATTTGATTTAAAAAATACTAATTCTCCTTTATCCATTGGCTATTTATCATTTTTGGAGCTTTGATTTGAATTTTTGAATATTAGAATTAGCTTATTTATAAGTTGAGTTTGTTTATTTTTGGAAAATATATAAATACACTTACCAATTTCATTCTATTTATGTTTTGGGAAAATTATATATACACTATCAATTAGATTCTATTTATTTTTGGAAAAAACATAAATACATTACCAATTAGAGAAATTTTATAATCTACTCAAAATTCAAATTAGTATTTCCATTTGTCCCTAAATTACTTGTCCATTTTTCTTTTTTAGTTGTCCCTAATTACTTTTTCATTTTGACAAATCAAGAAAGGACATTTTTTTTTACCTATTATACTCTCACTTAATTACTTTAAAAAAGGTAATTCTTCTTGAAAATCTTAAGTTCTTAATTCTTCCAATTCATAATTAATAGGGATAAAATGGTAATCTCACTATGTCAATAATTATTTTCTTAATAGGTGTGTCAATTTAAAAGCGTACAAGTAATTAGGGACAGAGGGAGTATTATCCAATAAAAAAATAAATCTAGACTTATTCCTGAATATCTTCCTTACTTAATTTTGGATCGTGTGTCATGTTCCGATAGATATATTGGACCGAGTGTCACGTTCCAACACATGTATATTGGATCGGGTGTCACGTTCTGACACACTAACAGTTTGGGTGTGGGTTCCATGAGAGGACCACTTGTGATTATTATGTTCATGTTTACTTGTCATTGATATTGAGAAATTGGATGTTGTTCCTAGAATGATAACTAAACTAAGTGTTTCGTATATGTATGTTTACTATGTTGTAATTGCTTGTATATATTGTGCATATGGGAGTAGTCGCATGATCCTACTAGTACATCGTGGTTTCGTGTATTGATACTGCACTTGCTCTTTCTTTATTGAGTACAGGGCATCTTTAGGCGGCTACTGACAGACCTCATGAGTTAGGAGATTATTGATCGCGACCGGATTCAAGGGTGAGCCAGTTCTTTCAGCTGCCATAGATCCTTCTTTGTTTAGTCCACTCTTTTCGGACTTAGACTATTTGTTTAGACTGTTATGTTTAGCTTTTGGGGTTGCACCCCCTTTTCTTAGACTTGTTGATTAAACAGAGTTTTGGTACAATGACTTTCAGTTCTAGGAGTTGAATTTCCGCATTAGTTGTTTTGTCAGACCTTCGGAGTTTATGGGAACTTCGTATTTTATTTAGTCATTTAAACCTGCTTCCATATCTTTAAATGCTTTGTTTTTGTTAAATTGCTAAGTTGGGTTGTAGTAATGGTTCTCCCACCGGAGGGTTAGTGTGGGTGTCAATTACGGCGGTCTAGATCGTGACATAGTGTAGAAAAGTTTAGTGTAGTTAATTAGGATCAACACTTCAACGTATTTTGAGTTTTGATTATTTTTGAATTGTATTTCAAAAATTATTTAAATACGTAGTTTAAATTTATTTAGACATATCAAATTTTATAAAACTACTTAATTAGAGATAATATTAATAACAAATATAAATTTATTCGCAAGTTATTCACCGTCATAACAGGGGCACAAGACTACAACATTAATGAGTGAGTACCCTCTTGGATTGTTGTTAATTAGGATCATCACTTAATTATATAAATATTTAATTTAAATCTTTCTAAAATATAATAATCAATAAATATGCAAAATTTCAACATTAATGTGTAAATCTCTTGGGTTGATGTAAATGAGGTTGAGACCCAATAATACTCATTGTTTTATCAAAGAAGAAATAACTAGTTTTAAAAAATCGATTCAACTTTAAGAGAAAATTAATTTTTAAGGGAGTCGCCACTTAATTTTTTAAAAGAAATTAAGAAAACTTAACATAGAGACTTTAAACAGAATTAAGCCTAAAAGTTTAGAGAAAAAAGGATTTAAGGTTCTTATTTTACACTTCAAGAAGATTTTTAAAGAATTTGAAGTGTCAGCTAATATGCGGTTATCCTATAACTTGAAAAATATTTTATTTGACTAACTTTAATAAATAATTAAGTAAAGAAAGATAATTTTAAAAAGTCACTTGAATAAATTATCATAACTAAAAATGGTACATCTTTAAGGAATTTAATTAAATTAACCAGGTCTAATTCAAATAAACATTTAAAGAAGAAAATATCCAGGTCTTAAAATGGACTATTGGCCCAAAATCCAGATGTTTGTCTGCCTGGGCTGGTTTTGGACCCTGCCACACTTGTGCTTTGGCCCATGTATACCAGTGTATACAAGCATACTTTCTGCAAATTCTGTATATCGTATGTATACCGACTGTATACAGTCCCTTCTTCATGTATATTATATGTATACTGATGTATACAATCCATTTTCCAGCTATCGAGACCTGTAATTCAACTCCTCTTTCACCGCACGGCAGCTTCCAATTGATCTGGTTGACTCGAAAAGGAAGAAAGTTGGGTTTTGACTCAACCCAAAATAGCAAAACAACATATAATTAACAAAAAAAAATAACCTAAAGGACGAATGTGACCCTAAGGCTTAGCTACTAGAATTAAACTGGCATAAGTTAATATAAAGGTTAATTTCAAAAAATGAAATCTTTCAGCATATGAAGAATTGGGAGAGGATATAGAATAAGCCATATATTATTCAGAAACTATTTGGGCCAAAATATTGATGCGAGCACTTTGAAAACAATACATAAGCAAATCAATAGTGTTGATTTCACCGGATTCCGACAAACTCGAAAGCCAAAAATTACTAAGTTTTTTTCTTTTTTTATTTGTCTTTTTCTCTAACACTCAATTTTGGCCCTCCACAATTTATTTAATTTTCAAACAATTTGAAATACTAATTATCTTTGAAAATCCAAAAATATTTTCAATCTTAGTTTTGTTATTATCAGAAAAAACAGTTGTATATTTCTATATTTATATATATACGACTTCCAATTTTTATAAATACTTGAAAAATAATAATTAATTAAGTTAAGTAATTATTATTGTTATTATTATTATTATAATGAGTTGGCTATTGTAATAATAATTCTTGCATATTCATTTTCGAGTCAAAGGGATGCTATGAGTTTTGACTTTAATTAAAAAGTGTATATACCATTACAAGTAAAGTGTGAATTACATGGGAATTTTCTTGAGAATTAGTATGAAAATTTGCAGAAAAATAAGTTTCCTGCGAATTTTCATACAAATCCTCAGGAAAATTTCCATGTAACTCACACTTCTTTTGTAGTGTATACGATTAACACATATCCATTAATAATCTGTCTCTTTTTTCTTTAAAAAACACACTAATGAATGGCCCACTTGAAATCAACATACATCATAAAGTTCAATTGAAAATTATCTAAATTAATGTAAAATTATAGATCAAATAATCGATATCGCAAACAACAAATATTTTTCTTACATAAAAACCAAATACATATCACATTAATTAATTACTAAAAAAACATACATATCGCGTATGAGCGAACTGCTTAATTGCAAAAACATCAAATTATAACACATTTATTAATAGAATAAACCCAAAGATGTATATCTTTCACTTCCTTTGCTGCTTTCACAGATTGTTAATTTCCTTAACCCACCTGACACAAATTAAAATATTAATTAGTGCCCCTAGGTGTAATTAACAAAATAAAAAAAAATTATAAATGTGTAGTTGAAAATTGACTAAGGGTTTATTTGGAAAGCCATCAGGTAATTGAGTTTTGATTGTTTTTCATTTCAAGGAATCTAAAGGATCCTATAGTCAGTGGCATAGCCACTCTCATATTAGACACTCTTCGTAGGAAAATTATACTGTATATATAAGTAAAATAATAAACAAAGTTAGACATTCGGAAGGATCTCATAATTTAATCATCCATGACTGTTTATGTCTCTAGCATAACCACTTGATGAAATCTGGAGGGTAATGGGGTAAATGGCCAATCATAAATTGAGTCAAATAAAGTAAGAAAATCAGGACAAAACTCTAACAGTAATTACCTGTGACGGGCTTGTTAGTTAGACGCCTCAACTGAGAAATTGATGGATGAATTTATGGGCGGTGCCGCCGTTTCCCCTAATGTGCCGTTGCCATTACGGCGGCGGCGCCACCACCAAATAGCCATGCTCACAATAGTAGAGATCAACGCAATGTTGACAACAAACTTTAAAGTAATGTGCATGTTCATGTTCATGATTATATATACCATATCTTTCTTAAAACTTAAACCTTCTTTATTAAGTATTAATCTTGTAATTTTTACTGATATTAATACATACCCAATGCTTGGGTTTTATAGAGGCTAGGTGAGATGATTACACAAATAATATAATAATATAATATGGAAAAGTGGAAGCCATAGTTAGTTAATATTATGAGGATATTTTTGGTATTATGTTATCTTGATCACTGTATATTCGTAATTTGTACTTTGTAGACATGGATAAAATATCGAATAAAAACAAAAACTTTATTCGATTAGATACTTTGCCCCAAGGGATTGTTGACTATTTATTGTCTCCCTAGTAAAATACTTTGTCGTACTAGCCCAATCCTTTCGTTTTATAGTTAATTTTTCTATTACTTTTTTTTTTTTTTTAAAAAATATTGTATTAAATGGTGATATAGTAAAATTATCTTTCTGTTTATAATTTTTTAATAAGTGTGCAAAGTTGTTTAACTATACACTTAAAAATCGTTTGATAGAGTGTATAAGAATAATAAAGCAAAATATAATGTATTAGTAATGCTTACTTTTACGACAACATCCAAGCTTGCACAGTGCAGCATTGGAAATATTTTACTTTTTTTAACACAGAGAAGATCCTTGTGATGACTTTCGTAAGTCTTGAACAGCTGTGTACTGACAGCATATTGAGAAAAGCGTCTCCAAGTGTTTCCAAATGAAAATTATCGAGACATTTCCTTGTTGTCACTGCTTCCAAAACCTAAAATAAAAAAACAAGAAGTAGGTTGTGAGAACGCTAGCCTACTGATGGAAACTCGAGCATGAGTGTATGTATGAAGTTCAAAGATATGAGATAAGATCATAGCAGCACATACCTTAGCGGTTGGGATGAAGACGTTCAGTTTGCAGTCATCCAAAAGCGTACTTTTCAAGTGTGAGGCCATAACCAAGGACTCAATCCGATGCATGATCGAAGGAACAAATGAATATGTATAAAGGGTAGAAATAGATGTAAGATTAAATACTTTAATAATATAATATCAGGATCTTGAACACGATAATCATACATAGAAATCGTTAGGAGCACATACCTGATATGGAAGACATCATCACAGAGAGAAGCGGAAGCGTTAGTCGTAAATTGGTTTCTACCTTCTTGCCCGTCGTAAATTGGTTTCTACCTTCTTGCCCTAACTTTATGTTACCACAACCGTCAACGATGAAATTAATGTAGAGAATATGTGGTAACCCTAATGGGTGGAGGGAGGACCAATTTATAGAGGTTATGACTTAATCTGGTACGTTCATCAAGTAACCAATGTACGGACGAGATCTATTTCTTATTAAATATTATTTATGATATTACTTGGATTACAAGTAAACTTGGGCCATAAATAAGAAATAATTAATAAAAATTAATAATAATTCTTACATTCTCCCACTTGGCCTAATGACCATATATAACATTAATATTTAAAAAACATTAGTTGCACATACAATAAATCTCTTCTATAATGTCCATCATACATACCACAATATAACAAACTACTAATGTGAGTTATGACGGTTGTACATAAATTTTAAGCTGCATACTTCCTTCCATCTACTACTACATTAGCAACTTATCATACTAGGTTCATAAGTTATAAAAACATATAACATTACGGTCCACAATAATGTCTCATAGAGACTTATCTTGTAATATCTCAAAACAATAATGTGTACACCATTATGAGAAACAAGAAATTCATTAATATATATCAGAAACACATAATTTGAGCTCAGAGTGTAAAAACATCATAAATGCATCAATCATAAGTACAACCAAGACCCATTCTTTGAACATGCATGTTCTTTAAATGTCTTTGGTTATAAACCTTTTGTTAACAGATCTGCAATCATGAGATCAGTTCTAATATTCTCAAGTAACACTCTTTGTTTCTGAACTTCTTCCTTAACAGTAAAGTACTTTAATTCCATATATTTGACACATTTGGAGTACTTATCGTTCTTGGAGAAGAATACTATTGCAGTATTATCACAATAAATTTTCAGTGGCTTGGTAATGGTGTCGACAACCCCAAGTCCTGAAATAAAGTTCTGCAACTATAATGCATGAATTGTGGCTTCATAACGTGCTACAACTTTCTTTGCAGTTTTTCAGCGATCAATTCCAGGATTACTTTGATATCTTCCTAGCATTCCGACCGCAAAACTAATATCCGATCTTATTGCAAGTTTGAAGATACATCAAACTTTCAACACTAGAAGATGAATGAATTGATTTCATTTCTTTTCGTTCTACATCATTCTTTAGGCATTGCATGAGATTAAAATAGTCCCAATTTTTTTTTTTAATAGGAGCTATTCTTGCTGATCAATTGTTCATGTTAAATTTCTCTAGAACTCTTTCGATATAGCCTTTCGAGACAGTACCAATAATCCTTGTGATCTATCACGAAATATTTCTATCCCTATCACATAGGATGTCTCACCCATAGCTGTCATTTCAATGTTCATAGAGAGAGTCTTTCGTCTCATGCAATATGCCTAAATCATTAGCAGCAAGTAAAATAACATCAACATACAAGACTAAAAATATAAACTTACTCCCACTAATCTTTTGATATATGCACCGATCAACGGTAATCTTCTTAAATCCAAAAGATGTTATGGTATCATTAAACTTTATATACCATTGTCGTGAAGCTTGCTTGAGTCCATATATTGACTTCTTTAGTTTACACACCATCTAATCTTTTCCTTTAATTTTGAAACCCTCAGATTGATCCATATAAACATCCTCCTCAATGTCTCCATTAAGAAAGGCAGTTTTCACATCCATTTGATGTATTCTAAATCATAATGAGCTACCAAAGCCAAAACAATTCTTAATGAGTCTTTCTTTGAGACCGGTGAAAAGGTCTCTTTATAATCAATGCCTTTTTTTTTTTTAGTGTATCCCTTGGCAACAAGTCTGGCTTTATATCATTCAATATTACCATTAGAATAGCGTTTGGTCTTGAAGACCCATCTATATCCGATTCTTTTAGAACTTTTTGGTAATTGAACAAGATCCCAGACTTTGTTGTGTTCCATGGATTTTAACTCTTCATTCATGGCATTAATCCATTTATCAGACTCAGTGCTTTCTATGGCCTATGAAAATGAAATCGGATCTTTATTAATTCCAATGCCAAAATCTGACTCTGTAAATAAATCATATAATCATAAAAAATTGTTGATTTTTCTTTCTCTTTGAGATTTTCTTAATGGCACTGTTTGTGATTCATTTGCATCAGATTTTTGTCAGTTAGTTCCTTCTTGAAGTATTTCACCCAAATATTGTTCAACATTGTTCAAGTGTTCTTCAACAAGAGGAACGACATTTGTTACTGGTGTGGAAGTAGGTACATTTATAGGTAATGAAATATTTACCCTTACCTCATTAATTTTCAGACTTTGTCGTTTAACACTTCCACTAACTTCACCATTCTCAATGAATTTTGCATTACCGGTTTCAACAATTCTCGAACTATGATTTGGACAGTAAAACCTATACCCTTTAGATTTCTCTGGATAACTAATAAAGTAACCACTTACCGTTCAAGAATCTAATTTCTTTTCATGTGGATTATAAACTCTAGCTTCCGCTTGACAACCCAAACATGCAAGTGTCTTAAACTAGGCTTCCTTCCCGTGCACAATTCAAAAGGGGTCTTTGGAACTGTCTTACTAGGAATCATGTTTAATAAATATACAGCGGTTTTAAGAGCATACATCCACAATGATTTGGGTAATGAGGAATTACTCATCATACTCCTAACCATATCCATAAGTGTTCGATTACACATTTCTGCAACACCATTTTGTTGAGGTGTTCCTGGCATAGTATACTGTGCACATATGCCATGTTCTTCAAGGAATTTTACAAATGGACCTGGACATTGTCTTGATTCGTTATACTTTCCATAATATTCACCACCTCTATCTGACCTAATGATTTTCACTTTTCTATCTAATTGTCTTTCAACCTCATTAACGTACACTTTGAGAGCGTCCGCTGCTTGAGATTTTTCTTTCAACAAATAGATAAATCAATTGTCACCCCCCGAGCCTACACCCCGGACGTGACCGGCACTTGAAGACCATCGTTGGCCCCCAAGCGAACCCTTGGCCTGGCTTTCTTAACTCAGCGGAAACTTAACTCAACAGGATAACTCAATGCAATGAAAGGTTATAAAACAACTCAACTGAAAGTAATTTGCCAACAAGGCATCTCGAGTCTCAAAATAGGATATTTAAATATATACATGTATGAGAGACTCCAAATTAAGTGACTTACTGTCTGACTATCTATGAAGCCTCTAAAAACTGAGATGGATATTGGGACAGACCCCGCAACATCCTAATAAAACAAAAACTAAGAACACAAAATAATTGAGTCCTCCGGAATGCAAGGAGGCTCACCACTGACTCTGGAGTGCTCAGCTGGATCAACGACGTGCAGGATGCTGATCCGGGGTACCTGTATCTGCATCATAAGACGATGCAGGCCAACTGGCATCAGTACATAGAAGGTACAAGTATGCGAGCTGGAAAACTAAGCAACATAGGCTAGAAGGAAATTTGGAAGAAACTGAAAAGTTTACCTTATTCAACTCAACTCAACCTGACTGACTTCTTTCAATATAAGGCAATTTAAAACAAGTGTGATATAAAGAAAGACTGTTTAAAACATGCTATAAACTATGTGTGTATACAAGGATACAATAAGCCTGAGATGTATATAGAAATACAATCGAACTGATGTATATAAAATACAATAATTTTCGTGTATAAAAATACAATAACTGCTGTGGGAGTTTCTCTAACCGACAACCATCACATAAGAGCTAAAGTGATGATACAGCGATCAACCTCACGCTGCCAGAGCATCCTATACCCAGCCAAAGGTATAAGACCTGAACTGCCTAATGGATCCACTAGTCTAATATGAAAAGGATTCATCTAAAGAGTATGATCCTTTTCTACCCATGGTGGCTAACATGGTTCTATGGGGGCTGTGGGTTCTTTGAACGCTCCCCCAATTCGGTGCTCGATACTACTCCCAAAAAATGTACTGGCTCTTATGTTTTTAAAACACATTTCTTCCTGCTGACATGAGATAATTACTCAAAAAAAAACTATCCCGAAGACTCTTTGGAAATTTCAGTTTCCAACCTTGTTTAAATGTAAAGACATTTCTTTAAAACTTCTTTGGGAATACATAGTTCCCTAATAACTTTGAGAAAATGTCAACTTGAAACTTGAGACTCTTTACTTAGCTTGAAACTCTAAGCTCTTTGCTTGACTTGACACTTGAGTCTAAAAATAAAGTTAAAACGTTCAATAAAGACTCTTGAACAACTTTACAACTAGCTTGACTTGCTTAACTTCTAAGCTTAACTCTTAATTTCTAACTTCAATTGACTTCTAACTAACTCTCCTTGAATTGAAATTTTGGATTCAAGGTGTTTGCTCACATGTTACGGATGAGTTCTTGACTTTTAGAAGTACCTTGGAGTGTTGGAAACAATTAGGAAACATAGGTATAATACCTAGGAACAAAAATAAAATAAAATGGAGAATTAAGGTAACGGGAAGGATTGGCATCCTTGGCGCTCTAAGAGGCGCGGGGCGCCAGCCCTCAACTTCAAACGGGACTGCTGGCCACACTGCCAGGCATCAGCCCTCAGCTTCAAAGGGGACTGCTGGCCACACTTTGCCAGCCCTTTTCCCAGAAAAAAAACCCGACTTTTCTCCCTCTTTTCTTCAACTCTAAACCACCCTTACTTCAATGGATTTAACCCAAACACAAAGGATCATCAATATCTCAACATACAATAAATTACAACTCAAATACACAACCCAATCATGTCCCACAACCAACAATAACTTCAACAACACAACTAACAACATCAATAACAACTAACAACTTCAACAACTTCAACACAAATCCAATCTTTTCTCAAATCATAAAAAAAATGAGCTTGATGTGTGGGGGAAAGGATCAAACCACGCAAAGAACTCACATACCTTGATAGGGATCACCCCCGACGAAAATCCACGACGGAAACTTGTTGATCTCCTTTCTCCTCTTCTTCTCCTCTTCTTCTCTTCTTCTCTTCTTCTTCTCTTCTTCACTCTCAAGAACCCTAACTCTTTCTCTTTTAAAAATAGGATAAAATGATCCAGAATCAGCCTAACACACAATATAACCTCAAAAGAAATGGCTAGGGAAAAGACCAAAATGCCCTTAAAATTTTCGGACGGATTCCCTGCCAACTGCCCAACTTTCAATGGCCATAACTCGCTCATACGAACTCGAAAATCGAGCAATCTCAGGTTGGAAAGATCATTCCACAAGCTTCGCAACCATAACTGGAACTACTCCTAACTCATCCTGATCTAGGAGTTACGACTGCTCAAAGTTGGCCAAAAATCACTGATTTCCACACTTAGCCAAATTTTCCAGATTCTGTATTTGTTTAAAAAAAAAATGGCTACTTCCAATTTCAAGCTTCTTCATAGCTATTTTATCAATGTGTATATTTACATCAATAACGTGAAAAATCATCGATAAAGGTGATAAAATATTTTTCTCCACCAAAAAATGGAGCATCAAAGGGTCCGCAAATATCAATGTGTATATTTACAAGAAGTTGAGTGCTTCATGTGGCACCTTTCTTGGTATGCTTGGTTTGCTTTCCTTTAATGCAATCCAAACAATATATCAAGATCAATAAAATTAAGATTCGGAAGAATCTCATTCTTTACTAATCTTTTTAATCTTTCTTTGGATATATGACCCATACATTTATACCACAAATAAGTAGAACTTTCATTTAGTGAAAGTGTCATTCCTTTCTACAGAAACGACACATATTAGCCTTGAGTTCCTTATGAGCATTCTATGGAACTTTAGCAAGTGCCTTTTTTTTTTTTAATTTATTTCTTAAACTTGTTGGCTTTCACTTTAAGTCCTTTACCATCTCCTTGACTCATGAGGTTAATGGAATGACCTTCTTAATTCTTAAGTCTTGACTCTTCTTGAGTAAGCATACTGGACAATTCACTAATATTCCACTTATCCTTAATAGTGTTATAGTCATTTGGAATGGTCCATACTCAAGAGGCAATGAGTTCAGAATAAACTGAACCAAGAAGGTGTCATCCACTTTCATCCCCAAGGTCGAAAGATTTGCTGCAATGTTAGTCATCTCGATGATATGATTTTGCATACTACGCGACCCATCAAACTTCATAGTCGTAAGTTCAGCTATTAGTGTACTAGCGAGAGACTTATCAGCAGAACGAAAACGTTCTTCCACAAACTTCAGGTATTTCCTGGCACTTTCTGTTTGTGGAATAGTACTCTTAATGTTGTTAGCAACAGTCATTCATATGAACATAAGGCTTAATCTGTTAGAGCGTTCCCATGATTTATGAAAAGATTTCTCATTCTCACTACTCTTATCAGTAATAGCAGTAGATTTGTCATTCAGCAGAGCTAAGTCAAGATCCATTACACCTAAGTGGAACTGTACTTGCTCATGCGATTCAGAGAAGTTCAATCCATTGAACACAGTAATAGACGAAGCATGCGAATTAAGATGAATAACTACAAATAAATATACATGCTCACAAATAAAAATAATGTGAATTCAATAAAATGATAAAAGTACATCGTAATTCTCCTTTGGGTAGATACTACGACACACTATCATAATTTAAATGCCATTTTGTAATCTTTATTAGGTAATTAAATATATTTAATCAAACATATACGACATCTTTGGATATACAATATATGTTTGACTGAAAATATTAATTTACCTCATAATGTTCATTATTCGTAGAATGATTAATTCATCTTTGGGTAAATTCTTAAGTTCTAGCAATAGTGAAAGTCAATTTATCTATTTATTTTCAATATATAGGCATTTAATTAACTTTCATAGATAAATGAATTTTATGAATGCATATTTATAACCATACTAGTTTGGCCACTTTGGTGACTAACAAACTATATAAATACAAATGCACACATAATATCATAAAATTTTGTGCATGTGAATATTTTATACATTTTTAGTTTGGCCACTTTGGTGACTACAAACTATAGAAACATAATACATACATCAGTTATCATAAATATGATGTGTGTAGACGTTAATTTATTTAGTTTGGCCACTTTGGTGACTAACAAACTATAGAAACATAATACATACACTAAGTGATCATAAATATGATACGTGTAGACGTTAATTTATCTAGTTTGACCACTTTGGTGACTAACAAACTATAGAAACATAATACATACATCAAGTGATCATAAATATGATATGTGTAGACGTTAATCTATCTAGTTTGGCCACTTTGGTGACTAACAAACTGTAGAAACATAATACATACATCAAGTGATCCTGAATATGATATGTGTAGACGTTAATTTATCTAGTTTGGCCACTTTGGTGACTAACAAACTATTTTGCACTAAGTACACATATATTATTTATTGCTTAGCATAACGATCACTTTAATTTATTGGACAATTTAAAATAAAGCATAATTATTACATTATGGAAAGATTAATTTAAGAGTCCAAACGCCTTAAATAGTCAAGCACAACATTACGCTACTACCAAAGGATTTAGCAATAAGTTTAAACATAATTTTAATTGGTCAAACTATAGATGGTAGCCACAATATATTTATTAAACGATCAAGATGGCATTGTACATGAACTTTGACCAAATATATCTAATATATAGAATATTCTATTGTACTTAAATTAGTCAAACCAAACTGATTGACTAAAAAGAAATTAAGGCATACAAACTGCTCTACTTTAGTTAACACGGTCAAAGTTGTGTTAATTTTTTTTTTTTATATTATTATATCTTCTACAATTTTGTTAGAACAAGCATATTTAGAAGATCTGCAAGAGGAATAGATCAAAGACTTTTATGGCTTAAACAAAACCTTTTCACGTACAAAGGCTTGAGACACTGATTCGTTCACATTCTCGTGTCAACATTCCATTGCGTTACATAGTAATTATTTTCATATATATGTAAGATTATCCGTTCAAGCAATCCAGTCTCTGATGCCACATGTAAGATTAAATACTTTAATAACATAATATCAGGATCTTGAACACGATAATCATACATAGAAATCGTTAGGGGCACATACCTGATGTGGAAGACATCATCACAGAGAGAAGCGGAAGCGTTAGTCGTAAATTGGTTTCTACCTCCTTGCCCTAACTTTATGTTACCACAACTGTCAACGATGGTGTAACATCCGACAATTTGAAATAGCTATGAAGAAGCTTGAAATTGGAAGTAGCCATTTTTTGGAAAAAAATACAGAATCTGGAAAATTTGGCTGTGTGGAAATCAGTGATTTTTGGCCAACTTTGAGCAGTCGTAACTCCTAGATCAGGATGAGTTAGGAGTAGTTCCAGTTATGGTTGCGAAGCTTGTCGAATGATCTTTCCAACGCCACTGAGATTGCTCGATTTTCGAGTTCGTATGAGCGAGTTATGGCCATTGAAAGTTGGGCAGTTGGCAGGGAATCCGTCCGGAAATTTTAAGGGCATTTTGGTCTTTTCCCTAGCCATTTCTTTTGAGGTTATATTGTGTGTTAGGTTGATTCTGGATCATTTTATCCTATTTTAAAAGATAAAGAGTTAGGGTTCTTGAGAGTGAAGAAGAGAAGAAGAAGAGAAGAAGAGGAGAAGAAGAGGAGAAAGGAGATCAACAAGTTTCCGTCGTGGATTTTCGTCGGGGGTGATCCCTATCAAGGTATGTGAGTTCTTTGTGTGGTTTGATCCTTTCCCCCACACACCAAGCTCATTTTTTTTTATTTTGAGAAAAGATTGGATTGGTGTTGAAGTTGTTTAAGTTGTTAGTTGTTGTTGTTGAAGTTATTGTTGGTTGTAGGACATGATTGGGTTGTGTATTTGAGTTGTAATTTATTGTATGTTGAGAGATTGATGATCCTTAGTGTTTGGGATTAAATCCATTGAAGTAAGGGTGGTTTAGAGTTGAAGAAAAGAGGGAGAAAAGTAGGGTTTTTTTTTTTTTTAGAAAAAGGGCTGGCACCTGGCAGAATGCAGAGTGTCCAGCAGTCCCCTTTGAAGCTGAGGGCTGGTGCCTGGAAGAGTGGCCAGCAGTCCCGTTTGAAGTTGAGGGCTGGCGCCCCGCGCCTTTTAGAGCGCCAAGGACGCCAATCCTTCCCGTTACCTTAATTCCCATTTTATTTTATTTTTGTTCCTAGGTATTATACCTATGTTTCCTAATTGTTTTCAACACTCCAAGGTACTTCTAAAAGTCAAGAACTCATCCGTAACATGTGAGCAAACACCTTGAATCCAAAATTTCAATTCAAGGAGAGTTGGTTAGAAGTCAATTGAAGTTATAAATTAAGAGTTAAGCTTAGAAGTTAAGCAAGTCAAGCTAGTTGTAAAGTTGTTCAAGAGTCTTTATTGAACGTTTTAACTTTATTTTTAGACTCAAGTGTCAAGTCAAGAAAAGAGCTTAGAGTTTCAAGCTAAGTAAAGAGTCTCAAGTTTCAAATTGAGTTCATTTTCTCAAAGTTATTAGGGAACTATGTATTCCCAAAGAAGTTTTAAAGAAATGTCTTTACATTTAAACAAGGTTGGAAACTGAAATTTCCATAGAGCCTTCGGGATAGTTTTTTTTTTGAGTAATTATCTCATGTCAGCAGGAAGAAATGTGTTTTAAAAACATAAGAGCCAGGACATTTTTTGGGAGTAGTATCGAGCACCGAATTGGGGGGGCGTTCAAAGAACCCACAGCCCCCATAGAACCATGTTAGCCACCATGGGTAGAAAAGGATCATACTCTTTAAATGAATCCTTTTCATATTAGACTAGTGGATCCATTAGGCAGTTCAGGTCTTATACCTTTGGCCGGGTATAGGATGCTCTGGCAGCGTGAGGTTGATCGCTGTATCATCATTTTAGCTCTTATGTGATGGTTGTCGGTTAGAGAAACTCCCACAGCAGTTATTGTATTTTTTATACACGGAAATTATTGTATTTTATATACATCAGTTCCATTGTATTTCTATATACATCTCAGGCTTATTGTATCCTTGTATACACACAGAGTTTATAGCATGTTTTAAACAGTCTTTCTTTATATCACACTTGTTTTAAATTGCCTTATATTGAAAGAAGTTAGTCAGGTTGAGTTGAGTTGAACAAGGTAAACTTTTCAGTTTCTTCCAAATTTCTTTCTAGCCTATGTTGCTTAGTTTTCCAGCTCGCATACTTGTACCTTCCATATACTGATGCCAGTTGGCCTGCATCGTCTTATGATGCATATACAGGTACCCCGGATCAGCATCCTGCACGTCGTTGATCCAGCTGAGCACTCCAGAGTCAGTGGTGAGCCTCCTTGCATTCCGGAGGACTCAATTATTTTGTGTTCTTAGTTTTTGTTTTATTAGGATGTTGCGGGATCTGTTCCAACATCCATCTCAGTATTTAGAGGCTTCATAGACAGTCAGACAGTCAGTCAGTTAATTTGGAGTTTCTCATGCATGTATATATTTAAATATCCTATTTTGAGACTCGAGATGCCTTGTTGGCAAATTACTTTCAGTTGAGTTGTTTTATAACCTTTCATTGCATTGAGTTATCCTGTTGAGTTAAGTTTCCACTGAGTTAAGAAAGCCAGGCCAAGGGTTCGCGTGGGGGCCAGCGATGGCCTTCAAGTGCCGGTCACGTCCGGGGTGTAGGCTCGGGGCGTGACAGATGGAATTAATGTAGAGAATATGTGGTAACCCTTATTAAATATTATTTATGGTATTACTTGGATTACAAGTAAACTTGGGACATAAGTAAGAAATAATTAATAATAATTCTTACAATAGAGACAGGTGACATGATAACTAAACAAAGTTCAGGAGGCAACTCAATAGATGAATCAGTTGAATCTGCAAAGGAGCCAAAGCTAAGTGATCATACGTAAATTCGTAAACATTATAACAAAATGAGAACAAAATGATCAAACCTTTATCCCTCTGAGTTCTGCTTTTCTGAAGGTAATTGTGCACTTTCGAAATAAGTTTTCCCCTAAGAAGTGGTTCTTCAAAGCATAGTTTGATCCCTTGCCAATATTTCATCATCACACTTGAGCCTTATCCTAACAGCAAGTATAATCCCATGAAGCTGGAAATCGTCGTAAGTTTCATGTTGCAACTCATCAACTAGGTAGCAGTAGTACACTGCTTCTGACTCATTTCCGAAATGACTAACCAATTCTGGTGGAAAGTATTTTGATTCTTCAACAGTATGGATTTGACATTCTGCACAATATAATAGGTTATACGTCAAGTACCTCAGTATAAGAAAACCACATTACATAAAATATATTAGAGTTACCCAATTCTTTGTTGATAGCTTCTTCCTCGACGATATCAGGAACAAGATTGTCAGTCAACGCACCCACACGATGAAGTTCTTTACAAGTTTCCAAGCATGCAAGTTGCCTCAATATTTTGCTACTCCCCTGTACACTAATAATTCTTTGCAGTGGGGAACTTTTGGGAAGTTGTAACGTGCACATTCATGTTTCCTTATCAATCACACATCTAGGATTCGATTTAAAGTACCTACAATTGAATTGAATGTTAGTCGGTAATGCAGTACTAAAACGATACCAGATTCCTTAGCACACGTAGCAAGGAATTTGCAGTACAAACCCGTCTGATGGTAGCCTTGAGCAATAGAAGTATAACAACTATACACTAGAATTGAGGGTGACAATTGCTCCTGTGCTGTCGACTTTGTAGCAAGGCTCATCATACATTTCGTTCTCTAGAGGTGAACATGGAATAGAAGCATGACGTAATGATTCTTGCCGCATCATCTCCCCACTAGCCATAAAGTTTTGCATTCGAGTAAGGGTTGATTCATCTCCACTACAAGTTGAGTCAAAATGAGAAATGATCAGTCCATAGATATAATCAAATCTTCCAAATTGCACAAATTATACCTTTTGACCATCATAAGAAAGTCGGAGTTCTGCATTCGAGCTCGTCCACGAGATTGTATATAGCTACAAACAGTAGCTGAGGGATCAAATCGAATGACAAGGTTGCAACTTTGAGCATCCAACCCTTCTTCAAGAATAGATGTCGCGACAATAATGTTCACCTGCATCATTTGCATGGATAACGGACTTCAATTCTTCAGAAACAATCCAGAAAGCAAAAATAAACTAAAAATTGGACTTACCACACCCTTTCGAAATTCTTCAACAATTTTATTCTGTATTTTCCTACTCTGTGACTGAACCACAGAAGCATGTCCTGCGGGGTACTCAGTTCTCCAACGACTTAGTTCCGGAAGCAACTCATTCAATAGAGATCGAAGAACAATGGCTGTAATAATTCTCTCAACAAATATGATACATCTCAAATCCTTCAGGTCCCTGGTGGATCAAATACAAAAGTTCACATGAAGTGCCAATAAGTACATAAAATGACTAATTAGTAGATTTAATATTCAACCGCTCTTACCTGTACTCGAGAAGAGACTCTAGAAGACAATGAGCTTACGATGACAAATATCCAGCATCCGTGTTTGCCTGAATATCATCACCAATTGACCAATGTGGCCCTATGTTTGCCGCAAAGAGAGAGTGAGTGAGTGAGAGAGACAGATAACATAAAGAAATCAAAAACATGTAGAAAATGCTTGCATAGGGGTGTTTGCCTCGTGCATTGTGGCACTCATCGAATATTATAACTTTAATCATGTCTATCTGCAAAAAGTTGTGCCTCAAAGCAGAAAGTAGTATAGCCAGAGTCATAACAAGTACCTGAAAGACGAAACCTTGCTGTGAATTGTGATTACTTATGACTCAAACAAGTTATATATATACAATGCCTAACTTAGTTCAAAGAGAACCCCGCCAAAAAAAGGATCGTAACACAAACAATGACGACTCAAGCAACTATTAATAATTTATCACGAAAGATAAAATATAGTCCATACACACCTCATGGCCGTCCACTTGATGTTTCCATGTAGCAGCATCCCAGAAATCAACTCCCATTTCTCCCCAATATGTTCCGACTTTCAAGTCAGTATGCTCATCAGAGCATCTCCTTGCTTGTAATTATCAAATCACAAAATCAACAACATTAGTCCAAGTCAAAAAGACGACTAATGGGAAAAAACAGTTCCATCTTTAGACAAGCAATGTTATCAAAAGCAAAAAGCGCCAAAAAGCTTGAAGATTTGTTGGGGCTTTAAGCGCAAAGAGCAAATAAAGTGCGAGCTTTATTGAGAAAAAGGCACAAATGGAGAAAACATACAAATATATGAACAAAGAAATTGGTTGTTTTTACTATAAAGTGATCAAATATCAATAGTTTAGCGTCTTCACCTCTTCAATATGTCTTAGAGCCTTAATGACGACACTGAAGCACACATAAAGGGAGTCAAAGCACTCAACACCTCACTTCGGGACTTAAGCGCGCCTTTCCTAACACTAGACAAGAGAGCAAGTTTAAGTGTATAGCTGAGACACCAGAACAACAGTCGGAACCAAGAAAACAGCTATGTAAGGAGACGGTTTACGAAGAAGGTAAGCATAACTTCTTAGAAGCATAATAGCAATCAAGGTCTTTCCAGAACCAGTCTCTAAGTAAACAATTGTGTTCTGCTTCAATGCAGCCTCCAAGGCTTCCAACTGATAACTACATAACAAAATCAACACATACATTACAGAAGTTCAATTTTTTTCGAATAAAAATTCTTTTTTTCAATCAATGTAAGATTCTAACCTTCTTGCAAAAGGCAAAGGATCAGCAGAGAGTTGTTGGTTACCACAGACGACATCATTAGCTCGCGCCATCGACATGTTATCTACAAAATCATTGGATCAAACAAATATAATGAAACAAAAAACACTCCAAGAAAATGACAACCAAGTGATCATACATAAAAGCAGCCAATTTGTCTACCAAAAGAAGTTTACAATCAAACTAGGAGAAAAAAATGCATAAACAGAGTTTAGTTCTTTCAGGCTGCCATGGATGCTTCTTTGTTTAGTCTACTCTTTTCGGACTCAGACTATCTGTTTAGACTGTTATGTTTAGCTTTTGGGGTTGCACCCCCTTTTCTTAGACTTGTTGATTAAACAAAGTTTTTGTTCAATGACTTTCAGTTCTAGGAGTTGAATTTCCGCATTAGTTGTTTTGTTAGACCTTCGGAGTTTTTGGGAACTCCGTATTTTATTTAGTCATTTAAACATGCTTCCGTAGCTTTAAATGCTTAGCTTTTGTTAAATTGCTAAGTTGGGTTGTAGCAATGGTTCTCCCACCGGAGGGTTAGTGTGGGTGTCAATTACGGTGGTCTGGGTCGTGACATATTGTAGAAAAGTTTAGTGTAGTTAATTAGGATCAGCACTTTAACGTATTTTGAGTTTTGATTATTTTTGAATTGTGTTTCAAAAATTATTTAAATACGTAGTTTAAATTTATTTAGACATATCAAATTTTATAAAACTACTTAATTAGAGATAATATAAATAACAAATATAAATTTATTCGCAAGTTATTCACCGTCATAACAGGAGCACAAGACTACAACATTAATGAGCGAGTACCCTCTTGGATTGTTGTTAATTAGGATCGTCACTTAATTATATAAATATTTAATTTAAATCTTTCTAAAATATAATAATTAATAAATATGCAAAATTTCAACATTAATGTGTAACTCTCTTGGGTTGATGTAAATGAGGTTGAGACCCAATAATACTCATTGTTTTATCAAAGAAGAAATAACTAGTTTTAAAAAATCGATTCAGCTTTAAGAGAAAATTAATTTTTAAGGGAGTCGTCACTTAATTTTTTAAAAGAAATTAAGAAAACTTAACATAGAGACTTTAAACAGAATTAGGCCTAAAAGTTTAGAGAAAAAAGGATTTGGGGTTCTTATTTTACACTTCAGATTTTTAAAGCATTTGAAGTGTCAGCTAATATGTGGTTATCCTACCACTTTAAAAATATTTTATTTGACTAACTTTAATAAATAATTAAGTAAAGAAGGATAATTTTAAAAAGTCACTTGAATAAATTATCATAACTAAAAATGGTACACTTGAATAATTATCATAACAAAATATCCAGGTCTAGCAAAATGCCCAAAAAATGGACTATTGGCCCAAAATCCAGATGTTTGTCTGCCTGGGCTGGTTTTGGACCCTCAGCTCCTGCCACACTTGTGCTTTGGCCCATGTATACCAGTGTATACAAGCATACTTTCTGCAAATTCTTTATATCGTATGTATACCGACTGTATACAGTCCCTCCTTCATGTATATTATATGTATACTGATGTATACAATCCATTTTCCAGCTATCGAGACCTGTAATTCAACTCCTCTTTCAGCGCACGGCAGCTTCCAATTGATCTGGTTGACTCCAAAAGGAAGAAAGTCGGGTTTTGACTCAACCCAAAATAGCAAAACAACATATAATTAACAAAAAAAAAAAAAAATCTAAAGGACGAATGTGACCCTAAGGCTTAGCTACTAGAATTAAACTCGCATGAGTTAATATAAAGGTCAATTTCAAAAAATCAAATCTCTCAGCATATAAAGAATTGGGAGAGGATATAGAATAAGCCATATATTATTCAAAAACTATTTGGGCGAAAATATTGATGCGAGCACTTTGAAAACAATACATAAGCAAATCAATAGTGTTGATTTCACCGGATTCCGACAAACTCGAAAGCCAAAAATTACTAAGTTTTTTTCTTTTTTTTGTTTGTCTTTTTCTCTAACACTCAATTTTGGCCCTCCACAATTTATTTAATTTTCAAACAATTTGAAATACTAATTATCTTTGAAAAATCCAAAAATATTTTCAAGCTTATTTTTGTTATTATCAGAAAAAACAATTGTATATTTCTATATTTATATATATACGACTTCCAATTTTTATAAATACTTGAAAAATAATAATTAATTAAGTTAAGTAATTATTATTATTATTATTATTATAATGAGTTGGTTATTATAATAATTCTTGATTAGTAACTAATTCTTAATTCTTTGCACGAATTCTCTCGTTTGAGTCCCTATTGGACTCTTGCATATTCATTTTCGAGTCAAAGGGATGCTATGAGTTTTGACTTTAATTAAAAAGTGTATTTACCATTACAAGCAAAGTGTGAATTACATGGGGATTTTACTGGGAATTAGTATGAAAATTTGCAGGAAAATAAGTTTCCTGCGAATTTTCATACAAATCCCCAAATAAATTCTCATGTAATTCATGTTAATAGAACTACTTTAATTAAAGAACAAGAAGCTTACAATATAATGAAATTAATGTGGATACAAAAAGAATAGGAAGACTATATAGAAGTAACCAAACCTAACCTAATAGGAAAACCTAACTTAATAGGAAATAGGAAAAGCCCAAACATATGGGCTAACATCCCCCCTCAAACTCACAATGCAACAGCAATAAGCATTGAGAGTTTGTCACACAAAAAACGAAACCGAGACGCCGACTGTGCCTTCGTAAAAAGATCAGCAATCTGCAAGGTCGACGGAACAAACGGGAGCGATATGGTCCCGAGCTGTAAATGATGACGAGTGAAGTGACAATCAATCTCAATGTGTTTCGTCTGCTCATGAAAAACAGAATTCTTTGCAATTTGTATCGCACTTTTGTTATCACAATGCAGGGGAGTAGGCAGAGAAATGTGGACCCCCATATCTGCAAGAAGCCAACGTAACCAAACAATCTCACATGTAGTCACAGCCATAGCACGATACTCAGCCTCCGTGGAAGATCTAGAGACAACATCTTGTTTTTTGCTCTTCCATGATATTAAAGAGTCTCCAAGAAACACACAAAAACCAGTGGTGGATTTACGATCATTGCGATCGCCATCCCAATCAGCATCACTGTAGGCTCGCAACTCGAGAGATGACGTCGAGGGAAACAAGAGATTTTGAAACTAAGTGCCACGAAGATATCTCAGAATACGAAGTACAACTCCCCAGTGAACTGAAGTAGGAGCAGTAACAAACTGGCTAACAACATGAACTGCATGAGCTATATCTGGGCGAGTAACGGTAAGATAAACCAAACTACATACAACAGTCCGATAAAGACTCGGATCTGATAACGGAACACCATCACTAGGAGAGAACTGTGCATTGGTTTCAAGGGAAGTATCTACAGTCCTGTTGTCAGAAAGGCGCGCCCGTTTAAACAAGTCTGATATATATTTAGTCTGAGAAAGAAGATACCCTTTCTTAGATTGAGCCACCTCAATACCCAAAAAATAACGCAGCAAGCCCAAGTCCTTCATAGCAAACCGATAAGCCAAATCACGCTTTAATGACTCAATACCACTATAATCATCACCAGTAATAATCATATCATCTACATATAAGGACAAAAGAATTTTCCCTGCACTCGTACATCTAACAAACAATGCCGAATCATGATTACTCGGGGCAAATCCAAGAGAAGTAATCACAGTGGAGAATTTCTCAAACCAAGCACGAGGGGCTTGCTTGAGACCATATAAAGCTTTCCGAAGCCGACAAACTTCACCCGGCTGGTGGTCAATACCTGGGGGAGGAGTCATATAAACTTCCTCATGGAGATCACCATTCAAAAATGCATTCTTGACGTCCATTTGAAATATCTTCCATTGTCGAATGGATGCAACAGCAATTATAGTGCGAACAGTCGTCATCTTTGCCACTGGGGCAAAAGTCTCCTCATAATCCATACCATATTTTTGTGAGTACCCTTTTGCCACAAGTCTGGCCTTGTATCGCTCAACAGACCCATCAGACTTTGTTTTTATCTTATACACCCATCGACAGCCAATCGTATGTTTACCAGGTGGGAGGGTAACCAAATCCCATGTGCGTGTTTGATAAAGAGCAGTGAGTTCCTCAGCCATAGCATTCTGCCAAAGAGGATCAGTCACAGCCTCTCGATACGACTCAGGTTCAGACAAATTATGGATGTTGGCAATAAAGGAAGCAAATGAGGCTGAGTATGTAGAGTAAGCGAAATCTGGTAGTTTGGTGGACTTAGAAGGACGAGTAGACCTCCTCAGAGGTGGTGGGTCTCCAGTCTCAATAGTCAAAGGAGCAGACTCAGGCACAGGTGGAGCTAAAGTACTATCATCAGGTGGCATGGATGAATCCGAAACTGGAACCTCCATGTCAACGCCAAAAGGATCAATTTGCTGAAGATCTGATTTCGTTACATCATGGGATTTAGCTGGAATCGAATAAAAAGGAATATGTTCCAAAAAAGTGACATGCCGTGAAACATATAATTTCTGACTTACAGGATCATAGCAACGATATCCTTTTTGTCCAATACCATACCCCAAAAACACACATATAGCTGATTTTGGACCCAGCTTATTTCGTTCAACATGAGGACGAAGAACATAGCAAGTACATCCAAAAACTCGTAATGCAGAATAATCCGGTAGGTGACCATACAATTTCTCAAATGGAGACATCCCTGAAGTCAATGCAGTAGGAATACGATTAATCACATATACAGCAGTTAGGACTGCTTCTCCCCAAAAAATACTAGGAACCTCTGCAGATAAGAGTAAAGAGCGTGTTGTCTCAACAATATGTCGGTGTTTTCTTTCTGCAACACCGTTCTGCTCAGGAGTGTCGGTACAGGATGACTAGTGTATGGTGCCATCAGAGGCGAGTAACTGAGTGAAATCATTAGAGGTATATTCGCCCCCTAAGTCACACCTGAAGCACTTTATCACAGCCGAATGTTGTGTTTTAACAAGAGCTCTAAAGTTACTGTAAATGCCAAAGAAATCATATCTGCGTTTCATAAGATACACCCAGGTATAACGAGTAAAGTCATCTATAAACGAAACATAATAGGTCGAGCCACCCTTAGTAGATATTGGAGATGGACCCCACACATCAGAATGAATAATATCAAAAGGAGCAACAGAATAAGACACACTTTTATTAAACGGTAAAGCTGAGAATTTTGCCAGTTTACAACCACTACAATCAGAAATATCGCAAGTGTTCAAATGACCCAAAACACCAGTAGAGGCTAAGAAACGTAAACGTGACACTGACACATGTCCCAAACGGGAATGCCAAAGATAAAACTGAGAAGACAAAGGACTCAAACGAAAAGACGACAAATCAAAACTAGAGGCAGCAACTGCAACAGAAGACACTTTGAGAATCTCCAAGACATAGAGTTTCCCCAACCTACGGCCAATCCCAATCACCTTCCGAGTGTGTTGGTCCTGTACAACACAAACAAAATCAGAAAAGAACACCCAATTTCCAGCTTTACACAATTGACTGACCGAAGCAAGATTCAAAGCAAGTTTAGGAACGTAATAAACATCAGAGAGAACAATGTTAGGGGTAGTAACAGAACCAACACCCTCGACTGTCATAGATGAAGCACTAGCGGACATAACAGAGATTGGTGAAATAGGGGACAAAGAACCAAACGACAACAAATAAGGTGACATATGATGAGACGCACCAGAATCCAAAATCCATATAGAGGACGGAATACCTGAGGGACTAGAAGAAGATGGACCTGAATGAGAGATAGATGCTGCCATGGCTGTAGAATTAGAAGCCATAAACTGTCTGAACTGTTCGAAAACCTGGGGATCCAACGCAGAAGGTGGCATAGTGTTAACAAACTCAGTATCTACAGATGGTGCAGCGGCAGCAGCAGCAGTGAACTGTGGAGGACGAGCATCAAAGGAGCGTGACCCATACTTCTGTTGCCCATACTTCTGCTGATGTCCAAATTGAGGCTGTTTGGCCTTGTTAAGTAAAAATGGACACTGAGCCTTCCAATGGTTTTTCTGTTTGCAGAATGCACACTCATCAAATGCAACTTTAGGAGATTGTCGAGAACGTGGTGGTCTAGACTGATCAGTTGAAACAGCAAACACAGCAGGAGTATTAGTTGCTTTAGACCCTTTATCCACTTGAGACTTGATACGGGTCTCTTCTGCAATCAATTCATGAACAACGGAATCAACTGTAGGGAGAGGAGATCGATGAAGGATCGTTCCACGTAGTCCTTCAAAATCAGAACGTAATGCCATCAAAAATTGAACCAAGCGTTGTTCTTCCCTCCTAGCGATGTATGGCTCAAAAACTTTTAACTCTACAGATTCAGTAAGAGCCAATTGATCCCACAAATCTGACATTGCTGCATAGAAATCTTGAATACTCATAGCATTCTGTTGAAGAGCATGAATATCATACTCCAACTGGTACTGCTTAGCAAAATTAGACTGAGTATACAGTCTCTCCAAATGGTCCCAAACTTCCTTTGCTGTGTCATACTTAGCCAATTGCATACCAATTGACTGGGTTACAGAATTGTTGATCCAAGTGATAACCTTGGAGTTAGCAGTTTCCCATGAGTCTACCAACAATGCAAAATCCGCAGCCGTATCATCTTTAGGTTTAATTTTAACCCCAGTGACATAACCCCACATATTCTTCCCCCGAAGAAAATTCTTCATCACATAACTCCAATATGCATAATTTTTACCATCTAATTGAGCATTAATGGACTGGAGAGAATCATCTTTTCCAGTCATATTGTCAAAAGAGAAGCAAACACCAATCGAAATACAATCGAAAAAAAAAAAAAGAAGCAAACACCAATCGAAATACCTTGGGTCGAACCGATCCAACCAAACAACAGCAGCACCAATCGAAAAATTCAAAAAAAAAAAAATCACCGCAAACTCACCAAAACAGATGACCGCTACCAAGTCTTCAACCAACAAATCAAGGAGCATGGATCGATTTAGCTCTTGATACCATGTTAATAGAACTACTTTAATTAAAGAACAAGAAGCTTACAATATAATGAAATTAATGTGGATACAAAAAGAATAGGAAGACTATATATAAGTAACTAAACCTAACCTAATAGGAAAACCTAACTTAATAGGAAATAGGAAAAGCCCAAACATATGGGCTAACAATTCACACTTCTTTTATAGTGTATACGATTCACACATATCCATTAATAATCTGTTTCTTTTTTCTTTAAAAAAACACTAATCAATGGCCCACTTGAAATCAACATACATCAGAAAGTTCAATTGAAAATTATCTAAATTAATGTAAAATTAAAGAACAAATAATCGATATTTCAAACAACAAATATTTTTCTTACATAAAAACCAAATACATATCACATTAATTAATTACTAAAAAAACATACGTATCGCGTATGAGCGAACTGCTTAATTGCAAAAACATCAAATTATAACACATTAATTAAAAACATTAATAGAATAAACCCAAAGATATATATCTTTCACTTCCTTTACTGCTTTCACAGATTGTTAATTTCCTTAACCCACCTGACATAAATTAAAATATTAATTAGTGCCCCTAGGTGTAATTAACAAAATAAAAAAAAAATTATAAGTGTGTAATTGAGTTTTGATTGTTTTTCATTTCAAGGAATCTAAAGGATCCTATAGTTAGTGGCATAGCCACTCTCATATTAGACACTCTTCGTAGGAAAATTATACCGTATATACAAATAAAATAATAAACAAAGTTAGACATTCGGAAGGATCTCATAATTTAATCATCCATGACTATTTATGTTTCTAGCATAACCACTTGATGAAATCTGGAGGGTAATGGGATAAATGGCGAGTCATAATTTGAGTCAAATAAATTAAGAAAATCAAGACAAAACTCTAACGGTAATTACCTGTGACAGGCTTGTTAGTTAGACGTCCTCAACTGAGAAATTGATGGATGAATTTATGGGCGGTGCCGCCGTTGCCCCTAATGTGCCGTTGCCATTACGGCGGCGGCGCCACCACCAAATAGCCATGCTCACAATAGTAGAGATCAACGCAATGTTGACAACAAACTTTAAAGTAATGTGCATGTTCATGTTCATGATTATATATACCATATCTTTCTTCAAACTTAAACCTTCTTTAGTAAGTATTAATCTTGTAATTTTTACTGATATTAATACATACCCAATGCTTGGGTTTTATAGAGGCTAGGTAAGATGATTACACATAATATAATAATATAATGTGGAAAAGTGGAAGCCATGGTTAGTTAATCTTATGAGGATATTTTTGGTATTATGTTATCTTGATCACTGTATATTCATAATTTGTACTTTGTAGACATGGATAAAATATCGAATAAAAACAAAAGCTTTATTCGATTAGATACTTTGCCCCAAGGGATTGTTGACTATTTATTGTCTCCCTAGTAAAATACTTTGTCGTACTAGCCCAATCCTTTCGTTTTATAGTTAATTTTTCTATTACTTTTTTTTTTAAAAAAAAAATATTGTATTAAATGGTGATATAGTAAAATTATCTTTTTATTTATAATTTTTTAATAAGTGTGCAAAGTTGTTTAACTATACACTTAAAAATCGTTTGATAGAGTGTATAAGAATAATAAAGCAAAATATAATGTATTAGTAATGCTTACTTTTACGACAACATCCAAGCTTGCACAGTGCAGCATTGGAAATATTTTACTTTTTTTAACACAGAGAAGATCCTTGTGATGACTTTCGTAAGTCTTGAACAGCTGTGTACTGACAGCATATTGAGAAAAGCGTCTCCAAGTGTTTCAAGTGATTCCAAATGAAAATTATCGAGACATTTCCTTGTTGTCACTGCTTCCAAAACCTAAAATAATAAAACAAGAAGTAGGTTGTGAGAACACTAGCCTATTGATGGAAACTCGAGCATGAGTGTATGTATGAAGTTCAAAGTTATGAGATAAGATCATAGCAGCACATACCTTAGTGGTTGGGATGAAGACGTTTAGTTTGCAGTCATCCAAAAGCATACTTTTCAAGTGTGAGGCCATAACCAAGGACTCAATCCGATGCATGATCGAAGGAACATATGAATACGTATAAAGGGTAGAAATAGAGACAGGTGACATGATAACTAAACAAAGTTCAGGAGGCAACTCAAAAGATGAATCAGTTGAATCTGCAAAGGAGGCCAATTAAGCTAAGTGATCATACGTAATTCGTAATCATTATAACAAAATGAGAACCAAATGATCAAACCTTTAGCCTTCTGAGTTCTGCTTCGCCAAAAAAAGGATCGTAATGCAAACAATGACGACTCAAGCAACTATTAATAATTTATCACGAAAGATAAAATATAGTCCATACCCACCTCGTGGCCGTCCACTTGATGTTTCTCTAAGAATTATTATTAATTATTTATTACTTATGACCCAAGTTTACTTGTAATTCAAGTAATACCATAAATAATATTTAATAAGGAATAGATCTCGTCCGTACATTGATTACTTGATGGACGTATCAGATTAAGTCATAACCTCTATAAATTGGTCCTCCCTCCACCCATTAGGGTTACCACATATTCTCTACATTAATTCCATCGTCAACTAAAGTAGAGCAGTTTGTATTCCTTAATTTCTTTTTAGTCAATCAGTTTGGTTTGACTAATTTAAATACAATATAATATTCTATATATTAGATATATTTGGTCAAAGTTCATGTACAATGCCATCTTGATCGTTTAATGAATATATTGTGGCTATCATCTATAGTTTGACCAATTAAAATTATGTTTAAACTTATTGTTAAATCCTTTCGTTGTAGCTTAATTTTGTGCTTGACTATTTAAGGCGTTTGGAATCTTAAGTTAATCTTTCTATAATATAATAATTATGCTTTGTTTTAAATTGTCCAACAAATTAAAGTGATCATTATGCTAAACAATAAATAATATATGTGTACTTAGCGCAAAATAGTTTGTTAGTCACCAAAGTGGCCAAACTAGATAAATTAATTTCTACACATATCATATTTATGATCACTTGATGTATGTATTATGTTTTTATAATTTGTTAGTCACCAAAATGGCCAAACTAGATAAATTACACATATCATATTTATGATCACTTGATGTATGTATTATGTTTCTATAGTTTGTTAGTCATCAAAGTGGTCAAACTAAATAAATTAACGTCTACACATATCATATTTATGATCACTTGATGTATGTATTATGTTTCTATAGTTTGTTAGTCACCAAAGTGGCCAAACTAGATAAATTAACGTCTACACACATCATATTTATGATCACTTGATGTATGTATTATGTTTCTATAATTTGTAGTCACCAAAGTGACCAAACTAAAATATATAAAATTATTCACATGCACAAAATTTTATGATATCATGTGTGCATTTGTATTTATATAGTTTGTTAGTCACCAAAGTGGCCAAACTAGTATGGTTAAGAAAAATATGCATTCATAAAATTCATTTATCTATGAAAGTTAATTAAATGCCTATATATTGAAATAAATAGATAAATTGACTTTCACTATTGCTAGAAATTAAGAATTTACCCAAAGGTGAATTAATCATTCTACGAATAGTGAACATTATGAGGTAAATTAATATTTTCAGTCAAACATATATTGTATATCCAAAGATGTCGTATATGTTTGGTTAAATATATTTAATTGCCTAATAAAGATTAAAAAATGGCATTTAAATTATGATAGTGTGTCGTAGTATCTATCTAAAGGAGAATTACGATGTACTTTTATTGTTTTACTGAATTCACATTATTTTTGATTTGTGAGCATGTATATTTATTTGCAGTTATTCCTCTTCATTCGCATGCTTTGTCTGTTACCGTGTTCAATGGATTGAACTTCTCTGAATGGCATGAACAAGTACAGTTCCACTTAGGTGTAATGGATCTTGACTTAGCTCTACTGAATGACAAACCTACTGCCATTACTGATAAGATCAGTGAGGATAAGAAGTCTTTTCATAAATCATGGGAACGCTCTAACAGATTAAGCCTTATGTTCATACGAATAACTGTTGCTAACAACATTAAGAGTACTATTCCACAAACAGAAAGTACCAGGGAATACCTGAAGTTTGTGGAAGAACGTTTTCGTTTTGCTGATAAGTCTCTCGCTAGTACACTAATGGCTAAACTCATGACCATGAAGTTTGATGGGTCGTGTAATATGCAACATCATATCATAGAGATGACTAACATTGCAACAAAACTTTCGACCTAAGGGATGAAAGTGGATGACACCTTCTTGATTCAGTTTATTCTGAACTCGTTGCCTCTTGAGTATGGACCATTCCAAATGACTATAACACTATTAAGGATAAGTGGGATGTTAGTGAATTTTCCAATATGCTTACTCAAGAGGAGTTAAGACTTAAGAATTAAGGAGGTCATTCCATTAACTGCTAATAAAGGACTTAAAGTGAAGGCCAAACAGTTTAAGAATTTTTTTTTAAAAAAGGCACCTACTAAAGTTCCATAGAATACTAATAAGGAACTCAAGGCTAATGTGTGTTGTTTCTGTAGAAAGGAAGGCCACCTTCACTAAATCAAAGTTCTGCTTATTTGTGGCATAAACGTTTGGGTCATGTATCCAAAGAACGATTAAAAAGATTAGTAAAGAATAAAATTCTTCTGAATTTGAATTTTGCTGATCTTGATATATGATTGGATTGCATTAATGGAAAGCAAACCAAGCATACCAAGAAAGGTGCCACAAGAAGCACTCAATTTCTTATAATTATACACACTGATATTTGCGGACCTTTTGATGTTCCATCTTTTGGTGGAGAAAAATATTTTATCACATTTATCGATGATTTTTCACGTTATTGATTTATCTATTTGTTAGAAAGAAAAATATCAAGCAGCGGACGCTCTCAAAGTGTACATTAATGAAATTGAAAGACAATAGATAAAAAAGTAAAAATCATTAGGTCAGATAGATGTGGTGAATATTATGGAAAGTATAACGAATCAGGACAATGTCCATGTCCATTTGCAAAATTCCTTGAAGAACATGGCATATGTGCACATTATACTATGCTAGGAACACCTCAACAAAATGTTGTTGCAGAAAGGCGTAATCGAACACTTATGGATATAGTTAGGAGTATGATGAGTAATTCCTCATTACCCAAATCATCGTGGATGTATGCTCTTAAAACCGTTGTATATTTATTAAACAGGATTCCTAGTAAGACAGTTCCAAAGACCCTTTTTGTATATTAAGATACCTGCATGTTTGGGATTGTCAAACAGAAGCTAGAGTTTATAATCCACATGAAAAGAAATTAGATTCTCGAACGGTAAGTGGTTACTTTATTGGTTATCCAGAGAAATCTAAAGGGTATAGGTTTTACCATCCAAATCATAATTCGAGAATTGTTGAAATCGGTAATGCAAAATTCATTGAGAATGGTGAAGTTAGTGGGAGTGTTGAACGACAAAGTCTGGAAATTAGTGAGGTGAGGGTAAAAATTCCATTGCACATAAATGTACCTACTTCCACACCAATAACAAATGTTGTTCCTTTTGTTGACGAACACTTTACCAATGTTGAACAATATTTGGGTGAAACACTTCAAGAAGGAACTAACTTACAAATATCTGACGCAAATGAATCACAAATAGTGCCATTAAGAAAATCTCAAAGAGAAAGAAAATCGGCCATTTCCGATGATTATGTGATTTATTTACAAGAGTCAGATTTTGACATTAGAATTAATAAAGATTCGGTTTCATTTTCACAGGCCATAGAAAGCACTGAGTCTGATAAATGGATTAATGTCATGAATGAAGAGTTAAAATTCATGGAACACAACAAAGTCTGGGATCATGTTCAATTACCAGAAAGTTTTAAAAGAATCGGATATAGATGGGTCTTTAAGACTAAACGCAATTCTAATGGTAATATTAAACGATATAAAGTCAGAATTGTTGCCAAGGGATACACTAAAAAAAAAAAGAGGCATTGATTATAAAGAGACATTTTCACCAGTCTCAAAGAAAGACTCATTAAGAATTATTTTGGTTTTGGTAGCTCATTATGATTTAGAGGTACATCAAATGGATGTGAAAACTGTCTTTCTTAATGGAGACCTCGAGGAGGATGTTTATATGGACCAAAAGGCTATATCGAAAGAGTTCTAGAGAGATTTAACATGAACAATTGTTCAGCAAGAATAGTTCCTATTAAAAAAAAAAAATTGGGACAATTTTAATCTCATGTAATGCCTAAAGAATGATGTAGAACGAAAAGAAATGAAATCAATTCCTTCATCTTCTATTGTTGGAAGTTTGATATATGTTCAAACTTGCACAAGACCGAATATTAGTTTTGCAGTCGAAATGCTAGAAAGATATCAAAGTAATCCTGGAATTGATCACTGAAAAACTGCAAAGAAAGTTGTGGCACGTTATGAAGTCACAATTCATGCATTATGGTTGCAAAACTTTATTTCAGGACTTGGGGTTGTCAACACCATTACCAAGGCGCTGAAAATTTATTGTGATAATGCTGCAACAGTATTCTTCTCCAAGAACGATAAGTACTCCAAATGTGTCAAACATATGAAATTAAATTACTTTACTGTCAAGGAAGAAGTTCAGAAACAAAAAGTGTTACTTGAAAATATTAGAACTGATCTCATGATTGTAGATCCGTTAACAAAGGCTTACAACCAAAGACATTTAAAGAACATGTTCAAAGAATGGGTCTTGGTTGTACTTATGATTGATGCATTTATAATGTTTTTACACTCTGAGCTCAAATTATGTGTTTCTGATATATATTAATGAATTTCTTGTTTCTTATAATGGTGTACACATTATTGTTTTGAGATATTACAAGATAAGTCTCTATGAGACATTATTGTGGACCATAATGTTAAATGTTTTATAGCTTATGAACGTAGTATGATAAGTTGCTAATGTAGTAGTATATGGAAGGAAGTATGTAGCTTAAAATTATGTACAACCGCCATAACTCGCATTAGTAGTTTGTTATATTGTGGTATGTATGATGGACATTATAGAAGAGATTTATTGTATGCGCAACTAATGTTTATTAAATATTAATATTATATATATTTATTGGGCCAAGTGGGAGAATGTAAGAATTATTATTAATTATTTCTTACTTATGACCCAAGTTTACTTGTAATCCAAGTAATACCATAAATAATATTTAATAAGGAATAGATCTTGTCCGTACATTGGTTACTTGATGGACGTACCAGATTAAGTCATAACCTCTATAAATTGGTCCTCCCTCCACCCATTAGGGTTACCACATATTCTCTACATTAATTCCATCGTTGACGGTTGTGGTAATATAAAGTTAGGGCAAGGAGGTAGAAACCAATTTACTACTAACGCTTCCACTTCTCTTTGTGATGATGTCTTCCACATCAGGTATGTGCCCCTAACGATCTCTATGTAACATTATCGTATTCAAGATCCTGATATTATGTTATTAAAATATTTAATCTTACAGTTTCCGTGTGGCAGCATCCCAGAAATCAACTCCCATTTCTCCCCAATATGTTCCAACTTTCAAGTCAATATGCATCTTGAGAGCATCTCCTTGCTTGTAATTATCAAATCACAAAATCAACAACATTAGTCCAAGTCAAAAAGACAACTAATGGGAAAAAACAGTTCCATCTTTAGACAAGCAATGCTATCAAAAGCAAAGAGCGCAAAAAGGCTTGAAGATTTGTTGGGGCTTTAAGCAAAGAGAAAATAAAATGCGAGCTTTATTGAGAAAAAGGCACAAATGGAGAAAACATACAAATATATGAACAAAGAAATTGGTTGTTTTTACTATAAAGTGATCAAATATCAATAGTTTAGCGTCTTCGCCTCTTCAATATGTCTTAGTGCCTAAATGAAGACACTGAAGCACACATAAAGGGAGTCAAAGCACTCAACGCCTCACTTCAGGACTTAAGCGCGCCTTTGCTAACACTAGACAAGAGAGCAAGTTTAAGTGTATACTTGAGACACCAGAACAATAGTCGGAACCAAGAAAACAGCTATGCAAGGAGACGGTTTATGAAGAAGGTAAGCATAACTTCTAAGAAGCATAATAACAATCAAGGTCTTCCCAGAACCAGTCTCCAAGTAAACAATTGTGTTCTGCTTCAATGCAGCCTCCAAGGCTTCCAACTGATAACTACACAACAAAATCAACACATACATTACAGAAGTTCAATTTTTTTCGAATAAAAATTCTTTTTTCCAATCAATGTCGATTAGCTCGCGCCATCGACATGTTATCTACAAAATCATTGGATCAAACATATATAATGAAACAAAAAACACTCCAAGAAAATGACAACCAAGTGATCATACATAAAAGCAGCCTATTTGTCTATCAAAAGAAGTTTACAATCAAACTAGGAGAAAAAAATGCATAAAAGAGTGATCTTTATGAAAAAGGAAAAGGTTTGATACACCCTTTCAACTTTGCGAATTAGAACTGATATGCCACTTTTTAAAAAAACAACAACATATATATATATATATCCTTTTCGACTAATAAAAGTAAAAAATATCATTTTAACTTTTTTTGATTAGTCATTAAACTAAAGAAGACAAAAAATAAATAAATCATGTGTGATAAAGATGAAGTATACTCCTAAACTTTGCAAGAATGGTCTAACACACATTGGATTATAAAAAATTAAATTTCAAGAAAATCAATTCTTTCACTTCCGTCAACCGAAAAAAGAGAGTATATGTAGACCATTTGTGTAACGTTTAGGAATATATATGAGTGATTTTTTTAACGACAGATATATCAACTCGATATCGCCAAGTTGAAGGTATATCATTGAAGACACCAACAAGCAACAAAGATGAAACAAAAAATATAAAAAAATGCATAAAAAAGTAATCTTTATAACAAAGAAACCTCACTAGCTAGAGTTGAATTGCAAAAAACTGCGTTTGCCAATTTCTTTCGAGTGTTTAGTGAAGAAAAAAGAGTGAGACAGAGGACTATTATATAGCAATGAAAAAATAAACCCCCCAAACCCCACCTACCCCAATATGATAACTAATATATACATTTATTATTTTTTTCCTATATTACCCTTGAGAATATATTTAATACCAATTGATTTTCTTCTTCAACATATGGAAATTGTGATAATGAGAAGGGTATTTATGTCATTTTGACTATATGAGTTCTACTATCAAGAATAAAAACAATATAAATTTATTAAATATTTTTAAAATTTCAAAACAAAATTGTCCACTAGCCAAAAACCAAATTTAAATTTAATTTATGTGACTGATTTTTTTTATCTTGACTTCTTCATAAATGTATATAATATAAATGTTTCAAGATTGTAATTTGAGGAAAGTCAGTTATTAGTATTCTGTAAAAAAATAAATTAAAAAGATGGACTGCATATTGTATATTGTATTACTTATAAGGAATTTATTTAATTTAAATAGTTTTGCTCAAAGATAACAAAGATTATCATAATCTAGTCATTACATATTTATAATTTAAATAATAAAGTAATTTTATTTACTCGTGTCAATATTTTCACACATGCCAAATTTTTTGTCTCTCTTTAAACCTCGAAAAATTAACCACTTTCTAAAAAATGTAAGTAAAAGTTTAATTTCTTAAAAATATTAAATTTGAAAACATCATTTGAAAAAAAAAATTATATATAAAATATTCGAGACCACAAAATTTATTATGTGTCCTTAAAAAATTTAATTCTCTCATTATATTTGAGATTATAAATTACTTTTTCTCTTAAGATAAAATAGATATATCTAAAAATATAAGTTAATTGTTAAGCAACAAAAATTGAGTTAACTGAAAATACCATAATTCACAAATCAAAGAACATAAAAGTATAATACCGTTATGACGTGATACATATAATACATATAATATAATTTATTTGCCAAACTCAGCTGCTTTTTTTTTTCATTAAATATAAGACAAATGCATAAATTAAATACACTTTTGTTACAAAAATAGAATAAATAATAGTAGAATTTTCACTTGTGATGTTGATTTCGGTAGGTACGTAGTTGTTTCCTTATCCCTGCACGAAAAAGTAGGGCCAAAAATAAAATTTCATATATAATGTTGGATGGATTATGAATTTGATCAAACTTAGTAACTTCTATTTAAAGTTTGAATTTATAATAAAATGTTTATTAAATATGTATAAATTATTAATTTATAATTGAGCAATTTAAAAAGAATTAGAATTTCAAGCAAATCAACTTCAACTTCTGATTTAGCCTCTGCTGACTCAATAATTTATTTATTTTTTAAAATTTTGATTTCCCACCGACGTATGGTACCCATATTGAAGTCCAACCGAATCTAAATTCGTGCCAAAAATCCTACATTAAAAAGTAAAATACTTCCTAACAAAAGCGACTTCGTATCAACAATAAAATTGTTATACAAGTATTAGTCAACTAGAAAGAATGCTTAATTCATTTAATTTGTTGATTGATTTCTCTAGATAGATCATATATGAACAAGAAAATTATATATATTGGTTGGTATAGTTTAGTCATTTCCAAAAATACTTAATTGCAATAAAAATGGAAGAGTGTCATTTACTAAAATATCAAACTATATCAAAGTAATTTTTAAAAGTCATAATTATATATTCTATGAATATATATAATTAATTGGAAACTAAAAATTGTACAAATTATAATTATTGATTTACCACACTACTAAATATGAAGAGTTTTTTTTTAAAAAAAACCACGCCCCACATAATCACAAAATTGCTTCAAATGAAATACTTGAAATGAAAAAAATTACTAGTACGCATGTTAACGGTGTGTTGTCTGATACGTGTTAACTCTCACTTATAGAATAAGAGAAAATATAATCATTTGCTTTTGAATATTTAGATGTTCATATCAAGTAGTTTTAATCCGCTAATACAAATGGATTCTAGTTTATATGTATGTGCATAAGAATTTTTTTGAAGCTATCAAATTCAAATGTACAATCAATATTGCCAACAATCTTAAAATGTTGAAATTATCGCGTTTAAATTCTGAACCACCTCAAATGTAAGATATGTACCTAGAGTGCATAGTCAGCCACATACTAACTTTTAGAATAAAATCAATGGTTTTTGTTTACCTGAGACTTTTGATGACATTCTTATTTTGTTAGACATTCTGAAGTTCAAAAAATCTGTTGATACGTTTATAGCTGGTGCTTGTATTGGAAGAGCTTCATGTTCATCAGTGATACGACTGCTCTGATAGAGGCGTAAGTACCACCACCATGTTGTGGTTACAATCGTAAAAACAAAGACAAATTTGAGAGCTACCTTAATTGTAATGTGGAAAACCAACTCCATGATAGTAGTAATTTATAAAGTGTAAAATAAAATGTTATATCAACACTCAATTCTTTTTTTACTACATATGAGTTAGGATTTTGTAAGATCTCCTACTTCCAAAAATATATATGACAAGTCATATGCTAGAGACATTTTTATGTATTAATGTTTTACATTCACACGCCATGGATGACATTACTTAATGCACTCATCATATTACATCATATTGTATATATCATGCCAAATCAAATTGGGAATGTTGAAGAATCCGACCCGAACCAAATCAAATTGGTAATGTAATGAATAAATATAAGCAGTCAATCACAAACCCTAAAAATCAAATTGAGTGTTTCAATGGTGCAGAAAAGGAAAAATTATGGAAGATTACCAAATAATTTTGCTTCTAAGAAACAAAAGAAGAAATAAAAGGCCAAGAAAGTCGTTGATCGCGTATTTTAATCTTACTTTCTTAATTTTTGTTCTTGCTTGCTATAGCGTTTTCGGAAATTTTCCTAAGGATAATATATGTTCGAAAAATAAAAATATAGTATCAAAATTTAAACTCCTAACTGCTAAGTCAATCTTTAGTCATTTGTTCATGGATTCAAATTTTGTATATGTCAATAAAAGATTACCTTATATATGTATAAAGTATAATTTTTTGTTGGGGAGGTTCGGGTGAACACCTGGTTTCATTGTTGCTTACTTGGTACCACTTCAATTGCTAAGTATCTCATATTCAATTCTATTATTTGTTAGTAAATACTCGTTTTGTCTTTTCATTGAAATGTTGAATACTTTATAAAAATTGTTTGACCACTCTTTCTTGTTCTATCTAGGCCACGATTCACTTTTCAGAGGAAATACCTGTTGAAATCCTCTGCAAATTACTTGTGCGGTCTCTTGTTCGATTCAAATGTGTTTCCAAATTTTGTACAACATTGATATATGATCCTTACTTTGTAAGGAAGCATCTCAATCATGTCAAGAATGACGAAGAATCCCAAAAGTTTCTTATCAACCAATGTTGCCCTAAGGATAATTAATAGATATTTCATATATTGTTGTCCTTTTTCGCCGGTTCAATTGGTTGAGGATGTAGAAAAGCTTAAACTTGATTGACCTTCAATCCCTAAACCAAGGTGTTGCACAATACATTGCTGTTATGATGACTTAGCTGTTATACAGGTTTCTGATAATGATCGCGTCATATTTTTGCTGTGGAACCCTTCCATAAGAGAATCAATAGTACGATCTAGGATATCCCCAGGATGGAATGTTTTCTCATTTTGGTTTGAGCTATGACTCAACCAATGATGAGTATAAGATCCTTCATATGCCCGGGAACCAAGGTAATTTCAAATATCCTAATGAAATTCTCGCGTTGAAAAGTGGCTTATGGAGAAGGATTGATAAACATCCTCTTGGCAATTTATACATGCAGTATTTGTCATTTATTCATGCGGCATTTCATTGGATTGCTGTTTCAAGAAATTATTTTGTGGTGGTTTCGTTTAGTATTTCAAATGAAGTGTATAGAGAGATATTCTTGTTAGAGGAAATATTAAGCTTGAGGCCAAACTCCGGCGGTATTGGCCTTTCTGTGTTGGGAGGAATTCTTTGTGCTCATTCTAATTATGTTCTTATGGGGAAGACTACTTTTAAGGTATGGTATTGAGAGAGTATGGTGTCAAGAAATCTTGGATCATTGTTAACTATAGTAAAAGATACTTGTCTTTTTAATGCCTCACCAAAATATAGGTTTGCAGATGGTGAAGTGCTATTCAGGTGCATTGATTTTGAATCTAGAGGGCACACATTTAGGAATGTCAATGGACCATTTAAGTCATGGCCTCGATGTGATACCATTCAGAGTGGACATATGCTTTTACAAAAAATTTGATTTCTCCAAAATCAGTTACTTACTAGTTTCTTATGTATGATGGAAACTTTTTCTTTTTATTTTTATTTTTATCAGTTGCCATATTTTAACCTTTACTCTTATTAATTTATCTATTGCTCATTCACCAGTTTCAAGAGTATTACTAAAACTGTTAGCTTGTTTATAATTTCACTAGATGTAGAATCTATGTTATGCTTCTTTGCCTTTGACCAAAAATGCACTAATTTTGGAGATCAACTATACATCTCATCAAATTTTTAAAGAATTCGAGCAACTTAGATTTGAAGCAGTAAAATCGTTTATATCACTTTTTTAGAAACGGTTTTATTTTTGATAGTCAAACGATACAAATTTTGACTAGCATTTTACGATATATTTTTTTGTCATATTGATATGCAAAAATTAGAAATTTATAGTACTTTTCATATATTCTTTAAACATCAAAATTTTTATTTTAAAATATCAAATTAGAATAATTTAATTTAACTTTGAAAATTAGTCAAATTGACTTTTGAAAAAAACAACATGGCAAACAAAAGAATACGTCATTTGCTAATCAAATTCCTGAAAATAAAAGGAACAATTATTTTAGACTAAGGATTAAGGAACAATTATTATTATTTAATTATTCTTATAATATTAACTCCTAAAATATTTAGGATTAGGACTTTAAAATATATGGTAAGTATAAACCAAATCAAATTTGGAATGTTGATGAATTAATATAAGCACTCAATCATAAGCTCTAAAAAAATCAAATTAAGTAATACAATGGCACAAAAATGGAAGAATGATGAAAAATTAGCAGATAATTATGATTTAAGAAACACAAAATTGTTGATGTGTTCTCTTCTCTATTGTCCTCCTTAACCAACAAATTCGTTCACCTCTCAATTGATCACATGGACGTGGACGTCGATGATCCGGTATTTTAATCTTTCTTCCTTACTTATTTGTTCTGGCTTACTATAGTGGATTCAGAATTTTCACTAAGGAGAGATTCGAAAAACAAAAATATAGTCTTGAAATTTGAATCCTTAATTATTGAGTCAACCTCTAGTTGGATACTTTATGAAATTTGTCTGACCATTCTTTCTTATTCTATTTAGGCCACGGTTCACATTCCAGAGGAAGTACTTGTCAAAATCCTCAGCAGGTTACCTATACGGTCTCTTGTTCAATGCAAATGTGTTTCCAAATCTTGGACAATATTAATATCCAATCCTTACTTTATAGAGAAGCATCTCATGAATCGTGTCAAGAATGACCAAGATTCCCAATAAAGCATCCCATGAATCCAACCCGAACCAAATCAAATTGGGAATCACAAGAATTTATATGATTTTATTTTTTATCTCTAAAATCACTTATGTATTAATAGTTTTTATGTATAATACGGAGGAACATTTTATTTATTTGATATTATTTTTTAGGGAAAAGAGCCTGATATATCCCTCAACTTTATCATTTAGAACTGATATACCCCTCATTATGAAAGTGGCTCATCTATGTCACTATTGCTATACAAATTGCTCACATATACCCTAATTTTTTCACTTCCGTTAAGGGTATATGTGAGCTCATTTTGTAATGGTAGGAGTATATGTGAGCCGTTGTATAACGGTAAGGGTATATATGAACCACTTTTATAACGAGGACATATATCAACTCCAAATGGCAAAGTTGAGGGGTATATCAGACCCTTTATTATGAATAATTTATAGATCCCTCCATGTATTGTAGAGATGGATAAAATATCGAATAAAAATGAAACTTCATAAATAACGTTACTTTAACATTAATGCAAAATCAAATAATTAAGCCAAGGGATTGTTGGGCCTTTTTATTTATTTAAGTTGCAAAGTTTGTAAAACAAAAATAATTTGAATACGATAGAATTTTTTTTTGAATAAGATTAAAAAAAAAAAAAATCTTTGATTGCAATTTTATAACATTTGAATACTTAGAAAAAAGTTTTTGGCAACACTTTCTTGTCCTATTTTACGCCTTGCAAATTCACTTTCATGAAGACATATTTGTGGACATTATTATTAGGTTACATGTGCAGTCTCTTCTTCAATTCAAACGAAATTAAAATTTTGGAAAGTATTGATCGCTGAATCATATTTTAGACACATATTTTTGTTATAGAGTTTCTCAACGGAAAACAATTGTACAATTTTCATTCCAAAATTTCCAAAGGAGGGATTTTGTTGTTTGGAATTGAGCTTTGACTCAACTAGCGGTGACTATAAGATTCTCAAGATTTCCTAGAATGAAAATTATTGCCGCAAAGCTTATTGTGAATACCACTAGGATGATAATCAACTTTTCTTAATGAATCACTTTTCAGTGGGAGAATTTCACCAGATAGTTTATGTCCATCATATTCATTCCGAGGAATTTAAAGAATCCTATAGTCATTGCTATTTTGAGTTAAAACTCAATGCCAAACAAAAAGAATCCCTCAACTGGAAAATTTGGAGTGAGAAGTACAATTGATTCCCATATGAAGGGATTCCAAAGTAAAAATATATGGTGCTCAACAATATTTCATAAACCCTAATGATAACAAGTCATCGCAATAACAATAGACTACGCAATATGTTGTTCAAAATTTAAAGAAAAATTTAGTTTTCATACATCTTTAACTAGTCAAACCGGTGATAAAAGTTAATAATATATGAAATATATAGCTTACCGAGTGTGTAGATGGTAAAAGAATGTTTTAAAAAAAAAATCATTTTGATGTGATTGAGATGTTTCATCCAAAAATACAGTTTATCTAATCAATGTATTCCAAAAGTTTGAAACACAATTGAACCGAAAAAGAGACTGCACAAATAATCTGCTGAGAATTTCGTAAGTATATCCTATTAAAAGTGAACTTTCATGGCCTAGATAGTAGGGCTGTTCAAAATCGAACCGAAATCGATAACCCGAACTGAAAAAAAACTATTGGTTCATCAATATTGGTTATTGGTTTAGCTGTCTTGATAACGGTTTTGAATTTTTTTTTCCTTATCGGGTTATCGGTTCTTAACGGTTTGATGTTGTTTCTTAACTGGTTAACCGATAACCCGATAGTAAATCAAATAATTATATTTATATCATTTTGTATATAAAACCCTTGAGATAGAGTTTGATTTCCCACTTGTATTTCTAGTTGTCTCAAACACTTGGTTATTCTACAATGTAAAAATATTTGCTTTTGAGCAAGATGTAACTTGTGAACTCGTGTGCATGGTTCATTTGGTTTGTCACCTTATTTCTAAAGTGATTTTCAATTTTTTTTTTGTGTCAAATCTTAACGGTTAAACCGATAACCGAACCGATAACGATCAAAACCGATAAGCCAATACCTTAATGGTTCAATAATGGTTTAGCATCTCTACAAATCGTTAACCAATAAGCAAAACCGATAAACTTCAAAACCGAATCTAACCGACCGATATGCAACCCTACTAGATAGGATAAGAAAGTTCTATCAAACACTTATTTTCAAAGAAAAATCAAATTTTATACAATTTCAATCAAGAGTTTAGAAAAAATGAAACTCGATTTTTTTTTTTTTTTTTTTTTATTTCTTCTATAAGACAAGTACTTTAAGCGTTTTTAATAATTTTATATTATAACCATCGAGGGAATTAAGAAGATTTGGTCCTTACAGAAAAAAGAGATGCAATTCAATAACCTTCGCGAGACGACAAGACACGAATAGAGAAAAAACAAAGTTTGATCAATAAATGAACATAAAATATAATTCTAACTAACAACAAAACCAACAAATATTGAACTCAATTAGTACACCATCTTTGTCAAGAAATTAAAACACATAGCAGAAAAAAACACATACCTTTGAAAATTTGATTTAAAAAAATACTAATTCTCCTTCATCCATTGGCTATTTATCATTTTTGGAGCTTTGATTTGAATTTTTGAATATTAGAATTAGCTTGTTTATAAGCTGATTTTGTTTATTTTTGGAAAAAATATAAATACACTTACCAATTTCATTCTATTTATGTTTTGGGAAAAATATATATACACTATCAATTAGATTCTATTTATTTTTGGAAAAACATAAATACATTACCAATAAGAGAAATTTTATAATCTACTCAAAATTTAAATTAGTACTTCCATTTGTCCCTAATTACTTGTCAACTTTTCTTTTTCTAGTTGTCCCTAATTACTTAACCATTTTGACAAATCAAGAAAGGACAAATTCTTTTTTACCTATTATGCCCTCACTTAATTACTTTATAAAAGGTAATTCTTCTTGAAAATCTTAAGTTCTTAATTCTTCCAATTCATAATTAATAAGGATAAAATGGTAATCTCACTATGACAATAATTATTTTCTTAATAGGTGTGTCAATTTAAAAGCGTACAAGTAATTAGGGATAGAGGGAGTATTATCCAATAAAAAAAACTAAATCTAGACTTATTCCTGAATATCTTCCTTAATTTTGGATCGTGTGTCACGTTTCGACATATATATTGGACCAAGTGTCATGTACCGACACACGTATATTGGATCGGGTGTCACATTCCGACACACTAACAGTTTGGGTGTGGGTTCCATGAGAGGACCACTTGTGATTATTATGTTCATGTTTACCTGTCATTGATATTGGGAAATTGGATGTTGTTCCTAGAATGATAACTAAACTATGTATTCCGTATATGTATGTTTACTGTGTTGTAATTGCTTGTATATATTGTGCTTATGGGAGTAGCCGCATGATTCTACTAGTACACCGTGGTTTCATGTACTGACACTATACTTGCTCTTTCTTTGTTGAGTATTGGGCATCTTTAGGCGGCTACTGACAGACCTCATGAGTTAGGAGATTATTGATCGCAACCGGATTTAAAGGTGAGTCAATTCTTTTAGGCTGCCATGGATCCTTCTTTGTTTAGTCCACTCTTTTCGGACTCATACTATCTATTTAGACTGTTATGTTTAGCTTTTGGGGTTGCACCCCCTTTTCTTAGACTTGTTGATTAAACAGAGTTTTGGTACAATGACTTTCAGTTTTAGGGGTTGAATATCCGCATTAGTTGTTTTGTTAGACCTTCGGAGTTTATGGGAACTCCGTATTTTATTTAGTCATTTAAACCTGCTTCAGTATCTTTAAATGCTTAGTTTTTGTTAAATTGCTAAGTTGGGTTGTAGTAATGGTTCTCCCACCGGAGGATTAGTGTGGGTGTCAATCACAGCGGTCTGGGTCGTGACATATTGTAGAAAAGTTTAGTGTAGTTAATTAGGATCAACACTTTAACGTATTTTGAGTTTTGATTATTTTTGAATTGTATTTCAAAAATTATTTAAATACGTAGTTTAAATTTATTTAGACATATCAAATTTTATAAAACTACTTAATTAGAAATAATATTAATAAAAAATATAAATTTATTCGCAAGTTATTCACCGTCATAATAGGAGCACAAGACTACAACATTAACGAGTGAGTACCCTCTTGGATTGTTGTTAATTAGGATCGTCACTTAATTATATAAATATTTAATTTAAATCTTTCTAAAATATAATAATTAATAATTATGCAATATTTCAACATTAATGTGTAACTCTCTTGGGTTGATGTAAATGAGGTTGAGACCCAATAATACTCATTGTTTTATCAAAGAAGAAATAACTAGTTTTAAAAAATCGATTCAACTTTAAGAGAAAATTAATTTGTAAGGGAGTCGTCACTTAATTTTTTAAAATAAATTAAGAAAACTTAAAGACTTTAAACAAAATTAAACCTAAAAGTTTAAAGAAAAAAGGATTTGGGGTTCTTATTTTACACTTCATGAAGATTTTTAAAGCAATTGAAGTGTCAGCTAATATGCAGTTATTGTACAACTTGAAAAATATTTTATTTGACTAACTTTAATAAATAATTAAGTAAAGAAGGATAATTTTAAAAAATCACTTGAATAAATAAAATGGTACACTTGAACAATTATCATAACTAAAAATGGTACATCTTTAAGGAATTTAATTAAATTAACCAGGTCTAATTCAAATAAACATTTAAAGAAGAAAATATCCAGGTCTAACAAAATGCCCAAAAAATGGACTATTGGCCCAAAATCCAGATGTTTGTCTGCCTGGGCTGGTTTTGGACCCTCAGCTGCTGCCACAGTTGTGCTTTGTCCCATGTATACCAGTGTATACAAGCACACTTTCTGCAAATTCTGTATATCGTATGTATACCGAATGTATACAGTCCCTTCTTCATGTATATTATATGTATAGTGATGTATACAATCCATTTTCCAGCTATCGAGACCTGTAATTCAACTCCTCTTTCACCGCACGGCAATTGATCTGGTTGACTCGAAAAGGAAGAAAGTCGGGTTTTGACTCAACCCAAAATAGCGAAACAACATATAATTAACAAAAAAAAATCGAAAGGACGAATGTGACCCTAAGGCTTAGCTACTAGAATTAAACTCGCATGAGTTAATATATAGGTCAATTTCAAAAAATCAAATCTCTCAGCATATAAAGAATCGGGAGAGGATATAGAATAAGCCATATATTATTCAGAGACTATTTGGGCCAAAATATTGATGCGAGCACTTTGAAAACAATACATAAGCAAATCAGTAGCGTTGATTTCACCGGATTCCGACAAACTTGAAAGCCAAAAATTACCAAGTTTTTTCCTTTTTCTATTTGTCTTTTTCTCTACCTCTGACACTCAATTTTGACCCTCCACAATTTATTTAATTTTCAAACAATTTGAAATGCTAATTATCTTTGAAAAATCCAAAAATATTTTCAAGCTTAGTTTTGTTATTATCAGAAAAAACAATTGTATATTTCTATATTTATATATATACGACTTCCAATTTTTATAAATACTTGAAAAATAATAATTAATTAAGTCAAGTAATTATTATTATTATTATAATGAGTTGGTTATTATAATAATTCTTGATTAGTTACTAATTCTTAATTCTTTGCACGAATTCTCTCGTTTGAGTCCCTATTGGACTCTTGCATATTCATTTTCGAGTCAAAGGGATGCTATGAGTTTTGACTTTAATTAAAAAGTGTATATACCATTACAAGTAAAGTGTGAATTACATGGGGGTTTTTTCTAGGGATTAGTATGAAAATTTGCAGGAAAATAAGTTTCTTGCGAATTTTCATACAAATTCCCAGGAAAATTCCCATGTAATTCACACTTCTTTTGTAGTGTATACAATTCACACATATCCATTAAAAATCTGTCTCTTTTTTCTTTAAAAAAGATACTAATGACTGGCCCACTTGAAATCAACATACATCATACGGTTCAATTGAAAATTATCTAAATTAATGTAAAACTAAAGATCAAATAATCGATATTGCAAACAACAAATATTTTTCTTACATAAAAACCAAATACATATCACATTAATTAATTACTAAAAAAACATACATATCGCGTATGAGCGAACTGCTTAATTGCAAAAACATCAAATTATAACACATTTATTAGTAGAATAAACCCAAAGATGTATATCTTTCACTTCCTTTGCTGCTTTCACAGATTGCTAATTTCCTTAACCCACCTGACACAAATTAAAATATTAATTAGTGCCCCTAGGTGTAATTAACAAAATAAAAAAAAATTATGCGTGTAATTGAGTTTTGATTGTCTTTCATTTCGAGGAATCTAAAGGATCCTATAGTCAGTGGCATAGCCACCCTCATATTAGACACTATTCGTATGAAAATTATACCGTATATACAAGTAAAATAATAAATAAAGTTAGACATTTGGAAGGATCTCATAATTTAATCATCCATGACTGTTTATGTCTCTAGCATAACCACTTGATGAAATATGAAGGGTAAATGGCCAATCATAATTTGAGTCAAATAAAGTAAGAAAATAAGGACAAAACTCTAATAGTAATTACCTGTGACAGTCTTGTTAGTTAGACGTCCTCAACTGATAAATTGATGGATGAATTTATGGGCGGTGCCGCCGTTGCCACTAATGTGCCGTTGCCATTACGGTGGCGGCGCCACCACCAAATAGCCATGCTCACAATAGTAGAGATCAACGCAATGTTGACAAGAAACTTTAAAGTAATGTGCATGTTCATGTTCATGATTATATATACCATATCTTTCTTAAAACTTAAACCTTCTTTAGTAAGTATTAATCTTGTAATTTTTACTGATATTAATACATACCCAATGCTTGGGTTTTATAGAGGCTATGGCCTATGTGAGATGATTACACATATAATATAATAATATAATATGGAAAAGTGCCCATGGGTAGTTAATCTTATGAGGACATTTTCGTAATTTGCACTTTTTAGACATAGATATGATGTCGAAGTAAAAACAAAAACTTTATTCGATTAGACATGTCTAGCCCAATCCTTTCGTTTTATAGTTAATTTTTCTATTACTTTTTTTAAAAAAAAATATTGTATTAAATGTCTAAACTTTATTAGATTAGACTTGTCTGATGTTGCCTTTTGACAATAGGCCTTCCCTGGAGTCCCCACTACAAGTTATATCTGATACTATGCTTTTGCAAAACAAGAGCCTAACCAAACCATCAGCACCTAAGCTCTAAACACCAGGTCAGAGTCCAGAGGCTCGAGAATTGCTTTACTATTCACAAAAAAGTCCCAGAAAATAGCACTACAAGCACCACCAAAAGAATCTAATATCTCCATCCATCAGGACTGTTTTTTCCCCAACACTTTAAGACACTATACTTTTGGCCACAAACCAGTATCAACCACTAAACTCACCCATCCGAACGTGGACACAAGGTTCTTGAAATCCTCAATAATATTGCATATCTGCCTCTGCAGATCAGGCGAGGCATGAAGAATGTGCTTGTGCAGGCTAGCCTTAACTGCAGATTGAGCATAGCATTCATCGTTTCCCAAGGCAGACCTCAAATCTGTTATTAGTCCTGGACACAGTCCAGGATATTTGAAATAAAGATGTGCTGTAACGACATAATCTAGAACTGCATCTCCTAGAAATTCTAACCTCTGCATAACCAGGTGATCATATCAGCAAAAAGGCACAAATACTATTGACTTTTTCGCGAGTTTAACATCACAAATATTAGTTGTTCACTTTTCCTACCTGAACGATGATAGGAAAAGGAATATTGAACTTAGAGTACGATGCAAAGAGAGTGAGACAGATAATAATTTATAGTCGAGAATAACCTGATAGCATCGTGGAATCTAAGGTAGCATGTAAGATCCGTGAGTAAGTGCTTCAACAAGCAGAGAAGGATCATGGAACTTGTAGTGTAGCAGGGATTCAAAGTACCGGACATTGACTAGCTTCTCAGCATTCAAGGGGAAGTGCCTTTGAATCGGTGCATCAACAAAATTGATGTCCATCCCTAGCCATTTCATTAATGATAAGGCGGCTACTTCCACGCCTGAGCTGAGGTAGGCACCTATTAGTGCCTCAACCACATCAGCTACTCTCTTACTTCTGATCTTCTGTTTTATCTTACTATACATTTTATCTGAAGACATCATGAACTTTTCGTTGAAGCTGTGAACTTGAGAACTATCACCAGGAATGAGCCATGCTTGAAGATTGAACGGTACATTACGGATAAATCCCTGTAATGAAAAGGTATTTATTAGAGATATGGAGTTGATACTACCCAAACTCCAAATGAACCCAACTAAAATATCGCCAAGGAATACCTACCGGTATTTTACGAGCACATCCAAGCTTGCACAGTGCAGCATTGGAAATGATTTTACACTTTTTAACGCAGAGAAGACCCTCATGATGATTTTCGTAAGTCTTGAACAGCTGTTTACTGACAGCATATTTGAGAAAAGCGTCTCCAAGTGTTTCAAGTGATTCTAAATGAAACTTCTCGACACATTTCCTTCTTGTCACTGCTTCCAAAACCTAAAATAATAAAACAAGAAGTAGGTTGTGAGAACACTAGCATACTGATGGAAACTCGAGCATGAGTGTATGTATGAAGTTCAAAGTTATGAGATAAGATCATAGCAGCACATACCTTAGCAGTTGGGATGAAAACGTTTAGTTTGCAGTCATCCAAAAGCATACTTTTCAAGTGTGAGGCCATAACCAAGGACTCAATCCGATGCATGATCGAAGGAACAAATGAATACGTATAAAGGGTAGAAATAGAGACAGGTGACATGATAACTAAACAAAGTTCAGGAGGCAACTCAATAGATGAATCAGTTGAATCTGCAAAGGAGGCCAAAGCTAAGTGATCATACGTAATTCGTAAACATTATAACAAAATGAGAACCAAATGATCAAACCTTTGGCCTTCTGAGTTCTGCTTTTCTGAAGGTAATTGTGCACTTTCGAAATACGTTTTCCCCTAAGAAGTGGTTCTTCAAAGCATAGTTTGATCCCTTGCCTGTAAACGGTGTATACCTTAATATCTTGAAACCAAAAGATTATATATGGAAATCAGAAGGTAATTGCACTAACCACTTTTTGTAGTATTCTCTGTATGTAATGGATTCTCCAGTTCTCATATTCAACAATGAGTTGCAATCCAAATTATCTAAAAAAACGGTAATGCAGTATATATTGCCATTATGAGGTGTAAAGACCAACGAATTCTCCAACACAGCTACATACCATCCCAGTTTTGGTGTTCACACTGTGTTTACGATTTTGTGTAGAACACCAATCCATATGCTTATCCCCAAGAATTTGAGACAGAAACAGCAAAGAATTCATACATTTCCAGTTTATTTCAGGGGATGTACCCACAGATGGGAGCAAAAGACAATCGGAAACTGCAGAACCAATAGGCGATTGACCTGCAGCCAAAGCGTCCTGCAGTTTACTCAGACCACGGTCAAGAAGAATTCTGAATACACTGACTTGAAACCTCTGACACCGTCGAATCTGAAGAGAAAGAGATAGATAGATAGATGGATAAAAAGTATCACGAATTATTTTTACATGTAACAAGTAAAGAGATGATAAAAGTCATCAAAACTATAGTCACCTCTTCAGAAGAAAGTGCAACTTTACTATATTACGTTGAACTTGCACGCGTCCCCTCCTATCAACTTCCAAGTCAAATGCCAATATTTCATCGTCACACTTGAGCCTTGTCCTAACAGCAAGTATAATCCCATGAACCTGGAAATCATCATAAGTTTCATGTTGCAACTCAACTAGGTAGCAGTAGTACACTGCTTCTGACTCATTTCCGAAATGACTAACCAATTCTGGTGGAAAGTATTTTGATTCTTCAACAGTATGGATTTGACATTCTGCACAATATAATAGGTTATACGTCAAGTACCTCAGTATAAGAAAACCACATTACATAAAATATATTAGAGCTACCCAATTCTTTGTTGATAGCTTCTTCCTCGACGATATCAGGAACAAGATTGTCAGTCAACACACCCACACGATGAAGTTCTTTACAAGCTTCCAAGCATGCAAGTTGCCTCAATATTTTAGTACTATTCCCCTAAACAGTAATAATTCTTTGCAATGGGCAACTTTTGGGAAGTTGTAGTGTGCAGGTTCTTGTTTCCTTGTCAATCACACACCTAGGATTCGGTTTAAAGTACCTACAATTGAATTGAATGTCTGTCGGTAATGCAGAACTAAAACGATACCAGATTCCTTAACACACATAGCCAAGAATATGCAGTACAAACCCGTCTGATGGTAGCCTTGAGCAATAGAAGTATAACAACGATACGCTAGAATTGAGGGTGACAATTGCTCCTTTGCTTTCGACTTTGTAGGAAGGCTCATCATACATTTCGTTCTCTAGAGGTGAACATGGAATAGAAGCATGACGTAATGATTCTTGCCGCATCATCTCCCCACTAGCCATAAAGTTTTGCATTCGAGTAAGGGTTGATTCATCTCCACTACGATTTGAGTCAAAATGAGAAATGATCAGTCCATAGATATAATGAAATCTTCCAAATATTGCACAAAATATACCTTTTGACCATCAGAAGAAAGTCGGAGTTCTGCATTCGAGCACGTCCACGAGATTGTGTATAGCTACAAACAGTAGCTGAGGGATCAAATCGAATAACAAGGTTGCAACTTTGAACATCCAACCCTTCTTCAAGAATAGATGTCGCGACAATAATGTTCACCTGCAGCATTTGCATGGATATATAACGGACTTCAAATCTTCAGAAACAATCCAAAAAGCAAAAATAAACCAAAAATGGACTTACCACACCCTTTCAAAATTCTTCAACAATTTTATTCTGTATTTTCCTACTCTGTGACTGAACCACAGAAGCATGTCCTGCTGTGTACTCTGTTCTCCAACCTCTTAGTTCCGGAAGCATCTCATTCAATAGAGATCGAAGAACAATGGCTGTAATAATTCTCTCAACAAATATGATACATCTCAAATCCTTCGGGTCCCTGTTGGATCAAAAACAAAAGTTTACATGAAGTGCCAACAAGTACGTAAAATGACTAATTAGTAGATTTAATATTCAACCGCTCTTACCTGTACTCGAGAAGATACTGTAGAAGACAATGGACATTCGATGATAAATATCCAGCATCCGTATTTTCCTGAATATCACCACCAATTGACCAATGTGGCCCTATTGTTTGCCGCGAAGAGAGAGTAAGTGAGAGAGACAGATAGCATAAAGAAATCGAAAACATGTAGAAAATGGATATTGCTAACTGTTATACCAGAAGGTAAGCAAGCCGAGAAAACCTTAGATGCATCCAAACTGAAATCTATAACGATTGTTTGAGCACATACATCTAACTCTCCCCACAAAAAGAAATCAGTTTCTTCCTGAGACAAAACCTCTGCTGCCTGATTCAAAACAAAGTCATGTTCGGAAAATTATCAAGGCTAAAGCGATTTTTTTTAAAACACCAGCAAGGAACAAACTTTACCTTGAAAGCCAGCCAAACACCCATCTCACTCAAACAAAATAAGAAAGCGGAATAAAGTTTTGATAGACGTCTTTTTGCAGATCCAGCACTCTTATAAGACAGATTTGATTTTGAAATCGAACATTCATGCTGCAACGATAAGAGAGGTTAAAACAACTAAAATTGGAAGAGCAAAAATGTTGAATTACTGTTTACCTTTTCTTTCAACCTTTCCAGGTCATGAGCTAAACTTTTAGACAATGTGGAAGGAATATCTACATGTTTATATATCTTCAGCTTCGGATTTGAGAACGGGATATACTCTGCTAAAACAGCTTCACTGCCACATGTGCATACCTTCATTTGCAAAGGGAGATCACAATTAGACGAATCGAATATATATATATATATATATATATATATATATATCTAAATATGTGTTTATTTCTTTCTTCTTATACAAAAGATATGACAACAAGAAAATAAGTGCAACTCTGAGGGAACCTTAGAATGCATAAGATTCTCGAGGTCATGAATCTTTCGCCAATAACTATCTGGCGTGCTAAGACCTGCACAAACATGAGAATTCACAGAAATGAGAAAACCAGTTACTTAACAGTATGATATAGTAACATCTCAAATTTCATCAACCTTTAGACTTAATAGGGGAAGCAGTCATCCTGAATACTCTTGGAAGTTGTGCACTCTCACGGGTTAATTGGCGATGATAAAATTCCTGGAATAACAACAATATCCAATCATCTAAGACAAGAATTTCTCAAGCACCATACTAAGTCATGATGCTCAGACAACAACGTACCATCATTATGCTTGCATAGGGGTGTTTGCCTCGTGTATTGTGGCACTCATCGAATATTACAACTTTAATCATATCTATCTGCAAAAAGTTGTGCCTCAAAGCGGAAAGTAGTATAGCCGGAGTCATAACAAGTACCTGAAAGACGAAACCTTGCTGTGATTACTTATGAAGCCTCGCCAAAAAAAGGATAGTAAGACAAACAATGATGACTCAAGCAACTATTAATAGTTTATCACTAAAGATAAAATATAGTCCATACACACCTCGTGGTCGTCCACTTGATGTTTCCATGTAGCAGCATCCCAGAAATCAACCCCCATTTCTCCCCAATATGTTCCGACTTCCAAGTCAGTATGCATCATAAGAGCATCTCCTTGCTTGTAATCACAAAATCGACAGCATTAGTACTAGGCAAATAGACAGCAACAAACTCAAAGCATCAGACAACTAATGGGAAAAAACAGTTCCATCTTTAGACAAAAACTCGAAGATTTGTTGGGGCTTTAAGCGCAATGAGCAGATAAAACATGAACTTTATTGAGAAAAGACAAATGGAGAAAACATACAAATATATGAACAAAGAAATCGATTGTTTTTACTATAAAGTGATCAAATATCAATAGTTTAGCGTCTTTGCCTCTTCAATATGTCTTAGAGCCTTAATGACGACACTGAAGCACACATAAAGGAAGTCAAAGCACTCAACGCCTCACTTCAAGACTTAAGCGCGCCTTTGCTAACAATAAACAAGAGAGAAAGTTTAAGTGTATACCTGAGACACCAGAACAACAGTTAGAAAACAGCTATGTAAGGAGATGGTTTTCGAAGAAGGTAAGCATAGCTTCTAAGAAGCATAATAGCAATCAAGGTTTTTCCAGAACCAGTCTCCAAGGCTTCCAACTGATAACTACATAACAAAATCAACACATACATTACAAAATTTCATTTTTTTCGAATAAAAATTCTTTTTTTTCAATCAATGTAAGATTCTAACCTTATTGCAAAAGGCAAAGGATCAGCAGAGAGTTGTTGGTTTCCACAGACGACATCATTTGCTCGCGCCATCGATATGCTATCTACATAATCATTGAACCAAACAAATACAAAGATGAAACAAAAAACTCTCCAAGAAAATGAAAAACAAGTGATCATACATAAAGAGAAGTTTACAAATCAAACTAAGAGAAGAAAAAAAACAAGATTTTGTAAGTAAATGCACATATAATCAACTATTTAACCCCACATGTAAACCCTAGTTTCAAAATGCATAAAAGAGTGATCTTTATGAAAAGGGAAAACGTCGGATATACCTCTCAACTTTGCGAGTTAGAGCTGATATACCACTCAGTTAAAAAAAATGACTCATATATATATCCTTTTCGACTAAAGAAAGTAAAAAAAACCATTTTAATTTTTTTTGATTAGTCATTAAATTAAATAAGACAAAAAAGAAAATTAATGTCTGAGAAGATCAAATATATTCATGGACTTTGCAAGAATGGTCTAACATACCTTGGATTATAAAAAAATAAATGTAAAATCAATTTTTCACTTCCGTTAGCCCAAAAAAGAGTATATATATATCTCGATATCACTAAGTTGAAGGTATATGAAGTCCTTTGAAGACATCAATAAACAACAAAGATTTAACCCCTCATGTAAACATACAATTAAAAAAAATGCATAAAAAAGTAATCTTTATATCAAAGAAACATAAAAATAATCAAGAAATCTCACTAGCTATAGTTGAACTGCAAAAAAAATTGTGTTTGCCAATTTTGTCGACTGTTTAGTGAAGAAAAAAGAGTGAGACAGAGGACTATTATATAGCACTGGAAAAAATACCCCCCCCCCCCCGGCACCCCAATATGAAAACTAACATATACATTTATTATTTTTGTCCTATATTACCCATGAGAATAAAATTTAAATATTTTAAAAAGTTCAAAATAAAATTGTCCTCTAGCTCAAAACCAAAAGAAGACAAAACTTTACTAATTAAATTTATTTGACTGATTTTTTATAGTTTCTTCATAAAAGTATATAATATAATTTTTTTCAAGTTTGTAATTAAAGGAAAGTAAGTTATATTATTCTGTAAAAAAAAAAGGAAGATGGATTGAATATTGTATTACTTATAAGGAATATTCTTAATTTAAATAATGTTGGTCAAAGATATCAAAGATTATCAATATCTAGTCATTACATATTTATAATTTAAATAACAAAAGCACCTTTATTTACACGCGTCAATTCTTGATTATTCAAGCAGACGAATACATCATTTGAAAAAAAACTTTACATATAAAATTTTCGAGACTATAAAATTTACCGTGCATCCTTAAAGAATTTAAACCTCTCATTGTATTCGAAATTATGAATTACTTTCTCTCAAGATAAATCAGATATATCCAAGGTTACAAATTACTATTCTCTCCATTTTATTTACTTGATTTATGTTAACGTGATATAATTCTTAAGAAATTTGCATTGCCGTTATTATAAAAACGTTAATCCAGAAAGGAAATAATCCAATAATTCCTTGGCAATATTAATGATTGTTAAGCAACAAAAAAACTGATTTAACTAAAATACAATAATCTACAAACCAAATTAAAGAACATAAGTTATAATATTGTTTTGACGTGATACATATATTAGAAATTATTTGCCAAAACTCAGCTGTTTTTTTTTTTCATTAAATATAAGACAAATACATAAATTAAATACACTTTATTACAAAACTAGAATAAATAATAGTAAAATTTTCACTTGTGATGTTGATATCCGTAGCTACAAAGATGTTTACTTGTCCCAGCACAAAAAAAAAAGGGCCAAAAGGAAAATTCAATATATAGTATTGGATTCGGTGGAATTTAGTAATTTCGGTTTAAATTTTGAATTTAAAATAAAACATAAATTTAATATATACAAATTTTTAATTTGGAATTCAACAACTTTACAAATCAACTTCAAATTATGATTTTGCCTCTAACTCAATAATTTATTTATTTTTAAAAATTATGATTTCTCATCTGACATTCGATATCCATATTGAATCTCGAATAAATCAAAATTCCACATTAAAGGATAAAACGCTCCCTAATAAAAGACGACTTTGTAACCCACAATAAAGTTGTTATACAAGTATTAGTCAAACAGAAGAATGCTTAATTCATTTAATTTGCTAATTGATTTCTCTTGATAGATTACATGTGAACACTGCCAAATTTTTCGATGACTATATTTCAACATAACATATTAAGCCAATATTATTTTATTTTTGGAGATAAAAGAAGTTATATATAAGTAGCTTCAACCAGAAAATCATATATATTGGTTAATACTAATAGTTTAGTCTTTTTTTAAAAAAAAAAAACTTAATAATACTTCTTACAATAAGTTTTTCTTTGCAATAAAAATCCAAGAGTGTCATTTACTAAAATATCAAATTATATCAAAGTAACTTTTAAAAGTCATAATTATCCTATAAGTATATATAAGTTTGAAAATTTGAAATTGAACAAATTATAACACTATCGATTTACCACACCATTAAATATGAAAATCAAGCTTAAAATGAAAAAATAGAAAATAACACGTCCCACATAATCACAAAATTGCTTCAAATGAAATACTTGGAATGAAAAGAATCAGTAGGCAAATATGAAGCACACTATCAATTAACGACGTCTTGCTTGCTAAGTGCTAACTCTCACTTATAGAATAAGAGAAAATATAATAATTCGCTTTTGAATATTTAGATGCTTATATCAACTAGTTTTAATCCATTTATTCAAACAAATTCTAATTTATAAGTACGTGCATAAAAATATTTTTTGAAGTTATCAGTCGATCAATATTGCAAACAATCTTAAAAAGTTGAAATTATCGCATTTAGTTTCTAAACCACCTCAGATATAAGATATGTACCTAGAGCACATGATTAGCCACATAACGACTTCTAGAATAAAACCAATGAGTTTTGCTTACCTAAGTATTTTGATGATATTCTTATTTTGTTAGACATTCTGAAGTTCAAAATCTGCTGATGCGTTTATAGTTGGTGTTGATATTGGAGGAGCTTCATGTTCATTGATGGTGATACGATTTCTCCGACATCGGCGTAAGCACCACCACCATGCTATGCTTATAGTAGTAGAAACAAAGACAAATTTGAGAGCTACCTTAATGGTAATGTGGACGATCAATTCCATGATAGTAGTAATTTATAAAGTGTAAAATAAAATGTTATATCGACACTCAATTCTTTTTTAGTACATATGAGTTAGGATTTTATAGGTTTTCCTACTTCCAAAAATATATATGACAAAGTCATATGATAAACATTTTTATGTGCCAATATTTGACATTCACACTCCATGGATGACATCGGTATATACACGTCATCTATATCATCCATTACATATTACAACCAGGCAGGTGATGGCCGACATGAGGGTAGCTTGGTAATTTTAATTACCATGGAATGACATTATTGGTCAGCAGAAATTTTATTGTTGGACTGCAGTATACTTTTGTTGAATGTTATGACTAAATTACCCATCATTTCTCAAATAGCTTTTGCCATCACCTCCTTCTTTTACTTTTTTTTTTCCCTTTCACTAACACGTGGTACTCTAAGAATTTTCTTGAAAAAGGAAATTATATTTTTATTGGATGATTACATAAAAAATATTATTCTAAATTATAATAGTTACTCTTAAAAATTATATCAATGTTGCATAAATTAGGTTTAAGGAAATAACATATATTATTTAAAATGCCATGAAAATAGTACAAATCACAATAATAAACATCTTAAAAATTTAAAAGATATATACAAATTTTAAGTGATTCTCAAAATTCTACCAATGCAACATAAATTGAAATAGATGGAGTAACATATATTACTCGAAAATTACATAAAAGATATGATATATCACAAACAAACTTAAAATATTTGATTGACTCAATAATTTATCAGTTTCATATAAATTGAGACAGACATAAAAAGTATTATAAATCATAACAATTAACAATTTTAAAATTTTAAAAACATAAAAAAAATTAAGTTGACTCTTGAATTCTATTAGTGTCATATAAATTGAAACATACTCAATAATCCATTTGCAGAAATGTTTCTTCTCCAAGTACTTGCAAAAATATCTAGAAAACACGCCCACTCAAATGTCATTTTCTTTATGTTTTGAAATGGGTCTATTTCTAAATTTCTAAAACAATTTTCATCATTTTTCATTAGTTTTCGATAACTATTTTTATTCTCCATCTTTAGATGTTTAAGTTTCAAAAATGGTGGCTGAAAATGGGAAAGAAGAAAAAGAAAAAAAATGAAAAAATCAAAATAACACAACGATTCCCTACATAAGGTGTCTAATATGAATATTGTTCAGTTAAAGTGTCCAAGTAAAATTTTGTATCAATTTTAAGGGGTCACCGATGGGTTAGGCCTATAATATATATAAAAAAGGTTTAAGTCATCTATGACCGTTTAAAATTATTAACATATTTCACTTGAACACCTCAACTTAGGCTTGTACCTATTGAACACTTTATTTATTCAAAAATCATTTCTATTAGACACAAAATGCTGACATGGCAAAAAAAGTGTGTTCACACACCTTGAACGCGTATAGCAATTAAAAATCTTTTTTTTTTTTATTTTTCAACTTATTTTTTAAAGAAATTATAAAAATAAAATGGAAAATCCCTGTCTTCTTCTTCACTGCACCACCCTCTAAACGACTGCCTCTCTTTCTCTAACCCTTTTTTATTCTTCTTTTGCTCTTTTTTTAAAGTTCCATTTTTTTGATAAAATTAATATAAATTGATTATTTTTTTCAGCAGAAGTCGTTATTCTTTATAAGATAATTATGGTTGTAAGTGATTATATATCCAAAATGGTGAGAAGCTTTGAAATGGCAGCAGATTTTGACGAAGAAGAAGAAGAGGGGCGGGAGCGGGGTAGGGGTGGGTTGATTGGAAATAATTTATTGTTTTTTTTAATTCTTTTTTTATCTAATTGCCACGTGTCATCATTTTATTGATCTATCTACTATGTATTTGAGTTTGAGACATATGCACTTCTGTCTTTCACTAGATTTTCATTTTGTATTTAATAGATATAAATTTGTTAAGATTAAAGTGTTCAATAGGTACTGACCTAAGTTAAGGAGCCAACTTGTGGAAAATGATTAATTCAAATTTTATTCGGTAGAAAATTATTTATTTATACATGATATAAATTATATATTAAATAAAAGAACTGAGGCTAAGTCATACAATTAAAAAAATGAGGTAACTAAAATGAATTTAATTCAAAAAATTTAAAATAAAATTACTTTTACATATGGTAAATCTCAATTTGGATAATTAGAGATTTTAATCTTAAAAGCTTAATATATGGTAAGATTTAACTTTTTTAGTGTTTATTTGAACCAAATCAAATTGGGAATGTTGAAGAATCTGACCCGAACCAAATCAAATTGGAAATGTATTGAATAAATATAACCAGTGAATCAAAAATCCTAGAAAATCAAATTGATGTGTTACAGTGGTGCAGAAAAGGAAGAATTATGGAAACTTACCAAATAGTTTTGCTTCGATGAAACACAAGAAGAAACAAACGGCCAAGAAACTCGTTGATCAGGTATTTTGACCTTACTTTCTTAGTATTTGTTTTGGTCTCTATAGTTCATTCAGAATTTCTACTAAGGATGTTTGAAAAATAAAAATATAGTAGTGAAATTTCTACCCCTAACTATTGAGTCAACCTCTCGTCTTGTGTTCATGGATTCAAAATTTGTATATGTCAATAAAAGATTTACCTTATATACATATAAAGTATAAGTTTTTGTTGAGGAGGTTCGGGTGAACACCTGATTTCATTGTTGCTTACTTGGTACCACAGTAAATTGCTAAGTATCTCATATTCAATTCTATTATTTGTTAGTAAATACTCGTTTTGTCTTTTTCGTTGAAATGTTGGATACTTTATAAAAATTGTCTGACCACTCTTTCTTGTTCTATCTAGGCCACAATTCACTTTCCAGAGGAAATACTTATCGAAATCCTCAGTAGATTACCTGTGCGGTCTTTTGTTCGATTCAAATGTGTTTCCAAATTTTGTACAACATTGATATCTAATCCTTACTTTATAAGGAAACATCTCAATCATGCCAAGAATGACAAAGATTCCCAAAAGCTTCTTATCAACCAATGTTGCCCTAAGGATAATAGATATTCCATATATTGTTGTTCTTTATCGCCGGTTCAATTGGTTGAGGATGTAGAAAAGCTTAAACTTGATTGCCCCTAGATCCCTAAACCAAGGTGTTGCATAATCCATTGTTGTTACGATGGCTTAGCTGTTATACAGGTTTGTTATAATGATCGCGCCATATTTTTGTTATGGAACCCCTCCATAAGAGAATCAATAGTACTTCCCGCTCTAGGAATCCCCAGGATGGAATGTTTTCTCATTTTGGTTTGGGTTATGACTCAATCAATGATGAGTATAAGATCTTTGATATGCCTGGGAACCAATGTAATTCCAAATATCCTAATGAAATTCTCGCGTTGAAAAGTGGCTTATGGAGAGGATTGATGAACATCCTCTTGGCAATTTATACATGCAGTATTTGCCATTTATTCATGCCGCATTTCATTGGATCGCTGTTTCAAGAAATTATTTTGTGGTGGTCTCATTTAGTATTTCAAATGAAGTGTACGGAGAGATATCCTTGTCAGAGAAAATATTAAGCTTGAGGCCAAGCTCCGATGGTATTGGCCTTTCTGTGTTGGGAGGATCATTCTAATTCTATTCTTATGGGGAAGACTACTTTTAAGGTATGGGTATTGAAAGAGCATGGTGTCAAGGAATCTTGGATGTCATTGTTAACTATAGTAAAAGATACTTGTCTTTTTAATACCTCACCGAAATATAGGTTTGCAAATGGTGAAGTGCTATTCAGGTGCATTGATTTTGAATCTAGAGGGCACACATTTAGCATGGTCAATGAACCATTTAAATCATGGCCTCGATGTGATACCATTCAGAGTGGACATGCTTTTACAGAAAGTTTGATTTCTCCAAAATCACTTACTTATTAGTTTTGTATGTATGACGATGGAGAAACATTTTAATTTTAATTTTTATCAGTTACCATGTTATAACCTTTACTCTTATTGTTTACATCTCTACTCTATTCAAATAGGACAAAACGTCACGGTGACTCGAAAAATGATCAATTAATTCAATGTTAAATAAATTTAAAGAATAAATGAATTTTAAAGGAGTCGCCACCTAATTTTAGGAAAAAATAGGAAACCAATTAAATAATCTACGAAACCCTTAGATTCTAGATAAGGGGTTCAAGTTATTCCCAAGGGAAGGTGTTAGGCACCCTTCAAAATCCACAAATGTGGGTCTCGACTGAATTCATTTTTCATATTGAGGAGGAGAATAAAATAAATATACACGTATAATAAACATGCAATATACACAAATAATAAAATAAAGACAATAATATAAGACACGACCTAAAGTTTGCCTAATATCAATATATACAAAATAATGAATAAATAATATAATTCGAACTTTGTTCAAATAACTCCAATGAGAAGCAGCTCCGTGTACGAATAAAAATAAATGAAATCAATAATAACTTAGAAATAAAAACATGTCTTATTAAAATGGGAGGCCTTTGAAAATCAACAGTAATTTCTTCATCGACCAATTTTAACATACAAAAAAATATATAAATTTAAACTAAATTTTCGTCTTTTAAAATGGGGAGGCCTCCAAAACCGACGGAGAGATTTTCTCATTGGCCATTTTGAACAAACAAAATATATGAACTTAAACTAAATTTTCATCTTTTACAATGTAAAAGCCTCCAAAATCGACGAAGAGATTTTCTCATTGGCCATTTATAACACTATAACATATAATATCATATAAACTCAATAACAAAATATGCAAAACAATAGCAACACCTACTGACTATCGAGATATGCTAATAACAATGTAACAAAACAATAATACTAACCAAATCTATTGTTATTCGCTGGAAATTCTTAGGAAAAAGAAGAAAAAAAATAAAATAAGATATGCTATCAATATAAAAAGCAAAAATAAATAAATAAATAAATTAAATGAGCAGGAAACATTTTAAAGCAAATGGAACATTAATATATCAACCAATTCTAACAAAAATAATCACTGAAGATATAAATATAATGACTAAAAAATCAAAATAAACAAGAGGCAACCCAGTAACATTGAATCAGATCAACTACATTTAGTATGAAAATAAGAACAAAACACTGTGAAATACGGGTTACCGGAGCTTGAAGCTGCTGGTTTGCTACTGTCACCATCTACTAAGTCTTTCACAAATTCTAGCAATTGAGTATCAGAAGTAACTTGAACTAATTCATTGTTATCTTCACAGTAAAATCCCTTCACATTTGTATACCCAAGGTCTTTAGTGTAGGAAAGAAACTCGACAAGACTAAAATGATCTTTATCTATGCCAACACCAAATACATCTACTTCTCGTTGGTAAGTAGGGTTAAGGTTTCCAACAACACACCCCCCATGATGAAAACAAGTTAAAATATAGCTGTCCATATCTCGAAAAGAATACCTCCAATAAAAGGAAATACCCAAAAAGCCCCTTACTTTACCAGCCAAAACCTATATTAAAAATGAAAATAAAGAAAGCGGAATCAACAACAATATACACCTTCTTGAAGAAAACAAAAACACAGGTAGAAAAGAAAATACACCATTACCTTCAATTTCTTCAATTTCTCCAATGTCGCACAGCCTGATACCTCGTCAATACAACCTTAAACCTGAAAAATGGCGACATAAAATACAACAATGGTTATTACTAACAACGAATTGAAGGAAAAACAAAGAAATACATGTGAAGAGAGGGAGATTTACCTAGGGTTTTCATCGGAGAAGAGAGTAAGTTTAGTCCCTTTCCCTTTTCTTTGTTTGAAATCAGCAAAATGGTTCCTTTTTTCCTTTAGTTTGGAAGAAAACTATGTGTAAAGAGGCTTAAAAGTTGACATCATATAATTGGTCAGTTACTCCTCGTAGACCGGTTGCATTGCACGCACCTATGGTCAACAGAAGTCTGTGCAAAAAGTGTTAAAGTGACACATGGGGACCCTATGTTAGGTGCTTAAAATGAAAATGCTTCAGTTTAGGTGTCTAAGTGAAAGATTGTGCCAAGTTTAGGGGGCCACCGATGGGTTCCCCCTTTATAATTTAAATAACAAAGCACCTTTATTTACACGTGTCAATTCTTGATTATTCAAACAAACGAATACATCATTTGAAAAAAAATTTACATATAAAATATTCGAGACAATAAAATTTATCGTGCGTCCTTAAGGAATTTAAACCTCTCATTGTATCCGAAATTATGAATTACTTTCTTTCAAGATAAATCAGATATATCCAAGGTTACAAATAACTATTCTCTTCATTTTATTTTACTTAATCTATGTTAATGTGATATAATTCTTAAGAAATTTACATTGTTGTTATTATAAAAACGTTAATCCATTCTATCATGGAAGGAATAATACAATAATTCCTTGGCAATATTACTGATTGTTAAGCAACAAAAAACTGATTTAACTAAAATACAATAATCTACGAACCAAATTAAATAACATAAGTTATAATATTGTTTTGACGTGATACATATATTATAAGTTATTTGCCAAAACTCAGCTGTTTTTTTTTTCATTAAATATAAGACAAATACATAAATTAAATACACTTTATTACAAAACTAGAATAAATAATAGTAAAATTTTCACTTGTGATGTTGATATCCGTAGCTACAAAGATGTTTACTTGTCCCAGCACAAAAAAAAAGGGCCAAAAGGAAAATTCAATATATAGTATTGGATTCGGTGGAATTTAGTAATTTCGGTTTAAATTTTGAATTTAAAATAAAACATAAATTTAATATATACAAATTTTTAATTTGGAATTCAACAACTTAACAAATCAACTTCAAATTATGATTTTGCCTCTAACTCAATAATTTATTTATTTTTAAAAATTATGATTTCTCATCTGACATTCGATATCCATATTGAATCTCGAATAAATCAAAATTCCACATTAAAGGATAAAACGCTCCCTAATAAAAGACGACTTTGTAACCCACAATAAAGTTGTTATACAAGTATTAGTCAAACAGAAGAATGCTTAATTCATTTAATTTGCTAATTGATTTCTCTTGATAGATCACATGTGAACACTGCCAAATTTTTCGATGACTATATTTCAACATAACTTATTAAGCCAATATTATTTTATTTTTGGAGATAAAAGAAGTTATATATAAGTAGCTTCAACAAGAAAATCATATATATTGGTTAATACTAATAGTTTAGTCTTTTTTTAAAAAAAAACAACTTAATAATACTTCTTACAATAAGTTTTTCTTTGCAATAAAAATCCAAGAGTGTCATTTACTAAAATATCAAATTATATCAAAGTAACTTTTAAAAGTCATAATTATCCTATAAGTATATATAAGTTTGAAAATTTGAAATTGAACAAATTATAACACTATCAATTTACCACACCATTAAATATGAAAATCAAGCTTAAAATGAAAAAATAGAAAAAAACACGTCCCACATAATCACAAAATTGCTTCAAATGAAATACTTGGAATGAAAAGAATCAGTAGGCAAATATGAAGCACACTATCAATTAACGACGTCTTGCTTGCTGAGTGCTAATTCTCACTTATAGAATAAGAGAAAATATAATAATTCGCTTTTGACTATTTAGATGCTTATATCAACTAGTTTTAATCCATTAATTCAAACAAATTCTAATTTATAAGTACGTGCATAAAAATATTTTTTGAAGTTATCAGTCGATCAATATTGCAAACAATCTTAAAAAGTTGAAATTATCGCATTTAAATTCTAAACCACCTCAGATATAAGATATGTACCTAGAGTACATGATTAGCCACATAACGACTTCTAGAATAAAACCAATGAGTTTTGCTTACCTAAGTATTTTGATGATATTCTTATTTTGTTAGACATTTTGAAGTTTAAAATCTGCTGATGCGTTTATAGTTGGTGTTGATATTGGAGGAGCTTCATGTTCATCGATAGAGATACGATTTCTCCGACATCGGCGTAAGCACCACCACCATGCTATGCTCATAGTAGTAGAAACAAAGACAAATTTGAGAGCTACCTTAATTGTAATGTGGACGATCAATTCCATGATAGTAGTAATTTATAAAGTGTAAAATAAAATGTTATATCGACACTCAATTCTTTTTTAGTACATATGAGTTAGGATTTTATAGGATTTCCTACTTCCAAAAATATATATGACAAGCCATATGGTAGACAATTTTTATGTATTAATATTTGACATTCACACCCCATGGATGACATCGGTTAATACTCGTCCTCTATATATATATATATATATATATATATATATATATATATATATATATATATATATATATAAGTGACAAATAGCTTTTTCCATCTTCTTCTTCTTTTACTTTTTTTTTCCTTTAATTTTTATGTATTAATATTTGACATTCACACTCCATGGACGACATCGGTTAATACTCGTCATCTATATATATATATATATATATAAGTGACAAATAGCTTTTGCCATCTTCTCCTTCTTTTACTTTTTTTTTCCCTTTCACTAACACGTGGTACTCTAAGAATTTTCTTGAAAAAGGAAATTATATTTTTATTGGATGATTACATAAAAAATATTATTCTAAATTATAATAATTACTCTTAAAAATTATATCAACGTTGCATAAATTAGGTTAAAAAAAATAACATATATTATTTAAAATGTCATGAAAATAGTACAAATCACAATAATAAACATCTTAACAATTTAAAAGATATATACAAATTTTAAGTGATTCTCAAAATACTACCAATGCAACATAAATTGAAATAGATGGAGTAACATACATTCCTCAAAAATTACATAAAAGATATGATAAATCACAAACAACTTAAAATATTTGATTGACCCTCAATAATTTATCAATGTCATATAAATTGAGACAGACATAAAAAGTATTATAAATCATAATAATTAACAACTTTAAAATTTAAAAAACATAAAAAAAAAAAAAAAAATTAAGTTGACTCTTGAATTCTATCAGTGCCATATAAATTGAAACATACACAATAACATATATTATTTAAAAGTTACGTAGAAAGTATTATTCCTTATGTTTCAATTTATGTGACACTTTTTTTTTTTAGAGTCAAACAATTTAAGTTTGACTGACAATTTGCGCATGGAGTCTTCAAATTTTTTGGAATGAAATTTATATATTTGTAAACTACGTAAAAAGTATTATAAGTCACAATAATTGATAAATCAAAATGTTTAAAAGATCTATGAAAAACTTACCGTAAAAAATAGATTTGTTTGAATCTCGAAATCTAAAAAGTACCATATAAAATGAGACGAAGAAAATATAAATTACAATAATTAACAACTTAAAATATCTAAAAATTATATTAAAAGTTTGAGAACTCTTAAAATTCTATTTATATCACATAATTAAAATAAAGAAATGATATGTATTGGGCCCGTGCTAGCACGGCCGCATGTTGTCTAGTTACATCTATAAGCTGCAATCATATAATACAGGTCTAACCCATCGGTGACCCTTTAAAGTTGGCACGAACTTTCAATTAGACACCTTAACTAGACGATGTTCATCTTATACACCTCATGTAGGATACCGTTGTGTCATTTTGACACTTTTTTTCTAATCAACAAAAATATATGATGTGTGTGTGTTACACTCGCGAATAACATGTAGCGTAACTAATTAAGCAACGACATTTGTCATTTGTGTCAAAAACAATTCTTAAACAATAAATTTTGAGTAAAAATAAAAAGCAATCAATCAATCAATGACATGGATTTTTGCCCAAATAATTTTTACAAAAAATTAAGACAGTAAATTCCCCCAGGACCCCACCCGCCCCACATTTTTCTTCTCCAAACACCTCAGTCCATTTGCAGAAATATCACACCCCCGCCCCCCCTCGGTACCTATCCATTTGTAGAAATGTTTCTTCTCCAAGTACTTGCAAAATATCTAGGAAACACGCCCACTCAAATGTCATTTTCATTTTGTTTTTACCTTAATTACCAGATTCGCAAAAAAATTAAATTTAACTCCTATGTAAATATTAAATTATTTTGGGAAAGAATCTCATGAATTAATTTACTAAGTAAATTTTGAAATGGGTCTTTTTCTAAATTTCTAAAACAATTTTCATCATTTTTCATCAGTTTTCGGTAACTATTTTTGTTCCCCATCTTTGGATGTTTAAGTTTCAAAAATGGTGGTTGAAAATGGGAAAAGAAAAAAAAATGAAAAAGTCAACTAAATAGGTTTTCACGCGCATGAGCGTATTACACTCACTAAGGCATGTAAGCAAAAAATGTCAAAATGAAACAAAGATTCTCTACATAAGGTGTCTAATATGAACATTGTCTAGTTAAGATGTTCAAGTGAAACTTTGTGTCAACTTTAAGGGGTCATCGATGAGTTAACCTTATAATATATATAAAAAAGGCTTAAGTCATCTACGGCCACTTAAAGTTGTCCACATATTTTACTTGAACACCTCAACTTGGGTTTGTATCTATTGATCACCTTATTTATTCAAAAATCATTCCGATTACACACAAAATACTGATATGGCAAAAAAGTGTGTTCCACACTCCTTGAGCTTGTATAGCAATTAAAAATCATATTTTTTTATTTTTTTTTATTTTTCAACTTATTTTTTAAAAAAATTATAAAAAATAAAATGGAAAATCCCTGTCTTCACTTCTTCACTGCACCACCCTCTAAACGTCTGCCTCTCTTTCTATAACCCATTTGTTTTCTTCTTTTGCATTTTTTTTGATAAAATTAATATAAATTGATTATTTTTTTCAGCAGAAGTCGTTATTCTTTATTAGATAATTATGGTAGTAAGTGATTATAAATCCAAAGTGGTGAAAAGCTTTGAAATGGCAGCAGATTTTGACGAAGAAGAAGAAGAGGGGCGGGGGCGGGGTAGTCGTGGGCGTGGGTTGATTGAAAATAATTTGTTGTTTTTTTAATTATTTTTTTATCTAATTGCCACATGTCATCATTTTATTGGTCTATTTGTCTTTCACTAGATTTTCATTTTGTATTTAATAGATATAAATTTATTAAAATTAAAGTGTTCAATAGGTACTGAATTAAGTTAAGGAGCCAACTTGTGGAAAGTGATTAATTCAAATTTTATTCGGTAGAAAATTATTTATTTATACATGATATAAATTATATATTATATAAAAAAACTGAGGCTAAGTCGTACAATTAAAAAAATGAGGTAACTACAATGAATTTAATTCAAAAAATTTAAAATAAAATTAATTTTGCATATGGTAAATCTAAATTTGGATAATTAGAGATTATAATCTTAAAAGCTTGATATATGGTAAGATTTAACTTTTTTAGTGTTTATTTGAACCAAATCAAATTGGGAATGTTGAAGAATCTGACCCGAACCAAATCAAATTGGGAATGTGATGAATAAATATAAGCAGTGAATCAAAAACCCTAGAAAATCAAATTGATGTGTTACAATGGTGCAGAAAAGGAAGAATTATGGAAAATTACCAAATAGTTTTGCTTCTAAGAAACAAAATGCCAAGAAACTCATTGATCAGGTATTTTAACCTTACTTTCTTAGTATTTGTTTTGATCTCTATAGCACATTCAGAATTTCTACTTAGGATGTTTGAAAAATAAAAATGTAGTAGTGAAATTTCAACCCCTAACTATTGAGTCAACCTCTCGTCTTGTGTTCATGGATTCAAAATTTGTATATGTCAATAAAAGATTACCTTATATACATATAAAGTATAAGTTTTTGTTGAGGAGGTTCGGGTAAACACCTGATTTCATTGTTGCTTACTTGGTATCACAGTAAATTGCTAAGTATCTCATATTCAATTCTATTATTTGTTAGTAATTATTTGTTTTGTCTTTTTCGTTGAAATGTTGGATACTTTATAAAAATTGTCTGACCACTCTTTCTTGTTCTATCTAGGCCACAATTCACTTTCCAGAGGAAATACTTGTCGAAATTCTCAGTAGATTACTTGTGCGGTCTTTTGTTCGATTCAACTGTGTTTCCAAATTTTGTACAACATTGATATCTAATCCTTACTTTATAAGTAAGCATCTCAATCATGCCAAGAATGACGAAGATTCCCAAAAGCTTCTTATCAACCAATGTTGCCCTAAGGATAATAGATATTCCATATATTGTTGTCCTTTATCGCCGGTTCAATTGGTTGAGGATGTAGAAAAGCTTAAACTTGATTGCCCTTCGATCCCTAAACCAAGGTGTTGCATAATCCATTGTTGTTACGATGGCTTAGCTGTTATTCAGGTTTGTTATAATGATCGCGTCATATTTTTATTGTGGAACCCCTCCATAAGAGAATCAATAGTACTTCCCGCTCTAGGATATCCCCAGGATGGAATGTTTTCTCATTTTGGTTTGGGATATGACTCAATCAATGATGAGTATAAGATCCTTCATATGCCCGGGAACTAAGGTAATTCCAAATATCCTAATGAAATTCTCGCGTTGAAAAGTGTCTTATGGAGAAGGATTGATGAACATCCTCTTGGCAATTTATACATGCATTATTTGCCATTTATTCATGCGGCATTTCATTGGATCACTGTTTCAAGAAATTATTTTGTGGTGGTTTCGTTTAGTATTTCAAATGAAGTGTACGGAGAGATATCCTTGTCAGAGGAAATATTAAGCTTGAGGCCAAGCTCCGGCGGTATTGGCCTTTTTGTGTTGGGAGGAATGCTTTGTGTTCATTCTAATTCTGTTCTTATGGGGAAGACTACTTTTAAGGTATGAGTATTGAAAGAGTATGGTGTTAAGGAATCTTGGATGTCATTGTTCACCATAGTAAAAGATACTTGTCTTTTTAATGCCTCACCGAAATATAGGTTTGTAGATGGTGAAGTGCTATTTAGGTGCATTGATTTTGAATCTAGAGGGCATGCATTTAGGATGGTCAATGGACCATTTAAATCATGGCCTCGATGTGATACCATGCAGAGTGGACATGCTTTTACAGAAAGTTTGATTTCTCCAAAATCACTTGTTAGTTTCGTATGTATGATGATGGAGAAACTTTTTATTTTTATTTTTATCAGTACCATGTTATAACCTTTACTCTTATTAGTTTATCTATTGCTCATTCACCAGTTTCACTAGATGTAAAATCTATGTTATGCTTCTTTGCCTTTTGACCAAAAATGCACTAATTTTGGAGATCAAACATACATTTCACGACATTTTTAAAGAATCCAAGCAATATAGATTTGAAGCAGTAAAGTCGTTTATATCACTTCTTTAGAAACAATTTTATTTTTGATAGTCAAACGATACGAATTTTGACTAGCATTTTACGATGCATATTTTTTTCATCATATTAATATGCAAAAAATAGCAATTTATAATATTTTTCGTATAGTCTTTGAACATCTACATTTTTATTTTAAAATATCAAATTAGTATAATTTAGTTTAACTTTAAAAACTAGTCAAATCGACTTTCGAATATATGGTAATTATAAACCAAATCAATTTCGGAATGTTGATGAATAAATATAAGCACTTAATCATAAGCTCTAGAAAATCAAATCAAATTAAAGTAATACAATGGCACAGAAAAGGATCAACAATTATGAAAATTTATCAAATAATTTTTGTGATTCTAAAAAATACAAAACTTCTGTTATGTTCTCTTCTCTATTGTCCACAGTAACCAATAAATTCATTCAGCTCTCAATTGATTACATGGACGTAGACGTTGATGATCGGGTATTTTAATCCTACTTTCTTACTTTTTCGTTTTGGCTTACTATAGCGGATTCAGAATTTCCATTGAGGAGAGGTTCGAAAAATAAATATACTAGTCTTGAAATTTGAACTCTTAACTATTGAGTCAACCTCTAGCTGGATACTTTATTGTAATGACCCTCTTGGTCATTTCTGTATCTTGCTTTCTGTGTGACGTTTAGAGCATTCCTATAGCAACCCCAAGTCATTTATGACTTGCTGAGACTGACAGTTCGGTCACCTGGTCCTTCGTTTGGTTTTGGTGTGAGTTTTAGTGTTTTAGAGCTTATGAACCTTGAACGATCATTTTCGATCAAAACTTCAAGAATACCACATCAGAATGGAATTCTGACAGTTCCATCAGCTCCGGAAGGGTCATTTTAGGCTAGTAGCATGGTCGGCATGACTCCCGAGATTTTCAGTGTGAGTCGGTGCGATTAGGCGTTTTAGCCTTAGAAATTTGGCCTAAGGTTGACTTTGGTTAACATTCTTGGAAAACTCACTCGGATGAAAATTCCGTCAGTGCGGTTAGCTCCAGAATGTTGATTTTGGTCTAGAACAACCTTTTGTTCGAATCCCGATGTCTCCGAACTCATTTCGAGCCCCTCGGTGAATTATGATTAAAATGGCTCTTGAAAGTGGGACCCACTTTTTAGCGAGATGACCTCTGATGGAAATTTCGATTGCGCCGTTGAGTCTGGAATATCGAATTTGGGAGGGTAGCATATCTTTTTTATTTTTACCAGGTCCCGAACGAATTCCGAGTACCCCGTCGGAGTTCTTTTTAATGCTGAAATTGCAGAAAAATCTGCAACATTTTCCAATCTTTCAAAGGGCATAACTCTCTCATTTCTAGTCCAAAGTTAGTGATCCAAATGTTCATCTTGTGTGGTTTTTCACAAGGAACGCGTCGGTATGGTTAGATTTCATATTCAAAGCTTCGTTGGAGGTAAAAATTTGTGTTTTAACTGCTGTCACAGCCATTTTCGGGCTCAGTTTTTGGGCAGTTTTGGAAGCTGATTTCTCACTCGTTTTAGGTCCGATTTTAGTAATTATTGAGGCTATCTTGAATGGTTTTTCGAGGAGAACGTTGTGGTGTTGTCGGATTTCACTGTAGACCCTTAGTTTCTGGTATTTTCTCGTGAATAGCTGCTGCTATTACTGTTCATTGTTAGTATGTCTTGTGTTTTTCATTGTATGTCGTGTGGGGCTGTTTCGAGCCTCGAATTGTGTTCCATTTTGGGACACAAGTTCGGGGAGGTGTTTAAGAACCTATTTTTGGGGTGAATTCCGGAATTTCCGGTGCGGGCCCCACTTTCCCCGTTTTGACCCCGAAATTGGTTCGTCTCCGTTTCTTGCAATTTTAGTGTCTAAACGATTGTAATAACGTTGTGACTCTATTTTTGATAGCGTGTCAGTATTTTGAGGCTGTTCAAAAGGGGAAAACTCCAGAGAAGTGACTCTTGGAGTGCGCGTGATCGGCGTACAGGTAGGCTACGGTTTCCCTATCTTAGATTGAACTTGAGAGTGTGAATGCATGTGGATTAGTTGGGATTTGGGTTGGTAATTATTGAATAGTGCATAGGTGTTTAGAATTCATGTTTCGGTCTCTTTCGGAAATTATCGGTTAACAGGGAGCATGCTTGGTGTTACAAATTGCCCCTCCTTGCTATGTGGAGTACCTGTATGCTTAATTACTATTTATTTGAATCATGTTGGGCCTTAGTTTAGGTTTGACTAGGGCTTGCCTTAGAAATTCATGATTCGGAATAGTTAGGCCTTAGTTTTACCCCGACGTCGCTCGGCCAGCTTAGATCCCTGTAGATTGGTGTAGCAGACTAGAGTCTGATAGTTTGGACCTTAGTTAGGCGATACGCTTACTTTGACGATAGTTATCTTTATTTTTCCCCGATATTGCGGCTTCACGAGTTACGTCGATGACACTAGTTCTGCTTCACGATTTGAAGTTATTTTTTGATTAAGTTTCAAGGACTTACATTGGTTGACTAAGTGTGGACGGGGTTCCACAGACATTTTTGCGCCTGGATCGATTGAGACTCTTTCAGCAGCTACATTGACACCTTTGTCAGATTTTCGGATTCGAGCTCCGATTTTGACCTCATGATACTTATATAGAGCATCTGGTTCGAGGTCCGGCCTCTATCGTTTATATACTTATATAGAGCATCCGGTTCGAGGTCCGGCCTCTATCGCTCAGATATTTATATAGAGCATCCGGTTCGAGGTCCGGCCTCTATCTCTTAGTTACTTATACAGAGCATCCGGTTCGAGTTTCAGCCTCCGTATTGTCGGATTCTATTATTTGGGGTTGAGGTTTTTGTTCGATGTTATATGTTCTTGGTTCCTCTTACGTAATTCTCTTTAGCTATAGTTTTTCTGTGTACTCATCGGGCTTGTGGGGGTCCGTTCGGGTTTAAATTTAACTTGCGCACGAGTGTACCTTTTGGGCTTATGGGGGTCCAGCTATGCGTAGTTAGATTACTTTAGTTAGTTATTTCTACACTCGCGTGCATTTCATTGATACTTAGTTTTCGTTCTTGACTTCTGTTTGTGTTATTCCTTCTTTTCATATTGCATTTACTTTTCAAATTCAATCGGCTTATGATGCCTACTGAGTACCTGCTGTTTTGGTACTCATGCTACGCTCTGCATCTGTTTCGTGATGCAGGTCCGAGCACCAGTGGCCAGCGTTGATCCAGCTTGGAGTAGTTTGATCCAGAGACCGGGAGTGAGCACACGACGTTCTGTACTATTTTAGTCTCCATCTGTATATATAGACTTGTCTTTTTCCTTTCGAGACAGTCGAGTCTCTGTAGTCCACTTTTGGGACTTGTACTCTTTTATTAGCAGCTCTGTACTAGTGACTTCCAAGTTTTGGGAGGTATCTTTATTTGTATATATGTTTTGGTTTGCGCCCGCTTGTTTTATTATTATATTAAATTTTGTCTACTCTTGTTTATTTTCTGCTGTCAGACCCATTACTTGTTGTTTCGGGTTACGGGTCGGCTTACCTACTGGTGGGTTATAGTAGGTGCCACCATGGCTCGAGAAATCTGGTCGTGACAAGGTGGTATCAGAGCCTAGGTTCACCGATCTCACTTGTACAGAGCTAACGTCCAGTAGAGTCTTGTGGATCGGTGCGGAGACGTCCGTAACTTATCTTCGAGAGGCTACAGGATGTCTTTAGGAAGATTTTTTTCTTTTGTTTCACTTTCGTTCAATGTGTGTCTTATTGTTTCCTTGAAATCTCACTTATTTCACTCTATCATAGGATGGCTCGTATGCGAGGTGGCGCGGCTAGGGGTGATACACCCGAGCATGTAGACCGAGCCCCAACTTGGGGTAGACGCCGACCCCGAGGTTGAGCACCGGCCAGAGATGAAGAGGAGGAGCCCCAGGCAGTGGGGCCGGGACCAGTCCAGCCACCACCTGCACCTGCACCAGCTGCAGCGCCTGATCTTCATGCCCTGCTGACTCAGATATTAGCAGCTATTGGGGAGATATGTCAGGCACCAATTTCAGCTCCTTCTCCAGCGCCGCAGGGTCAGCCCGCCGCAGCAGCACCTGAGGTTTGGCCGTCACCAGTTCAGGTGGCCGGCCAGCCAGATTTAAAGGATAGGGAGATGCCACTATGCGAGCAGAAAATGCTCGGAGTATTCCAGAGGTTGGCACCACCGATATTCTCAAGGGTGATTGGGGAGGACGCCCATGAGTTCCAGCTCACTTGCCAGGAGCAGCTACAGTCTTTAGGCCTGTTGGAGTCGAGAGGAGCTGACTTCACCGCTCACCAGTTTCGTGGGTCAGCCAGGCAGTGGTGGCGCTCGTATCGAGAGTCCAGGCCAGCTGGATCGCCTCCTATATCTTGGAGTAAGTTTTCAGAGGCTTTCTTAGCCCGGTTCATGCCACGGAGCGTCAGGGATAGGCTTCGTGATCAGTTCTCCAGATTGGAGCAGGGCCCTATGACTATCTCAGAGTACGAGACGAGGTTTCATAAGTTGTCTCGACATGCTACCATGATTCTGCCCATGGAGGAGGAGAGGGTTCATTGTTTTGTACGTGGGTTGCGGTACCGTTTGAGGGTCGACACAGAGCATTTGGTTTCGGCCGGCTGTTCATTGCTTGATGTGGTAGATCATGCTCAATCCATAGAGCATATTCATCGTGTGGCCCAAGGGGGCAACGATAAGAGGGTACGCTACCATGGTAGCTACAGCGGGTCCCAAACTAGGGGAAATGACTCCTATGATAGGCCCTACCAGAGGTTCCATCAGGTCAGTCTAGTCGGCCTATTCAGGCGGCATTACCTTCTTCTGAGGGAGGCCAGCATCAGCAGGGTGGTCCTAGTACAGGCTAGAGTTCGAGGGGATCAAATTTTCTCCCTTCATACCGCGGTCGGGTTTCTACAGGGCGTTCAACTTCGGGGTGCTATGATTGTGGTGCTTTTGACCATTGGTCTAGAGGGTACCCCCGGCGAGGGCGAGGGACGATTATACCAGCTCCCCTTGCACCTAGACCAATTTCAGCAGTACCCTTTCCAGCTGGAGGTGGTGGTCAGGACCAGGGCCGTCGGAATAGTCGACAGGGTACCAGAGGTGGAGCTCGGGGAGGCACGTCAGGTGGTAGATCGAACGCACCGAGCAGAGGTGCTCAGGGCCATTTCTACGCTGCCCCGGCAAGGGCGACGACTGAGGCATATAACGATGTCATCACAGGTATGCTTTTATTATGCCATCAGCATGCTACAATATTATTTGATCCTGGTTCCATATTCTCGTATGTATCTGTTTATTTTGCTCCTCAATTGGGTATGAGGTCTGAGTCTTTGGCAGAGCCGGTTCATGTTTCGACCCGATGGGTGAGTCCTTAGTAGTGGATCAGGCATTGCGATCTTGCATAGTGACTATCCAGGGTTATGATACTAGAGTTGATCTTATTCTGCTAGATATGGTTGATTTTGATGTGATTCTGGGCATGGACTGGTTATCCCCCTACCATGCGGTCTTGAATTTTTATGCCAAGACCGTTACTTTAGATATGCCTGGTATTCCCCCAGTGTTGTGGCAGGGTGCTCGTAGTCACACAGCGATAGAGATCATCTCTTGTATGCGGGCTAGACGATTGGTTGCTTCTGGGTGTTTAGCTTATTTGGCCTATGTGAGGGATGTGAGTAGGGAGGGCCCTTCAGTTGACTCAGCTCCTGTGGTTAGAGAGTTTGCAGATGTGTTCCCTACAGACTTACCTAGCCTACCCTCAGAGCGTGACATTGATTTTGCTATAGATTTGGAGCCTGATACCCGTCCTATTTCTATTCCGCCTTATTGGATGGCTCCTGCAGAGCTCAGGGAGCTCAGTGTTCAGTTAGAGGACCTCTTAGGTAAGGGGTTCATCCGTTCGAGTGTGTCGCCTTAGGGTGCTCCTGTTTTGTTTGTGAAGAAGAAGGATGGGACCATGAGGATGTGCATTGACTACAGGCAGCTGAATCAGGTGATGGTGAAGAACCGTTCCCCCATGCCTCGTATTGATGACTTGTTTGACTAGCTTCAGGGTGCCGCCGTGTTTTCTAAGATTGATTTGAGATCCGGGTACCATCAGCTGAGGATTAGGGCAGCGGACATCCCTAAGACCGCATTTAGGACTCGTTACGGCCACTATGAGTTCCTTGTGATGTCTTTTGGGTTAACTAATGCCCCTGTCGCCTTCATGGACTTGATGACACGTGTGTTCAGGCCATACCTTGATTCATTTGTTATCGTCTTCATTGATGACATACTGGTATACTCGCGAAGCCGGAGTGAGCATGAGTAGTATTTGAGGATAGTGCTCCAGACTTTGAGAGATCATCGGCTTTATGCCAAGTTCTCAAAGTGCGAATTTTGGCTTGAGTCTGTAGCATTCTTGGGGCACGTGGTGTCCAAAGAGGGTATTAGGTTTGATCCGGAGAAGATTAAAGCTACTCGTGATTGGGATAGGCCTATTTCTGTTACTGAGGTTCGTAGCTTTGTTGGGCTAGCGAGTTACTATAGACTCTTTGTTGAAGGGTTTTTCTACTATTGCAGCCCCTTTGACTTGGTTGACTCGTGTTGATGTTCCCTTTGTTTGGTTAGAGGAGTGTGAGGCGAGCTTTTTGAGGCTCAAGGAGTTATTGACCACCGCTCCTATATTGACTCTTCCAGTTGAGGGCGAGGGTTTCACGGTTTATTGTGACGCATCCGACGTTGGTTTGGGTTGTGTATTGATGCAGCAGGGTCGAGTTATTGCTTATGCATCAAGGCAGCTTAAGATCCATGAGCGCAACTACCCCACATATGACTTGGAGTTGGCGGCGGTAGTTTTCGCGCTTAAGATTTGGAGGCACTACCTATATGGAGTTCGATGTGAGATCTATACCGATCATAGGAGCCTTCAATACATCATGAGCCAGAGGGACCTTAATTCGAGGCAGCGTCGTTGGATTGAGCTCCTGAAGGACTACGACCTTTCTATTCTTTATCATCCGGGCAAGGCGAATGTGGTAGCGGACGCCTTGAGCCGAAAGGCGGTGAGTATGGGTAGTCTAGCCTTCTTATCTGTTGAGGAGTGACCCTTGGCTTTGGACGTTCAGTTCTTAGCTAATAGCATGGTGCGGTTGGATATCTCAGATTCCAAGCGCGTCTTGGCCTATATGGGAGTTCAGTCTTCTTTGCTTGATAGGATCCGTGGTTGCCAGATTGAAGATGAGGCATTGGTGGTTCTTAGAGATTGAGTGTTAGCGGGTGATGGTGGTCAGGCTACCTTAGATCCTGATGGGGTGTTGAGATTCGCCGGTCGCATCTGTGTTCCGAGAGTTAGAAATTTGATTTAGTTGATACTTTCTGAGGCCCATGAGTCTAGATACTCTATTCATCCGGGCACAGCGAAGATGTATCGGGATTTGAGGCAGCATTACTGGTGGGGTGGCATGAGGAGAGATATTGCTGACTTTGTTTTCCGTTGCTTTTGTTGCCAGCCGGTGAAGGCCGAGCATTTGAGACTTGGTGGTGAGTTTCAAAGATTACCCATTCCGGAGTGGAAGTGGGAGCGTATCACTAAGGACTTCATTGTGGGGTTGCCTCGGACTTCTAGAGGTGTTGACAACATTTGGGTCATCGTAGATCGATTGACCAAGTCAGCACACTTTCTCTCTATTCATACTACTTTCAGTGCCGATAGGTTGGCTCGTATCTACATTAGGGAGGTGGTTCGACTTCATGGGGTGCCGACTTCTATTATATCAGATCGGGGTTCTCAGTTCACGTCTAGCTTTTGGAGGACCTTTCAGGATGAGTTGGGCACTCGGGTTGACCTTAGCACAGCTCTTCATCCACAGACGGATGGCCAGTCGGAGCGTATTATTCAGGTCCTTGAGGATATGTTGCGGGCCTGTGTTATGGACTTTGGAGGTCAGTGGGATCAGTTCTTGCCTTTGGCGGAGTTTGCGTACAACAATAGCTACCATTGTAGTATTCAGATGGCCCCGTTCGAGGCCTTGTATGGTAGGCGTTGTCGCTCTCCGGTGGGCTGGTTTGAGTCTACAAAGCCTAGACCGCGGGGTACAGATTTGATTCAAGAGGCTTTGGACTAGGTGAGAGTGATTCAGGATATACTCAGGACTGATCAGAGTAGGCACCAGAGTTATGCGGATCAGAGGCGTCGACCTTTGAGGTTCTCTGTTGGTGATCAGGTATTCCTCCGTGTGTCGCCCATGAAGGGCGTGATGAGGTTTGGGAGGCGGGGTAAGCTTAGCCCAGGTACATTGGGCCTTTTGAGATACTCCGGACAGTTGGGGAGGTTGCTTATGAGTTGGCCCTACCTCCAGCATTTTCAGCCATCCACCCGATTTTCCATGTCTCGATGTTGCGCTGGTATTTTCCTAATGAGTCTCATGTGCTCCAGTATGATGCAGTTGAGTTGGATGATCGTTTGACATTTATAAAGGAGACAGTTGTCATCCTAGCTAGTGATGTGAGGAGATTGCGATCGAGAGTCATTCCTGTTGTTAAGGTCCGTTGGAGGCATCGTCCAATCGAGGAGGCTACCTGGGAGACCGAGCAGGAGATGCGAGAGCAGTTTCCCAGCTTGTTTGAGCCCTCAGGTATACCCTTATCTTTTCTTTCGCGGACGAAAGTTCTTTTTAGTAGTAGATATTGTAATGACCCTCTTGGTCATTTCTGTATCTTTCTTTCTGTGTGTCCTTTAGAGCATTCCTATAGTGACCCCAATTCATTTATGACTTGCTGGGACTGACAGTTCGGTCACCTGGTCGTTCGTTTGGTTTTGGTGTGAGTTTTAGTGTTTTGGAGCTTATGAACCTTGAACGATCATTTTCGATCAAAACTTCTAGAAGACCACCTCAGAATGGAATTCTGACGGTTCCATCAGCTCCGAAAGGGTCATTTTAGGCTAGTAGCATGGTCGGCATGACTCCCGAGGTTTTCAATGTGAGTCGGTGCGATTAGACGTTTTAGCTTTAGAAATTTGGCCTAAGGTTGACTTTGGTCAACATTCTTGGAAAACTCACTCAGATGAAAATTCCGTCAGTGCGGTTAGCTCCGGAATATTGATTTTGGTGTAGAACAACCTTTTGTTTGACTCCCGAGGTCTCCGAACTCATTTCGAGCCCCTCGATGAATTATGATTAAAATGACTCTTGGAAGTGGGACCCACTTTTTAGCGAGATGACCTCTGATGGAAATTTTGACTGCGCCGTTGAGTCTAGAATATCGAATTTGGTAGGGTAGCATATCTTTTTTATTTTTATCGGGTCCCGAACGAATTTCGAGTACCCCGTCGGAGTTCTTTTTAATGCTGAAATTGCAGAAAAATCTGCAACATTTTCCAATCTTTCAAAGGGCATAACTCTCTCATTTTTAGTCCAAAGTTAGTGATCCAAAGGTTCATCTTGTGTGGTTTTTCACAAGGAACGCGTCGGTATGGTTAGATTTCATATTCAAAGCTTCGTTGGAGGTAAAAATTTGTGTTTTAACTGCTGTCACAGCCATTTTCGGGCTCAGTTTTTTGGGCAGTTTTGGAAGCTGATTTCTCACTCGTTTTAGGTCCGATTTTAGTGATTATTGAGGCTATCTTGAGTGGTTTTTCGAGGAGAACGTTGTGGTATTGTCGGATTTTGCTGTAGACCCCTAGTTTCTGGTATTTTCTCGTGAATAGCTGCTGCTATTACTGTTCATTGTTAGTATGTCTTGTGTTTTTCATTGTATGTCGTGTGAGGCTGTTTCGAGCCTCGAATTGTGTTGCATTTTAGGACACAAGTTTGTGGAGGTGTTTAAGAACCTATTTTTGGGGTTAATTCCAGAATTTTCGATGCGGGGCCCACTTTCCTCGTTTTGACCCTGAAATTGGTTCGTCTCCGTTTCTTACGATTTTTGTGTCTAAACGACCGTAATAACATTGTGACTCTATTTTTGATAGTGTGTCAGCATTTCGAGGCTGTTCGAAAGGGGAAAACTCCGGAGAAGCGACTCTTGGAGTGCGCGTGGTCGGCGTACAGGTAGGCTACGGTTTCCCTATCTTAGATTGAACTTGAGAGTGTGAATGCATGTGGATTAGTTGGGATTTGGGTTGGTAATTATTGAATAGTGCATAGGTGTTTAGAATTCATGTTTCGGTCTCTTTCGGAAATTATCAGTTAACAGGGAGCATGCTTGGTGTTACAAATTGCCCCTCCTTGCTATGTGGAGTACCTGTATGCTTAATTACTATTTATTTGAAGCATGTTGGGCCTTAGTTTAGGTTTGACTAGGGCTTGCCTTAGAAATTCATGATTCGGAATAGTTAGGCCTTAGTTTTGCCCCGACGTCGCTCGGCCGGCTTAGATCCCTGTAGATTGGTGTAGGAGACTAGAGTCTGATAGTTTGGTCCTTAGTTAGGCGATACGCTTACTTTGACGATAGTTATCTTTATTTTTCCCTGATTTTGCGGCTTCACGAGTTATGTCAATGACACTAGTTCTGCTTCGCGATTTGAAGTTATTTTTCGATTAAGTTCCAAGGACTTACATTGATTGACTAAGTGTGGACGGGGTTCCACAGACATTTTTGCGCCTGGATCGATTGAGACTCTTTCAACAGCTACATTGACACCTTTGTCAGATTTTCGGATTCGAGCTCCGATTTAGACCTCATGATACTTATATAGAGCATCCGGTTCGAGGTCCGGCCTCTATCGTTTATATACTTATATAGAGCATCCGGTTCGAGGTCCGGCCTCTATCGCTCAGATATTTATATAGAGCATCCGGTTCGAGGTCCGGCCTCTATCGCTTAGTTACTTATACAGAGCATCCGGTTCGAGTTCCGACCTCCGTATTGTCAGATCCTATTATTTGGGGTTGAGGTTTTTGTTCGATGTTATGTGTTCTTGGTTCCTCTTATGTAATTCTCTTTAGCTATAGTTTTTCTGTGTACTCGTCGGGCTTATGGGGGTCTGTTCGGGTTTTAATTTAACTTGCGCACGAGTGTACCTTCTGGGCTTATGGGGGTCCAGTTAGGTGCAGTTAGATTACTTTAGTTAGTTATTTCTACACTCGTGTGCATTTCATTAATACTTAATTTTCGTTCTTGACCTCTGTTTGTGTTATTCCTTCTTTTCATATTGCATTTACTTTTCAAGTTCAATCGGCCTATGATGCCTACTGAGTACCTGCTGTTTTGGTACTCATGCTACGCTCTGCATCTGTTTCGTGATGTAGGTCTGAGCACCAGTGGCCAGCGTTGATCCAGCTTGGAGTAGTTTGATCCGGAGACGGGGGTGAGCACACGACGTTCTGTACTATTTCAGTCTCCATCTATATATATAGACTTGTCTTTTGCCTTTCGAGACAGTCGAGTCTCTGTAGTCCACTTTTGGGACTTGTACTCTTTTATTAGTAGCTCTGTACTAGTGACTTTCAGGTCTTGGGAGGTATCTTTATTTGTATATATGTTTTGGTTTGCGCCCGCTTGTTTTATTATTATATTAAATTTTGTCTACTCTTGTTTATTTTCTGCCCTCAGACCCATTACTTGTTGTTCCGGGTTACGGGTCGGCTTACCTACTGGTGGGTTATAGTAGGTGCTATCATGGCTCGAGAAATCGGGTCGTGACATTTATGAAATTTGTTTGACCATTCTTTCTTGTTCTGTCTAGGCTATGGAAGGAAGTACTTGTCGAAATCCTCAGCAGATTACCTGTACGGTCTCTTGTTCAATGCAAATGCGTTTCCAAATCTTGGACAATATTAATATCCAATCCTTACTTTATAGAGAAACATCTCATGAAATGTGCCAAGAATGACCAAGATTTCCAATAAAGCATCTCATGAAGCCAACCCGAACCAAATCAAATTGGGAATCACAAAAAATTATTTGATATTATTTTTTATTCCAAAATCACCTACCTATAATTAGTAGTTTTTATGTATTACGAAGGAACTTTTTTTTTATTTGATATTATTTTTTATTATATGAATAATGTATAGATTCCTTCATGTATTATAGAGATGGATAAAATATCGAATAAAACGAAACTTCATAAATAACGTTATCTTAACATTAATGCAAAATCAAATAATTAAGCCAAGGGATTGTTGGGCCTTTTTATTTATTTAAGTTGCAAAGTTTGTAAAACAAAAATAATTTGAATAGGATAGAAAAATGTTTTGAATAAGATAAAAATCCCCTTAGATTGCAATTTTATAGCATCTGAATACTTTTTAAAAAGTTTTTGGCAACACTTTCTTGTCCTATTTTACACCATGCAAATTCACTTTCATGAGGACATATTTGTGGACATTATTATTAGGTTATCTGTGCAGTCTCTTTTTCAATTCAAGTGAGATTAAAATTTTGAAAAATATTGATTGATGAACCGTATTTTAGAATAAAGTATCTCAAATACGTAAAAAATGACCAAAGATTTTCTAAAATCTCTCTTTTACCAACTGCGCCATGAGGAAGGTATATTTTTCATATACTGTTTTCCTTTATCGCCGGTTGGTTGAGGATGTATTGGATCGCCCTTTAAATCTTACATCATTTATAATGATTGTGTTGTCTATTGTTGTTATGATGACTTTTTTTTTTTATATATCAGGTTCTACGAAAATACTATTGGATGACACATATTTTTGTTGTTATAGAGTTTCTCCATGGAAAACAGTTGTACAATTTTCATTCCAAAAATTCCAATGGAAGAATTTTCTTGTTTGGAATTGAGTTATGACTAAACTAGTGGTGACTATAAGATTAATCTTAAGATTTCCTAGAATGAAAATAATTTCCGCAAAGCATATTGTGAATTGCACGAGGATAATCATCAAATTTTCTTCACGAATCACTTTCCAGTGAGAGAATTTCATCAGATACTTTATGACCATCATTTTCATTTCGAGGAATCTAAAGGATCCTATAATCATCACTATTTGAGTCAAAACTTGTCAATCCCAAACAAAAAAATCCCTCAACTGGAGAATTTGGAGTGAGAAGTACAATCGATTCCCGTATGAAGGGATTCCAAAGTAAAAATATGTGTTGTTCAACAATATTTCATAAACCCCGATGATAACAAGTCATCGCAATAACAATAGACCACGCAATATTGTGGTTCGAAATTTAAAGGAAAATCTAGTTTTCATACATCTTTATCTAGTTAAACCGATGATAAAAGTCAATAATATATATAAAAAAATATAATATAGCTTGTGAGTGTGTAGTTGGCAAAAGAAAGTTTTTTTTGAAATCATTTTGATGTGATTGAGATCATGTTTCATCCAAAAATATGATTCATCTGATCAATGTATTCCAAAAGTTTGAAACACAATTGAACCGAAAAAGAGACTGCACAAATAATTTGCTAAGAATTCCGCAAGTATGTCCTATTAAAAGTGAACTTTCATGGCCTAGATAGGATAAGAAAGTGCTATCAAACACTTATTTTTTTTTAAAAAAAAAAAATTATACAATTTCAATCAAGAGTTTAGAAAAAATGAAACTCAATTTTTTTTTAATTTCTTCTATAAGACAAGTACTTTAAGCGTTTCTAATAATTTTATATTATAATCATCGAGGGAATTAAGAGGATTTGGTCCTTGCTCAAAAAAGAGATGCAATTCAATAACCTTCACAAGATGATAAGACACAAATAGAGAAAAAACAATGTTTGTTCAATAAATGAGCATAGAATATAATTTAATTCTAACTAACAACAAATGAACTCAATTAGTACACCATCTTTGTTAAGAAATTAAAACACATAGCAGAAAGAAAACACATACCTTTGAAAATTTGACTAAAAAAAAAATACTAATTCTCCTTCATCCATTGGCTATTTATCATTTTTGGAGCTTTGATTTGAATGTTTGAATGTTGAATTAGCTTATTTATAAGCTGATTTTGTTTATTTTTGGAAAAAATATAAATACACTCGCCAATTTCATTCTATTTATGTTTTGGGAAAAATATATATACACTATCAATTAGATTCTATTTATTTTTGGAAAAAACATAAATACATTACCAATAAGAGAAATTTTTACAATCTACTCGAATTAGTATTCCATCTGTCCTTAATTACTTGTCCACTTTTCTTTTTTAAGTTGTCCCTAATTACTTGTCAATTTTGACAAATCAAGAAAGGACAAATTCTTTTTTACATATTATATCCTCAATTAATTACTTTTGAAAAATGTAGAACCTCTTGAAAATCTTCAGTTTTTAATTCTTCCACTTCATAATTAATAGGGGTAAAATGGTAAATTCACTATGTCAATAATTGTCTTCTTAATAAATGTGTCAATTCAAAAGTGGATAAGTAATTGGGGATAGAGAGAGTATTGTCTAACAAAAAACAAAATCTAGACTTTTTCCTGAATATCTTCCCCACCTAATCTTGGTTGCCAATTTTTGCATTTGGGCTCTCCTATATTTGGGCTTTTTGGGCCATTTTGTTTTCAAAACAATTGCTCTCTTTTATCTATAAAAAATAAAAAATAGAAGGAAAAATTACTTGAGTGATTATTTTTAATAAATAATTACTTATTTTAGTGATACATTTCATTTATTACCATTAATAGCAATACATGAAAATATTATGATAAACCCGCACTATGCATTAAAATTGAATTATGCATGCAATATAGATGTATTATAAGTGTTTAAAAATATATTATGCTTGTATGGTAAGAAATAGACACAATATATTATAAGTGCATTAAAATATATGATAAATATATTATCCCATCAATAAAACTTGTATTACATATGTTTTATAAATAATTCTCTCTAATATGTACTAAAACTATATTATATATGTTCTATTGAAAAAAAATGTTATTACTACAATGTTCTATAAATGTTATATTATAACATATTTACGTTGGTTTCCTATAAAAATCTTTATGGCCTCTTTGATTAAAAAAAACACTACATATCATTTCTCTTAAAATCTGTCGTTGATATTTGAAGTTATTGTATTTAATTTGAAAATATAATATATTTCCTTCAAAACTATAATATTCAAGTCAACCACAGTTTAAATTATATATAAAATTTTTCGTGAAAGTCAGAGCTCTTTGATTAAAGAAATCGTCCTTCTTTAGTCAATGTTTTTTGCAATTCTTTCGTTAATTGATTTATTTGTCGGATTTCATTCACCTAGTTGTTGAGGATTAGTAATTGAGAGTATCTATAACGATTTTTGATTTATTCATAATTATCCCCTTTCTAGTCATTCTCGATACTATTTCTTTTAAAGTTTCATTTCTTTAAAATTTTTGTCTACATCATTTGTAGTTATCCATCATAACTATTAACCTAAATAGAAAGATTTGTACTTTGTTGTTATATTGACCAAAGTGGAAGAGAAGAAAATGATAGAAAGATTTTGTTGGGTTTTAAAAGGTGTGAATGAAAAATGAAGAGTTACGACTTTTATGAAAAGTTGTGACTTTTATGAAAGGTTGTGACATTTCTGAAAGATTGTGACTTTTTCAAAGATTTGTGACTTTTCCGGTAAGGCATGATAAGAACCTTTTCACACTAACCTTTGTTTTCTATAAATTGAGGAATTTTCTCTCATTTTAGTTGAACGAGTTTTTCTAGACTTCTTCTACTACTACTAAATCTAGTGTTCTAAGTGTACTTTACTGTCGTTGAGTGGTTCGTTGACACCGTGGTTTTAGGTACCGATACATCGGTGAGTAAGATTGTTCTATCCTGGGAAGATATATTCCATTAACCTCGGGTACTTGAGGGAAATAATTTCCTTAAGGGGACACTGTGTATTTAGTGGGCTCGATTTTCTTTCTTTGAGAAAAATATTTTTATATTGTTTCTAATCTGTTTCTGGTTCTATTTTCTATACTAGTTTTAATTTTCTAGTTTTGAAAATACTCTTTAAACTTTGTTGTTTTTTACCAAGTTCTTCAAAGTTTTGTTCTAAGTATCTTTGGAATACAAGATGAACAACAATCTTAAGGAAATTATTATGTTGTTGGTATTTCTTGTATTCTACTGATTAAGAGAAACATATCATGGAAGTAGAAGATTAATGCATTACTTCTCCAGAATTCGGTGCTTTGCTTAGCAAGGTCGAAGTGAGAATGTACTAGAAGAATTGGTGGTATTTCGATTAAAGATTACACTAGGTAACCTTCTTATTATTTATCTAAGGAGGAAAATAGTTTCTAAAAGTTAACAGTTTTGATATTTATCATGTATGTCTTTGGAAAAAAATCTGCAAACCATATGATTTTTGAATGAATTTTCCGTGGCAAAAAGTGTCGCCTTTAAAATTCTTTAGTTTGCAGAATGAGAGATGCACATTTTTGTTTGATAAAATAGTATGTCAAGATGTTATAGTTGGAAGGCCATTTGAAAAGAAAAACGTCTCTATGTGATAATCTAAGAATATGTTTAATTCTGTTTGGAGACTAAAAAAAATTTTTTTTGTAATTTTGTACTCCATGAGAAATTTGATTGTGTCTGATTTTTGTAAACTAAAAACTTTTGTAGTTTTCTACTCTAGATAAATTAGACTATGATATTGGTTTGAAGAATATGAAAACTTCACATAATAAGTCAATGTTGTACTTTTGACTTTCTATAAATTTCACTGTTATATAGAAACAAATTGTACAAAAAAAAATTTCTTTATTGTTACTATTCTAAATACTAAGTGGTATGTCTATTTGTGGTAGAGGAAAAATACCAGTGACTTAAAGTTTGTGATTTTGTGCCTCTATGGAATGAACTTTGACATTGTGTAGTCAAAGATACTTGAAGACTATAATTCTTTTGTAGAATAACATTTTCAAAAGAGGTTTCATGTTGCCAATGACACTTTGATAGTATGAGAAAAAAAAATATGTGGAAAAACTAATTTCAAATACTTAAAAAATATTTTTGAGATCATATTTAAAATGTGGGGGATTCTATGCTTATGACAAAGATAAAATTAGACTTAGTGTCTAATTTAAATTTGGAGCACAAGATATGAAATTTGATGATACTTTATTATTATGTTAGACCCACAAAATTCTTGGAGTATATTTGATATTGTGGTCGTTGAGTTTCTCTTTCACTAGTATATGGTATGACTAGTTTGAAACTACCAAATTATATGTATACTTGTTCAAAATGATTGAGTTCTTTTATGAAAAAGTGACACTTAAAATGTTGTGACTTTTCATGAAAAGATACGTCTATTAAATATAACTATTTGTTTAGATATGAATATTGGTGAATAGTCATTTGTCATGTTTTGTAAAAGAAGCATTTGGACTATATTGCCTTTATTGGACCCGATGAAAGTTTGTTCATGGGTAGTTCTATAACAATCAAATTGAAAGTTATGGAAAGGTCCTTCCGAAAGGACATTTGACAAGGTGATGACTCTAAACAATGTTTGTATCACACAAAATTGTAAAAAATAGGAGCAAAATATTTGTGAGAAAAAGCTACCTCGTGGAGAGCTTTTCAAACTCAATATTTTTATGTGTTCTTACTTGCTTGAGTCAAATTAATTGTGACATGAGCATTTGGGGCATGTCAATTACAAAACCTAGTAAGGAAAATTGATCAACTTAGAAATTTTGTCTAACTTTGAGCGCAATAGATAAAAATGTCAAGTTTGTACGGAATCTAAGTATGCTGAGCATTCTTATAAATCTGTTGAAAGGAATTCTAATCCCTTAGAGTTGATTTACACTGACATTTGTGATATGAAGTCAACATCATTTCGTGGTGGGAAAAAATATCTCATAACTTTCATTGACAATTTATTAGAAATGACTATGTCTATTTGCTGAATGGTAAAAATGAAGCAATATAAATGTCTAGACTATTGAAGTTGAAAATCACTTGAGAAAAAGATAAGAAGTGATAGGGATGGAGAATATAAATCTCCTTTTGCAGAAATATGTTTGGAAAATGAATTTATCCATCAAATTACTGTCCTATTCAACTAAATCTAATGGAATTGCATAATGGAAAAAAAATCGAACTTGAAGAAAATGATGGTTGCATTACTTATAAGTTTAGGTTTACCACAAGACTTGTGTGGAGGAACTATCCTTACAGCAAAAGGGAACAACAAAAAGTTTTTTCTTATCAGAAAGAAATCAATTTTGTTTGTTCAGGACACAATCTATTCCATATGAGAAATGGAAAGGAAGGAAATCCAACTTGAAATGCTTCAAAGTGTAGGGGTGTCTAGCCAAAGTCCAAGTTCCTATTCCTGAAAGGATTAAAGTAGGATCTATGATTGTGGACTGTAAAATTAGACTTAAGTAGTCTAGTGAAGGGTCTAAAAGACCTTGGAAAAAAAAAAGAGAATGTAATTAATAAAGGGATTCAGAGGTGTAGTAAATGTCAAAGGACATCTACTTCCTTCGAATATGATTTTGTAACATTTCTTGTGTCTTCTGTAGACTTATCCTTCTAGAAAGATGGTGTTAATAGTGTGATTGATGCAATCTTGAGCAACCATATTGGAAGTTAATTGATATTTTTTCAGAAAATAAACCTTTGGGTTCAAAGTGAATCTTCAAAAGGAAAATGAAAGTCGATGGAACTGTTGACAAATATAAAGCAAGATTTTTTGTCAAAGGCTTTAGACAAAAAACAAGGTCTTGATCTTGTCGATATATACTCATCGGTTACTAGAATTACATCCATTCGGATGTTAATAGTTGCGGTATATGACCTCCAAATTCATCAAATGAATGTGAAAATAACTTTCTTAAATGTAGAATCGGAGGAAGAAATTTACACGGAACAGCCCGAGGGTTTTGTGGTTCCTGGTAAAGAAAAGAAAGTGTGCGAACTTGTTAAGTCACTTTATGGACTAAAACAAGCACCCAAACAATGACATAAGAAATTTGACCAAACCATGTTGACAAATGTATTTAAGCATGATGGAAGTGATAAATGTGTTTACATTAAAATCACACGGTCATTGTTTATTTGTATATTAATGACAAGTTAATCATCAATAGAGACACTAATGACATAAATGCTACTAAACGTATGCTAGAAAGCAAGTTTGATATGAAAGATCTTAGAGTTGCTGATGCAATCTTAAGTATAAAAATTCTTAGAACTCCATAATGTTTAGCATTGTCACGGACTCATTGCATCGAAAAGGAACTTTAATAGCTTAAATATTTGAATTTCAATATTGTCAAGACTCCAATAAATGTGAGTTTTCCATTTCAAATGAGTGAATGTGAAAGTGACTTACAATTGGATTGTGCTAGAGTATTGGGAAGTATGATGTATATCAAGAAGTGTACGTGATTAGATATAGTATGTGCTATTAGTAAACTGAGTCGGTTCACGAGTAATCCCAATCAAACTCATTGGATGACAATGAAAAGAGTTTTGGGGTATTTAAAACATACTCAAAACTATGTCTTCCATTATAACAACATCCAGCAGTATTGAAAGGATATAGTGATGCAAATTGGATCACCGAAATCAAATGAGGTAAAATCCATGAGTGGATATGTATTTACTCTTGGTAGAGGAGCAATCTCTTGGAAATCTTCCAAAAAGACATGTATTGCTAGCTCTACAATGATCTCTGAGGTGCTCTAGATAAGGCCGGTGAATAAGTTGAAAAACTCCTGAATTTTTTGATAGATATTCTTATTTGGTCCAAAACTTTGGCATCAGTATGCATACACTTTGATAGTCATGATGTAATAGGTAGGGCATGGAGCATGATGTATAATGAAAAGTCTCGTCATATAAGATATAGACATGATATCGTTAGAAAACTACTCTCTAGTGAAATCATCACAATTGACTATGTAAAGTCAAAGGATAATGTGTTGGATCCACTTACAAAAAGGCCTAACTAGAGAGAAAGTTGAAAGATCATCTAAGGGAAATGGGTTTACGGCTTAGGACAAGTCATCATGACGGTAACTCTATCTAGCAGACTGAAAATCCCAAGAGCTAGATTCAAGGAGAAAAACAAAGTTATGACTGACAGTTCGGCATTGTCAACCAACTCAAGCCATTCCAATGATGAAGACAATGCTCAGGATCAAGGATACAACAGTAAGGCTTGTAAATGAGTTAATAAAGCTTAAAGTTTTTAATGATTTGCTAAGTTTAGCAGATTTGACCAAATAGTGTATCTACGCGATAACACGTTTAGAAATCACCTATGTGAGTGTGATGTGTAAACCGTTTCAAAGAGGATAATTGTCAAAAGTCCATCTCTCTATACACTCATGAAACCAGAAGGTGTTCATGGATAGAACGAACACAATCGGAAGAACCATAAACGGTAAAGGGTTAATCGTGTGACATATGGTTATCTAGGTATACACCAAAGCTCGACGGTTCAAATATATCGCATCTATCGATTGACCAAGTATATCCGACATATGTTCACTACGGAAAGTCCAAAGGAAAACCTACTTATCCAGATGCTATTAATTCTTGCTTGTAAAGTACACATACTTGTTCGTTTCTTTGTCTTGGAGTCATTCCCCATTCATGCGGGGGATTGTTGGGTTTTAAAAGGTGTGAATGGAAAATGAAGAGTTTTGCGACTTTTATGAAGAGTTGTGACTTTTATGAAAAGTTGCGACTTTTATGAAGAGCTGCGACTTTTATGAAAAGTTGTGACTTTTATGAAAGTTGAGACTTTTATGAAAGTTGCGACTTTTATGAAAGGTTGTGACCTTTCCGAAAGATTATGACTTTTCCAAAGGTTTGTGACATTTCCGGTAAGGCACAATAAGAACCTTTTCACACTATCCTTTCTTTTCTATAAATTGAGGAATTTTCTCTCATTTTAGTTGAACGAATTTTTTTGGACTTCTTCTACTACTACTAAGCTAGCATTCTAAGTGTACTTTACTGCCGTTGAGTGGTTCCCTGACACCGTGGTTTTAGGTACTGATGCACCGATAAGTAAGATTATTCTATCCTAAGAGGATATATTCTATTAACCTCGGGTAATTAAGAGAAGTAATTTCCTTAAGGGGACACTGTGCATTCAGTGGGCTAGATTTTCTTTCTTTGAGAAAAATATTTTTATATTGTTTTTAATATGTTTCTGGTTCTATTTTCTATACTAGTTTTAATTTTCTACTTTTGAAAATACTCTTTAAACTTTGTTGTTTTTTACCTAGTTCTTCAAAATTTTGTTCTAAGTATCTTAGGAATACAAGATGAACAATAGATTCAACATGATGCTCACTAAACCTCTGTAATATGTAACAACTCGAGTCTTATGTCAGTCATAGTCTCATAGAGAACAACAACACATAAAAAGGGGATGGAACAGACTAGTCCATGACTTCACATCGATTTTGATCGTACTATATGGTTTGACATTCCACGGTTTATTAATCTTACGGAGCTAATGATGAGTTTTATTGATCTACAAAATGACAATACTCGACGAGCAATTGAAGACATGGATGATAATAACATGTTGGCAGAGTTAGTCCAACGATTCTTTGAGTCGTCGAGGTACTTAGTTGTCCTTGATGATGTCCCTGATATTCGTACATAGAGGACTCCATCTGTGGAATTACAATGGGTATGTTGTCTATAAGGTCAAACTATTTTTTGTTTTGTATATTGTTGAATTCCCTTGTTATCTTCACTTGATTTTTTTTATTTCACTTGGTGAAAATTTTATCTCTGCCACGGCTCAGGAATACTTTTTTCCATATGATGTTTCATCAATCAAATGAACAAACCTGTTATGCATTTGTTTTTCAGTCCATTGATCTATCATATCCTTATACACTAACAGAATCAATGGAACTGCTTCTTTAAATGGAAACTATTTATAGGGTTACATACATCAGCCAGTGGCGGAGGTAAGAATTCTATTAAGGTGGTTCAAAAAAAATTAAACACGCTAATATTATCCATAAATAAATGGATCGGGTCATCTATGAACGGATTGATTAACAAATGGGTTGACCAAAAAAATCCTTAGTTCAAATAATTTCTTACAATTACAACTTATCTTAAGAAACAAATTTAAAGTACATATCTATAAAATGATAATAAAGTAGCACAACTCATTCAAAAAGTTCTACAAGTTCTTCAATTCCTTTAGAATTCTCTTCGGCTCCTGAAAGTGCAAATGGAGAGAAAGCACAAATTTAACATTAGAAAGACTAACAAAAGACACAAATCAAAGCGAAAATACTATTTCTTCACAAAAAAAAAATTTGGCATAAAATGACTTCATTACATTACAAAACTACACAACCTTGAAAGGAGGTTAAGAAACCAAACATGCGAATAAACCTATCAAAACATAGTTTTACATTTGAAAATACAATTACTGAACTACATACAGTTTTACAATTGTATTCTACGAGGTTTCATATCTTGAAATGTCTTAATAATAACATCATTAGAAATCTTATCAAATACATCTTTTTCTAAATAAGGCACCAAACAACCACTAAAAAAATCATCACTCATTAGACTCTGCAAGTCATTCTTGATAAACTTCATTGCCGAAAAAGCTCTTTCAACGGAGGCAGTGGCAATTGGTAAAAGTAGAGCAAGTTTCACTAAGCAAAATACAAGAGGATAATTTGAATGTTTCTTTGTCAGAACTAATCTTTTGGAAAGATCACAAAGCCCTTTTAGATCAGAGAACCTTTCATCAACATCACGAACATCAACAATGTAACTTGCAAGTTGATTCTCAAGAATACTCATATTGGATTCATCAAAGTCATTTGGATGTAATTCAACCATTCTCATTACTTTTCTTATGCCAAAACTTGAAAATGAGTTCATTGGATTCAACCAAGCAATTCCATAGACCAAATCGGTAGTCACCTCATCAAAACGATCACTAAATTCTTGAAGTTGTCAATCAATGATATTGCAAAACACTTCAACACGATAATGATGTAAGATTGTATAGTTAGCAAGTTTCAGCCGTGATCTTAAAAGGCTAACATATGGCTCCTCAAAGTTAGGTATCAAAACATCATGTTTGATACAAAATGAAGATACCTTGGCAATAAGAGAATCTCATTCATCATCTCTTAAGACTTGCAACCTTCTCTTTGCTACTTCAACAAGTAGCACGGCATTTGCAATATCTTGCTCTCTTTTTTGTAAGCATTTATTAAGCTCATTTATGATTGCTAAGACATCTCTTATCAAATGCAACATAAACGCAATCTCAAATGTTTGACAAGCTTCAAGATGTCCCATTGCCTTGGCTCTTTCATCCATACTCCTTGCATCAAGAGCAAGTGATTTAAGAACCTCAAGAATAGAGTCAAACATAATAATAAAATTGTTAAAGGATTTATAATGAGATCCCTAACGAGTATCACAAGCTCTTGAAAAACCAAGTTGTTGATTCAAGCCCCTACCAGTTGTAAGTTCACCCATATCTAATGCCACTTGAATTGTTGATTTTTGAGAATCTCATAAATTATCCATACACTTAAAAGAAGATCCCAATGCATTAAAAATATTTGAGATCAATACTACAAGTTTTCCCACTTCAACACACTTTTTCGAGACCCCAACAAGAGTTAGTTGAAGTTGATGAGCAAAGCAATGGATTGAATGAGCCGATTTACTTTTTCGTCTAATCAACATTTTAAGGCCATTGATCTCACCTTGCATATTACTTGCCCCATTGTAACATTGTCCACACACACTTGATGGACTCAAAGAATGTAAAGCAAGTAAATTAAAAATTGCCTCCTTTAAAGATGAAGCACTAATATCTTCAACATGAACAATGTCAATAAGTCTCTCCATTACAAATCCCATTCTATCAATATAACGAAATACGATAGTCATTTGCTCCTTGCGTGACATATCAAAGGATTCATCAACTAGTAAAGCAAAGTAGTCACCATTTAATTCCTCAAGAATAACTTTAATGGTCTCTATCTTACATGCACTCACAATATCTTTTTGAATTATTGGAGAAGTCATTTGATCATTTACAGGAGCATGTTTCAAAATATAATCACGAATTTTACCACATTTTTTTGCATACCATGTGAGAATTTCAAGAAAGTTACCCCTACTAAGTGATGATTTAGATTCACCATGACCTCGAAATGCAAATCCCCGACTTATGAGAAGTATTACTACATCAACCGACGCACTTAAGCGCATATAATATCCATGCTTGAGTTGATTAGATTGCCTCTCAAATGCAAATTGAATAGACCGACGTAGTTGTAGTAAATCTTGACATTTTCTTTTTTGACTGATTATGTATGCTATTCGGTAGACCAATATGTTTTTCAAGACCACCCTTTTTGTTCCAGCTCTTAAATCCTATAGTTGAAAATGTCTCCCCTCCTCCTTGATTAGTGTTATGATCTTTAAAAAGATAGCAATACAAACAATACACTGCATCTTTACCAACACTATACTCCAACCAATCATGATATATATCATCAAACCATTCATGATTAAAACGACGCATTGATCCAAAAATATCTGTTTAAGGATACTCTTGCACCGCCAAATGAGGTTGACAAGGACCATTCAAAAGGTATGCTCTTCTAATAACATCACGGTGGTTTGGATGATAGTTCAATATTGATGTTCTTTCACCAGGATCAAACTTTAAATATCTCAAATCAAATTCTTGAGAAGAATCTAATGACACTTCTGAATGATTAGTATTTTCTTTTTGATTAGATTGACTATGACTTTGAGAGGCTAAAGTTGATTTCGATACTTGTGTAAAATATTTCTTCACTGAATATTAAGACTAAATCGTAAAATAAAAATTTAGCCGGAACTTACAAAAATTAAATATGCAATAAGGACCAAAACAAAATTATAGACAATGAACAAAAGTTTGAATCTCATAAATAAAAATTAATATCCACTGAACAAATGTTGAATGTCCATAATAAACATATAAAATCAACAAATAAGTCCAAACAAATAAAATTATAACTTTCATAATCAGTGAATAGAATTGAAATTTTCATATAAAAATAAAAAATTGTTAAGAGAAGTGAATATCCGAGTTCAATCAGCTAAATAAAATAGCACATCAACAAATACAAGAATCAAAGCATAGAATTCTGAAGAAGAAAAAACCAAAAAGAAAACTTACAGAGGTTGTCATCACAAATGAGCCTGAAGGAGAGAATGAAATTAATCCATGGAGGACCACCTTTCCTCCACCAGCGGCAGCAAGCAGCAGCAGCAGTAACAGGGCAGCAAGCCAGCAGCGTGAAGTTGAACGAGAAAGAAACCAAGACTAGGAAAAATATAATATTACAATCCCTAGAAAATAGGGATATTTTTAGTTGTTGACTTTTCCATTAGGATTTAAAATATAATTTTTTTAATTAGTTATGACTTTAAAAAGGGGATCGTTTGGTCTATTTAAAGCCTGCAAAATAGCTAAAAATTACAACAAAAAAATATGTTGTTGCTTGGAATCGATCCCGCGACCCAAAGCTCTCTTAAGCGAAATCTTGAACCCCTCAACTGCTGGGCTACTCCTTTGATATATATTCAAGTGGTTCAATTTTAAATATATACATGTACAAAAAAAATCGATCTTATATATATAGTATAATTTTTTTACCGAGGGGGTTCGGATGACCCCCTGGAAGCACTATACATCCGCCCCTGACAACAGCAGCCCACTATACAAAGACCCAATCCATTACAGCAACCCAGTTCCCCTAAAAGACTGCCCAGCCTACTATGAACTCTCTCGGATTGAGCCCATTGGACTCCCCTTTTACCTTGCATCTTGAGTTGGGTTGAAGCCCAACACTTGTTCTTCGAGTCAATCTCGCTAATAATTGGAAGCACAATTATGTATGCGAAGGAAGCTGATACAAAGGGCAAATGGAAGCAATATACAGAAACTGGAGCTAATATATGAACCTGTATATACCGATATATACAGTGTTGATATACTATAATACTCCATCTGTTTCATTTTATATGTCATTTTTTTACTTTGCACTTGCATTAAGGAATGATATAACTTTACCATTCTACTCTTATTTAATGTTTCTTAAGTCAACTTTATTAATAAATGACAAGATTAATTAACTATTCTATCAAGGGTAGAATAGGCAAAATATGGTAGTTTATGCATAAATTTTATAAAATGACAAGTATTGTGATTCACCTATTTGTAGAAAGAGATGACATATAAAATGAGACAGAGGGAGTAAAATTTTCTTTTCAAAACAAAGTTAAAGTCTTTCCAAATTAAATTACTGAATTTTAGGATGCATTTATTATTTTAACCACATGAATTTATTAAAGCATTTAATGATTTCATTCCCTTTGTAATTCTTTATTCTTCATCTCTTAAATAATTTTTTTTTTCATTGTCTGTTTATAAAAAACAAATGTGGCGAAAATAAATGATTTTATTTTTAGCACTCAAATTGGTTACACATATCTTTAAAATGATAAAAATATAATACTTATATATATATATATATATATATATATATATATATATATATATAAAATTTATGATTTTGTGAAGCTTCACTTATGTAAAACATCTTTTTTAAATCACAAAAAAAAAATATTTATGAAATTTAATTTCATATTCTTCGTATATAAATAATTAATACATTAAGCACATTTATAATACAACTCAATTTTAATACGCTCTTTATATATTAAATCAAACCATTACACTTCATGAACTAAGAAGATTTTACACTTACACATCTTATGAATTTTTTTATAATTAAATATATTAAAACATAATTATTAAATGACAAACTAAAATCACAAATAAAACATTTTTTGAATTTATTCTTACGAAATCTTAAATAATAAAAAAAAATTACTACTAAGGAATTTGATTAAAAGAAGAATTAATACTTTTTGAAAATATTAAATGATACAAATTTTTTAATAAGATATACCAACTATTATTCTATTAATAAAAACATTATTTTACTTTAAATACGTGTGTTATTTGTAATTTTATTTAACAGTAATATTTTATTATATATTATCTCTTATTTTATTATTATTATTCCACTAAAAATTATTTTATATATAATTATTTAAGAAGAATTTTATTTATGTAGGATTTTTATTCTATACAAGGTTTGAATGTTTTTAGAAAAATATGGATAACTTTATTGGAGAATGACGAATGTAACCGTAGGATATTGACAATATAAAGAATGTATGTGTTTTTATAAAATATAAAAGACCCATCTTTAATTGAGTCATAGTGTAGAAAAATTTAGTCCTGTTATGATGATGAATAACTTGCAAACAAAATTTATATTTGTTACTAATATTATCTCTAATTAGGATCAGCACTTTAACGTATTTTGAGATTTGATTATTTTTATTAAAATATTTTTGAATTGTATTTCAAAAATTATTTAAATACGTAGTTTAAATTTATTTAGACATATCAAATTTTATAAAACTACTTAATTAGAGATAATATTAATAACAAATATAAACTTTGTTTGCAAGTTATTCATCATCATAACAGGAGCACAAGACTATGAATCATAAGAAGACTTGAGTTTGAAAGAAGACTTGAGTTTTAAAATCTAGACTTACTAATCTCATAAAATAATTATTCAAAACTTATTTTAAAGAAGACTTAATAAGTTTTGAATAATTATTTTATGAGATTAGTAAGTCTAGATTTTAAAAAGAAGACTTGATATATTATCAAATGTACTCCAATTTTTTTAAATAATACTCCAAAATTATTTGAATGTTCTTTCAAAAAAAATAATTTTAGATCTGTAGAACTTGTTTTAGAAAATAAAAAAGAAAAAGAGAAGCTGTAAAATCATTAACCTTTAAATGTAAAATTATAATTATTAAATTAAAAAAAATATGTATTTCTAAAAATAAACTAATAGTGTAATTTTCTTGTCCATGGTTAGTGGTACTCAACATGACGTGTCACAACACATGCAGTCATATTCAACATGTACTCTCCTGACCAGATACGGTCATGAAAGGTGTGTCACGTGACACTACTTCGTTGAGATTTTTTACAAAATATACCTATAAAAAAAAAGTTAAAGGTAAAGTAATTGAAAATGCATCACTTATAATAGAACTAGATATGTGGTGTCCGTGCAAGGCAGGGGCAACGGGCGTATAATTGTTATTATTCTTTGTATTATCCGACGGTTATTTTTAAAATATAACTTGATTTTACCTACATGGCCTTTTTTTAAATAGTACTACTTTATTTTTATTTTTAAAATATAACTTGGTTTTACCTACGTGGCCCTTTTTTAAATAGTACTACTTTATTTTTATTTTTAAAATATAACTTAGTTTTACCTACGTGGCTTTTTTTCATTGGTTTGGTCCTAACTTGGTTTTACCTACGTAGCCTATTTTGATTGGTTTGGTCGGACGGTTATTTTTATATAACTTGGTTTTACCTACATGACATTTTTTTAAATAGTACTACTTTATTTTTATTTTTAAAATATAACTTGGTTTTACCTACGTGGCCTTTTTTGATTGGTTTGGTCCGACGGTTATTTTTAAAATATAACTTCGTTTTACCTACGTGGCCCTTTTTTAAATAGTACTACTTTATTTTTATTTTTAAAATATAACTTAGTTTTACCTACGTAGCCTTTTTTGATTGGTTTGGTCCTAACTTAGTTTTACCTACGTGGCCTTTTTTGATTGGTTTGGTCCGACCAAGGAACCACCACTTATTAAGATTTTGATTGGTTTGGTTCTAACTTGGTTTTACCTACGTGACTTTTTTTGATTGGTTTGGTCTGACGAAGGAACCACCACTTATTTTTTTGATGATTTGATTGGTTTGGTCCGACGGTTATTTTTAAAATATAACTTGGTTTTACCTACATGGCCTTTTTTTAAATAGTACTACTTTATTTTTATTTTTAAAATATAACTTGGTTTTACCTACGTGGCCTTTTTTGATTGATTTGGTCCGACGGTTATTTTTAAAATATAACTTGGTTTTACCTACGTGAACCTTTTTTAAATAGTACTACTTTATTTTTATTTTTAAAATATAACTTAGTTTTACCTACGTGGCTTTTTTTGATTGGTTAGGTCCTAACTTGGTTTTACCTACATGGCCTTTTTTGATTGGTTTGGTCCGACGGTTATTTTTATATAACTTGATTTTACCTACATGGCCTTTTTTTAAATAGTACTACTTTATTTTTATTTGTAAAATATAACTTGGTTTTACCTACGTGGCATTTTTTGATTGGTTTGGTCCGACGGTTATTTTTAAAATATAACTTCGTTTTACCTACGTGGCCCTTTTTTAAATAGTACTACTTTATTTTTATTTTTAAAATATAACTTAGTTTTACCTACGTGGCCTTTTTTTATTAGTTTGGTCCTAACTTGGTTTTACCTACGTGGCATTTTTTGATTGATTTGGTCCGACAAAGGAACCACCAAAATATAACTTCGTTTTAGCTACGTGGCCCTTTTTTAAATAGTACTACTTTATTTTTATTTTTAAAATATAACTTAGTTTTACCTACGTGGCCTCTTTGATTGGTTTGGTCGTAACTTGGTTTTACCTACGTGACATTTTTTGATTGGTTTGGTCCGACCTAGGAACCACCACTTATTAAGAATGAATGATAATATTGAATTGTATTTACACCTCACAAAGGTAAAGTCTTATTTCAATACTTACGTCGAGTTAATAAATATATACTTGATTTAAATTAATTTGACGTTTTTCTTAATGAATTATTTATTAGGAGTTTAATTTTTTAAAATTAATTTTATTAATGTGGCATTTTTTTATTGAGCCAAGTGACATTTTTTGATTGTTTCGAATTAATGATGAATTATTTATTAGGAGTTTTATTTTTTAAAATGGAGGCACCACCACTTATTCACAAAGGTAAAATCTTATTTCAATACTTACGTCGAGTTAATAAATATATACTTGATTTAAATTAATTTGACGTTTTTCTTAATGAATTATTTATTAGGAGTTTAATTTTTTAAAATTAATTTTATTAAGGTGGCATTTTTTGATTGAGCCAAGTGGCATTTTTTGATTGTTTTGAATTACTGATGAATTATTTATTAGGAGTTTTATTTTTTAAAATTAATTTTATTAAGGTGGCATTTTATGATTGAGTCAAGTGGCATTTTTTTATTGTTAAAAATAAGACACAAGATAAAATGACGGTACTACCCTCCGAATGTCGGACGAAACCTTGAATTATTTATTAGGAGTTTAATTTTTTAAAATTAATTTTATTAATGTGGCATTTTTTGATTGAGCCAAGTGACATTTTTTTATTGTTTCGAATTAATGATGAATTATTTATTAGGAGTTTTATTTTTTAAAATGGAGGCACCACCACTTATTCACAAAGGTAAAATCTTATTTCAATACTTACGTCGAGCTAATAAATATATACTTGATTTAAATTAATTTGACGTTTTTCTTAATGAATTATTTATTAAGAGTTTAATTTTTTAAAATTAATTTTATTAAGGTGGCATTTTTTGATTGAGCCAAGTGACATTTTTTGATTGTTTTGAATTAATAATGAATTATTTATTAGGAGTTTTATTTTTTAAAATTAATTTTATTAAGGTGGCATTTTTTGATTGAGCCAAGTGGCATTTTTTGATTGTTTTGAATTAATGATGAATTATTTATTAGGAGTTTAATTTTTTAAAATTAATTTTATTAAGGTGGAATTTTATGATTGAGCCAAGTGGCATTTTTTGATTGTTAAAAATAAGACACAAGATAAAATGACGATACTACCCTCCGAATGTCGGACGAAACCTTCACTTATTAAGAATTATGAAGCTCCTAGCTCAGGTTGTAGAGGCCCACAAGCATTGTGTAACGTCTCAAGTTTGACCCCATAAGGGGTGATTCTTTTCCCGTTTTTATTTTTTGTTTTTTCCCATTTTTTTTACCTCTTAAATTTTTGTTTTAAATGGCCCCTTCGTTAAAAACCTTCCAATTCATTCAAATTTAACTACTCTGTTTTATTTTTAGAATTAAAATAAAACTCAAAATCTTTGAGTCCTTTGTCAATTAGAAACAGTAGGTCCCTTTGTTCAAAACCTACCAATTCATTCAAAATTTAATTACTCTTTTTTATTCTTAGAATTAAAATAAAACTCAAAATCTTTGAGTCCTTTGTCAATTAGAATTATAGTTAAATAAAAATAGTTTTGACTCGTTAAATCTTTATATTTGTCTATTTGTGACTTGTGAGTTTCTTCAACTTTCTTTCCGTTTTTGTTCATCGATCATTATTCGACATCTCGAATCTCCACATTCATGAAATATTGTTACTAATGATTTTGACCAACAAACGACTTATATTAAAGACTACTATACTACAATTCATGTTCAATTTTATTTCTCTATTTTTAATGAATTCATTCACCCTTTAAAAAACTTCTTAAGAATTTTACTAACAAATGTGAACGCTTTCAAAAAATAAATAAATTACAAGGGTAATATCGTAAGGTGATAGACGACTAATATATGACAACTATTTTTAGTAAGATGATCAACTAATATGAGACAGATGAAATAACTTAACAATCCAATTGAATTTCATCTCATAGAATCAAAAGACAGTTAAGGACCTCCCCGATTCCAATTGACCCAAAAATAAAGAAAACATTTAAGGGACGAAAATAAACATATAAATAGTTTATTTGCCAACTCCCGGCTGCTTTTTTCATTAAATCTAGATAAATTTACAAATTTGAGTGACCTTTTGAGATATTAACTCGTGTTTTTAGTAAATATTTCAAAATTTGAGGATAATTTCAATTGTATAGAAACAATAGAAGTGATATACTTCTTGCTCGTGGCCCTCAACTACAGGCTTTTGAAATTTCAATTCTTTCATTCAGATGGATTTCTGTTAGGTAATGCTATAGTATTACTCCATTGAGTTAATATCTTAGAGTGTCACTAAGCTATAAATTATCTTGTAAATTCATTAAACTTTATTTTGTATCGTTAAAATCACTTAACTTAACACTTTTATCTTTTAAAATCACTCAACTTAACATTGCAAAATAATATATATTTTATGCTATGTAATCATGGCCCCACAAATAAATAAAATTATAAAATATATTTATTAATATACCCACCCATCCACAAATTGTCTTCTTCTAAAAGACAAACCCTATTTCTCTTGCCAAATCTCCCGCTTCTTCAACTTTCTCCATTTCTCCCAAAATTCTCATCTACAAAGAGGCGCTGTCAAATCTATTTTAAGGTTGTTGATGTTGAAATTTTTCATAAACCATGGATTCCTTCATTTCTTCGAGGAATAATGTGATGAAATCTGTATAAATAAGCAAAACACAAGTAAATGGATTCCTTCATTTCTTCAACGACAATATAGTCGGTGCCATTGAATTTAACATTTATATTCAATGTTGATTAGAAATTTTTAATTGTTGTTGATAAGATGGAAATTTTGATTGTCTGTAATAGTCCCAAAAAATATGTTACGAATTTTATTTATTTGTGGGTCCATGATTACATGACATTAAAATAAATAAATTTTAAAATTTTATTTATTTGTGGATCCATGATTACATGACATTAAAATAAATAAATTTTATAATTTTAGGGGTCCATGATTACATGGCATAAAAAATAATTCAATTTGCCGTGTCAAATTTGTTTTAATAATAAATGTAGTTTAATGATTTTAGAAGATAAAAGTGTTAAGTTGAGTGATATTAGTGATACAAAATAAAGTTTAGTGACTTTACAAGATAATTTGTTATAGTTCAATGACCTTTTAAGATATTAACTCCTCCTTCATTTTATTTGGTCTATATTGCGTTAATAAATTAAATATGTTGTGTAAAAGTTTAATATTAAAAAGTTGCTATAAAAAAATTGTCAATCCTTTTAAAGCGATTAAAAAGAAAAACATATTTAATATATTGAAATGAAAGAAGTAATATTTAATTTATTAATTTTATTTTAAATTTTTAAATTTAATAACTTATATTTAATATAGCTTTTTAGCGATAAAGATAGTATGACAAAAATAATTTACTTTATTCAGATAATTGAATTTTTACATGACCACAACATAGGTGTGATTTAATTTGAGATATAACTATAGTAGTGAAAATAGATTTATCTTTTTTAGGTGTAAATACATTTCGTATATGGCGAGTACTTATGATTCTTTCTTTAAATGTCAACCTTTATTGTGCAAAATTTTACTACTTTCTCTGTTTTAATTTGTGTAACACATTTTACTTTTTGAGAGTCAAAACATTTAAGTTTGAATGATAATTTGCTGATGGAATCTTCAATTTTTTAAAAATAAAACTTATATATTTGTAAACTCCTTAAAAAGTATTACAAGTCACAATAATTGACAATTCAAAATATTTAAAAATATATAAAAAACTTACGGTCAAAGATTGACTTGTTTAAATATCGAAAACTGAAATGTGTCACATAAATTAAAATAAGGGGAATATATTTTATGGAACAGTTAACTATGTAATGACTATGGACATGAAGAGGATACATGCAAGAAAAATATTCCTTCTGTAATCCTTACTATAAATAGTTAGTCCATGAATTATTCACTTAGTTTTTTTATGTTGGTCAAATATATATTTCAAGGCTAACAACTCACAAGAGTAAAATGACAAGTATTTTTCTTGACCAATTTCTTTCTTCATTTAAATTTTTTTATTTTGTTTTTATTTTAATTTGTTGTATATTTAAAAAATACATAAAAATTGCTTAAAATCACAATATAATAACTTAAGTTATTTTCTATGGTGATGTTTCCACATTATCATACGGATAGGCGTAGGGTGGATCGGAGGTGGTGATGGAAAAAGAATTTTGCTTAATTTTTTTTACATGAAAAAGGGGGGTGAGGGCACGGCTGACGTGGTGGAAAAAGATTTTTTTTTACAAGAAAAAGATGGGTGGGGGTGGGGTAGGGTGGAGGTTGTGATGAAAGTAGGAGTATGACGCTATAATGTCTTAAAAAAGAGCATTTCTTACCTAAAGAAAAGGGAATAATTTCCATTCCACGTCTAAATCACAAAGCTGGCCCACATGCCACCAAATTTCATAGGACGGTACTTTGACGAACCAAACATTTTGATACCGTTTGCTTGATTCGGAAATGTTAAGGTCAATTTCTTTAAGTTCCACTTGTGCCTATTTTTCTATAAAAGCATGGTTGTGCTTGGACACTCATAACTAAGCTTTTATCATGGATTTCAACATGAACATCTACATTACAATTAACTTTGCTCTCAAATTTGCCACTATTGTAACCATAGCTCTATGTCTATGCTGGTGTTTGCGCATTATCATACACCGCCTCCGTGCCGATGAACATGAAGCTCCTCTGGCACCCGCCATAAACAGCTCTCTTGATGAAGTCGTCTTTAACTAACTAGGCCGTCAAAATTCACAGGTAATTAATTAATGGCTTACAACTGTTAATATTATTCGTTAAAGTTTACTCTGTTAATATCCACCACCACCGCCACGCCATAAACTCATCCATCCACGTCTCATTTGAGGATGTCTAACTAACAAAGCCGTCAAAATTCACAGGTAAAAATATCTCCAACAAGCTATTCTTTAAGACACGATGGTAAAAATATACCATCATCAATAAAAATTTAAGTTAGCATGCATCAAGATTAACTTAGGATCAAGCAACACAAATTAACTCATATAAAATACATGTAATACAGATAATGGAGCGATCAAAGGTTAAGACAATTCCACAATATAATGAATTGAAAAAACTTAATTAATTAATTGTATAGAATAAAAAAATGTTAATTACAGTTTATCCCTACGTAAATAGTAAATTGAATGTTTTTTGGCACTAATTAACAATGTTTTAATTTGTGCAAAGGGATAAGGAATGAAGGATAAAGGAAGCATCTATGAAGCAACGTATATCAGCAAAATGAATGTGTAATTTAATATTTGGGTTTTATGTAATACAAATATTTGATGTTTGCACTCAATCTTGTTTTGAGTACGATAGATTTTTCATTATGTATGTTAATAGATTATTAAACTTTATGAGTTTAATATATATTTTACAATATGTCATGTAATTTTTTATTTTTTTTTTGAATAATTAGACAATATTTAGTTATAAGATCTTGGGATGTCAAATTTTATATTTTTTTTGCAAACTACAAGACAATAATTTTATTCGAAAAGTTCTTTTCAGGAAACTGAAATGAAAATCTAAACAAAAAAAAATATACTATTTCGGGACCCACTTTGAGGAGACATCATAAGAAATTACTATCCATGTGCGATCTCACAAAAAATATATCATTTGACAATTTATGAATTGACACACAATGGAAGTTGTTTGGCTGTAAATATCCTTATTTTCAATCTAAAGATTGTGAGTTCGAGTCATCAAGAGAGCAAAAGGGATGAGAGTTTCTAGGGAGGGTAAAAAAATAAAATTAAAAAAAATTGACAAACACAAATATGTTTAACAATTAATGTTAAAAGCAATTTATATTTTGTTGATTAAATCATTATTTTGTTAGGTTGAGGTGATTTAATTATGTATAGATGGTTTTTTCGTATCAAAATGACAAACTTATTAAATTACCCATCAAATAATATTATGAGTATGACTTTAATTTAAAAGTTTATATGATTTAAAAAAATATGGATGTTCCTTTGCCTTCAATTTATAGTCTTACTTCCAACTACTTATCCTGAATTTTTTACCAAATAAGCCATTATTAAAATCAATTTATCAAAATAGTACCTTTTTTTTTGAAATTTTACAAAACTAGTATAAACGTAATTCTCAGTAATGTTTTAGGTTATATTTTTTTCAAAAAAAAAAAACAAAAAGACAAAAATTTGACAGATTAAACATACATAAAACGTTATTGTCAATAACGTTTTATAATTCGTTACTCTGAGGCACATTTTACAGCTAAAACGTGACTCACAGTAACCCTTTTTTTTTGGAATGATTGAAAATTAAAATTCAATCTTGTACATGCCTAATTCAACTTTATTAAAATTTTCACTATTAATATATATAATTTTCTCTTTTCTTCCTTTTATATACATAGATAATAGATACTCCCTCCATCTCATTTTATGTGACAACATTTGATTGGGAATGGAGCTTAAGAAATAAATGAAGACTTTGAAATGTTTACCAAATTGCCAATTCAAAAAATAGTCATATTAAAAAGTAGACTCACTTTTCTCTCTCCTCATAAATATATTGGAGTACAATTTTTAAAATTAAGTGGGACCAACAAGGATAAAAGAGGAATTATACCTTTAAATACTTACCATATAAGAAAATGTGACATTCTTTTTTAAACTGATCAAAAAGGAAATGGTGCCACATAAAATGGGACACAGGGAGTAATACTTTTGCAAAGGAAAAGGAGAGTGAGGAGGGCTGCTCATTTTCTTTGAAATTTTCTTAATTGACATTGACATTAAGCAGTGGCGTTTCTCTAAATATATAAAATTGTACAAACATTGATTGGTCACTTTATGAGGAAATATCAGAGCATGTTTGAATATGGTTGGTGTTGTGATTCAATTAAGAACATTGAGGTGTTATTCAACTTAAATATCGTCACTCTCCTTTTCCTTGCAAAAGTTATATATATATATTGAAAATTTTAATAAAGTTGAATGAATCGAAAAATTTAATAAAGTTGAATAAAGCACGTAGAAGATTGAATTTTAACTTTCAGTTATTTCAGAAAACGTTACTGTGAGTCACATTTTAGTTGTAAAACGTGCCTCAGACTAACGAATTATAAAACGTTATTGACAATAACGTTTTATGTCTATTTACTCTTTCAAATTTTTGTCTTTTTGTTATTGATTTTTTTTAATAAAATATTGTTGGGGTTTATTTGCCCTGATTTTTTACCATAAATAAGTTTTCCTTTTAGGAAAAGGTTTTAATATTTTGATTAGTCCTTTTCTTGTAGGAAAAGTTTAGAACTCTATAAATATATGCTTGTTCCTTCTAACTTAATCAACATTTACAATGTAGTCCTAGGATTTTGAGAGTTGCGGTTATGGAGGAGAATTTTGTGTACCTCCTTGTATTCCGAGTGAATTGGTTGAGGTTGTTTCTCTTGATATTTTGTGCTCTCATATTTATAGTGGATTGCTCATCTCCTTTGTGGACGTAGGTCGATTGACCGAACCACGTTAAATCTGTCTCTTTTGGTGTGTTTCTCGTTTGTCTTCTTACTCGTGGTCTTTCGATGTTTGCTTTACTAGCTTCCGCATTACACCTTCTTATTTCCGTCCTAACAAGAACCACCAACAAATTCAACACCTATAACCAAACTCATCACCATCAAAAGGACAAAGTCGTCACCACCACCATTATCAATTTCAATTTCTTCTTCTTCACACCTTCAATTCCCTCTTCTTTACACTCACCAACCATCACACTAAATGATAGGGTGGAGGTGGTGGAAAAAGATTTTGATTAAAATATTTTATATGTAATCTTTACCATAAATAGTTAGTCCATAAATTATTCACTTAGCTTTTATATGTTGGTTAAATGTATATTTCAAGGCTAATAACTCACAAGAGTAAAATAACAAGTATTTTTCTTGACTAATTTCTTTCTTCATTTTAATTTTTTCGTTTTGTTTTTATTTTAATTTGTTGTATATTTAAAAATTACATAAAAATTGCTTAAAATCACAATATAATAACTTAAGTTACTTTTAAAAAAAAAACATAATTAAAAATCATATAAAAAATGGTTGACTCTCTAATTTCATATTCAAATAGATGAAGTAACATATATTGTTTGGAAGTATAGTAAAAAAAAAAACAAACCATAAATCGCAATAAAATAACAGGTAAAAATATTTAAGAATCATATAAGAAATTTCATTGACTTTTCTAAAATCACTTGTGTAACATAATGTGGAATAGAAAGAGTAATATATATTATTTGAAAATAACATAAAAAATACTATAAATCACAATAAATTAACAACATAAAATATTTTTAAGAAAATACTTACAAAAAATTTAATCGACTATCCAAATTTGTATCACATAAATTGAGACCAGAAAAACATGAGGTTGGTTCAATGGTACTGGTAATTAGTGACCACTCAAGTCTCTTACACAAATATAAACCATTAATAATCCTCTTCCTCTTGTGAAAATATGCATTTATTACTTATACTTGCTGGTAAATTGGAGCAGAGTAAATCCCATGAATTAATTTTCAGATTGAAGAAAAAATTATTTTTCGGTGAGTGCACAATTATGTCCAACATTGTAAGAGAGTTTTGTATTGAGGCTAACTATGTAATTTTAAATAAATATTAATTATTAAAATTTAATTATTTATGTATTACTTATTTCTATTTTAATTATTCCATCTTCCTTACATAAAATAATATATAAATTTTTATATACATATATTAATTAACATGTCCCACTTGAAAAGCAGCCTCAACAATCCCGAGAGATTCTGTCTTTTGACTAGATGAAATGAAACGGTTTTTTTGTACTCAATTTTCTAAGGTGTATTTTTATATATAAATTTAAAATTTTATAAGTTGTGAAAATTATTAAAATTATCTAAATTAATGTAAAAAATAAAGATCAAATAACCCATATTAGAATTAATATTGATTTGAGGTTTATTAGAGTTAATAATATCCACGAATTATAATTTTTATTGGACCATTCAAAATTCTAAGGCCCAATTATGAAATAATATCTTAAAAGATATTCTAAAAACTATGAATAATGTAGGAAATATTTATAAATTATATGAAAGTAAATACTTTTATACAAAATTAAGAGAACTTGATAACTCATTTAAATTTATATATTGAAAAAAAATTAATAAATAAAAGAATTTAATTAAATACTATAATTATAATTTAAGAAAATTGCTATATGTAAAAGTTGCTTAGGAATGATTCATTGTGAAAAGAAAAGTTTTATACGGGCCAAGAATTGGTCTTTTATGGGAAATTTAATATCTAGCCTATATTAGATACTATAACTATAATTTAAGAAAATTGTAATTCGTGGCTACAATTTTTCTAATTCTTGTTATTTATTTGATTTATATAATTCACCTTATTTGCATAATTTGTGCCTATTTGTATAAAATTTATGAAAAATTCATAATAAATTATTCTGTTTGTATATTGGTATAATATGTAGCTATTTGTATAGGATTTATAAAAAATCATAATAAATTACTTTGTTTGTATATTGGTAAGCGAAATATACAAACTACAACAAAATGAAACTATTTGTATATTGGAAAACGAAATATATAAACCGCAACCTCCATATCATATGAACAATTTGTATATAATTGTATATTGGCAAGCAAATCATACAAACAGACAGAAATGTATAAATCGCAACCTCCATAGCAGATGAAACTATAACTATGAAACACAGTCAACACTATAGCTATACGGCCTTATTATATATATATATATATATATATATATATATATATATATATATATATATATATATATATATATAGTTGCTAAAATTCTCTCATAACTTAAATAAGTCCTCCATACATCTAGGGCCCGTTTGGCCATAGATTGAGCAAATGGTCAAATGACCCCCTAACCTATTAGCCAATTCTCAACTACACACTAATACGTTATGGGGGTCCTATTACCCCCCTGAACCTTTAATTTTCCATATTTTATAACCTTTAAACGCTGATCTTTTATCATTAACTAGATATATACACATGTTTGTATACACGAGCGGGGCCCACTTCTATCACTTTTTTTTTTCTTCATATTTCAGATCCAGTGAGCCCACTTCCTTTACTTTTCTCTTTTAAGTTAGAATGAAATTTCTAATTTCAAACTAACCAATGATATGTGTGATTCAATTGTGTAAAAATTTTTCTTATACAACTCCAATGACAAGTAATGTTTGTACATCCAGAAATAATTTTTCTTAGTACCTCACTTTTTACCATTTCAAGAATTAATTTTTCAAACATTCATTTTTGCTTAGCTTATTCTATCAGCAGAAGAACACGTAGTTATAGTGACCCAAGTGAGTAAAAATTGACAATGTTGACACCCAATTTTGGCCCGCCACAATATAAATTAATCATCAAGCTTCTTCGATTTCTAACGATTTAAAATAATGAGTTTTATAAAAATTTTAGAAATAAAATAAAATAAACATAGTTTGCAAGTTATTTTAAATAGTTTTGTCACTTTTAATAATATATATGTTTTATTTAGTTATATATATAATTAGTGCATTTTATGAATATTCAAAAATCATCTCAAAAAGAGTTTATATTTTAAATATTTTATTAGTGAGGGTAATAATTTTGAATTAATGAATTTTATGAAATTCAAAATACTTTCAAGTTATTTTTAAAGTAATTTTATCATTTTCAATAATTTTAATAATTTTAAATAATAAATATGTATATTTTTACAATCACGTTATTTTATAACTATTTGAAAACAATCACAAAGATTTTACATTTTAGTTAAATATTTTATTACTTTAAGTTATAGTTAGAATTTAGAGCTAATTAAATTAACTATTCTTATGATAGAAATAATTGTTATATTTTTTTAATATTAAGAAGCTCGGTAATTAATTAATTTATCTAAATTAAATCCAATATTTTAAAAGATTTAACCCCTTTCTAATTTGGGCCATTTTCCCAGATGGCCCACATCAAATTCCCTCAATTCACATTTTTTCCCCCCAATTCCACCCCATTCCCATACAGTAGCAACCAGAAACGACCCCTGCACAATGCCTTCTTCTTCTTTGTTTGTGAAACCCAAACAGCATACGTATAGCAGCAGTAACCGACCCGATCCACTTCACTTCTTCTCCTCTGCAACGAAAACATCAGCAGCAGTAATATGCGTGAGCAACATCAGCGGCAGCAACGCGTCAACAACAATTCCATACGACCTCATCTCATCCAAGCAAGGACTCTGCAGACCCAGAAATCGCAGCAGTACCAAATCCCGACCCCACTGCCCATACGTTCCTCTTCTTTCTGTCGAATCAACTCGAAAATCTCGTCCAACTACCTTGCAACCTAATCCATCCCCTCACGTCCCTTTCCCCCATTTCAAGGGATTTTCAAAAGGACGGAGGAATTTCGATTTTGGGAATTGGAAATTTCATCCGTTTTCCCTTAAATCGATCCTAATTTCCCTCTATATAAACACCCATTTTATTTAGTGTGGGGACGACGGAAAAGGGGGGAAAAAGGTTCTTGAGGTTAGTTCTGAGGCAATAGTCATTTTACACTTCAAAATCATATATCCAGCTTTCTGATTCTAAGTTCCGAGGATATCTCGCCGCTCGAATTTTATTAGCTTGCCATTCGTGTTCGAAGTTCGTGGTAGGAGAAGTCAGTGTTCTCCCCTGCTCATTGTTCCTGTTTCGCTGCCCCGTAAAAGGTAATACTCATTTCGAGTCGAGTAGCTATTGTGTTAATGCATTGACGTTTGATTCTCAAATTATGTGGGTTGTTATGATGCTAGTATTTCACTTTTGGAGTATCTTGATTTCTTGTCGATTGGAAGTTAATAATATAGTTGGTTTTCTTATCCAAAAGCGATTTTCAATTTTTTTTCGAAGTTTGGTTGATCCCATTTTAATGTTGAGATGATTTCTTCATGTTAGTGACTTCTTATCCCATTGTATCGCCTCTTCTTGTTGTCTATGGTTTGTGGTTTCACTTAAAATTCTGATTTTTGTCGTTATAAGTGGTTTGTTTCATGTTGTGGACTGATTTGCGTTTTGCATCTTGACTAGTGTAAATAGTGTGAAAGGAATAGTTTACTACCTCATTCATATGTTTATTTGTCTTTTGTTGTTGTGCCTGCCGGTTGAGTATATTTTGGTTTGATTCCGGGTTGATTAATACATGCCTCTTTGATTGTAAATGATTTTAATTTTTTTTACTTATATAGCAAAATAGAAATCGGGCATGTAATGTTCATTGTTATCTGCCCGTTCTTATTTCTTGGTGTCCAAAATGCTGATGTATGTTGAGTCATCAAGCCTCTAAAATTGAATGTACACTTCGAAGGAGTTGGCTTGGCGTATAGATTCTATTTGGTTGCCATGATTCGTAGAATATGTATTACTTTCGTATTGTCTTGGAGATGTAAAAATCGTAGTAGCCTAAATTAACTTATCGGCATCGCATACCATTACGTATACTTTTTCGTGGCTCGCACTAGTAATATTCTCACGGAGATGTTGTAAGTTTTAAGTGTATGTATTGTTCATGTTGCCTAATAAAGTTTAAAGTGTGTGTATCAAATTTACATAGCCTTAGGAACGAGACTTATTCATTAATGCACCCCTATTTAGTTTACTTTTCTTGGTTCATGTTAGTGTTTGTTGTTAAAGTTATGGTAAGTGAAATTATGAAGACATCTCGCCAAAATTGTTCCTCATAATGAATTAATTGATATCCTTTGCAGCCATAAGCGTACGCTAGTAAATGCTTGGCAAACTTTATTACTGTATTGACTTGGGTTTTGTTGGCATTGCTGTTAATTTCCAATTAATTATGTTCAGATTTTAAAATAAATAAATAAATATATATATATAATAATAATAATAAAAGTAAAATAATAATAACAATAATGATAATAATAAACTCAAGTTGTAGTGATAGTTCACATGTTCTTTGCCTTCATGAGCTTGTAGTCTGTTTCATTTTCTTCTTTTGTTATTGTGTTGAGTTGTTATTATCCATTCCTCAGTCCTAATCGTTTCACCTTGTTTTCTTTGCATAAATTCTCTCGGATCGAGTCTTTCGAACTCCTCTTTGCCTTGTGTTTCGAGTCGGGGTTGAGACACAATGCTTTTTCCTCCACCGAGTCAGACCCCCCCTACATATTCTAAAGCTGTTACAGGCCCCGGGAGCTGAACAAGGCTGGAAATTGAAATTTGCAGGTGTTTAGGGTGAAATTAAAGGCTATATACACATGAAATACAACAGAAATAAGGCCAAAGCCCAAACAATTGCAGCAGGCCCAAGAAGGGCTCAAATTTAATTTCCCCTTTACTCTTGAATTATTCAATTATGATTATTTATTATGTGTTTTATTTCGACACTAACTTTAGAATTATTAATTAACTTAACGAAATTCCTCAAAAGATGAGCCATTTTCCTTTGTGTTGGTTTAATTTTAATATATTTCAAATGTTTTAGTGTTCATTTATTTTATTAATCAAATATGTTGGTCAAATTATACATTTTAATTAAGTCAAACATTTTGTTTTTTAAAAATAATATTCTTTAAGCTTTCACTTAAACACTTTTTATTCATTTTAAAATTGTTTTTAAGTTAAAGTATTTTTCTCAAATAAACTTTAAATATGTTAGTCAAAACCTTTTCAATTAATTAAAAAATAAAAAAAAATATACATATATATATATATATATATATATATATATATATATATATATACCTACTTGGTCATTTTCGCAAAAAGGTTAGCTAATTAATTAAAATTGATTTTCATGTTTAAGTTATTAAATTGGTTTAACTTATTATATCAAAATAAATCACATGAATTCTAATTAATCTAATTTTATTAATATTTTAATCGCTTATGATTAAATTCAAATGTTTCTTTTTGGATCTCTTTCTCTAAAATAAAAAATAAAAATAAATGTGTCATTTATTTAATTATTTTCTAAAAGTTAATCACATTGTAAATTTTATTTTTTTTTATATAAATTATATTCCTAAGAATTAGTCAAATATATTTTAGTCAAGTTGCAGGTCAACCGCAAGTTAGCGGGCACTTCGAATGCTTAAATCCTTTTCGAAGTGTAAATTGAACCCCGAACCCTCTTTGGCATTTTCAAATGATTTTTTCTGTTTAAATCTTTGAAAATTATAAGTTTTCATAATTTCTTTAAAAAATTAAGTGGCGACTCTTCTTTAAGTATTTTTCTCAAATTGTTTTATACTTAGAACATTTCAAAAAGTAATTTTTTCTACAGATAGAGAAATTAATGCACGACAGACAATTTTTAAAATCTTGAGGGGCAAATCTAGTGATGGAGTTTATGAGTTGAAGAGGGAAATAACTTATATTATGGACATCGACAAGGAGAAGAAATTTCAAACCTTATCGATGAATCTCGGTACCCAAAAATTTTATAATTTTGATAGGCGAGAAAAATTTCGAACACTAAATTTGAAATCGGAGAGCATTAGAGAGGATTACGAACTCCTCAACATCAGGCTTTCAAATGGAAGATACCATTGGAAGCTTTAAAATGGAAGATGATAAAACTCAAGCTTTAAAAATGGCAGAAAAGAGGAAGAAGAAAGAAGATTTTTTCGAGAAAATGACAAAAAATGCAAGCTACAGCTGGCAGCCTTAATTTTAGGCTGATTTCATCTTACACGTGAATTTAAAACGTAGATTATATGCTTTAGATAAGTATCTACGCGCCTAAGGAAAGTGTATTCACTTTCTTGGATGTGTCAGCGTTTAGGGGCTACAAAATATCAAAAATAAAAGGTTCAGGGGGGTAATAGGACCCCCGTAAAGTATTGGTGTGTAATTGAGAATTGACTAATAGGTTAGGGGGTTATTTGACCATTTTCTCCCATAGATTTTTCAAATAATATTTGGGGGGGAAATTGACAAATAGTGTTTGTCCATACAATTTGTCATTATTTGGCAAATATTTTTGTAAATATCCTAAATTCCCAAATACTAGTTTTTTCTAGTATTTGGGCCAAATCTCATTATTTGGAATTTTTGAAAATTGAAATTTTACACCAAACTTTTATCTTTTATAAAAACACCCTCTATAGTAGTTGTTTGCGTTGTATTAAATAATTTTTTACGTGAACACTAAAGTAGTGATGAAATATTCAGTGAATATAAAAGTGATAAGATGGTTGTTGATGAAAATGATGAACAATCGGCTCAAGGTAACAAAATCATGTGTTTTATCTACTTCACGATGTATGGAATGATGCTTGTTGCACTCACTCCAAACTACCACATTACACTAGTGTCATGGACACTATTTGTTATTTGTTGCAACGAAGATCCAATTGACTTGTAATACAAACTTATGGTTAATTTTGATAGTTTTTAAAACTTATGAGTATAAAATCATATTTATCTAAAAAAGTGAAATATATTTCCCAAATACTATTGCCAAACACATTTAAAGGTGGGCCCAACACGCATCTTGATCTTTGTTCTACTTTGTAGTTTGATGAAACTTCGACAAAATTACCAATTAATTCTCCACACGATTATCCTCGTCTCATATAACTAAACAAGAAGGAGATATAGTTTCTTTTTAAGTAAATTATCTCTTTTTTGAAATATTTCATAAACATAATATACTGACGAATTTAAGTTTCATGAGCTTTATGTTCAGACACATAAAATAAAATATGATATACATTCATATTTATAATTTTATAGGGGTTTAAGAGAAGGATTTTTTTTCTCTCAATACCAAATCAAATCACTAATAGTATTTTTTTTTCAGTTTGATTCAATTTTTTGTTCGATTTTATTCACCCTCATCATGATGAGCAAAGGGTGCTGACTAATCTCCAATTACTACTAGAACGAATAGTCAAATTTTGCACGCAATTATATTTCCACTTCCAATAATATGATTAGTATATCATAAGAAATAAAGCTAACTATCATAGATGATTAATTTTAGAAAGTGGAATTTAAATTTTCACGTTGCTCATGAAGGTTCATTCCCCACCTTATAATTTATTTATTTTTCCTTCCCTCTTGCCATCAAAAAATGAAAAGGAAAAAAACATTTTAAAAGAGCATATTATAAAGATGGTTGTTGATCGTTCTTATAAATAAATAAAAATTTAAAATATCAAAATAAATCAAAAAAGTAATAAATGTTATAAGGACATCAGTAGAATCCCGTTAATTATCTTTCTTTCTAAAGACGTAACCATCTTTAAATTAAATTCTAACAATATATTAATGGACAAAATGTTGGGAAGCGGAAAAGAACTACTTTTGCCCTGCATTATCCTTCCACCTTCTTAATCCCTGAAATATCCTTCCATATGACGTCATTCTTAGAATAATCTAAGAAACCCCATTTAATCTTCTGTATTGATTCTACTAATTTTGGCTCACCAATTTTATGTGTCACATACATTTAAAAGTTTAAGTGTCTATTTATACACACCCAAATTGGAGGACATATATATCAATTGAACCCAAGTTAAACGGAGACGTTTATGTATTATATGTATGATTAGCCACCTGTGAAACAAAAGGATTTTAAAAAACAAGATTTAACCAAACTCAAAAAACCCTCAAAACACAAACAACAAGAAACTCAGAAGCATACTCCCTTCGTCCAATAATAGTTATCCACTATATTAAAAATACTTGTCCAATTTAGAAAATCAAGAGATAATTTGCCTTTTGTGTCTATTTTATCCTTACTATTAAATACTACGTATTTATTATTTAACACATTTTTTAAAGTATTAAATTTAATAAAGTCAAAGGATAATATAATAATATTATTTCTATTATTTATCATTTCTTAAGGGGGGGTGTCAAGTCAATGGTAGATAACTATTGTTGAACAATGGCGAAACTAATCCAAGTATTACATAAGCAATTTTTTTTCAATGAATGGATGCATTTTACTTATATATACGATATAATTTTCAGTCAAAGAGTGTTCAATTCGACACCCTCAGAACACTGTAACTATGCCATTGATTGGACAGATAAAGTATAAAATAAAAAATTACTACTACAATTTAATTTAACCAAACCAAAAGACACCCAAAAAGCAACCGATAGAAATTTTAACGTTACATACATGTGTAGATGAGAGAAATTAAATGACAAATCAAACAAATCCATACTTGGGGACCCACTTTGACAAAAAGATTTCCCCAACACTTGGAGGAAACATCGAAATAAATTTTAAGTTGTTTAAATTTTATGTATATATGTATATCAAAATTTGATTTAATTTTAGTAATTGATGAAATTGCCCAATTGCAAATACAAAAATATTTTTCAAATTATGAGCTTATATGAAGAAATAGAGAAATCTATTTTAATACGAAGGACAAATAAAAAAAAACGGAGGGAGTACTAGTAGGTGTATAGATATGCGATTTAATTTTGTTATTTGAAATCACGAGATGAAATTAATGTTTGGACATGTGATTATTTCAAAGTTCTCCAAAAAGCTTGATTATGGGATTTTATATCATGATTTCACATTTTTCAAGTATAAAAATTGATCCATAAATTTACATTTTGTATAAATAAATAAATATAATCCACTATATAATATCTATATAATTTTTTGTGAGAATACCAAAAGACTGACAAAATATTCATGAAATATTGTTACTAATGATTTTGACCAACAAACGACTTATATTAAAGACTATTGTACTACAATTCATGTTCAATTTTATTTCTCTATTTTTAATGAATTAATTCACCCTTTTAAAAAACTTCTTAAGAATTTTACAAGCAAATGTGAACGCTTTCAAAAAATAAATAAATTACAACGGTAATATCGTAAGGTGATAGACGAGTAATATGTGACAACTATTTTTAGTAAGACGATCAACTAATATGAGACGAAATAACTTAACAATCCAATTGAATTTCATCTCATATAATCAAAAGACAGTTAAGGATCTCCCAGATTCCAATTGACCCGAAAATAAAAGAAAACATTTAATTTACGAAAACAAACATATAAATAGTTTATTTGCCAACTCCCGGCTGCTTTTTTCATTAAATCTAGTTTAGGTATGATGGAAAATGTTTTTTTAGAAAATGTTTTCCTGGAAAATAAGTAGATTTTTGACTTATTTTCTCTTATTTGGTTGGTGAGTAGAAAATATTTTTCAAAAAAGATATTTTAGTGTTTGATTTATGAATGAAAAATATTTGTTGAGAAAATATCTTTTATTTTTACTAGAGAGTACAAAATAATTATTGAATTGAAATTGAAAATATTTTTTAAAAATAAACTTAATTTTTTTTGGGGGGGAGGGTGGCGTGGCGGGGGAGGGTAGGGTGGGGTGGGGTAAAAAAATGAAAATTTGAAATTAAAAAATATTTTTTAAAAATAAACTTAAATTTTTTTTTGAAGGGAGTGGGTGGTTGATGGTGTGGATGGGAGGGATCGCGGGTAGGGATGGGGTGAAAAAATAAAAAAATTGAAATTAAAAATATTTTTTAAAAACAAACTTTAATTTTTTTATTTTTTTTGAGGGGGTGAAAAATAAAAAATTGAAATTACCTTTTCTTTAGGTAAGAGATGCTCTTTTCTTATGTTATACACCAAACCACCCCCCCCCCCCCACCCCCCTTTTTTTTTTCCTCCACCAACCTCCCCTTTCATGTGTTGTTATTTCCACCCCCAATTCATATACTTCTATTGTTTTTATACAATTGAAATTATCCTCAAATTTTGAAATATTTACTAAAAACACGAGTTAATATCTCAAAAGGTCACTCAACTTTGTAAATTTATCTAGAAAAGTTATTAAATTTTGTTTTATATCACTAAAACCATTCAACTTAATCCTTTATAACAATAAAATCACTCAATCAAATTTATTATTAAAATAATTAATTAACTGAAAATCTCCCCTTTTCACCATAAATATATATATACTAATAAATGAATAATTAAATTATTGCTAAGAATTAAAACAACACATCAACTATGTATAGTTATATACCTCACTTCGATTCATTTCTGTTCTTGATTTCTCTATAGATCGGTAAGTATATCAGCGAAAGAAAACAGTACTATTGCCTATAAATCTGTACATATATTTTTTTTAGTGTTTTATGGTTTTATATTTTCTACTTAAAAAGTATTAAATTTATTTTTATAAATTCTACTTAAGCTAACCACATCAAAAATGAAATTATTTTTCTTGACGTAATGCTTTAGGCATTTTTAAATTTTCTAATTAAAAGGTACTAAATTTACCATTATAAATCCTTAATGAGTTTTTTTAAAAAAATTATTTATTTGTGGAGTTCATGTTTACATTGCATAAGAAAAAAATATTTTGTCATATAAAAAAAATTAAAGACAAGTTTGGTTGAGTGATTTTATTGATATAAAAGCCTAAGTTGAATGACTTTATTGATATAAAACAAAGTTCAATGACTCTGTTAGATATATTTTCAAAGTTGAGTGACCTTTTGAGATATTAACTCTTTACATGTGAGAAAGTATGTAAGAAATACGAGAAAATGATCAAAATGGTCCTTAATGTATGGGCTTTGATTCCACTTGGTCCTTAATATATGAACTTGATGGAAATGGTTCTTTATGTATCATAAAATGTGATCAGTTTGGTCGTTAATCCTAAAATTAACATATTTCCTTTTTTTTTTCCGTCAAAATACACGGAATAGGTAAAAGATGCGCTCGTTCAAGACTTTTTTCCTTCCCCTGTTCCCAATGGCATTCAAGTTTTTCTTACTAAAATAATTCATTCACCAAAAAAGAATTCACTTCTTTTTGTTCATTCAATTTTTAGTTAATAAAAAAGTTAATTGTCTCCCTTTTTTTCCTTCACTCTAATGAGTTTCCCATGAATTGAAGTTGAAAGATATATTATAGATGTTGACATCCATATTAGAAGAAGATTAGCTTAAGCAAATTTAGAAGGTCCATTATTACATGTTGTAAAATATTGAACTTAAAAAGTTTAATAATTCTAGAAACATACATATGGAATATCTATCGTGTATACTCTAAGAATGAATCGTTTATTTGCAAACATCAAATATTTTTATTACATAAACCCAAATATTACATTAATTAAATACACACGACATGGTACATTAATTTAATTAAATAAATTAACGAACTAAAAATCTTTCATTCATTACGTTGCTTGATAGATGCTTCCTTATCCCTCTGATACAAAATAAAACATTAATTAGTGCCCAAAAAATCAATTTACATAGGAAAAATCAACTAACATTTTTCTATATACAATTAATTAAATAACATATTAGGGAGTATTTATAGAGGTTTATAAGATAATAATATAATTAGTTTTATACATATATATTAGGGCCAAGACGCCAAGTAGGCCAAGAGTATACACTTGATTTATTCGGGAGTTCGTAGAATAAATCAAAGGGATTGTTCTCTCCATTGGACAAGAAAATTACATCGTCACTTTTTTTTTTAAGAAATACTCATATTTTTAATATGTTCACGTATTATTAATATTTAATTAAAAATAACAAAAAAAAAAATTATATGATAACTTAAACTCTAAATTAATTATAGAACTTTGTTTAGAAATTTTATTTGGTTGTCAAAAAATAAGAACTAGTTTCAATTCTTTCTTGTCCACATTATTATCACATCGTTCTCCATCAACACGCAATTTGAGACAATCACAAAGTAATTTTTCACTCTCTTTTTCTTCTTTTAAAAATCTAGACTTACTAATCTCATAAAATAATTATTCAAAACTTATTAAGTCTTCTTCTCAACTCTCAATTTTTTTTTTTGATAGGTGCTTCTATTGCTTCAGCCTATATTTTCTCTTCTTAGTTCATTCAGTCAACAATACAAAAAAAAAAACAAAATTTAATTCATATATTATCATATGTACTCCAATTTTTTAAAATAATACTCCAAAATTATTTGAACGTTCTTTCAAAAAAAAAATCTTAGATCTGAAAAACATGTTTTAAAAAATAAAAAAGAAAAAGAGAAGCTGTAAAATCATTAACCCTTAAATGTAAAATTATAATTATTAAATTAAAAGAAATATGTATTTCTAAAAATGAACTGACAATGTAGTTTTCTTGTCCACTGTTAGTGGTACTCAACATGACGTGTCACAACACATGCAGTCATATTCAACATGTACTCTCCTGACCAGAGGCGGATTTACGTTCATGAAAGGTGTGTCATGTGACACTGGTTCATCGAGATTTTTTACAAAATATACCTATACAAAATAATAATAATTAAAGGTAAAGTAATTGAAAAGACATCACTTGTAATAGAAATCTCCTAGCTCAGGTGGTAGAGGCGCCACAAGCACTGTGTAACGTCTCAAGTTTGATCCCATAAGGGGTGTTTCTTTTTCCGTTTTTATTTTTTGTTTTTTCCCATTTTTTTTACCTCTTAAATTTTTGTTTTAAATTTAAACAGTAGGTCCCTTCGTTAAAAACCTACCAATTTATTCAAAATTTAACTACTCTTTTTTATTTTTAAAATTAAAATAAAACTCAAAATCTTTGAGTCCTTTGTCAATTAGAATTATAGTTAAATAAAAATAGTGTTGACTCGTTAAATCTTTATATTTATATATTTGTGACTTGTGAGTTTCTTCAGTTTTCTTTCCGTTCTTGTTCATTATTCGACATCTCAAATCTCCACTTCATGTTAGTTTTTCCATATGAGACGATTATAATTTTTTCTTACACAAATTCAATTTAAAATTTTATACAAATAGCCACTCAATATTTTTCACTAGAATTTTTAGTGATTTTTTTTTATTAGTGTAGTAATGGCAAGGTAGGGCAGTGGGCTTGAAGTACCACAATATTCTCAGCTAATAAAAAGATGACCACAAAGTCACATGTTGATACCTCAATTTTATCCTTTTTCTTTTTTTTATTATTATTATTTTACTATAATAGAAAAGAAAGTAGAATATGAAAGTGACTCAACCTTTTAGTTATGAAAGATGAAAGTGACTCAACCTTTTTATTTATTTATTTCTATAAGTTCTGGATGAGCAATCCTTTCATATTCATACGAAAGTGAAGCTATACCTCCATATCATAAGAATAAAGAATATGTAGCATAAGTCTTATAGCCTGTCCTTGCTATGTATATTTTGCTCACGGAGAATTTAATTATTAAAAATTAATAGTTGTTATTTAGTTTATTTTTAAAAAAAAATTGTTGTTTAGTTAATATATTATTGACACTCAATTTTGACCCTTCACAATATAGATCAATTATCAAGCTTCATTAACTTGAAACGATTTGAAATAATTAGTTTTATAAAGATCCAAAATAATTTCAAGTTATTTCTTAAACAATTTGTATTTTTTTATAATTTTTAAATAATATGTATGGTTTTATAATTATGTATATAATTAGTACATTTTATGAATATTCAAAAGTCGTTTAAATTTTTATTTTATTTTTACTTAAATGTTTTGTTAATTAGTTTAGTTAATCAATAGTTTATATGTTTGAGTTAATTAATTTATAAATAAGTTAATTATTTTATTTCGTTAAGATTAAGAAGCTCGTTAATTAATCAATACTAATTCATCTTATTTAATTACTAGCTGATTTTACTAAATTAATTCAAATTGGCTATGCTCTAAATTTATTTTCGCTATAATCTAAATCCATGTAGCCATTCCTTGCAAATCTAACAACTCTCTACCCTATTTCAAGACCAATTTTGGCCCAATTTCAGCCTACCTTTCAGGCAGCAGAGAATTCAGGCTCGAAGGCCCCAAATTCAATTTCTCTTTTACTCTTAAACTATTTGATTGTGATTATTTATTTTTTTCTTTTAATTAACTCTAACATTATTGTTTGATTTAATTTAATTAAATCCCTTAAAGATGAATCATGAGCTAAGTCATAAGCGAAAAATCAATCCAAAAACGCTTTTAAAATTTGAGCCGACTTTTCTTATACTACTAAATACTAATATAAGAGCGCCCGTGCTGAGCACAGGCCCAACACTGCAAGTCAATTGTTTTAGCTTATATAAAAGATCAATTAAAATATAAAATAATTTAAATGAAAATGACAAAAGTCAAATGACATAATATATAAATGTGTCTTTTAATTTAGCTTTAGTTGATTAAACTTGTATGAAGTTAAAACAAATAGACATATGCATCTTGCATCACATTCTACCTGATGATTCACGTCATACGTGTATTATGCCACGTATGATGCATATGTCTACTTATTCAATTTTATTTAAGTTTAAGTGTCTATTTATACACACCAAAATTGGAGGACATATCTATCAATTGAACCCAAGTTAAACAGAGACGTTTAAGTATTATATGTATGATTAGCCACATGTGAAACAAAAGGATTTTAAAAAAGGAGATTTAACCAAACTCAAAAAACCCTCAAAACACAAACAAGAAACTCAAAAGCATATTCCCTTCGTCCAACAATAGTTGTCCACTATTCTGAAAATACTTGTCCAATTTAGAAAATTAAGAGATAATTTACCTTTTGTGTATATTTTACCCTTACTATTAAATACTACGTATTTATTATTTAACACATTTCTCAAAGTATTCAAGTACAAAAATTGATCCATAAATTTACATTTTGTAAAAATATAAATTTAATCCACTATATAATATCTATATATTTTTTATGAGAATACCAAAAGAATGACAAAATATTCATGGAATATTGTTACTACTGATTTTGACCAACAAACGACTAATATTAAAGACTACTATACTACAATTCATGTTCAATTTTATTTCTCTATTTTTAATGAATTAATTCACCCTTTAAAAAACTTCTTAGAAATTTTACAAACAAATGTGAACACTTTCAAAAAAAAATAAAAATTGCAAGGGTAATATCGTAAGGTGGTAGACGACTAATACACGATAACTATTTTTAGTAAGACGATAAACTAATATAAGACACATAAAATAACTTAACAATCCAACTAATATAGTAGAGAAACGCATAAATTAATTAAATGCACTTTAATTTGATACAAACATATAATAAAAAATAAATAAATCTTTCACTGTCAACAGCGTTGAAGCTATTTGGGGCAATCATTTATGATGAGTTTTAACTCCTTTTATGACAAAAAAAAAAAAGTAACTCAATGGAGAGAAGTAGTAAAATATATACATATTTTCGAAGCAAATACCTGGACAATTCAGTAACATAACTTACTTATTTTAATGCTTTTTAATTTAACTCATTTCATATATATATATATATATATATATATATATATATATATATATATTTGAAAAATAACTATTGCAACGCAAATTACAGTTCTATACAGAAACTTCTTGCTTGGGACTAGTCATGTGCACTAATTGATCTTGTTCTATCTCACGTTTGATGAGTAAACAAATTAATTTACGTTAATTCATAAGGAAAAATAGTAAAAAATCACTCTCCTTAACCACAATATTCAAACAATTTCCACACGCACACTGTGGAATAAAAAAACGGGTGGTTTCTTTATCGTATGCAATTTAATTGACCCATGCACTTTATTTTTTTGGCAATTAAAAGGAATTTTCACTTCCAAATTTATTCCTCTACATCTAAACACCATAATCAATGCGTAGGCCTCGGACGTAGGTAGTATTTGCATACTTAATGAGCATTTAAAGGCAAATTTGGTAATGAAAATTCCTCTGCATCTAAATTAATTGAGTCATATATGGCATAATATGAAATGAAGCTAAGTTAAAGGGCACATTTATGTATTATGCATTTTGGAAACAAACAACTTATTCTAAGAAATCGATAATGCATATTACTTTTAATATAACAAATCAAACCTTCAATAAGAAATAATATCATAATAACTAGTATCATCATAACTTCACTTTTAGAAAATATGAAACTAACACCACGCAATTTCATATCTAAACAACAAAAATCTCATGCTTATTTTATTTAACTACAAATTACGGATAAATTTCATATTTAATTTTCTTATCTTCAAACCAGACGAACCCATATTGGTTGTACTTTTCCCTTATACTAATACACGAGTAAAGACTTTGGGGATATATTAATGTTTAGGTCATCTAATGACGCAAGAAATGAGGACGTCAGCAGTCTACTGTCAGAATTTTAATTCCGAAGAAAGTTTCAAATTGCTGAGCCAAATCCTATATACTCTATATATTAAATAAAACAGGCCAATAGGGCCCAAATTTATTAAAAGAAAATGCAATGGGTATTTAGAAGTACAAAAGACCCACAATTCCGACCAACAAAAAGGAAACAAACTACAAATACATGGAAGGAAACACTCACATATTAGAGGCTTGAAAAAAAGAGATGGAAGGAACCTCAGTCCTCATGTATAATCAACTATCCAAGTCAAACAAATACATGCAAGGATTTTTTTCAAATCTCTAATATCAACCAACAAATCCAAAAAAAGAAAAGAAAAGTAAAGTAAATTAGAAAAGATTGAAATTATATAATATTTGAATTAAATTAGAAGGGCATAAAATGAGTTGGAATCTTTATAGACCTGTTTTGCTCCATGAGGAATTTTTTAGGAAATTTACAAAAATCTTCCTAGTTTAAAAGTTAATTATTTAGATACACTCTAGTTTGTAATATTATGAATTTTATCAAATTTTGGCATGTCCAAATACGTGCATCTCGGGATATACACAGTCAAAATTAGGTGTAATTTGTTTTAGATATAATGTATCCAAGTGGATTCACATATATCTGAGATACAGTCAAAAAAGATATTGTAGCTTAACCATGGTTTAAGAAGTTGTTTGGGTTGAATAATTATTGACCCTTATATCATTATGTGACAGATGGCAACAGATGAAAGGGGCACTGGACCAACTGGATGCTACATCCATTGGACAGGAGCCGAATCCTAATTTAAACAACAAAGCACATTTATTTACACGTGTCAATACTTGATTATTCAAACAGACGAATACATTATTTGAAAAAAAAATTATATATAAAATATTCGAGACTATAAAATTTACTGTGCGTTCTTAAGGAATTTAAACCTCTCATTGTATCCGAAATCATGAATTACTTTCTCTCAAAATAAAATAAATATATCCAAGGTTATGAATTACTATTCTCTCCGTTTTATTGATATCTCGATTACCAATAAATAAGAGACATTAATTGCACACCCACATAAGTCAAAGTAGGAAGTTGCCAAAGCCAAAATTAAAAAGTAAAGTATAGAACCTCATCATCATGAAAGTACCCAGCTTTGTGAATTAAATGGATTGGGAAACTCCTTAGGTAAGAAGTGCTCTTTATTAGGACCTTATAGCGTCATACTGCAACCTGTGGTTTGTGTCAGTAACATAATTTAATGCTTTTTATTTCAATTTAAACGAATCTCTGTGATGAATAAAATGTGATTGATAATAATGCAAAATTAAAGGCATGTATTACAGTTAGGCCTATAAAACCTTGCGCTGTGCTTGCTTGCTTAGATAACAAAGCTTTTATCATGGATTTAAACATAAACATGTACATTACAATTAACTTTGCCACTATTCTAACCATAGCTCTATGTCTATGGTGGTGTTTGCACATTATCATACGCCGCCTCCGTGACAATGAGCATGAAGCTCCTCCGGCACCAGCCATAAACATCTACATTACAATTAACTTCACTCTCAAATTTGCCTTGGTTTCAGAGATTGTAACCATAGCTCTATGTCTATGCTGGTGTTTGCGCATTATCATACGCCGCCTCCGTGCCGATGAATATGAAGCTCCTCCGGCACCGGCCATAAACAGCTCATCCATCCACATCTCTCTTGATGAAGACGTCTTCAACTAACTAGGTCGTCAAAATTCACAGGTAATTAATTAATGGCTCACAAGTGTTAATAGTATTCGTTAAAGTTTAATGATTTTATTAGATAATTGTGTGTTAATATCCACCACCACCGGCATCATCCATCCACGTCTCATTTGAGGATGTCTAACTCATATAAAATACATGTAATACAAATAATGGAGGAATCAAAGGTTAAGACAATTCCACAATATAATGATTTGAAAAAACTTAATTAATTAATTAATTGTATAGAAGAAAAAAAAATTAATTACCCCTATGTAAATAGTAAATTCAATGTTTTTTGGCACTAATTAATAATGCTTTAATTTGTGCAGAGGGATAAGGAAATGAAGGATAAAGGAAGCATCTATGAAGCAACGTATATCAGCAAAATGAATGTGTATTTTAATTAATGTAATATTTGGGTTTTATGTAATACAAATATTTGATGTTTGCACTCATTCTAGTTTTGAGTACGATAGATTTTTCATTATCTATGTTTATAGAACATTAAACTCTATGAGTTTAATATATATATTTTATAATATGTCATGTTATAACTTTTTTTAAAATTTATCATGTATGGGGTGAATGATCTACTCCTATTTAATATATAAACTTGTATAAGAGCATTGGTGCTTCCAACGTTGCAGGTTAGTTGTTTCAATTCATATAAACAAGAATGGAAAACAATGCTAGATTAACTCCAAAATATAAATTGAAAGCTTGATAGCTCGATTACCAATAAATAAGATACATTAATAGCACACCCAAAAAGGAGAGAATAAATAATGGCATATCTAAGGTTGTAATGAAAGAACTAAAGAACATAAGTAGTTTATAAAGAAATGATCATCCGATTCACTTGGGTGTCTTGCTCAATAAAAAAAAACACGTAAATTAGGAACTTCATTTGCTACCTAAGAGGTACCTACTTCTAGACTTCAATATATATATAGTAATATTAACTATTTATTTTAAAGTGAAGATGATGAATTTTTTCAAAGGTAAATGTAAGTTTTTTTAAAAAAATCGGACGTCAAATGTATTACCATCAAAGTACAAAACAATTTAATATATTTAGTGAAAAAATAGAAAGTAGGAAAAAAAGGAAATAAAATTGTCAAAGTACGAAGTTGCTAATGCCAAATTAAAGTCACTTAATTCACAAAGCTGGGCTCACCTCCTTGGGAAAAATTATATAATATATCTACTCCTTTTATGACAAAAAGAACACCCAATTGAGAGAAGTAGTAAAATATATACTTATTTTTTAAGCAAATACCTGGATAATTAATAATGCATGCCTTTTTACACTTTAATTTGCTTAGTGAAACATAAATTGTTTTAAAAGTGTCATTAATTGCACACCCAAAAAAGAGAGACTAAATGGCATATCTAAGGTTGTAAGGAAAGAACTTTATAAAGAAATGGTCATCCAATTCACTTGGGTGTCTTGTCTTGCTCAATTAGGAACTTCATTAATCTTTTCATTTCTACCTTCATGCATGTACGCCCTCAAATTAACTAATTCTATTGCCTTTACGAGTAATAAATGTTTTTTTTCACTGTAAATCAGTAAAAATAATTGTGCTTTAGAATATTCTTTTTCATCGAATTAGCTCAACGTAAAAATGTATGCTGAAAAAACAAATTCTCAATGAATTAATGGGGATTAAGCTTCCTAATTTTTTCATCTGAAACAATCATCTATATTTTTTTTTGCTTTTTACACCAATTCGATTATTATTATTATTATTATTTTATTTTATAGAACTAGCCACATAATAATATTTTTACTAATGTACTAATCTGAATGCTACAATTATAAATAAAAAAAAAAAAGATTAAAATAGAAAGAAGAAAGAGAAGAATATTTTAGGTATCTAAATACTGGAGTAAATAATATTAATTCTTCGCTTTTAATGCGTGTTACTTGTTAGGCCTACCATTCAAATTGGGTCCATGATTTCAAAGCAAACAGCAAATGCATATTTCCAATTTTAACCTTTATACAAAGGTGGATCGATCCAGTACAAATTAAAAGACGGGTCGGGTTTCCACAATTATGAGTTACGATTTGGATTATTTATCTTTTGCAATTTTATTTTATTGACAGAAAGGTCGAATATGCGTTATTTAGTAATGTGCTATTTTAGATATTCTAAAACGAAAGCTAATAAAGTAATCCAATTTTTTTTATCGATTTTATAAATTGAACAAGTGTTACTAGACATCTCAAAATAGTATGGTGGACAAGTAAAGATCTACGAATGAAGTACTTATTATAACAGGAAGTAAAACGTCATAACAGTGGGAGTAACATATATAACAGGAAGTAAAACGTCTTAAGGGGCGTGTCAAGTCAATGGTGGACAATTATTGTTGGACACAATATCGAAACTAGAAATTTTACGAAGAGTGTCCAAGTATTACATAAGAATTTTTTTTTCAATGAATGGATGCATTTTATTCATATATACGACATAATTTTTCGCCGAAGAATATTCAATTCGACACCTTCAGAACACTGTGACTCAGCCATTGATTGGACAGATAAAGTATAAAATAAAAAATTACTACTACAATTTAATTTAACCAAACCAAAAGACACCCAAAAAGCAACCGACAGAAATTTAAATGACAAATCAAAACAAAATCCATACTTGGGGACCCACTTTGACAAAAAGATTTCCCTAACACTTGGAAGAAACATCAAAATAAATTTTAGGTTTTTTAAATTTTAAGTATATATGTATATCAAAATTTGATTTAATTTTAGTAATTGATGAAATTGCCCGATTGTAAATACAAAATATTTTTCAAATTATGAGCTTATATGAAGAAATAGAGAAATCTATTTTAATACAAAGGACAAATAAAAAGAAACGGAGGGAGTACTAGTAGGTGTATAGATATGCGATTTCATTTTGTTACTTGAAATCACGAGATGAAATTAATGTTTGGACATGTGATTATTTCAAAGTTCTCCAAAAAGCTTGATTATGGGATTTTATATCATGATTTCACATTTTTCAAGTATAAAAATTGATCCACAAATTTACATTTTGTAAAAATAAATAAATATAATCCACTATATAATATCTATATATTTTTTATGAGAATACCAAAAGAATGACAAAATATTCATGAAATATTGTTACTAATGATTTTGACCAACAAACGACTTATATCAAAGACTACTATACTAGAATTCATGTTCAGTTTTATTTCTCTATTTTTAATGAATTAGTTCACCCTTTAAAAAACTTCTTAAAATTTTTACAAACAAATGTGAACGCTTTCAGAAAATAAACAAATTACAAGGGTCATATCGTAAGGTGACAGACGACTAATATGTGACAACTATTTTTATAGTAAGACGATCAACTAATATGAGACACATGAAATAACTTAACAATCCAATTGAATTTCATCTCGTATAATCAAAAGACAGTTAAGAATCTCCCTGATTCCAATTGACCCGAAAATAAAGAAAACATTTAAGGGACGAAAATAAACATATAAATAGTTTATTTGCCAACTCCCGGCTGCTTTTTTCATTAAATCTAGTTTAGGTATTGATAGAAAATGTTTTCCTGAAAAATAAGTAGATTTTTGACTTATTTTCTCTTGTTTGGTTGGTGAGTAGAAAATATTTTTCGAAAAAGATTTTTAGTGTTTGATTTATGAATGAAAAATATTTGTTGAGAAAATATCTTTTATTTTTACTAGAGAGTAGAAAATAATTATTGAAAATATTTTTAAAAAATAAACTTAATTTTTTTTGGGGGGGGGGGAGGGTGGGGTGGTGGGGGAGAGTAGGGATGGGATGGGGTAAAAAAATGAAAACTTGAAATTAAAAATATTTTTTAAAAATAAATTTAATATTTTATTTGGAGGGGGTAGGGGCTGATGGTGGGGGGGGGGGGGTCACACTTAGGGGTGGGGTGGAGTGAAAAAATAAAAAAATTGAAATTGAAAATATTTTTTAAAAACAAACTTTAATTTTTTTATTTTTTTCTTGAGGGGGATTGGGGGGTGAAAAATAAAATATTGAAATTGAAAGAATTTTTTTAAAAACAAACTTTAAATTATTTCTTTTGGGGGTGGGGGTAGGGGGCTGGCGGGAGGGGGGATCGGGGTAAACAAATAAAAAAATTGAAGTTGAAAAATATTTTTTAAAATAAGTTTTAAATTTATTTTTTCAACAAAAAAAATGATTTCTGAAGTTGGAGGAAAGTTTTGAAAAATGTTTTCCCTAATATTTGAAGGGAAGTCATTTTCCTTAAATTTGAGGAAAATGAGTTGATTTGGAAAATATTTTCCAAAACATTTTACCTAACCAAACATGAAAAAATTGGAATACATTTTCTGAAAAATGTTTTCCTTCATACCAAACACACCCTAAGAGGATAACGTTTTCCTTGATTCCTATAATTGATTCTTCTCATTGTTTATCCTATCTACAATCACTTCTCATTGGAATAAACTTACCCGCACTGGGTGTATACACTAAACTAATGCAAATTTTATTATTATGTGATTTAATGAAGTAAAACACATGTTAATTATGGTTAAGTAAAATGAACTATAAATTTAAACACATGACATGCATGTATTGGCTTGGTGTATACACTCGGTGCGGGTAAGTTTTATCCCTTTTCATTATATGTTATGTCAGCTCATTTTTACTTGTCATATTTGGACTTGATATATTCATTAATAAAATAATTTATAGGTTAAATAATTAATATTTAAAAATAAAATATAATTTTTATTTATTTTTTAATTCTTGATATATGAAAATTAACAATAAAAATAAAAAATTATTTTTAAATAATGGACAAGTAAAAAAGGGATAAAGTATGTACTCCCTCCCACCCTTTTGACTTGACACATCTCTTTAGAAAATAATGATTGGTATAATGAGTTTATCATTTTATTTTTATTAATTGATAGAGTCTTAAATATATTTACTCACTATATTTTTTAAAAATATTAACTCAATGTTAATAAATAAAACCATAATAAGAGAAAAAGAATTCTTTCTTGATTTGTCAAAAATAATAAATAAAAAAAATAAAATTAAAAATATTTGATAGATAAATAAAAACGAAAAAAATATCTATGAAATTTATGGCTAATGGAAGATGGAAAAAACGGTGGACCAAGGCCCACGTCTTAGGGTACTTATGGCAAATAGAAAAGTGAGGTCCATCATAATCATCATTGGCAGGGCATAGTATGTAAACAAAGACTTAGGTTCAAATAACAATGCAAAGGTTCAAATACCATTTTGAACATTTTCTCCTATTTCTTACGTACTTTCTCAAATATAAAGAGTTAATATCTCAAAAGTAACTCAACTTTGAAAATATATCTAATAAAGTTATTAAATTTTATTTTATATCAATAAAATCATTCAATTTAGACGTTTATATCAATAAAACTACTCAACCAAACTTGTCTTTAATTTTTTTTATATGACAAAATAATTTTTTCTTATGCAATGTAAGCATGAACTCCACAAATAAATATTTTTTAAAAAAAAAACTCTTTAAGGATTTATAATGGTAAATTTAGTACCTTTTAATTAGAAAATTTAAAATGCCTAAAGCATTACATCAAGAAAAATAATTTCATTTTTGATGTGGTTAGCTTAAGTAGAATTTATAAAAATTAATTTAATACTTTTTAAGTAGAAAATATAAAACCATAAAACACTAAAAAAAATACGTACAGATTTATAGGCAATAGTACTGTTTTCTTTCGCTGGTATACTTACCGATCTATAGAAAAATCAAGAACAGAAATGGATCGAAGTGAGGTAGATAACTATATATAGTTGATGTGTTGTTTTAATTCTTAGCAATAATTTAATTATTAATTTATTAGTAAATATATATTTATGGTGGAAAAGGGTGATTTTCAGTTAATTAATTATTTTAATAATAAATTTGATTGAGTGATTTTATTGTTATAAAGGGTTAAGTTGAATGATTTTAGTGATATAAAACAAAATTTAATAATTTTTCTAGATAAATTTATAGAGTTGAGTGACCTTTTAAGATATTAACTCGTGTTTTTAGTAAATATTTCAAAATTTGAGGATAATTTCAATTGCATAAAAACAATAGTTAAGTGATATACTCTTTCATTGAGTTAATATCTTAAAATGTCACTGAACTATAGATTATCTTGCAAACTCACTAAACTTTATTTTATATCATTAAAATCACTTAACATTTTATCTTCTGTCACTAAAATAAATCTGACATGGCAAAATAAAATATATTTTATGCTATGTAATCATGGCCCCACAAATAAATAAAATTATAAAATATATTTATTAATATACCCACTCATCACAAATTGTCTTCTTCGAAAAGACAAACCCTATTTCTCTTGCCAAATCTCCCGCTTCTTCTACTTTCTCCATTTCTCCCAAAATTCTCATCTACAAAGAGTCGCTGTAAAATCTATTTTAAGGTTGTTGATGTTGAAATTTTTCATTAACCATGGATTCCTTCATTTCTTCAATGACAATATAGTCGGTGCCATTGAATTTAACATTTATTTTCAATGTTGATTAGAATTTTTTTAATTGTTGTTGATAAGAAAGAAATTTTGATTGTCTGTAATAGTCCCAAAAAAACGTTACGAATTTTATTGCAAAAACAAAATTTAAGAGGGGAAGACATAAAAATGAATAAATTTTATAATTTTATTTATTTGTGGGTCCATGATTACATGACATTAGAATAAATAAATTTTATAATTTTATTTATTTGTGGGTCCATGATTACATGACATTAAAATAAATAAATTTTATAATTTTAGGGGTCCATGATTACATGGCATAAAAAATAATTCAATTTGCCATGTCAAATTTGTTTTAATAATAAATGTAGTTTAATAATTTTAGAAGATAAAAGTGTTAAGTTGAGTGATATTAGTGATACAAAATAAAGTTTAGTGACTTTACAAGATAATTTGTCATTGTTCAATGATCTTTTAAGATATTAACTCCTCCTTCATTTTATTTGGTCTATATTGCGTTAATAAATTAAATACGTTGTGTAAAAAGTTAATAGTAAAAAGTTGCTATAAAAAAATGTCAATCCTTTTAAAGCGATTAAAAAGAAAAACATATTTAATATATTGAAATGAAAGAAGTAATAGTTAATTTATTAATTTTATTTTAAAATTTTAAATTTAATAACTTATATTTAATATAGCTTTTTAGCGACAAAGATTGTATTACAAAAATAATTTACTTTATTCAGATAATTGAATTTTTACATGACCACAACATAGGTGTGATTTAATTTGAGATATAACTATAGTAGTGAAAATAGATTTATCTTTTTTAGGTGTAAATACATTTCGTATATGCCGAGTACTTATGATTCTTTCTTTAAATGTCAACCTTTTGTATTATTGTGCAAAATTTTACTATTTTCTCTGTTTCAATTTATATAACACATTTTATTTTTTGAGAGTCAAAACATTTAAGTTTGAATTTAAATTTAAACTTTTGGTTTAATTGTCCAAAATTCTATCATCTTTTATTATTATTATTATTAACTAAGAAATACATTTGCTTATTATTTCTCGATCTTTTTATTCATAAATTCCCTTTGATTTCTAATGTTAATGTTAGACTGTTGATATTATTAGTAGGAAAAAACAAATATTATTATATTTTAAAAATTATCACGATTAAAAATTACGAATTTTAAAAATTATCACGATTAAAAGTGTCATGTATATATAGTTACAAAGTTTTCATTTTAAAGAAAAAGATTAATAAGTATAATTTGGGGGTGGAAATAACAACACATGAAAGGGGAAGTTGGTGGAGAAAAAAAAAGGCGGGGGGGGGGGGGGGGGGGGGAAGTTGGTGCATAACACAAGGAAAAATGGTCAAAAGTCACTCTCGTCAACCTCATCTTCAAACCATTTCCACATGCACACTTTCAAACCATTATTGTATGCAATTTAATTAAAGTACCAAAAAGCATAGTGATGAGTATTTCTTATGATGTCTTCACATTATGTATGTATGATGAGTATTTCTTTGTTCAGAAAATTAAATTCTTGGCTCAAGGATGGTTTTAAAATAAAAACATTAAAAAAATAAAAAAAAATTGTAACTAATGACTTCGAATCTTTATTTTTTTTAAAAAAAGTTGATTATAAAAATAAATAAATAAATATATATATATATATATAAGCATGACACATTATCATACGGGTGATGATGTAATTTACTGTCTACTTTTGATTCATAAAGCTGGCCCACATGCCACCTACTTACATAGGCACTACGTGGACGAACCAAACATTTTGATTAGTTTTTTTAACAAGAAAAAGAGCCGCGGATAGGGCAGAAAAGGGAATTTCCATTCGACATTTAATTCACAAAGCTGGGCCACATGCCCCCAGTTTTTCAGACACTATTTGATGAGCCAAGGATTTTGATAGTTTTTCCACTGTTTGATTGATTTAGAAAATGTTAAGGTTAATTTCTTGATGTTTTGCTTTAGCCCCTGGAGTATCCAAAATGATCTGCGTATTCCACTTGTTCCTACTTTTCTATAAAAGCATAGTTGTGCTTGGACACTCATAACTAAGCTTTTATGATGGAATTCAACATGAACATCTACATTACAATTAACTACACTCTCAAATTTACCGCTATTGTAACCATAGCTCTATTTCTATGCTGGTGTTTGCGCATTATCATACGCCGCCTCCGTGTCAATGAGCATGAAGCTCCTCCGGCACCGGCACCGGCACCGGCCATAAACTCATCCTTCGACATCTCTCTTGATGAAGACGTCTTCAACTAACTACGCCGTCAAAATTCACAGGTAATTAATTAATGGCTTACAAGTGTTAATATTATTCGTTAAAGTTTACTGTGTTAATATCCACCACCGTCGCCGTCGGCCATAAACTCATCCATCCACGTCTCATTTGAGGATGTCTAACTCATATAAAATACATGTAATACAAATAATGGAGGAATCAAAGGTTAAGACGATTCCACAATATATTGAATTGAAAAAACTTAATTAATTAATTAATTGTACAGAAGAAAAAAAATTAATTACCCCTATGTAAATAGTAAATTCAATGTTTTTTGGCACTAATTAATTAATAATGTTTTAATTTGTGCAGAGGGATAAGGAATGAAGGATAAAATGAAGCATCTATCAGCAAAATGAATGTGTGTTTTAATTAATGTAATGTTTTTGTTTTATGTAATACAAATATTTGATGTTTACACTCATTCTTGTTTTGAGTACGATAGATTTTTCATTATGTATGTTAATAGATTATTAAACTTTATGAGTTTAATATATATATATATATATATATATATATATATATATATATATATATTTTACAATGTCATGTTATAACTTTTTTTTGAAATTTATCATGTATGGGGTGAATGATCTATTCCTATAAATTAGTATAACAGCGTTTGTCCTCCCAACGTTGCAGGTTAGTTGTTTCAATTCAAATAAACAACTAAGCTTTTATGATGGATTTCAACATGAACATCTACATTACAATTAACTACACTCTCAAATTTACCGCTATTGTAACCATAGCTCTATTTCTATGCTGGTGTTTGCGCATTATCATACGCCGCCTCCGTGTCAATGAGCATGAAGCTCCTCCGGCACCACCACCAGCAGCAGCACCAGCACCGGCAGCAGCAGCACCAGCACCACCGGCAGCAGCAGCAGCACCGGCAGCAGCACCAGCACCGGCACCGGCACCGGCCATAAACTCATATGTGGTCCACATCTCTCTTGATGAAGACGTCTTTAACTAACTAGGCCGTCAAAATTCACAGGTAATTAATTAATGACTTACAAGTGTTAATATTATTTGTTAAAGTTTACTGTGTTAATATCCACCACCACCACCACTGGCGTCGTCTGCCATAAACTCATCCATCCACGTCTCATTTGAGGATGTCTAACTAACAAGGCCGTCAAAATTAACAGGTAATTAATCCTAAAAACCCGGTATAGTAACTCAAATATTTGATGTTTGCACTCAATCTTGTTTTGAGTACGATAGATTTTTCATTATGTATGTTAATAATTATAAAACTTTATGAGTTTAATATATATTTTACAATATGTCGTGTAATTTTTTTTTTTGAATATCTTGGGATGCCAAAATTTTTTTTTTTTTTTTGCAAACTACAAGACAATAGTTTGTCAAAAAGTTCTTTTCTGGAAACTGAAATGAGAATCTACACCAAAAAAATATACTATTTCGCGACCCACTTTGAGGAGACATCATTAGAAATTACTATCCATGTGCGATCTCACAAAAAATATTATCATTTGACAATTTATGAATTGACCCACCCAAAGAGAGTTGTTTGGATGGTAAACATCCCTTGCTTTCAATCTGAAGATTGCGAGTTCGAGTGAATTGGTTGAGGTTGTTTCTCTCTATATTTTGTACTCTCATATTTATAGTGGATTGCTCATCTCCTTTGTGGACATAGGTCGATTGACCGAACCACGTTAAATCTGTCTCTTTTGGTGTGTTTCTCGTTTGTCTTCTTACTCATGGTCTTTCGAGGTTTGCTTTGCTAGCTTATGCATTACACCTACTTATTTTGGTCCTAACAAGAACCACCACAAAATTCTAACACCTATAACCAAACTCATCACCATCAAAACGACAAGTCACCACCACCACCATTATCAATTTCAATTTCTTCTTCTTCACACCTTCAATTCCCTCTTCTTTACACTCACCAACCATCACACTAAATGATAGGGGAGGTGATGAAAAAAGGATTTTGATTAAAAAATTTTACAAGAAAAAGAGGGGTGGGGATAGGGCGGACGTGATGGAAAAAGATTTTGATTAATTTTTTTTACAAGAAAAAGAGTGGTGGGGGTAGGGTGGAGGTGGTGATGAAAAAAGGATTTTGATTAATTTTTTTTACGAGAAAAAGAGGGGTGGGGTGGGAATAGGGTGGACGTGGTGGAAAAAGATTTTGATTAATTTTTTTTTACAAGAAAAAAGAGGGAGGAGTTGGGGGGGGGGGGGGTTTGGGGGTTGGGATAGGGTTGAGGTGGTGGAAAAAGATTTTGATTACCTTTTCACAAGAAAACGAGGGTGAGGGTTGAAGTGGTGGAAAAAGATTTTGATCAACTTTTTTTACAAGAAAAAGAGGGTGAGGGTTTCAAAAAAAGAAAAGTTCTGAAAGTTTCAAAAAAAAAGAGGGTGAGGGTTGAGGTGGTGGAAAAAGATTTTGATTGATTTATATTACAAGAAAGAGAGGGCCGGGCGTTAGAGGCGGGGGTAGGGTGGAGGTGGTGGTGGAAAAAGGATTTTGATTATTTTATTATTTTATTATTTACCAAATGTGGTTTTTTTTTTGCCAGGTTAGTTTTAAGGGGTAAATAAATTCATTTTTTAAATAGTAAAAATGTGTAATAAATCGACATGATAGTTTAAGCGTATAACTGATTTTTCAAAACAATTCAGAGGTGAATTTATGTCTTTTTCCATTAATTTATTTTTTATAGCTAGATTCTTTGTTCACTACAACAAATTATATTAAAGAATTTAGCGAAAGTAATAAATATGAATATTTATAATTAACACTTTATACAAATGTTTGCTTAAGGATTTTACGACTCTAAACTCAACTACTGCTAAATGTTATTTAAATAAAAATTTAAATTAGCACAATTAATTATAGACAAGATGTACGAGCATATATTAAGATGTAGGGGATGTTCAAAACTTTATTTTTTTTTAAAAAAAGCCAAAAACTGTACACAAAGAAAGAACCAATTTTTAATTATACGACCCTAATAAGACCAGACAACACAAATTAACTCATATAAAAGACATGTAATACAAATAACGGAGGAATCAAAGGTTGAGACGATTCCATAATCTATTGAATTGAAAATAATTTATTAATTAATTGTATATAAGAAAAAAAGCTAATTACCCTTATTTAAATTGAATTTTTTTTTGGCACTAATTAATGTTTTAATTTGTGTTATGGGGATGAGGATAAAGGAAACATTTATGAAGCAGCGTACATCAGCAAAATGAGTTTATATATATATAGATATAGTCGGTTTTTACTACTAGTGTACCATGTGTATTTAGTTAATGTGATATTTGGGTTTTATGTAATAAAAACATTTGATGTTTCAAATAAATGACTCATCATGTTTTGAGTACGATAGATTTTCTATAGGTATATATAATTTTTGGGCACGTGATATAGAGTTGCGATAACCGAGATTCAAAATAATTGAACTAACGTTTTAGTCGCTTTGTTATGAAAACTCTAGTTGCAACTATTGATATCTACGCTATATTTCAATTTAGAGAACTCTAAATGAATTATGAATCTATATAAATCTTTTAGAATAAACAATCAAATCTGAATTTGAACTATTAGGCATAATATTTGATAACTAGTTATACAACAAACTATTGAATCCTCTCATCAACAAGAATAACAACCTTTTTCATGATCTCGAGTTCAAGTCCTAAATATACGAGGACAACATATTTTAACATTCCTTCAAGTAATACATAAATTTAACATTTTTGACTCTTTTTCACGTGTGACAGTTGGTATCAAAGATCCAACTTTACCTATTTTTCTAAAACAAGAAAAGCATTCCTCTTCCTTGAGAAAATTAAAAGGTACAAGGAAATTGAATTCAGGTAAAAATTAACAAAAAAAATTGACATCCAAAACACCAAAATTTCTTGTCAACACCATTAGGGTTCAAAATTAAGTAAAAGGTGGCAATTGAGAAAGCAACACAATATCTAGAATGAACAAAACTTCAGATATTCGACAGGATAAGAAAATGGTAAAGGAACACAAAAGTTCTTCGAATTCTCGAGTATCTTCTAATCATCTAGGGAGGGAGAACACATTAAACTCTTCCATCTTCAAAGGTCTTGGACGCTCAAACCTACATATTAAAATATACTCGAAACAATGAGATTCATGATCATCGATAAGTGGCAACTATAGAGCAAGTAAGCTAGCCAACTGTTAGGAGGAAATCCTTGATCTCGTGGATTTGCTTCGGCTGAACCCAAAAAAAAAAAAAGGTTAAACTTAAACATTCACTCCGTCACACAAGAATGAAAAATTGCAGAAAGTAGTTCTAAGCAAAACCCTCAACAAATCAAATTAAAATAAGGGGAATATATTTTATGGAACAATTAACTATGTAATGACTATGGACATGAAGAGGATACATGCAAGAAAAATATTCGTTATGTTCCTTTTTATATGTCATCCTTACTATAAATAGTTAGTCCATGAATTATTTATTTAGTTTTCATATGTTGGTCAAATGTATATTTCAAGACTAATAACTCACAAGGGTAAAATGACAAGTATTTTTCTTGACTACTTTCTTTCTTCATTTTAATTTTTTCGTTTTCTTTTTATTTTAATTTGTTGTATATTTAAAAATTACATAAAAATTGCTTAAAATCACAATATAATAACTTAAGTTATTTTTAAAAAAAAAACATAATTAAAAATCATATAAAAAATGGCTGACTCTCTAATTTCACATTCAAATAGATGAAGTAACATATATTGTTTGGAAGTATTGGTAAAAAAAAAAAACCATAAATCGTAATAAAATAACAAGTAAAATTATTTAAGCATCATATAAGAAATTTCATTGACTTTCCTAAAATCACTTGTGTAACATAATGTGGAATAGAAAGAGTAATATATATTATTTGAAAATAACATAAAAAATACTATAAATCGCAATAAATTAACAACTTAAAATATTTTAAACAAAACACTTACAAAAAATTTAATTGACTATCCAAATTTCATTTGCATCATATAAATTGAGACCAAAAAAACATATATTGAGGTTGGTTCAATGGTACTGGTAATTAGTGACCACTCAAGTCTCTTACTCAAATATAATAATAATACTCTTCCTCTTGGGAAAATATGCATTTATTATTTATACTTGCTGGTAAATTGGAGCAGAGTAAATTCCATCAATTGATTTTCAGATTGAAGAAAAAATTATTTTTCGGTGAGTGCACAATTATGTCCAACATTGTGAGAGAGTTTTGTATTGTGGCTAACTATGTAATTTTAAATAAATATTAATTATTAAAAATTTAATTATTTATGTATTACTTATTTCTATTTTAACTATTCCATCTTCTACTTTACTTAAAATAATATATAAATTTTTATTTTAACTATTTCATCTTCTACTTTACATAAAATAATATATAAATTTTTATTTTGTCTATTCCATCTTCTACTTTACATAAAATAATATATAAATTTTTATTTTGACTATTCCATCTTCTACTTTACATAAAATAATATATAAATTTCTATTTTATCTATCCATCTCCTACTTAAATTTTTATTTTAACTATTCCATCTTCTACTTTACATAAAATAATATATAATTTTTTATTTTAACTATTCCATCTTCTACTTTACATAAAATAATATATAAATTTCTATTTTAACTATCCATCTTCTACTTTACATAAAATAATATATAAATTTTTATTTTAACTATTCCATCTTCTACTTTACATAAAATAATATATAAATTTCTATTTTAACTATCCATCTTCTACTTTACATAAAATAATATATAAATTTTTATATTAAGGTTAATTTCTTAAGTTTTGCTTTTGCCCTCCAAAATGACCAAACTGATCTGCATATTCCACTTGTGCCTATTTTTCTATAAAAGCATACTTGTGCTGGGACACTCATAACTAAGCTTTTATCATGCATTTCAACATGAACATCTACATTACAATTAACTTTGCCACTATTGTAACCATATCTCTATGTCTATGCTGGTGTTTGCGCATTATCATACGCCGTCTCCGTGCCGATGAACATGAAGCTCCTCCGGCACCGGCCATAAACAGCTCATCCATCCACATCTCTCTTGATGACGACGTCTTTAACTAACTAGGCCGTCAAAATTCACAGGTATTTAATCCTAAAAGCCCGGTCTAGTAACTCAAATGACCGAACCGATTTTCATCCCCATTTTGAGAGCATGTCTATTTTACTGAAGCTTTTCACTAGTATTAATATCCGTTTAAGTTTAATAATTTTACTACATAAATTTGTTAATATCTCAAACAATTTAATAGATACCCCAAAATTCAATGTTTGCTTCTACCGCGGGCTACAATCACAATTATCTTTAAGGCCCAACCCATCGGTGGCCACCTAAAGTTGGCATCAATTTTCACTTAGACACCTTAGCTAGACTTTGTTCATTTTAGACACCTCATGTCATCCCCAATTGTGTCATTTTGACACTTTTTCGACAATCTGCCAAATTTATAAGGTGTGTGTAACACACTCACTGATGACGTGTCAAAGTAACGAATTAAATAAAGACACGTGGCATATATAGAAAAAATAATTATTAAATGATGAATCTTGACATTGGCATTTCTTTAACTAAATAATTAAAAAAAAAACACTTTTAATAAAAAGAAAACTATACGCACACCACCCCAAATTGTCTTCTCTACTTACCCACCCCCACCTCAAACCCCAACCCCTCTCTCTCAACTAGATTTTCTTCTCCACCCACCACCGCCCTCGACCCTCCCCCACCGAAATGTGTCAAAAGAAGAAGCTTTTTTTTGTTTGTTTTTGTCACTTTGTGAATGTGGTGAGATAAGAACGTCTTTCTTCTAATAGATTGATGTTTGAATGCTTGATTTGGTGAACGTGGTAATGCATTTGCTTGACCTTTTTGGGGTTTTTTTTTTCCCCCCTTTTTTGCTGGATTTCTGGGTCAATGTCAAAAATTGGTTCTTTGGTACATAAATATGGAGTCCCAAACTTTCTACTAAAAATTATATAGCTTATCTATTTGATTTGGACTTTTTCTGTAATTATGATGTGAGAAGGCATATAAATGGATTGGAACACTAAAATTGTTTGTTGTGAATGTAGGATTTGATAATTGAAAATATGATTTCTTGCCATTTCTGAGTGTTTTTTTTCTTCTTCTTGAACCTTTTCACTAGTATTAATATCCGTTAAAGTTTAATGATTTTACTACATAAATTTATTAATATCTCAAACAGTTTAATAGATACCCCAAAATTCAATGTTTGCTTCTACCGCGGGCTACAATCTCAATTATCTTTAATTTATGGGCTGCATATTATATGGTGTAAAAAATAATTAAATAAATTTTCAAAATTAACTGACCTTTAGGATACTAAAAAAAAAAAGAAAGAGAAATATCTCCAGCAAGTTATTATTTTAGACACGATGGTAAAAATATACCATCATCAATAAAAATTTAAGTTAGCATGCATCAAGATTAACTTAGGATCAAACAACACAAATTAACTCATATAAAATACATGTAATACAAATAATGGAGGAATCAACGGTTAAGACGATTCCACAATATATTGAATTGAAAAAACTTATTTAATTAATTGTATAGAAGAAAAAAATGGTAATTACCATTTACCCCTATGTAAATAGTAAATTGAATGTTTTTTGGCACTAATTAATAATGTTTTAATTTGTGCAGAGGGATAAGGAAGATAAAGGAAGCATCTATGAAGCAACGTATATCAGCAAAATGAATGTGTAATTTAATTAATGTAATATTTGGGTTTTATGTAATACAAATATTTGATGGGAAAATAAATATGTTTAAAATACGGTATTACATAGTATAGGGAGGTAATAGGTCCTCCCGAAAGTCTAGTATCGCAACAGCAAATTCAACCAAAGTTGGGGTATTTTTCAGACCCTTATCCCTTTAATATATATTTCACAATATGTCATGTTATAACTTTTTTTTCGAAATTTATCATGTATGGGGTGAATGATCTACTCCTATTTAATATATAAACTAGTATAAGAGAGTTCGTGCTTCCAACGTTGCAGGTTAGTTGTTTCAATTCATATAAACAAGAATGGAAAACAATGCTAGATTAACTCCAAAATATAAATTGAAAGCTTGATATCTCGATTACCAATAAATAAGATACATTAATAGCACACCCAAAAAGGAGAGACTAAATAATGGCATATCTAAGGTTGTAATGAAAGTACTAAAGAACATGAGTAGTTTATAAAGAAATGATCATCCGATTCACTTGGGTGTCTTGCTCAATAAAAAAACACGTAAATTAGGAACTTCATTTACTAACTAAGAGGTACCTACTTCTAGACTTCAATATATATATATAGTAATATTAACTATTTATTTTAAAGTGAAGATGATGAATTTTTTCAAAGGTAAATGTAAGTTTTTTTAAAAAAATCGGACGTCAAATGTATTACCATCAAAGTACAAAACAATTTAATATATTTAGTGAAAAAATAGAAAGTAGGAAAAAAAGGAAATAAAATTGTCAAAGTGCGAAGTTGCTAAAGCCAAATTAAAGTCATTTAATTCACAAAGCTGGGCTCACCTCCTTGGGAAAAATTATATAATATATCTACTCCTTTTATGACAAAAAGAACACCCAATTGAGAGAAGTAGTAAAATATATACATATTTTTTAAGCAAATACCTGGATAATTAATAATGCATGCCTTTTTACACTTTAATTTGCTTAGTGAAACATAAATTGTTTTAAAAGTGTCATTAATTGCACACCCAAAAAAGAGAGACTAAATGGCATATCTAAGGTTGTAAGGAAAGAACTTTACAAAGAAATGGTCATCCAATTCACTTGGGTGTCTTGTCTTGCTCAATTAGGAACTTCATTAATCTTTTCATTTCTACCTTCGCCCTCAAATTATCTAATTCTTTTGCCTTTACGAGTAATAAATGTTTTTTTCACTGTAAATCAGTAAAAATAATTGTGCTTTAGAATATTCTTTTTCATCGAATTAGCTCAACGTAAAAATGTATGCTGAAAAAACAAATTCTCAATGAATTAATGGGAATTAAGCTTCCTAATTTTTTCATCTGAAACAATCATCTATTTTTTTTTTTGCTTTTTATACCAATTCGATTATTTTTATTATTTTATTTTATAGAAATAGCCACATAATAATATTTTTACTAATGTACTAATCTGAATGCTACAATTATAATATAAAAAAAAAGAAGATTAAAATAGAAAGAAGAAAGAGAAGAATATTTTAGGTATCTAAATACTGGAGTAAATAATATTAATTCTTTGCTTTTAATGCTTGTTACTTGTTAGGCCTACCATTCAAATTGCATCCATGATTTCAAAGCAAACAGCAAATGCATATTTCCAATTTTAACCTTTATACATAGGTGGATCGATCCAGTACAAATTAAAAGACGGGTCGGGTTTCTACAATTTTGAGTTACGATTTGGATTATTTATCTTTTTCATTTTTTTTATTGACAGCAAGGTCGAATATGCATTATTTAGTAATGTGCTATTTTAGATATTCTAAAACGAAAGCTAATAAAGTAATCCAATTTTTTTTATCGACTTTATAAATTGAACAAGTGTTATTAGACATCTCAAAATAGTATGGTGGACAAGTAAAGATCTACGAATGAAGTACTTATTGTAACAGGAAGTAAAACGTCATAACAGTGGGAGTAACATATATATATATATATATATATGATACCTAAAAAGTACTATAAAATATCATAATTAACAACTTAAAATATATAAAAATTATACTAACATTTGATTAATTCTCTAAATTTTATCTATGTCATATAAATTAAAATAGAAAACAACACATATTAAACTCGGTTATTGGTTTGGCTACACATATCATTTTATTCAACGGACTAGTTGGCCCTATTATGTATTTATTTATCAAACCATTTCTTAGTTGCAAACTATAATAATTTACGGATAATTAATTAGGAAGTCGGTTATGAGTTCACGCGAATTTAGTAACTATAGGTGCACTTTGATTTCTTTTTCAATAACAATGATGTTCAAATCAGAATAAGTACATCTTGATTATCCTTTAGATTTTTTAATTTGTTTGTTGTGTAATACTCACTAAAATGTAACTTAATTAATTAATTATATATAGAAAAAAAAGAAGAAGAAGTTAATTACCCCTATTTAAATTGATTTTTTTGGCACTAATTAATGTTTTAAATTCTGTCGGGATAAGGAAGAATCTATGAAGATACATGAACAAAATGAGTGAAAGATATATATAGTTCGTTTATTATTTTAATTAATGTACCATTTATATTTAATTTAATTAATGTAATATTTTTGGATTTTATGTAATAAAAAATATTTGATGTTTGCAAATAACTCATTATTGTTTTCAGTGTAGTGTGTACGATGTAATTTCCATATGTATGTTTTCAGAATTATTAAAATTTTATGAATTTAATATTTTATTGATGATGTCATCTAATTATGTCGATTTTTTTAGGTATAGCCGTATAGGGACGACTTTATAGAGAACAATTATTTATTTTATTTTTGTTTTTGCTTTTATAGGGTTTTTAATTCTTGTCGCTGACTTGCTATTTTATTCTTCTTGTTGTTGTCATGCTAGCGTTGCTATACTGCTCAATTATGACTCATAAATGTTCTGTTTTGTTTTTTTAGTCGATGGTTTATAGAAAATAAAATTTAATTTTTATTTGATAAAGAAATAGTAAGGTATGCGTATATTTTAATCTCATGAAACTGATCGTGTGGACGATATATACTGAGTGAGTTATTGTCTATGTATTTGGAGATATGGAATAAAAATTACAAGTCCCCTGTTATATGCTAAAATCAATTATAAATCATATGTTGATCATTCCAAACTTCCGATTTATCATTTATACTTACTTTCGATTTGAACAAACCTTGTACAATCTTATCCTTAATATGTTTTTGTTATCTCTAAAATACTCCATCAGTTTTCTATTATATTTCTACTATTCGTTTTTTTTTTCCCTTTTTTATGTAAAAATATTTCTGAACTAAAAATTCAAAATATTTTCAAGTTATTTTTTTTATAATTTTTAAATAATATGTATAGTTTTATAATTATATATATAATTAGTACATTTATGAATATTCAAAAGTCATTTAAAAATATTTCATTTTTACTTAAATATTTTGTTAATTAGTTTAGTTAATCAATAGTTTATATTTTTGAGTTAATAAGTTTATAAATAAGTTAATTATTTTATTTCGTTAAGATTAAGAAGCTCCTTAATAATTAATCAATTCGTCTTATTTAATTACTAGCTGAATTTACTAAATTAATTCAATTTGGCTATGCTCTAAATTCCAAATGGCTATAATCTAAAATCATGTAGTCATTCCTAATTGCAAATCTAACCACTCTCAACCTAATTTTGGCCCAATTTCAGCCCACTTTTCAGTACCTCAACGACCCAATTCCAATCAGCCCAATTTTTTCCGAATTTCCAGCCCATCTCCCAAACCCAATTCATTATCGAGTCAGCCTTAGGTGTTTTCGAGGAAAGGAAGTGGAAGTACAAATGAAATGAAAGCTATTACACAGGTGGAAGGAGCTGATATACTCTGATATACGATAAATATATACAGCTGATATACACAGCAAATGGGCCAGAACCCATAAGTTTCAGCAGACTCAGAAATGGACCATTACCCTACCTTTCAGGCAGTAGAGAATTCAGGCTCGAAGGCCCCAAATTCAATTTCTCTTTTACTCTTAAACTATTTAATTGTGATTATTTATTGTTTGCTTTTGATTAACTCTAACATTATTGTTTGATTTAATTTAATTAAATCCCTTAAAGATGAATCATGAGCTAAGTCATAAGCGAAAAACCAATCCAAAAACGCTTTTAAAATTTGGGCCGACCTTTCTTATACTACTAAATACTAATATAAGAGCGCCCATGCTGAGCACAGGCCCAACACTGCAAGTCAATTGTTTTAGCTTATATAAAAGATCAATTAAAATATAAACTAATTTAAATGAAAATGACAAAAGTCAAATGACATAATATATAAGCGTGTCTTTTAACTTAGCTTTAGTTGATTAAATTTGTATGAAGTTAAAACAAATAGACACATGCATCTTGCATCACATCCTACTTGATAATTCACGTCATACGTGTATTATGCCACGTATGATGCATATGTCTACTTATTCAATTTCACTTAAGTTTAAGTGTCTATTTATACGCGCCAAAATTGGAGAACATATATATCAATTGAACCCAAGTTAAACGGAGACGTTTATGTATTATATGTATGATTAGCCACCTGAGAAACAAAAGGATTTTAAAAAATGAGATTTAACCAAACTCAAAAAACCCTCAAAACACAAACAACAAGAAACTCAGAAGCATACTTCCTTCGTTCAACAATAGTTGTCCACTATTCTAAAAATACTTGTTCAATTTAGTAAATCAAGAGATAATTTACCTTTTGTGTCTATTTTACCCTTACTATTAAATAATACGTATTTATTATTTAACACATTTCTCAAAGTATTAAATTTAATAAAGTCAAAGGATAATATAATAATATTATTTCTATTATTTATCATTTCTTAAGGGGCGTGCCAAGTCAATGGTGGACAACTATTGTTGGACACAGTGGCGAAGCTAGAAATTTTACGAAGAGTGTCCAAGTATTACATAAGCAATTTTTTTTCAATGAATGGATGCATTTTACTCATATATACAATATAATTTTCCGTCGTAGAATGTTCAATTCGACACCCTTAGAACACTGTAACTCCACCATTGATTGGACAGATAAAGTATAAAATAAAAAATTACTACTACAATTTAATTTAACCAAACCAAAAGACACCCAAAAAGCAACCGATAGAAATTTAAATGTTACATACATGTGTAGATGAGAGAAATTAAATGACAAATCAAAACAAAATCCATACTTGGGGACCCACTTTGACAAAAAGATTTCCCTAACACTTAGGACTCATTTGGTAGGCGGTATTAAATAGAATAGTCCCTGGATTAAAATTTAATCCATATAATACATTGTTTGGTTATATTATTTTGTTTAATCCATGAATTGCTTATACATTATATATGGTCTTATTTTTGTCACGACCCGATTTCTCGAGTCATGATGGCACCTACTATAACCCACCAGTAGGTAAGCCGACCCGTAACCCGGAACAACATGTAATGGGTCTGAGGGCAGAAACTAAACAAGAGCAGACAAAATTTAATATAGCAATAAAACAAGCGACCGCAAACCAAAACATATATACAATAACGATACCTCCCAAAACCTGGAAGTCACTAGTACAGAGCTACTAACAAAAGAGTACAAGTCCCAAAAGTGGACTACAGGGACTCGACTGTCTCGAAGGGCAAAAGACAAGTCTATATATACAGATGGAGACTGAAATAGTACAGAACGTCGTGTGCTCACCCCCGTCTCCGGATCAAATTACTCCAAGCTGGATCAACGCTGGCCACTGGTGCTCGGACCTGCATCACGAAACAGATGCAGAGCGTAGCATGAGTACCAAAACAACAGGTACTCAGTAGGCATCATAGGCCGATTGAACTTGAAAAGTAAATACAATATGAAAAGAAGGAATAACACAAACAGAGGTCAAGAATGAAAATTAAGTAACAATGAAATGCACACGAGTGTAGAAATAACTAACTAAAGTAATCTAACTACATCTAACTGGACCCCCATAAGCCCAGAAGGTACACTCGTGCGCAAGTTAAATTAAAACCCGGACGGACCCCCATAAGCCCGACGAGTACACAGAAAAACTATAGCTAAAGAGAAGAATTACATAAGAGAAACCAAGAACCCATAACATCGAACATAACCTCAACCCCAAATAATAGAATCTGACAATACGGAGGCCGGAACTCGAACCGGATGCTCTGTATAAGTAACTAAGCGATAGAGGCCGGACCTCGAACCGGATGCTCTATATAAATATCTGAGCGATAGAGGCCGGACCTCGAACCGGATGCTCTATATAAGTATAAAAATGATAGAGGCCGGACCTCGAACCGGATGCTCTATATAAGTATCTGAGGTCTAAACCGGAGCTCGAATCTGAAAATCTGACAAAGGTGTCAATGTAGCTGCTGAAAGAGTCTCAATTAATCCAGGTGCAAAACTGTTCGTGGAACACCGTCCACACTTAGCCAATTAATGTAATTTCTTGGAACCGACTGAAAACTAACTTCAAATCGCGAATCAGAACCAGTGTCGCCGACGTAACGCGTGAAGCCACAATATCGGGGGAAAAATAAAGATAACTATCGTCAAAGTAAGCGTATCGCCTAACTAAGGTCCAAACTATCAGACTCTAGTCTGCTACACCAGTCTACAGGGATCTACGCCGGCCGGGCGACGTCAGGGCAAAACTCAGGCCTAACTATTCCGAATCATGAAGTTCTAAGGCAAACCCTAGTCAAACCTAAACTAAGGTCCAACATGCTTTAAATAAATAGTAATTAAGCATACAAGTACTCCACATAGCAAGGACGGTTAATTTGTAACACCAAGCATGCTCCCTACTAAACGATAATTTCCGAAAGAGACCGAAACATGAATTTTAAGCACCTATGCACTATTCAACAATTACCAACCCAAATTCCAACTAATCAACATGCATCCCCACTCTCAAGTTCAATCTAAGAGAGGGAAACCGTAGCCTACCTGTAGGCCGACCACACGCGCTCCAAAAGTTACTTCTCCGGAGCTTTCCCTTTTCGAACAGCCTCGAAACGCTGACACGCTATCAAAAATAGAGTCACAACGTTATTACGGTCGTTTAGACACTAAAATTTCAAGAAACGGAGACGAACCAATTTCGGGGTCAAAACGGGGAAAGTGGGGCCCGCACCGAAAATTCCGGAATTAACCCCAAAAATAGGTTCTAAAACACCTCCCCGAACTTGTGTTCCAAAATAGAACACAAATCGAGGCTCGGAACAGCCCAACACAACATATTAACAATGAACAGTAAAAACAGCAACTATTCACGAGAAAATACCAGAAACGAGAGGTCTAAAGCAAAATCCGACAACACCACAACGTTCTCCTCGAAAAACCACCCAAGATAGCCTCAAGAATCACTAAAATCGGACCTAAAACGAGTGAGAAATCAGTTTCCAAAACTGCCCAAAAACTGATCCCGAAAACGACTGTGACAGCAATTAAAACACAAATTTTTACCTCCAACGAAGCGTTGAATATGAAATCCAACCACACCGACGCGTTCCTTGCGAAAAACCACACAAGATGCACCTTTGGATCACTTGATTTGGACAAGAGATGAGAGAGTTATGAGGGTTTAAAGTTGGATAAAAATATGAAAATAGCTGCACCAGATTTGGCTGCACCAGATTTAAAGTCTCCGACGGGATACTCGGAATTCGATCGGGACCCGATAAAAATAAAACAGAAATGCTACCTCACTAAACTCGATATTCCAGACTCAACGGCGCAGTCGAAATTTTCATCAGAGGTCATCTCGATAAAAATTGGGTCCCACTTCCAAGAGTCATTTTAACCAAAATCCACCAAAGGGCTTGAAATGAGTTCAGAGACCTCGGGAGTCGAACAAAAGGTTGTTCTAGACCAAACTCAACATTCTAAAGCTAACTGCGCTGACGGAATTTTCATCCGAGCGCGTTTTCCAAGAATGTTGACCAAAGTCAACCTAAGGCCAAATTTCAAAGGCTAAAACGCCTAATCGCACCGACTCACACTGAAAGCCTCGGGAGTCATGCCGACCATGCTACAAGCCTAAAATGACCCTTCCGGAGCTGATGGAACTGTCAGAATTCCATTCTGAGGTGTTCTTCTTGAACTTTTGATCGAAAATGATCATTCAAGGTTCATAAGCTCCAAAACACTAAAACTCACACCAAAACCAAACGAACGACCAGGTGACCGAACTGTCAGTCCCAGCAAGTCATAAATGACTTGGGGTCGCTACAGGAACGCTCTAAACGACACACAGAAGGCAAGAAACAAAAATGACTAGGAGGGTCATTACAATATCCACTACTAAAAAGGACTTTCGTCCGCGAAAGAAAAGATATGGATATACCTGAGGGCTCAAACAAGCTGGGAAACTGCTCACGCATCTCCTGCTCGGTCTCCCAGGTAGCCTCCTCGACTGGACGATGCCTCCAACGGACCTTAACAACAGGAATGGCTCTTGAGCGCAATCTCCTCACATCTCTGGCTAAGATGGCAACTGGCTCCTCTACAAATGTCAAACGATCATCCAACTCAACTGCATCATACTGGAGCACATGAGACTCATCAGGAACATACCGGCGCAACATCGAGACATGGAAAACCGGGTGGATGGCTGAAAATGCTGGAGGTAGGGCCAACTCATAAGCAACCTCCCCAACTGTCCGGAGTATCTCAAAAGGCCCAATGTACCTGGGGCTAAGCTTACCCCGCCTCCCAAACCTCATCACGCCCTTCATGGGCGACACACGGAGGAATACCTGATCGCCAACAGAGAATCTCAAAGGTCGACGCCTCTGATCCGCATAACTCTGGTGCCTACTCTGAGCAGTCCTGAGTCTATCCTGAATCACTCTCACCTGGTCCAAAGCCTCCTGAATCAAATCTGTACCTCGCGGCCTAGGCTCTGTAGACTCAAACCAGCCCACCGGAGAGCGACAACGCCTACCATACAAGGCCTTGAACGGGGCCATCTGAATACTAGAATGGTAGCTGTTGTTATACGCAAACTCTGCCAAAGGTAAAAACTGGTCCCACTGACCTCCAAAGTCCATAACACAGGCTCGCAACATATCCTCAAGGACCTGAATAGTACGCTCCGACTGGCCATCCGTCTGTGGATGAAAAGCTGTGCTAAGGTCAACCCGAGTGCCCAACTCATCTTGAAAGGTCCTCCAAAAGCTAGACGTAAACTGAGAACCCCGATCTGATATAATAGAAGTCGGCACCCCATGAAGTCGAACCACCTCTCTAATGTAGATACGAGCCAACCTCTCGGCACTGAAAGTAGTATGAACAGGGAGGAAGTGTGCTGATTTGGTCAATCGATCCACGATGACCCAAATGCTATCAACACCTCTAGAAGTCCGAGGCAACCCCACAATGAAGTCCATAGTGATACGCTCCCATTTCCACTCCGGAATGGGTAATCTCTGAAACTCCCCACCAGGCCTCAAATGCTCGGCCTTCACCTGCTGGCAACTCAAGCAACGGGAAACAAAGTCAGCAATATCTCTCTTCATGCCACTCCACCAGTAATGCTGCCTCAAATCCCGATACATCTTCGCTGTGCCCGGATGGTTAGAGTATCTAGACTCATGGGCCTCAGAAAGTATCAACTGAATCAAATTCCCAACTCTCGGAACACAGATGCGACCGGCGAATCTCAACACCCCATCAGGATCTAAGGTAGCCTGACCACCATCACCCGCTAACACTCGATCTCTAAGGACCACCAATGCCTCATCCTCAAACTGGCAACCACGGATCCTATCAAGCAAAGAAGACTGAACTCCCATATAGGCCAAGACGCGCCTGGAATCTGAGATATCCAACCGAACCATGCTATTAGATAAGAACTGAACATCCAAAGCCAAGGGTCGCTCCTCAACAGATAAGAAGGCTAGACTACCCATACTCACCGCCTTTCGGCTCAAGGCGTCTGCTACCACATTCGCCTTGCCAGGATGATAAAGAATAGAAAGGTCGTAGTCCTTCAGGAGCTCAATCCAACGACGCTGCCTCGAATTAAGGTCCCTCTGGCTCATAATGTACTGAAGACTCCTATGATCGGTATAGATCTCACATCGAACTCCATACAAGTAGTGCCTCCAAATCTTAAGCGCGAAAACTACCGCCGCCAGCTCCAAGTCATGAGTGGGGTAGTTGCGCTCATGGATCTTAAGCTGCCTCGATGCATAAGCAATAACCCGACCCTGCTGCATCAATACACAACCCAAACCAACGCCGGATGCGTCACAATAAACTGTGAAACCCTCGCCCTCAACTGGAAGAGTTAATATAGGAGCGGTGGTCAATAACTCCTTGAGCCTCAAAAAGCTCGCCTCACACTCCTCTGACCAAACAAAGGGAACATCAACACGAGTCAACCGAGTCAAAGGGGCTGCAATAGTAGAAAAACCCTCAACAAAGCGTCTATAGTAACTCGCTAACCCAACAAAGCTACGAACCTCAGTAACAGAAGTAGGCCTATCCCAATCACGAATAGCCTTAATCTTCGCCGGGTCAACCCTAATACCCTCTTTGGACACCACGTGCCCCAAGAATGCTACAGACTCAAGCCAAAACTCGCACTTTGAGAACTTGGCATAAAGCCGATGATCTCTCAAAGTCTGGAGCACTATCCTCAAATGCTGCTCATGCTCACTCCGGCTCCGCGAGTATACCAGTATATCATCAATGAAGACGATAACAAATGAATCAAGGTATGGCCTGAACACACGTGTCATCAAGTCCATGAAGGCGGCAGGGGCATTAGTCAACCCAAAAGACATCACAAGGAACTCATAGTGGCCGTAACGAGTCCTAAATGCGGTCTTAGGGATGTCCGCTGCCCTAATCCTCAGCTGATGGTACCCGGATCTCAAATCAATCTTAGAAAACACGGCGGCACCCTGAAGCTGGTCAAACAAGTCATCAATACGAGGCATGGGGTAACGGTTCTTCACCGTCACCTTATTCAGCTGCCTGTAGTCAATGCACATCCTCATAGTCCCATCCTTCTTCTTCACAAACAAAACAGGAGCACCCCAAGGCGACACACTCGGACGGATGAACCCCTTACCTAAGAGGTCCTCTAACTGAACACTGAGCTCCCTGAGCTCTGCAGGAGCCATCCGGTAAGGCGGAATAGAAATAGGACGAGTATCAGGCTCCAAATCTATAGCAAAATCAATGTCACGCTCTGGGGGTAGGCCAGGTAAGTCTGTAGGGAACACATCTGCAAACTCTCTAGCCACAGGAACTGAGTCAACTGAAGGGCCCTCCCTACTTACATCTCTCACATAGGCCAAATAAGCTAAACACCCAGAAGCAACCAACCGTCTAGCCTGCATACAAGAGATGATCCCTGTCGGTGTGTGACTACGAGTACCCTGCCACAACACTGGGGGAATGCCAGGCATAGCTAAAGTAACAGTCTTGGCATAGCAATCCAAGACCGCATGGTAGGGGGATAACCAGTCCATGCCCAGAATCACATCAAAATCAATCATATCTAGCAGAATAAGATCAACTCTAGTATCATAACCATGGATAGTCACTAAGCAGGATCGCAATGCCTGATCCACTACTAAGGACTCACCCACCGGGGTCGAAACATGAACTGGCTCTGCCAAAGACTCAGACCTCATACCCAATCGGGGAGCAAAATAAATAGATACATACGAGAATGTGGAACCAGGATCAAATAATACTGTAGCAGGCTGATGGCATAATAAAAGCATACCTGTGATGACATCGTCAGATGCCTCAGCCGCCGCCCTTGCCGGGGCAGCGTAGAAATGGCCCTGAGCACCTCTGCCCGGTGCGTCCGATCTACCACCTGACCTGCCTCCCCGAGCTCCACCTCTAGTACTCTGACGACTATCCCGACGGCCCTGGTCCTGACCACCACCTCTAGCCGGAAAGGGTACTGCTGAAATCGGTCTAGGTGCAAGGGGAGCTGGTATAATCGCCCCTCGCCCTCGCCGGGGGCACCCTCTAGACCAATGGTCAAGAGCACCACAATCATAACACCCCGAAGTTGAATGCCCTGTAGAAACTCGACCGCGGTATGAAGGGAGAGAATCTGATCCTCTCGAACTCTGGCCCGTACTAGGACCACCCTGCTGATGCTGGCCTCCCTCAGAAGCAGGTAATGCCGCCTGAATAGGCCGACTAGACTGACCCTGCTGGAACCTCTGGCGGGGCCTATCATAGAAGTCCCTACCCCTAGTCTGGGACCCACTAAAGCTGCCCTGGTAGCGTGCCCTCTTATCGCTGCCCCCTTGGGCCTCACGATGAATATGCTCCATGGAACGAGCATGATCTACCACATCAAGAAATGAACGACCGGCCGAAACTAAATGCTCTGTGTCGACCCTCAAACGGTACCGCAACCCACGTACAAAACAACGAACCCTCTCCTCCTCCGTGGGCAGAATCATGGTAGCATGCCGAGACAACTCATGAAATCTCGTCTCATACTCTGAGACAGTCATAGGGCCCTGCTCCAATCTGGAGAACTGATCACGAAGCCTATCCCTGACGCTCCGTGGCATGAATCGGGCTAAGAAAGCCTCTGAGAACTCACTCCAAGATATAGGAGGCGATCCAGCTGGCCTGGACTCTCGATACGAGCGCCACCACTGCCTGGCTGGCCCACGAAACTGGTGAGCGGTGAAGTCGGCTCCTCTCGACTCCAACAGGCCTAAAGACTGTAGCTGCTCCTGACAAGTGAGCTGGAACTCATGGGCATCCTCTCCAATCGCCCCTGAGAATATCGGTGGTGCCAACCTCTGGAATACCCCGAGCATCTTTTGCTCGCGTAGTGGTATCTCCCTATCCTTTAAGTCTGGCTGGGCGGCCACCTGAACTGGTGATGGCTGAACCTCTGGTGCTGCTGCGGCAAGCTGACCCTGCGGCGCTGGAACGGGAGCTGAAACTGGTGCCTGACGCATCTCCCCAATAGCTGCTAATATCTGAGTCAGCAGGGAATGAAGATCAGGCGCTGCAGCTGGTGCAGGTGCAGGTGATGGCTGGACTGGTCCCGACCCCACTGGCTGCGGGGGTATATATGCTGCCTGGGGCTCCTCCTCTTCATCTCGAGCAGGTACTCGACCTCGGGGTCGGCGTCTACCCCAAGTTGGGGCTCCGTCTGCATGCTCGGGTGCATCATCCCCAGCCGCGCTACCTCGCGTGCGAGCCATCCTGTGATAGAGTGAAATAAGTGAGATTTCAAGGAAACAATAAGACACAAATTGCACGAAAGTGAAACAAAAGAGAAATTCTTCCTAAGACATCCTGTAGCCTCTCGTAGATAAGTTACGGACGTCTCCGCACCGATCCACAAGACTCTACTGGACGTTAGCTCTGTACAAGTGAGACCGGTGAACCTGGGGCTCTGATACCAACTTGTCACGACCCGATTTCTCGAGTCATGATGGCACCTACTATAACCCACCAGTAGGTAAGCCGACCCGTAACCCGGAACAACATGTAATGGGTCTGAGGGCAGAAACTAAACAAGAGCAGACAAAATTTAATATAGCAATAAAACAAGCGACCGCAAACCAAAACATATATACAATAACGATACCTCCCAAAACCTGGAAGTCACTAGTACAGAGCTACTAACAAAAGAGTACAAGTCCCAAAAGTGGACTACAGGGACTCGACTGTCTCGAAGGGCAAAAGACAAGTCTATATATACAGATGGAGACTGAAATAGTACAGAACGTCGTGTGCTCACCCCCGTCTCCGGATCAAATTACTCCAAGCTGGATCAACGCTGGCCACTGGTGCTCGGACCTGCATCACGAAACAGATGCAGAGCGTAGCATGAGTACCAAAACAACAGGTACTCAGTAGGCATCATAGGCCGATTGAACTTGAAAAGTAAATACAATATGAAAAGAAGGAATAACACAAACAGAGGTCAAGAATGAAAATTAAGTAACAATGAAATGCACACGAGTGTAGAAATAACTAACTAAAGTAATCTAACTACATCTAACTGGACCCCCATAAGCCCAGAAGGTACACTCGTGCGCAAGTTAAATTAAAACCCGGACGGACCCCCATAAGCCCGACGAGTACACAGAAAAACTATAGCTAAAGAGAAGAATTACATAAGAGAAACCAAGAACCCATAACATCGAACATAACCTCAACCCCAAATAATAGAATCTGACAATACGGAGGCCGGAACTCGAACCGGATGCTCTGTATAAGTAACTAAGCGATAGAGGCCGGACCTCGAACCGGATGCTCTATATAAATATCTGAGCGATAGAGGCCGGACCTCGAACCGGATGCTCTATATAAGTATAAAAATGATAGAGGCCGGACCTCGAACCGGATGCTCTATATAAGTATCTGAGGTCTAAACCGGAGCTCGAATCTGAAAATCTGACAAAGGTGTCAATGTAGCTGCTGAAAGAGTCTCAATTAATCCAGGTGCAAAACTGTTCGTGGAACACCGTCCACACTTAGCCAATTAATGTAATTTCTTGGAACCGACTGAAAACTAACTTCAAATCGCGAATCAGAACCAGTGTCGCCGACGTAACGCGTGAAGCCACAATATCGGGGGAAAAATAAAGATAACTATCGTCAAAGTAAGCGTATCGCCTAACTAAGGTCCAAACTATCAGACTCTAGTCTGCTACACCAGTCTACAGGGATCTACGCCGGCCGGGCGACGTCAGGGCAAAACTCAGGCCTAACTATTCCGAATCATGAAGTTCTAAGGCAAACCCTAGTCAAACCTAAACTAAGGTCCAACATGCTTTAAATAAATAGTAATTAAGCATACAAGTACTCCACATAGCAAGGACGGTTAATTTGTAACACCAAGCATGCTCCCTACTAAACGATAATTTCCGAAAGAGACCGAAACATGAATTTTAAGCACCTATGCACTATTCAACAATTACCAACCCAAATTCCAACTAATCAACATGCATCCCCACTCTCAAGTTCAATCTAAGAGAGG